>OY720643.1:35605096-36211052 GCA_963169105.1 Ceriagrion tenellum | reverse complement strand
GAAGGCTAAATAGAGGGAAAATTCCCCACAGGAAGACCCAGAAATACGCTCATGAATAAATACGAAAGTGCATAGGATGAGATACCAGGAGGTAAGGAAACTAACATTAGATAAGGAAGGGTGGAGGGCTGCATTCAACCAATATTAGGATTGAACAACCTATGAATGAAGCTCCTGGCCAAAATCTGATCCGTTCAATAAATCAACCGTTTTGTAAACAACTCCGGATCAACAGTCTAACTCATCGATCCGAATTTCTGTCGATTACTGTAGTTTGATTGCGATCACTGAGAGTGTCTAGAAATCGATGCTTCTTAGCAGTTTTGAACGGAGCCTGCGGCTTTCATTTTTGTGGTTAATCGTGTACTATATATGCATGTGCAGGACCTCATATACTTGCTTCATGCCTACTGGAGATGGTGTGAGACGAGGGTTTATAGAGACTTTGACATGATGCGTCGAAACGAATTCTGATCTCCACCATTGGGAGTGGTTCGCTTATAAACATTTGGTTCGCTATAGACTTCCCTTAGCTTAATGAAAACAGAATTATGTTACAAAATACGCAAATTATTCGAAGAATATTATTTTTCTCAACTCTATTCCCTGCCATAGGAGCCAACTAAATGGCCATTTTCATTTGGTAGCATACTGTTTTACTTGAAATACTAGTTGATTGCTAAAAACTCAAAACCGGTGGAAAAGTTCCTGAAAATGATTATCATTCGATGCTCTTGGAGAATGCGATTCTTCCGATGGTATTGTCATTAGAAACCTTATTTTTTCTCGCGGCAATTTCATCGTATTTCACCTCCGTATTCGTGGCTGGCCTGAATACTTCGTCTTCAGAACCCAGCGCGGCTTTAGCGCTGGTGCAGGATATAGTCTTATATAATGCTGTGGCTTCTTTGAAGTCCATTCTCCTTGGAGTTGCCATCTTTGATGGACCGCAAGGGCTTAAGATCTACTTCATATTTATCCTTCTAGATTGTCATGAGGATTAGGAAGCATGGGTAGTGATCTGCGCATTGGCTCGGAAAGGCAAAGGTCGGTGTTTCGATTTCCAGTTCAGGCCGAATTTTTCCCATGGCAATTTCATCATATTTCTACGGCGTATTCGCGGCTGGCCCGAGTACTTTGTAAATGCACTTTTTTAAAACAATATTTCACGATAATAGCATTAGTATTTGATAGCCATAGTGTTTTTATTATTTTTCACCTTTTTGAATTAGACACAATTTCATCTTTAATTTGCTAAAAGCATAGCTAGGAAATGTATTTTTTTACCCGTATTAAGCAGAGCGTACTTTTTATACGAAGCAAGGACATGGATTTGACTAATTCTTTACTTTGGTGCAAGGATCACTTTAACGGTTTGAGGGGGATATGGGAGGGCAAGGGAGGGTTGGAAACAGAAGGAGTGGGTTATCCTTTGGTCGATGAGACTGTTGGGCCGTGTGTTACCCTTTTTCGCTTTCACGGGAGAGCGCGTCGTGGAGAGAGGCAGCTAAGTCAGAGGGAGTGAGAGTAAGAGAGAGAGTGCGGAGCGAAGAAAACATTGGAGCGTGGGATAAGTGGCATGGGGTGCCGTAAGCTTTGCTCACTCCATCCGCCAGAGTGGTGTGGGGGCGGGCGAGCCACTGAAGTAGTCCCCGATTCGACTTGGAAAGCTACTATTGGTTTTTCGTTGGTTATTCGAACGAAAGA
Organism: Ceriagrion tenellum; assembly: GCA_963169105.1. NCBI lineage: Eukaryota > Metazoa > Arthropoda > Insecta > Odonata > Coenagrionidae > Ceriagrion > Ceriagrion tenellum. Next base: position 36,209,345 of record OY720643.1, on the reverse strand, counting down.
ACAAAAAGGAGTCTTCCTCATCTTAGAGTATTTGGCTTTCTTCAATCTAGGAAGTGCTCGGTGCGGTCGAAGAGGAAAATAAAGATTAGGCCGGGGCCTAACGGGGCGTAACGTTGGTGCAGGTTGTTTGAGGAGAGTCGATTGAATATCTGTATATAGAGATAAGTTCTTTCCTGAGAGGATAATGGGGCAAATATGTTAGGACTTTCCGACAGAATATGAGCCAAAGGTAAGTCTTTGTATATACTAAAGAGTTAGTTGCTCCGACGACTTAGGTTATTTTTCCCGTATTGCTTGCCAGTTATGCTCGGAACCTCTGTACTCTGAACCACACAGCACTCAATGGAGACTTGAAGACTTTCACTATGACACGTATGATATTATTACATTATATTAACCACGTACTACATCTTTGTAACTGATGGTCATAAAAAGAATATTAGAGATACACGGCTGTATTGAGTATAGGATTTCACTAAAGTACGGAAGTTTCCTGTTCACCCAAAGCATAAGAGACCGTATAAAAAAGAGAGTGGGGCACTAACACACTCCGTTAACATGTAAGCCAACCTTGTTTTTTTCCTATTTCTGATGCACGTACGATTATTCTGGAGGGTTGGTCTTGAAATAATCGATTTAATCACCTCTTGCTGGAGTTTCGGTGTTTTATTTCTGCATCGTCAGGGCTATAGTGTACGGCAAGTGAAATATAACAGGCATAGCATCCATTAAAAATGATTACTATTTATTAATTCATTGAACGCAGCTTTCTCTGTCCATGAACCTATGACAATGGTTTAATCTCTAGATATAAAAAAATTGCTTCAAAAGTTTAAAAAAAATTCATTTCACTTACACTTGTTGTACATTTTAGCCCTGATGATGCAGAAATGAAACTGCTTATCATCGGCAAGAGGTGATTAAACTGCTCACATCGAGACAAACCCTCGAAAAGAATTACGTGTATTAAAAGTGGTCATGATCAGCTCGCATTAAAAGTACTTATTTACCTATTTCTCTGACCAATTCCCTTCCCTGTACATGCATTTTGTCCTTGTGTCCCATTACATGCGCTCCTGTGTAGGCTCGCTGGATGGTATGAGGAAATAGACGAATAAGAAGATCACCCCTCAAAATTTCAACCGAGCCCAGCCCATTGTCAAACCAGAGATTACCATTTTTATTAAAATATTATTGTCAATAATTAATCGCCAAAGTTATGTTCATTCATTTTCCGAATGTTTCTAATATCTTTGCTATTTGGCGGCTTACCATTTTATGTACTCTCTGAGCACTAATAATTTGTAGTGAAATCTGAAGCAAAGAGCGATCCACGTATGGATTAATTGAGAGTGATGGTAAAAAACTGGTATTTTTGTCGAACGCTGCGATATCCATCCATAAGTTCTTTATATATCCTCAAGCATCTTTGTGACGCAATGTAAGTGTGTAATCAAGTAATTCATTTAAGAAATTTGGTGAGATAGATTGCTGTGGGGAAGTACAATATAAATGTACACCATGTTGATATGCGCTGTGGTTCGAGGCAGAGATGAGGGCCTAGTTAACGATTGACATTGAGTTGAAACTTAAACAGTGAGTTGGAGCCACGCTAACTATTTCGGTCAACAACAGTCTGTCAACTAGGACTTACTTTGGCAATCTGCTGCAAGACCTCATGTACACATCCACCGTATGTAAAAGAGAAATATCAGATGTAATAGGGTGGACTTTTAACATAATAAAGATTGAAATTGCAATATTTCATAGTTAAATTCACTGATAACTGTAACGTTAAATGAGTACCGCCTGATGATGAGGTAGGTATAGAGTAGTTTAGTAGTAGAGTAGTCGAATCATAGGTTGCAGTAAATATGTTTTTTTCAATGGAAATAGGAGTTTTTGTCTTCATTATAGCGGTATAATTATTTCCGTGGACTACGATAATACGAATGCAACATAATTGATATGCTAGAAATAATTAGAGTTCTTGGACGATATTCTTATACATGGCATGTTTTTTAAGAAAATACCGTTTTGAAATACGGCCACTGCAGTGCTGCGGTCGGCATTTGGCGCATGAGCGTTGTGTACCTACATCTGTTAGGAAGCCATAGACACCATTATGGAAACATTCGACTGTTTTTACGTTTGCTTGTAAATAATTGGAATGCCTCCGCCGATAGAGCATACCGCCGACTGTGAAATACGCGCTGTGATACGTTTTCTTAGTGCTAAAGGCGTGAAAGTGGTTGAAATTCATCGTCAGATCAGTGAAGTTTGTGGAAAAAAATTATGAGCAATGGAATGGTACGGAGATGGGTTAGAGCTTTTGAAAATCCAAAATAAAGGCGTGGCATTCTGAGTAAGGGTATCGTTTTGCTAAATGCCCGTCCACACACGGCTATTCAAACTCACGGACCATTTGGCTGGGAACAATTTGATCACCCTCCGTACAGTCCTGATATAGCGGTGACTACCATCTATGTTTGCATACGAAGATTCATCTGGTTGGTCAGCGCCATGACCAGGATGAGGAGTTCAAAATGACCGTGTTGAACTCCTCATCCTGGTCATGGCGCTGACCACCCAGATGAATCTTCGTATGCAAACATAAATGGTAGTCACCGCTATATCTTAACAATTTAATTATGCTTAACTATTATGCTTAACAATTTTATTTTTAAATGAAAACCTGTAACTTAATCTGCTTTTCCACATAATTTTCACTACAATTAAGGAACTTATCGCATTGTAGAACCAGCTTTTGAATCCCATCCTCATACGTTGAACCCACGGCATAGTGGTTATCAAATCAGGCGGCAGACTTCTATGAGGATGGGATTCAAAAGCTGGTTCTACAATGCGATAAGTTCCTTAATTGTAGAGAAAATTGTGTGGAAAATCAGATTAAGATACAGGTTTTCATTTTAAAATAAAATTGTTAAGAAAAGTATACTTGTTTTGTTTTATTTCAAAACGGTACTTTCTTAAAGCACGCGTCATAATATCACCATTATTTCCATAATTGCCATTTCAAGGTGTGAAATGAAGAGGACTGACAAATGTATTAGTATTTTATGTAGGGTGATAAGTTTATATATAAAGTTATAATTGTGTTCTAGAGTCATCTGTTTACCATAAAGGTGAAAATTAAAACTTGTGGACTTAAAAGTTCACGGTTCTCTTTCGTGCGGATGTTAATGCCTTTATGCCTATAAATGTATTGAAATAGAGGTTTAAATTGAATTTCACGTTCACGACAATCGTGAATCGGCTATTGTCGTACGAGAAAGTATTTGTGATACATTGACGCAGAGTATCTTGCGCCGTGTGACAAGGACTGTAGGTGCAAGCTGGGCGCAAGGGGAGTCGCGAAGATGTGCGAGGCTTGAAACAGGATGCGGAGAGTGCTTTGTGGAGTGAGTCGGAGGAAATGGAACTCTCGCTTCTGCCGAGATTCCTCCAAATGTGCTCCCGAATCGCATTTTCCCTCGAACACTCGGCTCACTTTCACTCGCCCCCTCTCTTGAGGATTTTTGCGAACTAAACCACCCTCTCCTCTTGCCTCGGTGAGGAATTTTGTCGGGCAGGGAATGTGTTGGCTGAGGGGTGTTGCGTTGTGGGTGGTGGAGGGTAAAAAAAAGGCGAATTTTCGCGCCGCTGCGAATTTATTTGTTCTGTTGGGTGGATTGTAAGGGAAGGAAAAAAAACGCGGGAGCGTCACTTCTTCGCTGTTGTTTCTACCGAGGAGTATGGACAGCAGTTGCAAAATCGGAATCGGGAATATGGGGACGAAAAAACTTCTGGATGGACAGCGAGATAAATTGACGGAAAGAGGTTTTCAACTTACTTTAACTGACTCATTAAAATTTTTGGAAATATTACGTATCGTTTGAGTACAAACGCCGGGATATTTGTTTCTATGAAAAAGTTTTCTCATTTATCTTGCTTCATTCAAACAGTACAAGGTCGTCTTATGTATTAGGCTATTATTTTAGGAGAGAAATATAGTTTCATGTAGGACTAATTTTGATTTATTATTTAAAAAATTTTTTAATAAGTGTCATGTTTATATTTAGAGGTTTTAAAACCACTTTTCAAGTTTATGGAAAAATAAAGCATTCACCGATTTTTATATTAATTTATTTAGTATTTATTTGTGTTTCCTACCAGTTTTTATGAAACCATTACTACAACGTAAACAAAAAATAAATATGCTACGTCTCACCCCATGTGCTGCGCCAACCATCCCCGGATATGGGGTAGGTTGGCGCAAATTTATTGATTTAATAAAATAATTATTCATGTAATATCAGAGGCGTATCATCTAGACGTAGAAAAATATGTATTTGTAAACAAGATGTCAATGTACGAGTTTGCCTGGACACTGTGTCATAAAAGCCACTGAAATGCCACTGAAAAAAATAAAGGAAGAAATAAGGAAACCTTTCCAGGTAGGGCGTTCATTTATCATGAAATTTAAATATTATTATACAAATACATATTTCGCTTTTTCAGGCATTTATTATATAATTTAATCAGCAATCACTCCCAGTAATCAGCAATGTTTGTATCGAGTAGAGTATGATAAAAATATGTTTGCTCTTCTGGGAATGTCTTTATAAACCTAGCGTTTAATCCTATTTTTGTGATAATTAAGGAAGGTCAAGGCGATATCGATATATCCGTATACAAATTCCTCTCACAGGTGGATGAGTTTTCTACATTGACATTGTAGGGGTATTTTGTTAGTAATGTAATAAGTGTTTAGCGGGTAATTTTTTGTGCCCTCAAAGTTTGTTCGAAATAGTTGTGGTATTTGGTAAAATGGTAGGATATTTTTTTATTCATGTAAAGTAAAATAAAATTTGCCCACAAAAATTTTGAGCTCTTACTGTCACGGACACACTTTTGATACATGCTTCTCTTTTCCTCCAAGTCCACTATCTCCTTGGAAAATTTATTCTTGCGGACGGAGAGGATTTTCCTTCGCTCAAAAATTCTGGCATACGCCCCCTGAAGCACTAGGGTGAGGATAATTAATGAATTTCCCTCGCACTCCCTCTCCTTCTCGCTGGTACCCGACTCCTGTCCGTCCGTAGATGCTCCCTCTTTCGCTGTCGCTCCACTGTTGACCTAGAACTTGGAAGTTTCTCGAAAGCCCTGTTGCCAAACCCTCCTGCATTCCCCCCCCAATCCATTTTATAATTTGGTACTGCCTTTTTTTTGATCAAAATGTTCTCTGTTGATTGGACGAAAATATAGACATTTGTTTTGACTCAAAAAAGGCCATGTAGCTTGCCGATCCCACTATTGGAATAAAATATAATTAGTACAATGGAGGACGCCCACTACGTATCAATACTTCTCGGGTTTCATTGATGAGGCCTCAGTTTTGTTAAACTAAGTTTATCCGTTCTTTCAGCGGCGCATTCGCCTTTGAGATTATTGAACCTAGGTATGCGGCACTCTGTCCTGGCCTGGTGATGTACTAGTTCGTATCTTTAGGTTTCTTCCTATTGGTCCTCGAGCTCGCTGCTTTATTTAATCATTAATATATTCCCAAAAAGCTGACCAGGGAAGAATAGAAGCCTTCAAAACTTCTGGAGGAGAAAGCTGAAAATAAAATGGACGGACAAAATAAGAAATGATGAAGTCCTCAGAAGAGTAGAAGAGGAGAGGATCATATGGATCACCATAGGAAAAAGAAGAACAAGATGGATTGGACACACCCTGAGACACAATGAGATCTTGAAGAACATAAATGAAGGAAAAATAAAGGGAAAAGTCCATAGAGGAATACCCAGAAATAAGTTCAGGGATCAAATAAAAAGAAAAGTACATAGGAAGAGATAACAGGAAGTAAAGGACGTAGCATTAAATAGAGAAGGATGGAGGGTTGCAGTCGACCAATCTTTGGATTGAACAACCGATGAATGAATGAATTTTCCCAAATAATTTCAACCTTTTTCTTGAATATTTACATTTCAATTCATTTTTTGAATTGAACTTAAAATTTTGAGGATACCAGGGTAGCCATTGCAATACGTTTACCCGCACCCGCAAATGAACACTAATGCAAAATTCCTCAGAGAAAAAAGTAATTTACCGAAACTGGGATTCAAACCCGTATCCCTCGAAATTTTGGGTTCGAGCCCTGGTCCAGGTGAACGGCTTTTTCTGTGCATTATTTCTCGCTAGGGATATAAAAATTTGTAAATCAAACGTCACTTTATATTGCTATTGTGGCCTTAAGCCATTTTTTTCATTCGTAAATGATCTGTCACTATCTGGATAAGTATTTTCAATCCTCCTGTTTGTTGCAAGAAATTAGAGACTGAAATTTTAATTCTGCCATGGACATGAGTGCAAGAGACGATGCTATTCACAAATCTCTTGATTTTGCATGAGGCAGAATGATTGTAGATCGTCTATATATGTACTTATCTGTCTGTCTTTGCGAGACCTCTTAGCTTCCTCCTTCCTATTCATTCATCCGTCCATCGAATGTGGCCAGCCATCTCTTTCATCTACGCCGTCAAATCTTCTCCCTTTGCCGCCGCGATGGGTACAGGGTAGTGAAGTACCTTTGATTTTCCTCTTTCCTTTCAGTTGGCGCATAGCCTTTGAGGGAGCTGGGTCATTCAAAAACTTAAGAGCCTCCTAATATTTCTTCAGTTTCGGGCTTTCCAATCTTCTCTAAGCAGGCATTTGATTTCTGCACTTAAATAACCCTTTTCTAATTCTCCGAGTTAGGTCGTGCTCGTAATACATCAAAATTGTGAGCGTTAACGTTTTTTTAACGTTTTAGTTAATGAGTTTTTTTAACAACTTCGGATATCAAGCACAGTAAGCGGTGGTTTGCGAATGTAATCTTACATTTATAAAACATCGATTACTCACAGTGCGCTATTTTAAATGTTTCATTGTCACTTCATTTTATGTCATTAATCTTCTCATCACTGTCCTTTTTTTGTGTCCTTTTTTTTATATTTTCTTCAATGCCTGATTCAAACGCAGTTATTTGTTTCATTTTGGCACAGGGCATTATTTTATTTAAATTTCTGTCTTAACTTCCATCTAGGCAATCAGTCTATTTTATTAGTGCGCCTGAGGATTGTATTGTTGTGGTTGGCTGAGTACTGGTTTCTCACTTTCGAGGAAACCGGTTTGAATTTCGGGAGTGTTGGATACCTTTCCATTTAATCACGATTCCTACTGTGGTCCTTTATGGAGAACACTTACGGTACAGTACTCCGTTCATCGGATGCGATTTGTAACTGTGTTCTACTTGGCAGCTTTCGTTAACCGTGAGTTAATACAGATGCCAAATGTCTCTTCAACCTTCCTCCATACCCATAATAGTCCTTTCCTGTGTAACTTACCCTCCAAACCGCTATTTATCTCCTCACAAAATAAGCCATCAGTTATTTGAGCAATTAAATATTATGTTCAAGAAAGAAACGTATCATTATTTTACAGGCATGTACTGTAGTGATGTAGAGTATAGTACCTTGAGCAAATATGCTGTAGATATCAATCTCGTGCTTCAAGTACTCAAGAGTCTCGGATGTTGCCAAAATTTTCCCCTGCGCAACGAGTGATTCATCCTTTAGACATCGGAGGGGGTGAGGAGTTCTTGAATGAATTTACAATCCCAGGAGCAAAAAGATGAATTTGCCAAGTTTAATTTGTTACTAATTTAAACTGAGTTAATATCCATTTTTTCTTTCAGGCCAAGTCTTATTTCGAAGTATTAATTTCAAATAAGTACTGGCAAACGATTATCGGAAACAGGGCTCAATAGACGTAGTAAAAGAACACGCATGTCAAATTTTAAACAGTATTCATTTATATCATTGTTGTTTTCAGAAAAATGTTTAATCAACCTTGATATCATATTTTGGAAACCAACCTCATATAATACAGCACGAAAAAGAGCAATTTTCTCATTACCTATAAAAGAGGCAATGATTATTTTACTATTATAGCAGTGTAAATGGACTGTTTCAGTAATGGGTTTATTTTAACAGGAGGATAACTATTGAAAAATAATACGAAATAGGATTGGAATTACATGCCTTGGCAATATTAAGTGTTTGGCTTGAAATTAGATGCGCTTAAAATTTCTAAGTTTTTCTTTTAGCTCTGGAAATAAACTTTCACTGTGATTGGTAAACTTTAAGTCGTATACTACGCGGGGACGAAGTAGTGTTTTCTGTGTATAAATGTTCCCAAGCTAGTGCGAAAACGTTTCAGGAAAATATTATGGGAACGATACGCTGATTAGGTTTTAGAGACTTGGCAAATTGGGGAAGAAAAAGATGTTATTTACAGAGACACGTATAAGAGGCAGGTCGGTGTAAAGATATCGTTCAATTAAAATTTTCTGGAATAAGTTACTGCTAAGAGAAAATAGCAGTCAAAAGAGAAAAAAATACAGCATTATATTGGAATTAAATCACCGGGGGTGATTTAATTCCAATCTCGTGAGTGGTATCAATTTTCAAAATGCCTTATTGACTGAGGATAAATGTGCCCATCTGGAACCATTAATAAAATCAAGCCCGTAATTACACTAAGCATAAAAACAAATACGAAGATTGAAAAACGTGAACTTTTCTCCTTTGGTTTGGCTACAAAATTTGCATGTTAAAAAATGAATATATAGGAATTTTAATTATGAACATAATTATTACCGATACGTAATTAACGAATGAGTGAAGAAAAATATGTATAATCACGCATTAGCATGTATATTTTTATCCTATAATTATACATGATAAAAACCTAAACTACGTTTGAGATGACAAATAGCTTTAGCAGTTGATCATTACTGTAAAAATGAACACTTAAAGAAAGCAACCAAATTATTGTCTAAAACTGGATATCGGCTTTGCTCTCACTTATCATTATATGAAAAATTAATATAAAATGCTTATTTTCGGCCGGAAGTTTATGAATGTGCCCACTAGTTGGCCCCTCTCTTGCCCGAAGTCTCCCGTAACTAAATATTTTATTCTTTCCCTCACGTAATCATTTACGTGGAATTTTTTAGATCTCCTTGACATATGCTCGAAATGGGTTCGTAATGGGCAATTTAATCACTGACTATTTCGGACAGATAGCGGCCATGGAAACTAACTGAACGAGGCCAACTGGGATGGGGGCGGAGGAAGCGTTATAAAATATTCATTTCCCACGGGGATGAAGGGGATATTTTTAGGGCATTTATAATTTGCCCGGGACGGGGGTATGGGAAGAGCGGGCCTCACTTAATGAGTAGACCGGGTGTTTATTCAGCAATAACACGTTCCAGATCAGAGGAAAGAAAGTTGGAGCAGGGTAAATGGGGGAAGATGGGACCTGGTTGGGAATGGCTCGGGAGTTAAGCATGGAGATGATTGGAGGGAGAAGGGAAAATGGCGGTATTTTTTTTCTCGCAAACCTTTTCTCAGTGCTTAGCGGGCATAATCTTGTAACCCGGGATTGTTTCAATTGCAGATATTTTGCTAATGAGATCAAACGTATTTAATGAGTGATACATCTGAAACCAATGCCAAACAAATTAATCAGACATGTTTTACTTTTCTAGCACAGTTGTATACGGAAATTTTGCTACATATAGGTGCACATGATTTTGTTTAATTGTATGTTTAATACTCTGCAACTTCCTCGAAGATTTTCAGCCATACCTAACATAAATTCTTGAATCTGAGCTATGGAAGCCTTTCCCTTATCGTTCTCTTAATTTAGAAGAAGCAAGGCGTCGAATTCATTTGTTTATTTTCACAAAACTGAAAACAGCTCTTGATAGACATTTTACATCGGGTGGAAAAACAACAACAGATATTCTTTCGCGTTAATTCCCTACACTGGGGCCAACTTCTAAGGTCTGGATAGTAAAAAGTTGGCCTGCCAGCAAAAAGGTCGCTCATAAAAATTCCGATTCGTGCTGGGCAATCTTGCAGGTTTAGAGTAGCAGTTGAAGGCCGTGCGACATAAATATTGCGTTTTGAGAACCTAGAAACTCAGCCAAAATTAGTACTGACTTTTCAAGATGCAGAGAGGTATCATGGATTAACGATTCTGCCTGTCAAGCCTATTATAGTAAGGTTTATTTTAAATGTAATGAGATTTTTTAAGATAAAATAAGAGACAATCTCAGAGAGCTGGAGAGCTTGAACTGGAGCTGTTAAAATAATTCAATTACTGAGGTACTAAGTCCGTGGAAACGAATATGTCAGACCTAGAGTAATAATGTAAAGAAAAGGCTTGTGGGTATTAAAATACGTCAGTTATATTCATGATAGCTTTGTATGGTGCATGAACGTGGAATTTAAGGCAAAAGGACGGGAATAGGTTGCAGGCTTTTGAGATGTGAGTGGATCACTGATGGAGACTAAGTAAGATTCGACGGACAGAATAGGAGATGAACGAGGAAATGGTTGGTATGGTGGATGGGGAAAGGAAACTTCTTGAGAAAATTGGAAGGAGGCAGACTAGGTGGTCTATACAGGTACTAATGAGACCCCAGGGGATGTCGAACGCCAAGTGTTAGAGGACAGTTAGAGGAGTGGGTGTGAAGGGGAGGAAAAATTTTCTTAAGAGGATAGATATAAAGGGTTAGGATATATGTAGGAGCAGTGGCGAGAAATCTCGAAAGAAAACAGATCTCGTTGCTTGCACCTTTTCATGCCTGGAGGATTGTTACTGTAAGTAATACAAGTTCCTTTTTTACTTTGTGGTATTCCGTATTTCAAAGTATTTAAAAATTATATAATGATAACATTTACAGCACCACATATTTTAAATGCACACCATTGTTATTGTCATTTACTGTTGTTACCGTCATTTATTTACCCTGAGAAGATCTTCTGTAAATGAAAAAAAACATCTGTGTATTAAAATTCAAATACAGGGACGTCCGAAAGAAGGTACTATATAGTGTATTTACTCTTTTCTAAACCTAACTCTGCCGGTACACTAGACTGGTTTCATATTCTCTGGCCTTGGTATGAAAATTAATTGTAATACATTCCTTCTCTCCGACCGATCCGAACCGACATGACAGTCGAATGCAACATGTAAAGTTCACGTTTTTTGATTACATCAAGTGGAAGTAATTGCTACGCCATATTTCAGTTTACGTTACGTTAAAATTATAAAACCTGGGCCAAATTATCTTTTACTATTAAAAGAGCAATTCTTGTATATATGTATGTTTATATATGTATGTTTATATATGTGTGATTAGGTATGTAAATATTTTCTTGAAAACTACCGAACCGATTCTCCTGAAAGTCGGTATACATGGGTTTTCGGTTACGAGGAGTCCTTTGGAATATAGACTGCAAAGCTCCCATATGGGCACCTATTTTACACGGAATCAATGTAGTGGTTTCATTTTTTACATTTTACTTGCAATCAAGATATATGATTTTTAACTTCACTGTCGGATGGCAGAAAGAATGAAGTACTTAATTCTTGCAATTAATTTTGTTAAACACTTCATTTTTGCCTAGAAATTACGTTTTCAATGACAAAATTGTAATTTTTTCTCCGATTTCAACAATAGTAAATTTCCTTGGCAACCTGTGCAACGGCTATAAACGGGATATTTTGCCCGGACTTTTTACGTCTCATCCTATACATATAAGAGGAAAATACGGAAACTAGGAGTTAGTATTTAGGGGTTCATATTACGAGGAATTCATTGAGCCAATTTTCACCACCTTAAAAGCGCTGTTGGCTTAGAAATATACATTACGTAGGGATTCATTAGCGAGAACTCATAAACTATTAGTATTAAAACGGGGCCATTATCAAAAAGAAACTATTTTGGCAACGGGCTGTTATGTAAACAACTCTGATTATGATACCAGCGTTTTGCATGAAAATATCTTACTAACGTGGAGTTTTTTTCTCGTCAGTTCTTCATGAAATAAGAACTAATTTTATATGAATATAATACGTTTATAAGGAATTACCTATATCTCACATTCAGTATATCGAGCAAAGCTCGGTCCCTTGGTACTAATAATTTAAACGTCTTCCACCTCCCCGCACGAATATGGTTTCGCTTCGTCCATTTTCACGGTATTGTTCGAACCCGCCGACGAGTTTCGAAGTGCCGCCGCCTCGCCCGCCCTCCGCGCCTTTCACTCGCCACCACACATGCGCCTCGGGCGCTGCCATTTGGGCGCAATATGCGTCCCAAAGTGCACGGGTGCAGACTCACCGCTTAGCGCGCGCGAGCAGTGGTGGTAGGCATTCAATCTCCTTCCCCAGCCCACCCACTTCTCATTTCCTCGCGTCCCTCGCACATGGACACAAAAAAAAGTGCCCACTCACTCACTCACTCCGACGAATCCGCGCTCCCATCACTTACCACTTCCTCCGCCCTTCCCACCCACCCCCTCCTCCCATTTCCCCTCCCGCCCCCACGACCTCCCTCCCTTCCTCCCTCCCCCGTATTGATCGGGAGAGGGACCCACATTCAAGGAGGAATCAGCACTACCTATTGCGAGAGAGTCTACCTACCCACCACATGCCGGGAGGAGGGGGACAATATGGCAATGTATGGTACATATGGGTACATCTCGTGAAACAACAAAATTAATAAATAATTCAATCGAATCAATAATAGCACTTCATACTCTACTTTAACCTATGTATGCTCAATGTAATATATGAGAATATCCTGCGCAAAAACTACGTAAATAAATAACAGTTCTCCTCGGGAAGTCTGCTGGGTAAGATTTTCCATAGCTGCCGACGTTTCGATGGCCTAGTCGTCCATCGTCTTCAGGGCAGAATGATTCAGGGAATAGGGAAGGGAAGCGGACGACTCGACTATCGAAACGTCGGCAACATTGGAATCTCTTACTCAGTGGACCTCCCGAATAGAACTGCTGTACATCACACCCCGGGAAAACTTCAGATCTTACTTTACGTAAATAAATAATTTAATTCAATCAATAACAGCACTTCATACTCTAATTTAATCTAAATATGCTCATTGCATTATATAAGTATATCCTGCGAAAAAATTACACAATTAAATGGCAGTTATATTCGGGAAGTTCACTGGGTAAGAGGTTCCGCAGCTGCCGACCTTTCGATGGAAGAGTCGTCCATCGTCTTCAGGACAGAATGATTCCCTGCTTCCCTTCCCTGATTCCCTCAACTCATGTTGCCCTGAAGACGATGGACGACTCTTCCACTGAAATGTCAGCAGCTATGGAATCTCTTACCCACTGGACTTCCCGAATAGAACTGCTGAACATCACACGCTGGGAAAACCTCAGATCTTACTTTACGTAAATAAATACTTTAATTCAATCAATAACGGCACTTCTTACTACTACTTCTTACTACTACAATGTATGCATGCTGTATGTATTGTATTTATATATCCTGAAAAAACTACGTGAATAAATAATGTAATCCAATCAGTAGTGTCACTCCAAACTCTAATATAATGTGTGTATGTTCAATATAGCTTCTAAGTATATCCCGTCTGAGTATATCCTGAGTATTTCTAAGAATTAGTAATATAATTAATAAAGCATTATGGAAAAGTCATCCCGATGTGTTACCCGAGATGAATTATTTAATAATATCAATTGCCTGTAAATAATCAGTTCTTACTTGCTAATATGTTTTTGCAGAATATATTCATAGAATACCCTGAGCATACTTCTTTTATACTAGAGCAAGAACTGCCATTATGGAAACATTAATCCTGAGTGTTACCGATGATGAATTAATAAATCTCAGTAAATAAATATATATATTTAATCTGTGGAGGTACTTTGCGCTCTGATATTTTTTTATTTTAAAATTTCTTCCGGAAAATATAAATATATATTTTTTACAATTATTTGTTCTGCGTGGAGTGACTCGAAGCGATACGTGGCATTCTTCTTGAGTACCACCATGATTAGTGTTTCTTGTAAATCGCATGATTGACTAAAGCTTGTATGAATAGCTAGCTCAGATTTTTATGTATTAGAAGTGCTCCAGCCTGTGCTAATAAGTTAATCGAAACTAACTAACGATAATATATTTTAATATCTTCTCATAAACTTAGAACAATGAGGCTGTGTAGTGCAAGAACTGCGTTTTAGAGAATGGAATACGCAGGGCTTCACGAGGTCGTCGCACCCTTGCTGTCTCTATCTTGGATTGTGAGATTGATTATCTTTAACCCAGGCTTCCTCGCTTGTGATAGACAGCTATAATCAATGTATATCTTGGAAAATTGTGAATAACTTCCACTAAGTATCTGGTCCCACTTCATCGTAACAATCTCTTCTAACTTATCATCTTGGGAGATCGGGATGGTTTGGTGTCTGAAGTACTCACTTCCAACCTCGGGCCTATGTTCGCACCCCAACGAAGGAAGAATTATTTAGCGGAATTCCCATCCCGACATTTGTTGCCTTGTTGAAAGTATTCGGACGGGACATTGAAATTTGGACATAGAGACGTTATTCGTTGAGCTGGCTGTTGCCATTGCTGGATTCCTCCCCATGAGAGTTGATACAGATTGATATGCTCATAAAACTCAGTTTTATGGCCTCATTTTAAACAAAAAGATCCCATATTTCTAATAACTGCAAAGTTTTTCGCTTTACGATCTTATTTGCCACAATATCGCAGCAGGTCTCCATGGGGTTTGGTACGGCTGGGCGCTATGGATGTATTATTAAAAAAAAGGAAGCTCATAGGTCACGTCATAAATCTGTGAATGCCATGCTCTAATGAGAACTCGGAATAGATATCTGAGATTACCATTATTGGAGCCCAACTAAGTTAGGGAAACTCCTATGTGGTACCTGATTTTCTATAGTAAGGTTGTCGGATTCTATGGGTGATCGCTTGTAGAAGTCTAAAATTGAATGTCTAAATACCTCATAGACTCCTTTAGAGGAACTCCATCATCCGTACAATCTACTTTATCTACATCTACTTATTACCCCGCAAGCCACCACAAAGGTGTTTGTCAGGGGGTGACTTATCATGAACATGAAATACAGTGAAGAAATTTACTTTCCCCAACAAGCACCAAACGATCGGCATGCTACAAATGCTGCAGAAACGACTAAACTAATCTATAATGTAACTATTCAAACGTGACCCAAGAGTTATGGAGGAAACATGCAAAACATGGTATTAGCAATACTCGACAGATTTAGAAACATGCATGAGAGGGCCTATGAATTAATCACCTGTCAACTTTCCTACTTTAAAGACTTAACGCAGCCGTTATGGTCTCTAATCGAATGCGGGAATAACGACATTATAAACCTTTCTGTTCTACAATCTACTTCCCTTATTTAATGCTCATAGTCTGATCTACTGTTGTGTGTTGGATTTTGTAAGATATTGAAAACTTCATCAGAAAAGAAATTGGTTTTTAATTTACGTAAAAGATTGAGTTTAATTTTCAATCGACGGTCTGAAAGCGATTCCCATCCAAGTTGCTGCAAGAGGTCAGTAACACTGACGGTACTATCATAAAGGCCTTTCACGTATAAATATTGAAAAGTACCGACTATAGGTTATGTCATAAATGTTGGGTTGTATATGGTTATCAAAATTTTTTTATTTTTATGAAATCGCAAAAGAAAACCTTGAATCCCGGGGTCGAAAGTTTGTTGCAGCACGATTTTGATTCATGTACGTCAAGTTAAGGCATCAAAGTGTACATATTTAGCTGGTTACTGACATCAGTTTAGTCAAGTACAACAAAACTTTGCGCCATAATATAGCTATATTCACTTCACGCTCCTTATAAATGCATGAATTTTGAAATGAAATCCGAATACCGTCTCTACAATCGCTATGGAAACATCTTCCTCAGACCACATTCAAGCATCTCCAACATAACCCCATGCCTTTGTCAACTCTCTGACAATCCACCCACGTCCACACTCATCCCTCTGCCCTTTAAATCCTTCTTTTGTTCCGCCGAATGAAATGTCTATAGCTTCGATGTTTCCCGTCCGTGTGGCCTTGGTGTCTCTATGAATGACAATAATATAGGTGAAGGAAAAGGAGGCTTATCTCTTGCGAATGGGATGGGAAACGTTTTAGGAATAATATGTTGTCAAGCAAAACTATATATGTACAATTAGGCGTTTATTATGGATATTCTCAGGCTTACTCCCTGGCGCATGAATTATTGATGCGTTTTGTAAAGCTTTTAATTTCAATGCTAATAGGTTTTTAGTGCTAATCATCTGTTTCAGGTATTCTGAAAATCAGGCTTAAGATCTTGATGGTCATGACAAATTTATCGTATCTTTCCCCGGCCAGTTTAAGACGAATAAATTATGTAAACTCTTGCGCTATACAAAAAATTTCCAGGCAAATTTCGGTTCATTGAGAATAATGAATGTTTGTTTGTAATTTCTTCCTAGAACAAGCAATAATCAGAGGAAGGAAAAATACAGTTCTGTATCATTTCATCATAGTTTTTATCTTTTTAGGATGATGTGACCTACGGTTTGTCTTTGTCATAACTAAGGATTTTCTTGTCATTCTTCTCGCATGACATTTCATTCTTCATAAGATTTTTTCCCAGAAAATATGAAGCCATGTGGATCAGAGTGATGAAAGGTCAAATGTTTTATATTGGATCATTACGTTTAATACAGGCAAAATTCACCAGTGAAACGTAGTCGCTTAGGTCTCATTCTAGGAAAAATTATTTAAAGCATATTCCTGTTCAGTTTTTTTAAGCATGGAGTTTCATTTTTGTTCTGTTATCAAGTCATCTGAAATTCTTAAGCGTTCTGGAATGATTTGGAAATTCTACATAACTCTGCTATACATTAGCATTTCCTGGACGTTGAAAGCTTGAACCCAAATGGAATTTTCTAGATGAAGGAGGGGAAATAAAGTATTTGAAAAAATCTCAAATGAAGGAGGTCACTCAGCACATTCTCTAATACATGTTGTTTGTTAAATCAAAGAGCTTTTTATTTATATGTATGTTTTATTTTTTTTATTTTATATATTTTCATATTTATTTATGTATACAACGTATTAAAGTGTATTAATTATATTAATAATTAAAGTATAAAAAAATTTATATTTATTTATATATACAACGAGAACGCCTTTTAAATGGAGATGGTAAATCGTCCATTTGACCCAGACATGGTGTAACACTTGAAGAGAAACTGTATATTGATTAAGACATTGCTGTCATACAACCTCCATTAAGCGGTTTAATTTGAGCGTATGTATAAAGACTGACGAATGACTTTTTAAGTAACATTTGTGGTGATGAATGCTGATCTGAAACTTTCAGCAAAACTCGTGAATGATATTGCTTCCTCATCCTTCAATTTTTTCATTTACGTTCATATTGATCTTAAACGGCGTTAGAATTAATGATAAAAGTGGAGGCGAGTACGAGTTTTTAATCTTTAATATAATTCAATGGTTTATTATAGTTTTTCATTTACTACAGCAGAAAATTTATTTAATAACTATCATAATAAAGAACCCATGCGACGTAAATACCCGTCCACTTATAGACACAATTTCATTGAAGCTGTGTAATTTTTGGAATTTGATATTCTGAAACTATGGTGTGCGAGACTTTAAGTTATTGTGTATCATTTGTTTATAAGTAGTTACTTGGCGAATGCGGGAATATCCTAAATCTCATCACAAGAGCAAAGTCATTCGTACTGTTGTGTTGGAGAAATTTGCGAAATTATTTTCTATTTTTACGCATCAATAATTTCATCCTAAAGTGACACGGTTGATTTTTCCCGTCAATAACTTAACAGTAGCATTTAAATGTAACTAACATTTAAAATTAATGAAATATTTTCCGTACAATGTTATATCTCTCAGTATTTATTACGTTTGACGGGTCTAAATGGTCTTACACACCGTTATATGGATATCGTAGAGCAAAAACGAAGTTATTCACGAAAATATTCGTCCCGATAAAGGGGTTAAGCATTTAGTTTAGGATAGGAAAATATGTACGTCCCATGCAATTTGTACGTCCCATGCTCTGCTGAATACGTGTTTTCGTTTTGCGGTTCTTTCGATCTTCAGAGGTCAGAATATCTCCTCCCTAAAATTTGGCGATATCCGTTAAAGAGAAAGTTTTTCCTTGTGTAACACAAACATTGAAAAAGACATTTATTTTATTTTTAGAATGAACTTGATATTAAACTCCAAGGTTCGGATATTAACATTGCACGCCTAGCCTTATGCATAAATATAAGTATAAATGATAAAGAACGACTTTCTGTCGCGGTGAGTCCGTCCTCGTTTTGGATAAGTAGCGTCATGATGTGTGGCGAGAATGAGACTATTGAGTTCTCTATTCAATCTAACCCATTCACATGTGAGAGGATATGATTCAGAAAATACACATAGTTGTAAAATACGGACGACATTATTGAAGGCAAAACAAAAGAGGATTGCCAAGTTTAATGCCTTACAAAGTGAGATCAGCTAATTAAGATTTCAGGAATGACAGGATTTTGCTTTGCCTATATTTATATATATCTACTTGTCCTAGGAAATGAGTGGAGAGTAAATTAGAGTGACCCTAATCACAGGGATTCGTGATGATCCATCTCTTGGCTTTCGGAGTTGCCACTGCCCAGATATTGCTGTCTTTCGATCGAATACCTTCCGCTCTTTCGCTAGGACATGTAGGTTTTGTTCGTTAAACTTTCCACCAATTAGTTTATGCTTCATTATCAGTTCCTTTTTCCCAAATATTAGTTTATGGTTGGGAGTTTTACATTAAAGTGACAGAAACGAAAGTTATTTTGACTTTGAAGAATGATTTATAATGACTAATGCTTATTTCTCTTAGCAATTACCGTGCGTGATAAAACTTACATCTTATACCATCCTCGCCGTTTAAGGTGCTTTTAGGTTATGCCGTTGGAAAACATCCTTTTCTTTGAAACTTTTATTCTTCACTAGGTAGAAGGTGATAAATACAACTTGAACTTACGTGAGAGGTTTGATGCCTTAATGAGCATTAATGTAAGAAGACAGCTCAAGGGATAGGCAATGATGTTTTTTAGAAAATGCGTTGTCTATAAGCTTAAATAACGCTCAAAAATAAAAATATGTAACGTTTTGTGCGTGTATGTAATTTTGGCTCATATTTTCCTCTTGCATTAAAAAGATTAAGAAGTTTCTCAAGTAAATTTTCATTCTGAAAAGCTATAAATTACTTTTGAGACTTAATTACGATCATCACTCGATTCTCGTGGGTTTTCTGAATGAGCCAGTGATATTGTGAAACTTTTCCTGGATAAATTAAAATGGCACAACCATTAAGATGCCGAGAGTCGACTAAGTGAGGGAAGGGATAAGAGTGAAAGAGGAACGAAAGTCATTAACGGTGTAAAGCATAATATTTGTATCATGTTATGTGATACGTGAAATTAGCTGGATGAAGTTACGAATGATAAAAAAAACAGCCATTGAGGAAAAAAATCACATTAGAAGAGACTCAAACCAGCATTAAATATCTACCTATCTCTTAATTATTACATTTTATCTTTTAATAATTATATATTTTAATAATGACATTAGAAGTGACTCTAACCAACATTAAATATCTACCTATCTTTTAATAATTAAGGCAATAACTACATGTAATAATAGTTTGACCGAATAGTATAAAAATAATAGTTTGACCGTCAATTTCCCTTGAAACTATAACTTGTTGCAGGAATTAGTTTATGCTGGTAGCTATTTTACCTGGGAACACACAAGAAGCTGAAATTCCCATTATTTCTATGTGAAGCAGCATTTTAATAAACTTTTCCACCTCGTCGCATTGTTATAGAGGCTTTTAAAATGGTGGCCAGAAATAATTTTGAACAATTCCTCTCCATATTTTTTTTATTTTCCAATATATCTCCTGGACTTAATCGTGACTTTCATGGTAATTTTGTCATTTAAACCAAACTTTCGAGACTTAGCGCTTTAACCGTCGAAATCTATAGGGGAAATAAAAAACTACGGTGGAATGTTACTTAATGAATCGATATAGATGAAGGTTGTTAATTGTTTATCACCATTAACTTAATGGTACTACAAATATTTCGCATCATTCAAATAATGTATGAAGGCTTTTCTTGAATGTGCAATGGAATCAAGCCGAAAAATATCCTCTATCACGCCTATTTTTGCTGTCTCCGTGACCCTGTTCTTTTTGCTTTGGCTTTAGAAGTTCCTGAAGCGCCTGGTCGGCAGAAGTTGAACCATCTTTTTATATACAAATTCATGATACACGTAATATGTGTGACTTTATTTCATGGTCCTTGAGTCACGGTAAAATAATTAATATAACGTATATAATTTTACGGTCTGGGAGTCGTAACCATTCCATGACAATTTCCTCCTAAATAATTCTGGAGCAAATTCTTTTCATAACATATCGCAATAGGGGGGGCGTATTGCTGTTTTTGGTTCCAAAACTACCATTGAGAATCTGAAATGGACTCATGGGAAAGGGAATTCATTCATTTTATTAACGGTAGCAATTGGTCGTAAAATTTATTCATGCGGCAGGAAATCCTGATTTTTTTAGAAAATAAATCCTCACTGTATTCGCTTCGGTATTGGGGACGAGGCTGGAAAGAGCGATCATTTCGATGAATTTAAACGGGATACCGCGTGGTTAAATCATTTTCGTTTTTAATATTGAGCGTTATTAATTTCACCGGGAAACGTATTTAAATAAATAATGCAAGGGAGCATCAGTTCTCTTTGCCTTGACATAATTGTTCCCTAAATCACTCATTTTGTCTCTCAATCAATTTTAAATCCTCGTGATTTTATTTCTTCATTCCCTCCCCATTCTTTTACCTTCTCTGACAAATGGCCAACCAATTTTGATTGTCTGCTCTCTAGAAAATACTGTCGTAAAATATAGATAACTACTGATTGTTCTAAAGTGCGATATATCGAGTACAATCGTAATAATCCTCGGGCGAGGCTTCGCTCTAGAATATGGTTACTTTAACCCTTTGAGTGCGGCATGACGTGATATCACGTCATGATTTTCCTTACGCTGGTGCTGATGACGTGATGTCACGTCAAGGGTACCGTGAATGTTCCAGTCCTAGGTCTCCTAGTGAAAGCTGGAACACGGTACCCTTGACGTGATTTCACGTCATCAGCACCAGCGTAAGGACAATAATGCCGTGATATCACGTCATGCCGCATTCAAAGGGTTAAAAATACAGGTCAAATGGGTTTTCGGATGGCGCTATAGATATTATTTAACCCCTTCATCATCTCTTTAGAACTAATTTAAGAGGCAGTACAAGAGACATATGCCGAACGAGTATTGAGTGCAATCGTAGATATCGAGTACAATCGTAATAATCCTCAAGCGAGGCTTCGCGCTAGAATGTGATTACTTAAAAAAAATCAGGTCAACTGGGTTTCCGGATGGCAATATTGTATTATTGTATGCCTATATTATTACATCCCGCGTTATCTCTCTAGAACTAATTTAGTAGACAAAACAAGAGACATATGCCGAATTGATGTGTATCGTTCCGGCTCAAGCAGGCAGCATGAGCGAAAGCCACCAGCAGCCAATCTTAGGGGTCATTAGTCCATAACTTATAATAGAATGTGGAAAGGTTACATAAAATAGGAGAATTTTTCTAATTTTGTGGTCACATTTCTAAAAAAATAGCCATTTTGAGTATTTTAAAGTGAATCCTGTTCAAATCTTACTTCGGTTAAAAGCGGGATGTTGCGCATAGGCCTTCCTTCCTTCGTGAGGCTACTTGTCGATAGTCCATCAAAAAAAGCGTACAATTGCAGTGCAATTTACGGTTTAAATTACATCTACACACTAGTGCCTAGGTAGATGTGGTGTAAATAATCCATATGAGTACATCTCGTAAAACTCATTGCTTTAATATGCTGGGAGCTAATGGGAGCTAAAATTAGAGTCACCGACGAGCAAGGAAACCGCCATGTCTAGAAAATTGTTTTGAAGCCTCAGAACATTCCTCAAATCACCAAGGTGTTTAAGAAATTGTCAAGTAGATGAGGAAAATAATTCTATTTTTCCTTGGGGGCAGCCAAAAAAATTGCCCATACATGTGAATCAAGTTGTCGGGCACTGGGTAGAAAATAAGACAAATATTCCTTATTTCCACCCACCAATTATGATTAAAGCGAAAAAGATTGAGGCATTAAGGCATTCAGTTAACTTATATTTCACTGTCATCCTTTCCATCCTCCAATTCTTTTCCCTATTCCCCCTCTCTTCTTAGCTTTCAGAGTTCTAGCAGGCCCTGCCTCTTGCCCTCGTACCGGTTCGCAGGGTTATATGTAAATCATGGTTCCAGGGATGCGTGGGAGGCCGGTTAACTTCTTGCCGCCCCGAGTTTTGGCTGGATAGCATCTCCTCGTTTCAGCGTCGCAGAGACTCAGATGAACGATAATCTCTCATGACTAATACGCCTTCTTCGTTGACTCCCTTGCGTTCTCGACGACGTGACAAGCTTCTTCTCAGTAACTCAATTAAAACGCCAAACCCGATTGGCTAATTATAGTGTCTCATCTTTGATCGGTACTTGATAATTTGTCACTGGTCTTGCGTGTTCCCTCTGCTTAGGCAGACCTGTCTCGTGATGAAGTTTGGTTTCAAATGTGTTACAATTTTAAGTGGTTAACTTGGTTCCACCGCAAATAAGATTTACGGATCGCCGTAGGAGAAATATGAAGCTATATTTTGCGGTCTCTTTGAGCAATTAAATGTCGCGTTTTGACGACAATCTTAAATAGTATTGAATGCTTTGGTACGTATGCGCGAGATTTTTCTCTACTCAAAGATATCCTGTACATTTTCCAATTAAAAGAGTCGAAAGTAGGATAAATTAAAAATAGTACTATATTTAAGATATATTTTTTAAATTACTTTATTTCTTAGTGGTCAATTAGGCATGCACATTTGATAAATTTTATTCATGCCGAATGCCCAAAACGCTTGCACATTTATTTTTTTGCGAATATAATGAAAAGTATTGCGGTGAATTAAAACAAAATGAACACACTGTGACATTTTTGACGGAAGGGACATTTTTTTAGTAACCCTCTGGAATTCTCAGTCGCACCATATCCTAAAGTAAAATAGTTTATATCTTTAGAAATATCTCTGAACATATAGCAACAAGTGTGATTATAAGGATGTGATCTTTTCTTTTTAAATTAGGCAAAGTTCACTTAAGAGTAATGAAGCTCAAATGATTTCGTACTGTCTACAAAATTTTATTTCCACCTCTTGCTAAACGTGTTTCGACTGACTAGCAGTCATCATCAGGCAAGACTGATGACTGCTAGTCAGTCGAAATACGTGTAGCAAGAGGTGGAAATAAAATTTTGTAGACAATACGAAATCATTTGAACTTCATTACTCATTATGCTGTTCTACGATATCTCACCTGAGAAAGTGGAGTTTAAAGTTCACTTAAGTTTATGCATAATGATACCTCGCTCCAAGTGCAATCAAATAATTTCAATGAACAGGCCCCCATTATATTCCGTGAAAGGTTGAGTAATATATAGAAATACCTCTCCAATTTTCGGTTCTAATTAATAAAAACCTGTCTCCAAGCTCTAAATCTATTAGTTTTGGGGATTCCGATATATTTTTTTGAATTATAGACCTAATTATGTTATAGTTGAAATTGTCAGGAATTTTCAGTTCCAGAAAATGTCACCTAATATGATAGAATCAGAACACCCAATATATAACACGTTGTTATAACGCTTAAATTTGCTGAATTATTAGTATAGGGGTATGCTTAATTGAAGTTTGTTTGTATTTCAATTCCAGGATTAAAATATCTATATAATTAGTATCCTAGTAATCAAATTAGCTTAACATTTTCTTCCCGATTTCCCTTTTATTTAAGAGCATTGCTTCGTAGAATTCTCTGAAGTCATTTTTCCACATGTTGGTAATCTTCTCTCAAAGATCACCATAAGATGAAATGAGTGATGAAACAGTTCCCTTCATTTGACCCCTAATTTAAAGTACACCACATTTTTTCTATGTGAAACGCTGGGAGAATGGAGCTTTTCATTTATCGTGAGAGAGACGTTTGTTTAAATCTACATTCCACATTTTTATGGGTACAAAAGCTGAATTGCCCAGTGAAAATATTGTATTCCATGAGATACGATTAAAAAAGTGGCATTCCCCGTTCCTAATAAAAATTCCAAGCGTCACCAGACATTTAGCCACCTTTCCGATGTGATTGATTAGACTTCATCTTACGGCGCATCAACTTTTAACTGTTTTGTTTGTTGTATATTTTTGTATTATATTTATTATCTGCCTCCCTCCTCCAAGAGAAAATGAAGACGAAAAATTGTTTTTGTTGAGGGCCAAGCTAATTTACAACTATCATATTTGCCTTAAGAGTTGAATTCCAAGCTAAATTTTTTACATTTTGTTGCAATTTCATTCTAAATAATAGTCTCTACTATCTCACAATTGGTGAGTATTTCACAAATTTCAGAATACCAGTTGTATTATAATAGAACTCTTGTATATTCTAAAAGACAAATGTGTACTATACGACGATGCAGATTACAAATGTATTAGAAAGGCACCCTAGGAGGAAGATAAAAATAGAATACATGAATTTGACAAAAACTATATTTTCTTTTTCTGATTTGCTCCTCAAAAACGTAAAGAGTATTTCGTTAAATTTTCTAGTCAAAATTTATTGGGGTCAAGTTACATTCTGGTTGAGACGGTTTCATTTCTCCCCACCAACATCGAGTTTTTCGAGGTCGTAATACATTCGAACTAATGCGGTACTCTCTCCATTACAATCACCGCGAGATGTGGTCGCTCCCGGGAAATACTTCTGTTTGCCGCTTCCTTCATCCTCCAATGCCCTTCAAGTATTTTGGAAGATAAAGGAGTGGATTTATAAAGGTCGAGCGGGAAAAAAATTCTGCCTTTCCTCAGTCTTGTCCCATTTGGGGAAAACTCGGGGAAATTCTTATATAAATGCCAAGTGAGGAAAAAAACTAGACTGGAGATTTGTGTCACGCCAAAACGCGTCTCTATACTTTTGATGCCCTTTTCAGGGATTCGCATGCCATCTTCTTATATCTTTCTCGTCCCACGGATGGAAATTCTTCTTCCCGCGTCATGGAATTCGTCATTTCCATTCCATTTAAAATTTCCCAGCAGGGCGGCATTCTCTTTTTAAAGGTTGGTATTACTTTAAAAAATAAAGCTTGCATGAATTAGGTATTCCCAATTTTATGGAAAACGTAAAGATCGAAACATCTCCATCTGTCTTCTACCATCCCCTTATGAAGAATTATTTAAACTGATATTGGAATAAATTACTATTTGAACAAACATAGAGTTTTCTTCTGGAAGCTATTTTCATGTTTATAAACTCATGAAGAAGCTTTGCTGGAAACCTTTTGCCTGCCGTGTTACTCATGCAAACAGTAGTTCACTTTCCATTTCCAATTAGAAATGAAGATGTGAGAGAATATTTGTTGACATTTCCGCTGATATATTTGTAGAATGAAAGGTATTATAATACTGAATTAAGGTTTATAGGAAGAAATAAACACACTCTTGCAGCATTTTCTGTATGACCAGTGTATATTTAATATCAGTATAACGTGCATTTAAAACTGAGGCCAAATATTAATGATTTTTAAGGATAATTAATACATGAAATAGATTAACAATAGATTAAAGAGATTTTATGGTACATGAACAATATGCTCATGCAGTCAAATGTCTCATAAGAATCTCACTTATTTATCAAGACCATACTTCTCATTACATCTTGCATTGAAAATGTTAATACTGTAATACGTGGAATGCCAAGGAAAAATTACCGTCTATATGCGTGTAATATACTTTTCATTTGACTAAATATTCTAATTTTTTTCATTTGACTAAGTATAAATCCTATGGGTGACTAAATTATTTTGAACCAAACTAAATTTGGGAAACTAAACTAAAATTCCAGATGACAAAACTACGAATATCCTACACGGATTACTAATAACGACGGATGTCCGAAAGGAAAATTTGGTCGATAGCTATAAGAAATGGATTATGACAGAAAATGTAATGGGAGGCAAAGGAGATGATAGGTTATACAAATGAGTACCGAGGTTTTAATACTAGGGCAATAGGGGATTTATATAGTATATAACATTGAATGCAGTATGATTAGTTTAAGTGAAGGTATAAAAAGAGATGGTTAGCTGTTTTTACCCAAACCCCGGTTCTAAAACTGATAACGTGAGTTGGGAGCTTGCGTGGGGTATCGCACGAGCATGAACCGAGATTTATTCTCGCACGTTCATTTCGAGAAATGATACGGCTTCGAACGGCTTTCAAAATTTCCGTGTTATTATTGCATCCCAGCTGTAAGCTACGGTTCTCTTCTCGTAAATTCTTGCTTACCATAATGTCTGCGGCAAGATATCATTATGTACTTATGTATATTTCAGCGCAATTCAAAACGATGAGTTATATCATGTGTAATTTCGGCTCAGACGTGTTTTGCGTTTCACACACCTGAGGATGGACACTTTTAAGAGCAATGATAAACGAACCAAGAGAAGACACCCCTTTGTCTGTCCATGCCATTGCCGTTGCGCCTTTCCCGTTCCTAACTTTTATAAAAGCGGATACACCTATCCAGAAGAATTTTCAAAGCTCCGAGCCGCCCTACCACGTCACTGACCGCGAATCGCTTGTTTTATTTCGCGTCGACGGAGGCCGCAAGTGCGACAACGGGTTGGTTCGGCGGTCAGAGGAACGCGTGGGGTTTGGGGGGGTTTTTAGCGGGGGGATTAATGGACGAGAGCGGAGAGGTTTTCCCGGGGCTTGCGGTGCCCAAGCCGCATTCTTTGAGAGCATTCTCCTGAAACAGCCGGATTCCCTTGCTTACCCAACCTAGAGACAACACTTGTCCCGACTCGACACGGTCCCCAAACACGCCACGCCGGCATAAAAGCGGAGACGCAGCCGCGATTGCCCCGTCAGATCCGTCCATGATCCCTGAAGCCCCTTCTCATCCCTTCCGTACACTACCCCGACACACAATTTTGGTGCGCAGTCACGCCTACCTCTCCGCCTTTTCGGTGTCAAAGTTGTAATACGGTGGACCGGAAAATGTTTGACGTCCGTTAGTTTTTTTCTACTAATTGAGCTTCCTGGCTTCTTATTGGTGGATTTTTCCTCTTACTTTTTTGAATGGTATCTTTAACTTAAATTTGATCCTTCGATCTACACATCCATCCCGATTGATAATAAAAAATCATCAACTACAGCAAGAAAACCTTTTTAATTGACATAAATAGCAGGCAAATAATTGAGTTCAACAGTAAAATAACATAAAATATAAAAAACATGGAGTTAGCAATGTCACATTATGGCAGAAACTCAAAGCAAAGTTAAAGGACAACCACTAAAAGATGTTCATTGTAGGAATTAGAGGTGGTCCTAGAAAAAAGATTAAGGGAAGGATACTTCATTGCCGGCGACTCAAATACGTTCGGAATCCAGATTTAAAGCAGAAATAAGTACTCAGGATGGATGGTATGGAAAGTTAAGAATAATGGAGGAGCACGTTAGGAAAATTATAGAGGTACAATATCATTTTTTTGGAAAGTAACTCTCTAATTTTGATGTCAGCGACGATGCAGTTTTTTTAAATTCAAATAGAGAAAGAAATTTTTTCAAGTTAGATTTCTAAGAGAGGTTTTAACTTTTGTTAGATATTCTGAGCAACAGCACTGATAGTTCTGTGGCTATGGCTGTAGCTTTACACTCATTGAACATTAAAATTCCACCTTTTTGAGAATCCTCAGTGGCATGGATGATATTGGGCTCATGCCAGATTACGTAAATTAGACATGTGTGACAACGTCGCTGACAGGATAACTGAAGAATTGTGTAATCTCTAGAAATATTTTTGCTATTCGGAAGATATTCACTTATTTTTTTTATAAATAGAGAATAAAATATTCTAGTGAAAATGGAATATTAGGGGGTAAAATCAAACACGAAATATTGGAATACCTTGAGCAATCTATGTTAATACCCTGGAAAAAAAGCATCTCTTTTCAATTGGTAGAAATTAGCTCTCATAATTACTGGAGGAATAGATTTTTTGTTTCGTGAAAATTTTAAAGCTTTATGACACTTTAGTTGGTAGGTATGATCACTTTAAAAGTAGGTATGATTCACTTGAATTTAGATTATAGGATGTGATGTTACAGGAGTAATGTGCATTCAGTTGATCACTTAATAATTATTTAATGGGTTTGATAAAGTAAATAAATTTCTTTTAGCAAAGTTACTGAACTATGCTCAAAACATATCTTAGCTACATGTAAGAGTGACAGGTGTAAGACTCATAACGAGTATATTATTATTATTTCATTGGCTATTAGGTGTTGAGAGAAACATTTTAAACGAAAATATCCTCACAGAGGTATTTACTGCCATTGCCTACTAGTGCACAGGGGGTTTTTACAATAGGTTTTTTACATTTATTTTGATACCTATGTAGTTATTTTTACCCATATAAGGCATTACGTAAGTCGTATGGTAACAAAATAACCGTTTTATGTCCTAAAGCTTGAGAGATGCTTCATGTTTGCAGTAGCAAGCCATCTAAAAATCGAGATTAAGTCTGAAAACGTGCGACGAAATCACATAAAATGCTCACGTCGCGACAAAGGCGTGGCGTGGGAAGAACAATTGAGGCTGCTGCGCCTTCCATTTGGCGAGACACTCTTAAGTGAGCGTGCTGTTCTTCACATCACCGGCAGGTACAGAATTGAACCGGGATTCCTCGGGAGGAGAAATAAACACTGGCATCTCAAATTCGCGATGAGGAGGAATTTCATCTGGGGCCTGTACCTAATTTGAGGTAGCTTTGTCGTCCTTGAGAAGGGTAGGAACGCAACGATAAATTGATTAACAGGCACAGACAAACTCCCATTCTTAATGGAATTCTTTTGTACCGATTTTTTAACCAGTGAACAGTTTCTTATTTTTATGTGAAACATCTTATTAATTAGGGAAATTGCAAGGGGAGGCAGCGATGCAACAAATTTGAGTAGACAAAACACATATTTATAAACCCGAACTGCAAAGCATTTCCAATCATGTTATTCCGAAATTATTTCATTCATTCATTTAAGTAATCTACCAGCTGGTTGGAAGGTTTTTGGACAGTACTCATCATAAACTGTTTACACTGCATTGGATGGCCCGCCATTAGATCCCTCGTGAATTCCTCATATCGTCTCCCTCTTCTTATTTCGTCCGGAATTCCTGTCCTCTAACGCTCCTCCACTGTGTTCTGCCGCTATTGCTCTCTTCAGCAATCCCTTTCCTTTTAATATGTCCATCCATCCCTTTTACTCCCTCCAAACCTCCGCTACTAGCTTCCTCTCCTCCCCAGCAATATCCGCTACCTCCTCGTTTGTCCTTCTCGACACTCAGCCATCTCCTCCTTCCTTCTCCACGCCCACATCTCAAACGTCTCAAGTCTACGAATACATCCTCCCTTCACAAGTCTCCTACTCATACAGCGCCACACTCCATTAGTTTTCACTAGCCTTTTCTTCAAGTTTCTTCTGAGAACCCCCTCATCATCAATTCCCTCTTTAAAAATGCTTCTTAGCGATGGCAATTCTACATCTTATGTCCCTACCACTAAACCTATTCTCCTCCAGAATACTACCCAGGTACGTAAACGGCTAGGTATGCTCTATTCTGTGTCCTCCCAGCCTTATTTTTAGCTCCACCTTCTCGCTTCTAGAGATCTCGCCCCATCTCTTTCGTCTTCTTAAGGTTAATCTTCATCCCATTCCTCTTCCACTGCTCCTCTAAAGCATTTTATCATTAACTGTCACCCTTTGGCTGACTGACACCAATGCTTGATCATCTATGCGACATTATAGAGAGGAAAATTTATATCAGTGTCTAGCGTAAAAATTCCTGTGTCACTGTACAAAAAAGATATGATAGCTTTCAAATCAACTGCCGTTATCCACGTGATTCTGGGCGTAAGATCGTATGAGGAGTTCAAAAGTTGGTGTATTTGATGATACTTTATTTTATTTAGGATCAGATACATGAAAAAACTGGTGTCATAAGTCTTTCAAAAAATGAATGATTCAATTTGTGAAATGTTATGATATCAGTATACTCCAGGGAAATATATACATATCAACTATTAGAAACTTATAGCCTACAGAATATGATTGCCGTAAGAGGATTCTAATTCAATAACAAGGTGCTCGAAAAGCTACGTTAAAGGCGAAAGACACCACCTGTTTGTCTAGCTTTATCCCCGAAGTTTTGAGGATTATTGATCCAGTTGGAAGCGACATATACCTAGAGCTCAACTCAACGTTATCCGGTTGCTTGTCTTGTCTTTTTATGAGAAACACATATGCTGACCTGGCAAACATCCATTGTGATGGAATGAAAGAAACATACCATTATACTTAATTCGGCTACTGTATACAGTCAGTAACGCGTTCTAAAAATAACCTCCCCACTGCTATTCAACGTTCCATTATACGTTTCAACGTTTGCTAAACTCTTTGGTGCTTTTTGTTAATTGAGAAGGGCATAACGGAAAAATATCAGCGTTACTTGCATAAAATAAGTGCTCAAAAGTATTCTTGTACTTACTTCGGATTTAAAAAAATATAATTGATGTAAAAAAAACTTTAAATTTTCTTATATCAGATTAAAAATGACGCCACCAAAATTTTAGTTTTCTTGAGGTACGCATAGTGATTTAGTTCTTCTGATGTATCCAAATCCTGAATACTCAGTTAAACGTACACCTTGCATTCTGTTCCTCATGGGCAAATTTTAATGAATTTCTTTTTGAACCGTCACTGCAGTTCCACAGATTTCGAGGATCAATTATCAGGATGTGAGAGGAATAGAAAAAATGGTTGAGTTATTCAAATCTTTTCGGGAAACTACGGTATGAGAGACCTTTAATTGTTTTGGTAACCCACATCAACGTTTCTATTTATACTTACATCTACATGTTACCCTGCAAACCGCCACATGGGAGCGTGGCTGCGGGTACACCAACACCAACCGTGTAAAGGTGTAAAGGATAAGGTTTTGGGTGAAGAAATGCCGAAGTGTATTATATGAGTGTTTCGAATGTAGCCAGGCTTTCATTATGGTCGCTTATTATGAGTGGAAAGAACGAATTTTTGTACCTATATGTTCGACGATGTATTCCTCTTATTTTATTGCTGCTTTCGGACCTCGGAATGTCGTATGGCGTCAAAATGATATTTTCTGTGTCGCTCTGAAACACATCAGTTCTGAATTTCTCAAGCAAACTATGCCTTGAGTGTAGCCTCCGAGTCTCTGGTGGCTCCCAAGCTTAGGAAGCTCCGAGCAATAATTTTGGGGATGGGGAAAGTTCTCCCAAACTATTCAGTTGGTCGCGGAAAATTCTGTGAATTCCAACAATTCCAACTTAGACGTTTTGCAAACAGAAACCCTTCGCTTCCCATGACGCCTACCGGTAATTGTTGAGTGAGCGGAGGGTGGCAGGTGCGTGGGTTGGGAAGATTGCCTCACTTCCCCTCCTTCATCGTGGACTCCCACTCCCGGATTATGTATTCCCCCTTCCACTCCCCCCCCTGTTGTTGTTGTTTTGAGAGCTTGGGGATCTTCGACCTTTATTACCCATCTCTACCCATTCTCCGCGGGGACTCCCGATGTTATGAACGAGTTTAGCCCACCCACTGAACGCTCTCAAGTTCATAACTAAGTTCATTACGCATTAATTTTCTTACTTTTTAATTACCAAAGTTCATGCGGATTATAGGGACTGATGGCCCTTGACGCCCACTCTGGAGAGCTCTCTCATTTTATCTCTGGAGTGCTCAGATAAGCGTGCGAGTGGGTGACTCTGTTCGGGTGATTCCACTGAGTCTACGTTGGTCAAAAATCCATTTAAAATAAAATTCCAATTATCGTTTCTATTTGGATTGCTACTACGTCTACGTTGGTCAAATAAATATATAATTATAATTAATATTAATAATAAATAATTCAAACAGAAAGAGAGAGAGAATGTGGAAAGGAACATATAAAAGGACGATGACAATGGTGGTGTGGAGATGATAAGATGGCCGATTCCTAATGGAAAAACATTGACTGGACCGAGACTCACGAACCACGGAACTGCTCATTCGGCGACAGATGCTCAGACCACCAAGTTACGCAGTTTTATAAGAAACCACTGGAGTCGGCTAGGGGTTTATAAGAACTAACACCCCCCCAAGGCCTGACCCACAATGGCGTCCAATACGGGCAGCTTTTCACCCACCGGGGGTGGGTGAGAAGCTGCCCGTATTGGAATTATTTCTGATTGCTATTCCATCTTTGGGTGGAATATCAATCAGAAGGTTCGTGGTTCGATTCTCGGTACAGTCGAATTTTTTTATATTTGGAATATATAGATATACATTTTCGTGAATTCAACAGGAAAAGTTAAAGTTATACCTCAGACGTTGCTCCATAAATATTCTTTATATGTGATGGGAAATTATTTGAAAAACGGACCGTCTACTAGTCCCGCAGGCCTTTTTTTAGTGAACTAGAGGGATAGCTGTACCTAGTGTAATTAAATCGAATGAGTATGTGTGTAAAATAATTTAGATAATGTCAATGAACTATTGAAATTGTACGAAAAGTGAAATGTTGTGGTTAGTCCTGTTAGAAATGAGGGATAGGCAAATTTCTAGCTATGAGTACTAAAAATTGTAGGACATTTTTTACTAATTTAAGGGTAAAATACTTGTCATTTACTTCACTGTGTTTTAGTAATGGGATGATAATATTGGTGCAGAGTCATTTACTGATCAAGAAAAGCATCATTGAAATGTATTGGAAGGAACTTTCTTAGATTGAAAAATATTTAAATGTTAATGACTAAGTGAATGGGAATGATCGATTATTTTTCTATGTTGTAAATTGTGGGAGGAGATTATGTTAAAAAGCAAAATTTTCCTGGATATCCTTGGAATAGTTTTTATCTATAAATGAAAATCCATATGCGTGCCAAAAGCTTTGCCAAAACGGGCTAATGTTCCTACTATTCATGCAAGAAAGCTAAATGTGGTGAGAAAGGAGTATTTGAATTCTTCTTGCTTTAAAAGCAGGAAGAAATACGGTTAGGAATTAGAATAGTTTGATTGCCTGCTTGCCATAATTTCTTGTTTTGTTGTCAAGTTCAGACAAGAGTTGAGGATAGATTTGGTGATGTACTTGCGCTGCGTATCACGAGGAAAGTACAATCCTTTAAGTGCCCTCGAACTCATTGTCCAGCGACATCTGTCAGTTCTGTTCACCACCGCTCCGTTCGAATGAGGCATTTCAAAAGCAGGCCTCCAGCCGCCTTATCCCAGCGAAACTAAGCGAATGCCTGCGCTGAGCTTTACTGAGCTAAAAACGGAGCAGTTCTGTGAACTCGTCTACGCAGATGATCTCATTAGTACGTCCTACCCACCATACTGCGTTTTATTGGGATATTGAAAGAGTGACTATTGAATACCGCTTTTGTTCTCATTCTTAATATAGTTAATGAGAATTGGTGAAATTTCCGATACTCGTAATCAAATAATTTTAGTAATTTCAACTATTTCTCACTGAAAAAGGAAGGAATTATTGTAATTTCCACATAGTTTTTTATTCGTACTACGCGTTTCGACGGTTATATCGTCATCATCAGGTACAGAAAAATTTCATTTTCACACGACAGCCTTTATACGCGTAGTACGAATCAAAAACATGTGGACATTACAACAATTCCTTTCATTTTTCTGAAATCATGTTCCACAACATCTCGCCAGATACCGATGAGTATATCTATTTCTCACTGTTGTAGTCATACCAACATGAGGTGCGAATAACAAATTTCGTAATCAGAGTGCAGAACAAGTATAGTGAGTTTACATGCATATAAAAAGAAAGGTGAGATTCCAAGGATACGGTTGATAGCCAAATATTTTCATATCAGGTTGAGTTTTAAGCTTGAAGCCTTCAGTAACAACCACCATGCTAAAGTTTCATCTCAAATTCTTATATCATTTATGCTTATCAATATTCTGAATTTAGTGCTGAAGAAACACATATAACGGAGAATATTGTTGACCTTAGGCTCTGGAATGCTTACGTTGAGGAAATGTATTGACACCGCCGTGAAATATCTGGCAATATCATCGTATTTTGAAAATAGTTATCCACGATAAAAATTTTTCGAGTAGAGAATTGGCGAAACGTCCATGATTAATACTATGATGGTATTAGGTCGTGAGCAAATAATACGCGATTTCATGTTTTTGCGTTGCACTGGGACATTGAGGGGAAAGAATTTTATAAAAAGTAATCGTTTGTTACCTGCTAAGAAAAGTTCGCTGTTCATGAAAGATGTAATTTTGTGAGCTAATAGTATATTGATGTGACATATAAGATATATTTTCTTGTGCTTACAAGAACTTTGGCAGAGTCTTAGCTTTATGCGCAGTTTAAATATTTTTTTAGGACTATCTATCCCCGAGATAATAATCTAGTGATCCCAAGCAATGTAATGCATTTCTTGAAAAAGATTCAACAAAGCAAATATAACCTTAAAATTACTTGAATGGACTCCTTAATTCTTTAGGAAAACTATTGCGACAGAGAGATCTTGTTGCTACAAATGCGTCACACATGCACCCGCGACGTATTCTAAGCGTGTCCGTCCCTAAAAGACATGCCCGTTTTAGCCAGCATTAATATATAAATGGCAAAATAAAAGACAAATAAGCTGATTCATTGTTTTCCTAAGATAAAATTTAATGTTAGCATTATATTGCATGATGGAAACTATCTATTTTTACGGTGTGGTATTTTTACGTAACACGAGTGGCAATAATTAAATATTTTACGTATCACGTATTAATTACGTTATTTAAATTGATAATTTTTTTCTAACACCTTAATTTTTATATCTCCTCATAAAATTATCTATTTGTCGTCTTAATTATAGTTGAAGTAATAAAAACTATAAAAGCTGTTCAGAAAAAAAAAACTGGGTGATAACAACCGCTACGATTTAAGTTAATCACAATATCAACCGTTACTCTTTTTGGGTTATTAATGCTGAGAAAAATGCACTTCAAATTCCGATTAAAGTAATGAGAAGTAATTTAGGCTTTAACTATTAATATCAATAGCTATAGCTTACAGCTTAATAGGTTACGTCGTGGAATCCTGAAGTTGAAGCAATACGAAGATATGCTCTTAAACTAAAAAAATACTTTAAATATTTTTTATATCATTTCAAAGCTTGCTTGCCGTCCTACAATTTTTAAACTGCATTAATGTATTATCTGTAAAACGGGGAAAACGTGCAAGTTACACTCTCAGGTAGTTTGCTGACCAATTTTCCTGCCCGCTTCCGTTTTTCTTCGCAATGGAGACCATATGTATAGCGATCCTTCTGTTGCACTGTGCCCTTTGTCTGCGCGTGCGGGTAACATTTTGATCTCCTTGACCCAATTTGTCAAGGCTGAATCACTTGTTGCAGTGGCTCAATGCGCCTCGGTCCGTTATCCGAGCGGTCCCGCGTTGATTGGGAGTTTGCGACAATGCCAACTGCATTCTCCAGATTCGTCCGCAGTAATTACTTCATTTGAGGAGTGAAACTATGTTCAAGTCAATTGATGCAGCCATCTGCTTCCTTTCACGCTGCTTTTTGGGAAAAAAATTGTATAAAATTCGTAAAAAAAACTTTTGTGCAGTCCCCGCAAGCTGTACATAATTATGGAAAATGCTTAAAGTTTATCTTCCTCGGTGCTCAAAACAGGCTATATCTTCAACCAAATACCCGAAAAAGTATGGTTAAATTTCAAACTAAAGCATCAAGTGTTTATTTAATTTTTAATTTGGTTTTTTTATATTAATGAGTAAAACTTGTATATAAATTAAACTTTCCACACTCTGGAAATAGTAGTGCGAGAATTCGATTTTAATGCATCTCTCTATTATATTTAAGTTTAATTTTTTTCAAAGGTTTGATTGTATATCATTGAATTTATATGGTTGTGTTTACCTGACGATAATTTATTGTTGGAAATAATTTTGGAAGAAAAAAATAGAAGCTTTTATGTTGTCAAGTTGGCATTTTCTAGTTGGAGCCAAATTAATTAAGTTTTATCCATTAAATTATTCAAAAGGCATTCCTCGATAAATTAATCCGTTTCCAAGAAAAAATGCATTGAAAACAACCCTCTAAGAGCATAATACTTGTAATTAATGCTTGAAAATGGATTACAATGTACAAATAAAAGAATTGAAATGGAAATCAGAATCAGTGGGATGACGATAGCTTTCATTTACGAATTAATCTCGCTCATAAAATAATTGTTTTTCATTCGAATCAATGTATACAGTGCTTACATTTGTGCCATTTAAAATGGTCGAAGACTAATTTCCTGGAGGTTATCATTCAATCATTTTACGGAAGCCGTTGTCAAGCGCCAATTGAAAGCAGGTACACTTCTGTACACAATAGTATACTTAGAAAGAGTTTATTTGCTCATGCGTCTCACAAGAATGTTTGACTGAAAATACCGCTGAATATGAGTATGCAATGAATGCAAAGAAGTGGCTTTGAATTCATCTGTGATAATTTAATTTCGTTATGCAATCAAGTGGCTTTGAATTCATCTCCGATAATTTAATTTCTTTCATTTACAGTTGTATAAGAATTTTTCTAATTGTCAGAGAGCAAGATCGATCAATAAAATGACACATCGTGGGAAATGTTTTCCCTGAATTATCATCACTGGAATTTGCCTATGTTAAGCAAATTTGTGGGACACATGTTAATTTATGAGAACAGTTATCAATTTAGATGAAATTTTGAGAATACTTTAAAATATTCAGTGCAATTAACCAATATAAGTTTTCCCTTGTCTACTCCCTTTTTCTTGAATATGCCGAGTTAATATATATCAATCGAAACTTTGCAAAGTCACTCATTCAAAGGACCACTCATTTATTTGCGATAAGACTAAATTGGGGTATTTTCCACCTGGACATCTGATACTTGTAAATAGATTTGGCGGACAAAAAAGGAGCGCTTTCTGAGGTTCTAAGGCATGTAATAGGAACTTTATAGAAGCGTTCATGATGAACATATGGTAAAGCGTAATAAATATACTTCAGAAAATTAATATTCCATTTGCGTGCATCTGCGGGTCAATACTTCTGAAATTCTTCATTTGCAGTGGATGGTGGACATTTTCTTTGCCTACTTACGATAGAATCGCGTCAACACCTGGGGATAAAAATTGAAGAATATATTAGATTTCCCCTTTTTATAATCCATTCCACCAAGCTGAAACATATCGTACTGAAGTAGCGAAACTTGTCGGCAGTAACATGCCTGACGTCAAGTGAAGTAAGGTTCACTAAAAGGGGTTTTTGAAGAAGTAGAAGGGGAACAGAGGAAGTACATAGCAGGGAAATACACCAAAATAATTACTTTCGTACTTATAGTGTTGGAAATTTTCGGAAGCGCGTTTCACGCTAATACGCGAGATCCTAACGAAGTGGGATAAAAACACGTCGATATTGCCCATAACACATTGGAGAATCCCATTTTAAAAATTGACCTAAAAGCCTTTGAGAGCTATTGAGTTAATGAGTATAACTGGTTGAGAATTGTTTAGATTGGCAATATATGTATTGCAACCTTATGGACACTGAGCGTCAGAGGCGGAGGCCTTGCTTACCCGTAGCAAGCTTGAAGGCAATGTAAAAGGTATTCTGGATAACTGCCACCATGTTTCAATACCACTTTTTTAAAATCACATGTATTTGGATGATCCTATGTGCTCTTCCTGATTCGTGGGCTAGCTTATAAAAGTATTTAAAGTTTTATATTCCTCAGCCGTTGGGCGGAAGGACCCACAGAGACTACACCACTAAAGATTACATAACATTTTGTCGTGGGCGTCAAAACGAATTTATTTCCTGGATTCCACATCTGTGTCATTTTGATTTGTTGGATTTCGTAAATGCATGCGTCGGTTATAAATACTCACACGGCACGAATAATAGAAGTATTTGAGCAAACGACTCTACTCCCTATGTGGTGATATTTGGAAATACCAAAAAGGAATTCTGTGAATTCACCTCATATCCCATGACCCACGATCAAGTGTATTGAAAAATATTTTTTACTACACGAGATTAATTGATTCACATTCTGAGACACAATGGGTTTGTAAAGGACATAATTGAAGGCAAAATAGAGAGTAAGTCCCCAGAGGAAGACCCAGGAATAAGTTCATGGACCAACTAAAAGGGAAGTACATAGGAAGAGATACCAGTAGTTAAGGGAACTATCATTGGATAGGGAAGGCTGGATCGCTGCAGTCAACCAATCTTAGGATTGAACGACCAATGACGACGAAAGTGATTATTGTGAGATTGGTAGGATTAGAAAAGTATGAAATTTGAACCAAACTATATGAAAAATCAGCGCTGACATTTCTAGATTATTCTCGATAGACACTTCTTTCCAACCAATTTTCACACCAAATTTCAATCGTATAACCAATTATATAAGCTATACAAGATAGGGTCTAAAGCGCTCTTTGCTCTCACAGGTAAGCATTACAGTTTTAAGTTAGCCGGTAATGTTTCTCTCGATTTCGATGTGTCGATGACATATAGTTTTGACGTTATGTAGACCGTTGAATGGGAGAATGGTTCGACCTCGTTGTATTTTATCAACTACTGATGCACTGTTTTCTGACATTCCCTGTCAAGGAATCATCGCTTCTCTCTTGCTGCCATTGCCAGGGTAGTGTTACAGCTTTGTGCGTTGATCCTGCGGTAGTGGTAAGTTTCGAACGATACAAAGCGAAACGACCCAATACCATCAAATATTTGGAGACACCGATTGGTTACCGGTTACGGTGCTTAAAGTAATTGTTCTTACTGAGTACTGCAGGTGTTCCAATTACGTTATTAATCACGTGAGAGACATTTACAGTAGCAATAAGTAGATTTTTACTGCACGATTACTCATAGAGGCGCTGATACGACTTTGTATTAATTCTCAGTATTCCGAAATACTTTAGTAATTTCTTATTATTTAAATACCTTGACTTTCAGTTATTTCATAATGAAATGTACAATTTCTCATAACATTTCACGTGTGGGTATATATTTCTATTGCTACCCCAATGATCGTTAAACCATTTAGTCCGCGACAAATTCCGGCATGGCCTGGTAAGATGCTTACATCTGCCTAGGATATTACTGGAGTCGCGAATCCTTGAGGAAACTAAAAGTTTTTTTCCTACTATCGGCTCCCTGCAACTCTCGTCTCGATGATGCAGCTCTACCAAGCAGGCATATCTATCCCGATAGTGTCGAGAACTTTCAAGAACTTTGTTCAAAAGTTGAAGGTTTCACTTGGTGGAAGGTCGACATTGCAGTAATTCTAACTTTGTGTCTTCCACAGTTTTGTTATCATGGCTACAACCGGTTTCGGCAGTTACATCATCATTGGGTACACTGTTCTCATAATAATAACCGGTTGTACTCACAATAAAACTGTGGAAGACACAAAGTTCGATTTACTACAATTTCAACAACTTCCATAAATGACTACTGAATACGATGTAGGTTAAACTTCATCATGCAAAACGCTGAATTTTTGATTCTGCGGTGAAGCCATTGGATAAATACTTCAAAGTATTAACGCATTTCACTTATTACTTAACTTTCTTAGGATAACTGAACTGCCATTCATGGTTTAGCCATTCATTATATACACTTTGGAATTGATATCTTATATTTTACGCCGACTCTAACGGAATTACTATATTTAATGTGGCTTTCCGATTACCAAGAAGTATGTACTTCTTTATTAATCAAATTGCTTAGTGTTTCGCAAGTATATTTGAAACATATTGCTCCTTTGAATAGAATTATTATATTATTTTTATGCATATGAATATTATATTTATGAATATATATGAATATTATATTTATGAACGATTAATGACCAGAAAAAGAAGTGTAAGTATTCCTTTGTTAGTTGTAATTTTTTGTAACCCATCCAAAGGGAAATTACAAGCATGTAAACTATTTTTGTAAATAAATTATTATATTATTATTATAATTCTTAAACCAGCTCAGTTTGTAACCCTTCAAGTGAGGTGCTAATCCAATTTAAGTGCGGAATTATTCATCCATCTCATTTAATTGCTCGGAAATGAACCTAGGACGCTCGGGCAATAGATTTGTGAGGAAAGAAGTGCAAGTAGTTTGAATGATAAATTGCTGTCACTTACGTGTGTTTCCTACTTTCACACTCTCACTATTTCCGATAGTCGGCCCGCAATTTTTAGACCAGAGCGAATCTCAGAAAAGGGGCAATTTCCTTTTGATTCCGAAAGAGAAGAAGTCCTCTTGCAGGTGAGCGTTTGGGTGGGTAAATCGATAGCCTGAGGCACAAGTTGCTCAGCGAATCCGATCAATTCTGATTTTCTCAGAATTGCCCCGCTGCGCTCAAATCGGAAAAGTGATTTTCACGGCCGCGGAATACGTACAAGTGTCCTTGAGGGAAAGAAAGAACGGGAGGTTACCACTTCTCGGAGCGAAATGAGAATGAAATTTATCGGGTGGCGTGATGGAGTCTGGAGGACTCACCCTGACGCTCGCAGCTCATGATTAGCAAGCGGCGTAGGGGAAAAATATTCCACCCGATACCCAAAAATTTTCTCGGACATGGTCGCGACGGATGCATTTTATCGACTCGATGGAATGGCCATTAAACTTGTGACGCTCATCAATCACGCGATATTAGCGATTTGTCATATCTTTAAGCTTAAATATGAGCCAATTAAATAACCTTGTGATGCCTAAAAATGTCACTTTAAAAGTGTTACTGCAGAAACCCAATGCTACTTATGCTCACAAATTCTCTTCTGCCTTAGTTTGCTTTCGGTGCTGATTATATGGCTATTTTTTCGTAAGTATTGTTATTTCTTCTAGCGTACCATTTCTTCGACACATTTTTTCTAAATTATTAACAAAATATGATATATATTTCTAATGCCTTCAGATAGAAAAATCCTGCTCTTCTGCTGTTTTTCTAATTATAACAAATCCGATGTTTTAGAGCGGCTATGCGTTTGACTAGAAGAAAGGAGCATTTT
Source organism: Ceriagrion tenellum (assembly GCA_963169105.1). Lineage (NCBI taxonomy): Eukaryota > Metazoa > Arthropoda > Insecta > Odonata > Coenagrionidae > Ceriagrion > Ceriagrion tenellum. The sequence goes on along the minus strand of OY720643.1, from coordinate 36,168,014 downwards.
ACTGCTAAATGAAGCTCAAGGTAAGAAATATTTTTCTGCGTAATTTGAATAATTAGCTCACTAAAATCATAGTTATGATTAGCTATCATACCAATATCATTTTCCATGTCTGTCCGTTATTTTTGTTTGTCATCCACTTGATATTTCATATGCACCAGGCTCTGTATTGGTGAAGCAACTCTGACAAAATCAAGGAAAATACTTCATGACGCCAAGACACCAATCCACCTATACGCCATTAGTTTATATTCGGATTTTTCTAGATTTATTTCAAGTCAGTTCATCAAATAGTTTTTTTCGTATCCTCCTTTTTTCCGATATATATATTACCATCCTACTTTCAAACTGCATTCACTCTCGCAATCTATATTTTTTCCTCTCTGCGGAAATGCTCTGGCAAAAATTTACGCGCTTGCCGAAACTTTTTCATGCATTTCATTTGCATAGTTCATCATCTTAATATCACATATTATAAGAAATCTATTTGTCATTGAATTTTATGCTCTTTCCTTTCTTTTTCAAATAAATATTCACTTGTTATCTCCCTTGAGTAAGTGCTTAATTTTCCATCTAGGCTCACTTTAAATCATAATTTCCGATTCTAGCTTTTTAATTCAATTTTGGTCATATAGTTTTTGAAAGGAGAAATAATTAAATCTCGGCCGGTGAAAGAGCTGAAAGAGACTGAATCGGAGTGCGTAGAAAGCGAGAATAGATTGATGGTCTCAATGCTCGATCGGTCGATTCGCACCCTTAAGCTCCTTCCCACTTTTCACTTAACCCTCTGCCGGATATTGCGGACGAATCCTTGCTTGTTGATCTCATAAGGGTTCCCGTTTGTGAGGATCCAGGAGGCCGATCTAATAAAGGTGGCGGGGAACTGTATCTCGTTTCAAGCCTCGAAGGCTGTTTGACGCGATCCTCGTTTTAGTGCTTTAATTAATATTTAAATGGCGACGTGTATAAATGGAGAAGCACGGTAAATGCTCTTTACCTGTTTCCGCCCAGAAAAAGTTTTGTTTGCGATTTTGATGAATTTTGGTATTTTACTCAGAGGGTCACCTAAAGTCACTTAAGCAAAATATTTTGGTAATCGTGACCTTGAACGACGATGTGTTGACTAGTTGATTGCGATAAAGTTCGCGGTTCCTCCCAGACAGCGTCATACACCCGACGATTTAGGGTGTAGCCATATGACTGCGGTGGGAGGAAATGGGTTAATGCATCTGGTTTACATTAATAAGCCTTAGTCCCATAGTATTTCGGCCACTTGATTATATTTTTGTTCGGAGTAGGGTTATGTACAAATTGGTGAAAAACACAATTGGCATGTTTTAATCGGCATATGTATACGGTATTCTCGTATTTTATCAACGGTTAAAGTGAAATCTTACAACTTTACGTGGTAGAAATCATAACAATAGGTCTCCGAATAAGCACTTGTATTTTCCCATTTTTTTCGTTGCATCAAGTGTGTCAACATTAATAAGAACGACATCAAATTTTTACCGCAGGATAATCATATTGTTGTGAATAACTATAATTTGATCTCTTCCAGCAATCAAGCACATGATATATAGCGAGTTAAATCCAATAATAGTCAGTTTTATGCATCCATGACTACATTTTATCACTGAAATATTCGTCCTTTCTATAATATAATATACCTAGGAGAAATGACTTCGTTCTCGATTTAAAGAAGGAAGCACGGTGAATTATTTTAATGCTTCTGGTTTTTAGATTAACAAGTCCGAGTCCCATGGCATTAGGGCCAAGTGAAGATGTATTTATTTGGACAAAGTGAATTTACACATTAATATAACTTCTTGTGAAATGACTATAAGCATCATATTTTGCAATACTATGATTTCAATGTTGATGATGACATTTCATGATAAAATTATGATCGGGAAGGAATAAGTGTGCTAGGTGTGAATTTCTCGTTAGACGGTATAAACAGCCGAGAGCCATATTAGGGTTTTATGCAAATGCGGTGGAAATATTCTAGCCATTTTAAAAATTTTCCTCCGTCTTACAACTTCCTTTTCCTCCAACCCAACTTTTTCTTCATTCCTTCTCCATTCACTCCACCATATTATTCTTCCTCCGCCTTCTCCTCCTCCTCCTTTGGGAGAACTGTGTTGCCAGAGCAACCGCGGATCGCCCCGTCAGCATCCTTGCCGTGACAGTTGACGCTAAAGCGATCCTTTTAATCGTTGCTGCGTCATCTGCTTTAGTCCCTTAGAGTGGTATTAATTCAATCAATCGTCATCGATGTGGCTAAAATTGACTTAGTAAAATCTCTTTCTTTCATTTTCTTTTTTGTCATGTTTCAAAGTGACTGGCTCGTTAAACTTCAAGATAATTTCCCATAAATTTTGTCATACTTTAATGTATATTGAGCAAGATTTTTCCTGAATTATATCATCCACCGCATTACAACTAATTTTAAAATTCAAGCAGGCGTAAACTCGCCTGAAATTAATGGTATTGTATCAACTAAGCAAAAAGTTTGTTTTGTGTCTGAATTGTACAATAATCCACTAAGTATACTCACTTGAGGATTTTAACTTGTCTGGTTGCTTTACGGGTGTACTGAAATAGGGTTAAGGTAGTTTGAGCGGAATATCATTTCAAGTAGAAATCATAGCATTTTGTCTCTTTTTTAAGAAAAATATATCACCCTTCCAAACATACCAAAATATCAGCCCCTTACTGACCTACTTTTTGATATTTTTTCAGAAAAATAACAGCCGTTATTGGAATTGGAATAGGTACGTGTATGCTCTCCAGAGAATTTTTTTTTAATGAAGTACTCCAAACACCTTCATCTCGTCAAAAAAATAAGACTGAGTAATTTGCATGTTCTCTCGACTCCTTTTGAAAATAAATCATATTGTTACCGCAGTAACTTTTTCTGTATCGCAAAAAACCTTCCGTTCTGAAGGAGTTTTTTAAACATACCGCGAGACAAAATGAGTCAAGTTAATAACTTATATAGATAATTCAATTTAATCACTATGAATTTCAGTTAACAAAACAAAAGAATATTATTTCTCTATTAATAATGCAATATTTAATTCATTTTTCTTACAACTGCTGAAATTAAAATGTATAATTCATATATAATCTCCATTGTGACTAGAGAACTATCTCGCTCAAACTACCTTGACAACCGAAGTTCATTTACGATTTTATCAAAAGTATAATGGTGAGTTAACTTTTTTTAAATAATGGAGAAGACATACAAGTTGCGGAGGCCAAAATTTCTTACACAGTTTCTTTGTCTGGACATTCTCATTATTTCACGAAGTGTCTTTCGTAAGCCTCTGCTGCTTCATAAAGCCTTCGTTCCACGGTCATTTGATAAGATAGAGAGTATCTCCGTGATTCTGCAATTCTGTTTTTCAAATCCCGCGCCATTTAAGGGTTCGCAATACACAGTTATTGTAATTTATTTTCATAACCGTCGTAACGTAAGAAATACATAGAACAGCGTGCGGCTCTACCCTAGTGCTAGCTAGCGTTATTATTTCACCGCATTATAATAGCGTATAATAGCGTAGAAACAGAATAGCCTCCAGTCCTACCATGCTCCATGAAATACGGATTTTATTTTTTAACCCTAAAACTTTTGCAATTAAGTTTAATATTATTAATTTTAGAATCTTCAGGAAATATTATCTTTCTTCTTCATTAATATGACAATTTTTTTTAATTGTAGCTCTAACCGATGAGGATGAGGTCAAGTTCTCGTCTGCTAAACCGAGGGTCGCGGGTTTGAACCCCACCTGGGTGGAATAATCACCACTCAGGGCATGGGTGTTTGTGTTTGTCTGTTACTTTTGTTTTACGCCAGTTGTAAATTGCCCATAATCGCTGTATTCGGGGTAGTGAAGATAAAATATCTCGTCCAACAACCCGTTTTGAAGGGAATAGAAGTCGAAGGTGTACTCGGCGAAAAATTCAACTTCTCAGCGTGGCTACGCAACGAATTTACTCCTGGATTGTATTTTAAATTTTGTGTACTATATTTCGTGCTTGCTTAGATAAAGCTTCGCAGTACCTAGGCAACATACCTCTCTTTCTGCTTATTTGACGTTGAACAGTTTAATTGTGCTTAGTAGTACATTTAGTACTCGATGTGCCCAGTAAAAGTAATAAAGTACTCATTGTGCTCAATGAAGTTTCCCTTAAGCAATAGCAATTAGCATCCCAGGTTAATGAGTGGGCGTCAAAGCGACTGCTATATGCTCATATATATGTCCCCTAGAGAAGGAAAGCACAGTTATGGTATAAAGTGACTCATTTATGTAAAATGTGACCATATTGGCTTTCATAGTATACATATCTTTCAGAATTTACCGAGCGCTGCGTCGAAAAATTAAGATATTAAAATATACTGTAGACTTTGATAAAAATATACTATATACATTTTCTCTACTGTGAGTGTCTCACCAAAACTTGGGGCGTATTATTCTTTGGGTGTCGAAATATTATAGGGATATTAATTTATTTCCAAATAATTCTAGACAAATTGCTATTGCCAAATAATTAAATTTTGATTGATCATCTTTTGCGACTTCGGGTGATGCAATATCCGTGCTGAATGAAAGCAAGCCCCCATCATTTGGTCGTCCTTTCTTTGAATTAGGCTTATGAGGTTTCACGACTTTGGTGAGTCATCTATTTCCATCCAAACATTCTAATAATTGCTGGAAAAAATGGTGTTAAAACTGTTAAGAAATCGATATTTTAACCAACAATTTAATCATTAGCCTACGTTTTGTGTCTGTGCCCAATTAAATTTCAGGAAACAGAGCCTTTGGTTGAAGTGATATAATAAGGTGAAAGAAATATATTATACTACCTAAGGTTACTTGGGTTTCAAATACGTAAAAACTTTTGAAGCACCAAATGTATTTGCATTTCATCGTTAAAGTTTTGATATTTTTATTAGCTAATAGAGAGACTTCCTCGTAATTACAACTTTCATGAAATAAAACAGCCTCATTTTTAATGTAAAAAGACTGCCTGCATCCCTGATGCCTGTATTCATGTTTTCATTTAAATAATTTCATACGAGCTCTCAATGGCCCCAATTATTTCGGATTCCGGAGTTCATTCTGGACCCGCGTTACGTAGGTTTTCAATAAAAAAATCTCTCATTGATATTTCAGAGTTATTATGTGCATTCCACTTCCCTCTAATGGAAATTTTCCTTTTGATCTCAAATCTCCGTGGTATTTTTTCACTTTTTTGTCTTTTTTACCATCTTTTTAATTGAACCCAATCCTACGCCTAAGTCCATATTTATCAAACATTTGGACGTGCTTTTTTGCTCATTGTTTGACTGTTCCGTGGATAGCTTGTTCTGTCATGTGTGTAGGTTAAATAATTAGGCAACAATTTTTAAGCGAATCGTGAGATCGGGCAATAAAAACAATCTCGGCTGGAAGTGCGCTAATATTAGTTTCATCGGGATATGAGAGGTCATTTAACTCAGCGATTTCGGCCTCATTATGCGAAAAAAAAATTTCATTTTCGAAATTTTCCTAATTTTGTGGCACTTTCGGTTTTCTTTTCAAGATATTAGCTAAAAGCAAAAATCAGTCTTCCGTGTGCTTTATATAGCGACACTATTAAAGAAAAATACCTGTTTTTGACGTGCAGAAAGTGACAAAAATATATGTTGCGTGGTCATTAGTTATTTAAAACATTAAAATAATTGATAATCCCCGTAATACTTTCAATAAAATCTCAACAAAATCTTCGGTTCTAAGCCTGTTTTCCATAAACAAAGAGAAACAGGTAGGCAAATTATAAGCCTCATAAATTTATGTAAATTTCGTCAATTATTGAGTTGTTCGGTAAAAAAAAACAAAGTTTTGGTTCATTAATATTATATTGACTTTAGCATTCATACAGCTGCTTAAAAGTTGGAAATGTGTTCTACATCACAACTGGAGAATAATATCGATGAAACTACCGTTCAGAGGAAACAGTTCCACACAATTATATTGTTCTCAGCTCACATGATTTGATACTGTGGGTTGTTAATCCTAATCGGCTTTTCAGTATATACTTATATATGAACGCAGTTGATTAGACATTTTTCCTATCAATTGATCCAGAACGTGGTAGCATATAACGTTATTTATTTTCTAGAATATAGGGGTATTTATGTTCAGCGAAAACATACTATCCTTACTTTTGCCTTGATCGTTTGGTGAAACGCATAATTCTTGCATTCTTATATTCAGTTTGGCGTAGGGTGCCAATCTTGTTTTTTTATCAGTATTTTTTTTTCCTTTTTTATCAATATTTTTATCAATATTTTTAATTAAGTAATTAACCCTTAATAATATACAGTACCCTGAAGTTTTCGTTTCATTGGATTAGATGTAACCTCTGCTGAAAAAGAAGTTCACGCCATTGTTTGTAAATACAAAACTTTTCTGCCCCTAAATTGAAAAGTAGCCGCCATATTTTAATCATGGAAGAAATATAAAATTAATATTGATGAACTGTCAATGTATAAGGTTTTTTACATGATATATACATTTCGTTTCTTCCTGGCTACGATTATTGGGTTATTGGTTGGAATGACTTAAAAGCCATTAAATAGCGCATTTACAAGAACAAGTTTTATAGTTGAGTCGATTTATGTTTGTAGCCAAAATGTATTTTCAGCCATATTGTTCAATCAACTGTAATCAGTATAATTACCGAGGTTCTGTAATACGTAATCTGAAAAAATCATTAATGAATTACCTTCAGCCTTTTCCTGAAATATATGGTGGATTATATGTGCAAAGGAAAATGGGCTTCACGATAGTGAGACAAGGTGCAATTCACTTAACTTACATTTATTTCTTTAACCCATAGTTTACGCTATCTCTTTTAGCTTTATAATTCCATCTCACCATTTTCATCTTTTATTGATGGGCTACTATAATCTTCTCTTACTTCCTCAAATATATACTCATATTGTGGACATTATTAACAGAAAGGCTCTCACTATAGACTTACTGTTTGCATTGATGAATACCTCAACAGATTCAGGGCATGCCGTTCCACTTTCGTATGCAAAGGTCTTTTCTCTTGTTCGATGGCCAATAAATAAATCAATATGGATGTTCCCCTTTCTTAAACTGTCATGTACAAGGTAGGTCGTTCACCATGTTCCCGAATTAGGACGGAGAAATAAGTGCCAGAGCCCACTCGTACAAGGGTCACAACACTCCCACCCTCTCGTCCACGGAGGAAAATGACATCACAGGAAGGGGCCACGGGGGCGCTGCACAAGTGCACCACACGGGCTGACCTCAGAGCCGAGAATCCAGAGCGCAGATCCTGGCAAACAAGATACTACATCCCATCATTCCCTCGCCCCTTGTTCTGAGTGACCCCCCCGAGTAAAGAGCCGGGGGCGCCCCGTGGTGGAAGGCCGGCACTCCTCGCCAGGGCAATGGGGTCAGTGTGTCGAAATTTGGTCAACTCTCGCGTTTATTTGGAAACAATTTTTTCCGAAGCAAATACTGTATATTTTTCGGCTCTGCTTGCTTCAAACACCTTTTAAGGTCACGGTCTAAGGCAAGGGGGGTGATTCAATGTAACGCCATAGATTTTATGTCTCTCATCCTTCCTGGGGGTTCTTTGTAGAGGCACTTTCTTTTAATCATTTTATTGAGGTACTGAATATACTTTTTTTTAAATACTGTAAACAGGTTAAAATGTAGAGAGTAAAAATCCGTCAGAATTTTCCTGGTGCTATCTTTTAATTTGAAGAAGCTAATTTGAAGAAATGCGCGATTATGAATTTTTGGAAAAAGAATGGCTTTCCCCGTAATAATTATTGCATCAAAGAAAACAAAATATGTAACGTAGATTCAATTAAATACTTAGGCATCACCATCACTGAAGACATGTCATGGGGGAAACACATCAGGGAAATAACTAGTGTAGCAAACCGTAGATTAGGATTCGTAAAAAGGGTTCTAGGCAAATGCGATGAGAGAGTACGAGAAAGAAGCTATTTTACACGTGTCAGGCCTCATTTCGAATATGCCGCTAGTATATGGGATCCGTACGAGGAAGGTATGATAAAAGAATTAGAGCGCGTGCAAAGGAGATCTGCTAGGTTTGTTAAAGGCCGTTATGATAATTGTATAAGTGTTAGGAGCTTAATAGATGAACTACGATGGGAATTACTATTAGAACGCAGGTTAAAATTTAGGTTAAACTTTTTAAGTAAATTCGAAACAGAGTTGTTCACAGATGAAGTTAGATATATATTGAGAACCCCTGCGTATTATGCTAGGTTTGATCATATTAACAAGATTAGAGAGATAGATTTTCGTACCGATAGATTTAAAATGTCATTTTTCCCTCGTGCTATAAGAGAGAACAATAGGCAGCGTAGCAAAGGAATAGCTAGGTGAAATATAGTTAGAGTAGTCTGTAGTGCATGATGCATGTAATAACAACCATTAATCCCTTTCTTATTATGTAGATACTAACCATGTGACCCTATTATCTAGCATGTCTTCATTAAATATCCTAGTTGCATGTCAATAGTGCATGTTTGGTGATCTTCACCCCCTGCCACACACCCTCGTGTTGGCTCGCAGGGTATCACGTAGATGTAGATGTAGATGTAGATCTTCTTCCTTCCCTATTCCTTGCTTAACCAACTTCCTTCCACCTCTCCATCACAGCCTTCAGCTCTTGTTCACCTCTCATTTTCTGTTCCAACCGCTAACCATGTATCCCCATGAAATAGTCCAGAATTTTCATCTCTTCACCCACCATACAGAGTACCTACTTCCTCGTTCGCCTTCCCCTCCGTTCGCGGCACTTCCTCCATTCTTCTTTACATCCACAGCTCAAATTTCAGCAGCTATTCCGGTTGTCTTTTCTCGGAGTCTTGGTTTCTGTACCATGCAATGCTCCACTTCATCATACTCTTCACCGACTCTTTCTTTAAATTCTTACTTAATGTCTTTGTCACTCACTCACACTTTCTGTTGAACGCTTATTTCCCTTGTATAATTCTTCTTCTAATGTCTTTGCTACTATAATAGTTTTCTTCCAATGTATTACCCAAGTTTAATTGCTTTACGTACTTACTTTAGATTATGCCTTCCTACATTTATGACCAATCTCGTTCTCATCACGCCCTTCCCACGCCTTTATTGCCAAGCGTTCTCATCTCTCTCATCTCAAGTTTCATACATATTACAAATATACCACAACGGGATCTCTAAACATTCTAAACGGCCCACAAAAATAAGTCTGCCTCTCTCATCATTAATATATGGAAGACAAACAACTGATTTATGAGTCTTCTATCCCTTTAATCTACTCGTATTTTATCGGTGTATTCACAAGTTTATCCCAATTCAACCATCTTTTTAAAATAAAAGACACCAGAAAAATCATTATCAACAAGGTTAGGTCATAATTATGAAGTAGGTTCCATTCTATAAGAGGTATGGTCATCGCAATGGAATCCAAGAATACATGACTCTTTCTCAAACAAACTGATAGTTTAGCGTAAGTAGAACATTTCTCTAGCCTTCAAACGGTGAATATTAACGAATAATATATAATAGTGAAAATAATAGCGAAGGTTATGGATATACTTGTAAACACTTCTAATACAGTTAGTAGAGGAGAATCATGAGACCGCAGAATCCATTATGGTGACCATTGTTTAATTAGACGGTCGTTACAAAAATATTTGTGTTTTGTTTCTAAGTCAAACAGTATATTACAACTGCACTAAGATCAAAAATATAATTATTTTGATTTTACTCTTTAGTTATTCATATAATATTTTATTTAATAAATGTCATAATGAATTATCATCATTCCTCATTCTTCTGCAAGATTAATAAATGTCAGCCAACCATGCTACCTTGTCCCATGGTAACCTATTTATGCCCTTTTAGATCTTGTTTCTTATTCTATATTAGTCAGCCCTGTATGCATTTGCCTCTGGTTAATGATTCAGTGGTCATGCTTTAATATTATCAGTTTGATAAAAGTCGTTTTGTTATTTTTATGATGTATTCATTATTTTGATGTTAAATATCAATCGTAAACCGTTAATAGTATATTTTGGAAATGTACGAGGATCTCGTTTTTACTGCACATGCTATTCGATCTCGTGGTAGCTCGTTGCTAATGCATATCGCGTTCGTCCTATCGTCACACACGTCACGTGCCTCTCTTACGATGCACTCGAAACTAAAATGAAGTCGCCACCTGCGCACGATAGCATTTCTGGTGTCATCATTCGATGCACAGCTGACTAGCTTCGTGGAGATTTTTTGCTCGGACCACTTTGGAGTTTTTCGTCCCAGTTCCGACATTGTTCTCGCGCCAGCGGATTATGTGGTTTACGCCCATGACAAATCGCGCGAGTGAACCTTCTGGCTTAAAATTAATGTCAGCATATAAGTGTATGGAAGTAAAATTATCGTGACAAAATCATTCTCTGGTATGTTTCGCTCCAGCTTCCCCTGTGGTAAACATAGGAACTAGATTTATAGAACTTTCCTCTACAAACAATATATTGTTGTATTTTTCTTGATGGAGATTAAATTCCGACAAATGCGAATAAGTCGTTACTAGAAAAACGGAATATATTTTATTGTGAATATCATGCAAGGATTTTAAGAAACTTACTCTGGATTTTGTGGAGGCTGTTTTGTAAAAATTGGTGCTCAAAGATAGTTGACAGAAGCTGTTAGTGCCGTTGGGGGTGAATTTTAGCATAGAGGGCTGAATCTTCCTTAAAATTAAGATGTAACTTTGATAATTTGTTTAAATATGACTTCAAAATCGGGAATCTGTGAATTTGCGCAAGAGCATGTATGCATATCTTTATTCGACGGGCTCTACATTCGACGGAGTGTGACGAGCATAAAAATCATACCATCTGAAATGCCACAGGCGAAGAAATAACCCATATTGTTTTTTTCTGTCCAATACAGTTAAAATTGCTTCCGAAATTATTAAAGGAGAAATAAAATACTCCATTCTAAGAGCGGAAAGTTTTCAGTAGTACAGGAAGATTAAGTTACTATCGCAATCAATAAAACCGCTGTATGTTTACCCTTCAATAATGGGTAATACTTACCTATGTGCATTTTTTTTCTAATACGATATTTTCCGTAGTATCTTAACTAGTCCATTTAAGTTCCAGACGTAACAGACGTAATTATCAGAATATGAGAGTATATCCATCGTGTTAATCCCAAAACCGATTATTTACGAGATGTGCAAACGATATTATTCTCTATCTATCCGGATAATGGTAGGGAGTTTTGTGAAAGCGGGAGTCGTTGGGTCTCTTGAAGGATCGGTGACAGTGAACAACCCTATAAATGTCCGCCCACCAGGTCCGCATACCGAATCATAAGGCATACCTTCGTCGCATAACATTCTCTTCTCACCACAAGCCGTGTTCATACGTTCCTCCTACGCGGCGAAATGATATGTTTTTTAGGAAATTTTTTCCAAACTCCTCCTGAATCTGAGAGCCCATCATCACGTCTGGGGTAACTTCCTTAAAAAATCAACGGGTCTGAATTTTAAGGAAGATATTAGTAACACATACAAAGGAAATCAATAATTTATGTCTTTACGCTTACGACATCTTTACTCGCGTTGGAATTGACATTTATTCTTCTTTGGGTTGTCAAGACATACTTTACAGGTGAATTAATTATTCAAGGAATGGACACAAGAAAGAATATAAGGTCCATTGGCTCGCTAGAATTTAAGAGAGTTAATCATGATAACTTATTGGTCCATCAACGGTGGAAATATCAGGGGATAAGAGTTTCAAAGAAACCACTGCCTAGGCAGTAAAGCCCCATACCATTCCTTTTTTCTCGATACACATGTGGTTAGCACATTCATATACAAACGCAGACTATTCCAGTTTTAGGAATCATTTAGGATTTAGTCTAGTGGGCGTTGGGTTCTTTGAAGCACATATTCTTTAAATCTCTGTCCTAATTCAGCACTAAAAAAGCACATGGAGTTAATTCCCTTAATTTCTGCCGAAATTACCAGATTAGTAGCAGATCATGTGGGTTATAGTGGTCTGCGCCCTAGTCCCGCCAGTTCTGTGGATCAAATCTCGGTCCTTGTAGCATTTCTTCCCGAGAAATTCAATTTGAATTTCGTCGCCTTAATTAGTTGCTGAAGTGAAAACTTCAACAAGATGTTGTCAATGAGATTTTGAAGCTGAAAGTGGGGTTATTAAAGTGCAGATTATTCAAACATGTTTAAACATTTAAATTTTAGTTCAGCAAAAACAATTCATCAATAAGACATCGCAACAACATCTCCATTTCCCCACCTTTTTTCAACGCAACGATTTGAGGGTTAGTGCTTCCCCTCAACAATCTCTGCTTGGTTTCTCCAGTAGACTTCATATCGTACTCTCTCTCCCACATTATGATGCTGTTAATTAGGAAATATGGAATAGTTGCATTCGATTTCAGCAAAAATAATTCATGAAATACAGGGTAGGTGACAGCAACATCCCTGTTTCCATGGCGTTTTTCACTAAAGGATTTAGCACCACACGTGCTGCAATTTACAGTTAAATCTCTTCAGAAAATAAATATATCTCTCTCTTTAGTTACTTTGTGGTACCCCATATTTTCCCAATGTTTCATTGGAAATAATTTTTCTAAAGACCACTCTTAACACATGTAACACGACCCGGGTTTCCACATTTTATTGTCATTATCAGGTATTTTTTCCGACCCAACGTCTCTCTTTATATACGCTTCCACAGTCAGAGGGAGAGGAGGGGAAGGAAATTGAATGTTGGGGAATGGAGGGATATCATAGCAAAATATTTTCAAGGGCACTGGGTTTGCTGAGTCGTGTAGAGTGGGGAGCTGATGGTGGATTAAGGGAAGGAGAATGGGGGGAAGAGCTACTGCATTAAGGATAGGCTATGATGCAGGGTACAAATATTCGTTATCTCTTAAAAAATGAGTTTTGACCACTCTAGAAGCATTCTAATTACCTGGTGTCAAATTCCACTGTTAATTTTTCCTAACTTTATAGCAAGTCATTTGCTAGACACCCTGCTTGTTTTCTTCAGAATATCTCCAAACGGCCTTCCATCTCTCATATTATGGTGCAGATCATTAGGAAATATTGAAAAGTTTAATTTTTTATTCAGCAAAAACAATTCACGAAACAGAGGATCTTTCAAAACGACATCATCGTTTCCCTGACTTGTTCCTTATCACGATCTAGAGTTAATCCCTCAACACCCTTCGCTTGCTTTCTCCAGTGGGTCTTGAAGCGTCCGTCCCTCTCCGTTTCCTCCTTCACCCTCCTCCACAAGGGAACCGCTTTAGTTTGGCGCGTCCACGAGCCACCCTCAACCTCTCCCGCCCTCCGAGTCTCACGACGGGCCCCGCCTCGCCGTTGCCCGCGACCGCCCTCCACGCCCCTCCCCCCCCCGCGCTCCCCCTCGCGCTCTCCCGCGTTGCATAATTCACGACTCTCCGCCGTGTGTCGGCGCTCCGCTGAGTGTGTGGGGCCCGTGTGGCTTTCGTCCACCCGAGAGTTGTGTATGCGACTACCTTTTCGGGTGGTCGGGGAAATCGACCCACGGGAGTGGGGGGGGAGCTTGAGGGAGGAGAGGTCAAGCGTCCCCCCCCCCCCGGCCCTCTCTCTCTCCCACAGACGTCGTCCGCGATCGAGTCGAGAACTTAGGAGTTGGGGCGAGAAGTGAGGAATCCGGACAGTTTCACCTCCGCCACGGCACGGTCGAGTAAACCACGTTCTCCTGCCTAGGTTTCTCCGTTGGCGCTCGCGTTGCATTGCCAGTTAGAAGAAATATCCCCAAAGTTGCGTGCGTTGCCCAGAGATGTGACGGGAAGGGAGATCCGACGCTGTCTACCATTCATTTGTTGATCTCTCACATCTACATCTACTTGTTACCCTGCAAGCCACCACAAGGTTGTTTAGCAGGAGGTGACTTATCAACAACAGTAGTTCAGATAAGAAATTTACTTTCACCAACATTCACCACATAATGGGTATGCTACAAATGCTACAGAAACTACAAAAATAATCTATAATGTTACTATGTAAATGTGACTCAATAGTCATGCAGGGAGCATGTTAAACGTGGTAACAGCACTACTCGACAGATTTAGAAACATGAATTATGGGGCATATGAATAAATCAGCCACACTACCTGTCAACTACTCTACTTCAAAGTCTCATTACGCACCCATTATGGTCTTTTATCGATCACGGGAAAAACGTCATTTTAACCATATCTGTTCTACTATTTTTTCTCCTGATCTGATCTACTGTAGAATGTGGGAGTTTGCTAGATATTGATAGAAAAAAATCCCTCGAAGAAAGTTTCTGTTATGATTATTGTCAACGATTGAATTTTGGCAGAAAAGTGACATCAAAGCCGATTTCGATAGGTAACAAACTTGTTAAATTGGATTATTGGAGTGTCGGAAATGTATTTAAACATTCTCAATTGTAATAAAAAAGATAAAAATTAGTGACTTCCACAATCTATTCAAAACTAACAACCGGTTTCGGCTGTCACGCCATCTTCAGGTACAAAACTCTGTTGTCTATCAATTATATATATACAGAGGATCATGGGAAACACACAGTTTGGGGAAGGGGGATCGGTGATGAGGGGTGCATACTTGTTGGTGGGACAAGGTGAAGGTGAGCTGTGGGATGAATCATATGGTACAAAAAGAATTTTGAAGGTACTGGGAGTGTGTTCATGTGGCTAGTGGGGAGGCCAAGTAATGCGTAGCAGAGGGAATAGGCTGGGGAATTTGACGTCGTTGAGTAGATGTTGGGTGTCTTCAAGGTTGATCAGTCTCTGCCCCAGGGCATCCATTTTCCGTCCCTTCCCGTAGAAATGGAGTATATCTGGCACGAAGTCACTTCGATGGCCCGTCTCCAAAGGGTGCCGCACGAAAGCTGACGAGTCATATTTCTTCCTCCAGCACGCCTTATTTTCCTCGGACCCGGTCTTAAAATTACGTTCAGTTAGGCCGATATATACACAATTGCATTTCTTACATTTCAGTTTACACACTCCGGATTTTAAAGTATTTGTATATATATATATAAAGGACTGACAACAGAGTTTAGTACCTGAAGATGGCGTTACAATCGAAACCGCTCGTTAGTTTTAAATAAATTGTGGAAGTCACACATTTTTATCTTGTTTATTATGACGTCCTTCCACCGAGTGAAAGCTTTTAGTTTCAATGTTATTCTCAATTGTATTCTATAAGGGACATATTACCATAAAGATTCTTCTTTTAATCTTCCATTTTGTATCTGCGTAAAACAAATATCATACCCAGCCATGCGCGCACTCTTCGCAAATATTCATTATCTTACGCTAATTCAACTGAATAGCAACAATAAACTTCAATAATTCAAAAGGCTACAGGTTCCACGGTCTTTGATCGTCCTAGTTTTCCATCCAATGCTATCACTGCAATGATAATGAGATATATGAGTGACGCACATCGCTGTTCCCAAACCACGGAAAAACATTTGCACGAGAACGTAGATTGGAAAATCAGCTCACGCTCATAGAGATGGGCCTAATTCATCTGCTGTTATACCAGTTATTATTTGAGTGAATCGTGCGTTAAAATTAGTCTTGGACGCGTGCTGAAGTATGTCCGACAAATGGGGTTCCAGAACCGAAAGGGGGGAGGGGGTGGAAAATTTATATGGTTATCCATTCCGACATTATAACTTCCAAGGCTAACTCAGCAATTGAAATGAATGTAGTCTCTTTTCATCGGACACTTATACGTTCACAATACTAGCATGACCTTGAGTTGGCACTGCGCATGCTTGCATTGCGGGGTAGGGAGTACGAAGGTACTGATAACAGTTTTGGTCGTGAGTGAAATCTTTGAAACGTCCTTGTCTCGCACATGCCGCAATAAACATAGGCTTAAGGAAAAAAATTGCTAAATATTTTATTTGGAGTGTTGTGCTTTATGGAGCAGAAACATGGATACTCAGGAGGACACTCCTATATATACTTTTCAGCTCCAAATCTGCGATGTGGCTCATTGGCATAGACTTGGACCGAAAGGCCGAATTTTATGCGTAACCTTCTACGGTTATAAGCTTTGGTACGTTATATTTTCCTGCATTGCAGGGCTAAAAGGCAAGGCCCTTTCCCAATTTCATCTGTGGTTTCTCTGATGAATTTGATGCTTATAAAATTACACAACTTGAGCTTTATATTTGGTGTACGAGAGAGTGTCGACAAGTTATGGATGTTTCACTACGACTGCTTGAGTGAAAACATAAACTGAATTCCATCGTTTCGATTTTAGCGTCCACGCATGTTGTTTTCACTGAAGGATTAAACGGCTCGAATGGTCTTTACCGCCTTCATGGTTATCTAGAGAAATTTTCTGCGTTATGGCGTTTTATCAGTTGCTTTTCCAAGAATTACCGACTCATTATAAAGTGGTTCCAACATAGAGTAGCTTCAATCTATTTTTTCTTCTTCTGGCGACGTATAGAAGAAACTTTTTTCTGTTTAGTATAGATATCAAAATCCTACCTTTTTTCATCAATACTTTTGCATGTTTTACTTGTAAATTTATATGGAAAAGTAAAAAAATAGGCACTGCATGGGGTAAGATTTCATATCACTGGCGGTTCTTAGCGAGATATTGTGGAAAGTCTTCAACATTACTAAAATAAAATGAAGTCTTGCAAAATATATTTCAACCTTTTACCACAAATCCTTCTTCTCACAAATTCAAAGTGCTTCAAAAGTATTGAAGCACTTTAAATCTTATCGTTCTGAGGCTTCATATTTCAAGCAAAATGTGAACCGTACAAAAGCTTATTTTTATCAATATGGGAAAAATTACATTTTTCCATCTAATGTACCTAAAATTTAAAGTAATCCGTGAAATACAATCATAAAATACGTATCCACTAACATTTTTTTAATATCACGTATATATATTCGGATTTTTTAACGTTCTACGGCCCTATCCGATGCCCAACCGCCATTGCTATCTATTCATCAACAGGCCTTCTGGCAACTGCTTTTCTCATATTGTCTTTTCTATGCCATCTCTCCAACTAATTCTGAGCCTTCCTCTTTTTTACCTTGTGGATTCCGCATTAAAATTTGCTTAGGTAATCTCTTGTTCGTCGAACGTTGTAATGTGACCGTACCACACATGTTATTTCTTTTTAATGTCACGGACTACTATGTGGGTGACTCCCATTGTATTTCTTATTCTCTCATTCGTGATTCTTTCACTTCTAGGTATACCAGCAGTCCTCCAGTAATCCATCGCCGTAAATTTCTTAAAACTTGTCTATCTGCCATATCTCACTCCCATATGTGACAATGATTCTTCCAATTGAATTATATACTCTTATATTAGCTTTGGATATACTTTGGCCCCATAAAATGCTATTCAACATGAATGTTGCCTTTCTTCGTTGTAAATTTCTTCCTTTAATTTCCTAATCCATGGTTCCATTTTGAGTTATTTAAACACCCAAGTAGTTGTATTCTTGGCAGTATTGTATTTCTTGTGCATCTTCCTGCACTATGTTCTCTTGTGCTCCTCCAATGCGCATATTTTGAGACTTTCTGATACTAATTTCCAGATTACATAACATTACAATGTATAAACTTGCCAGTTTGAGTAAATCGGAAATTATTGCAGTGTATTGAGGAAATAATCATGGACATGACGCTTAACTCGGCTCCTATGGCTGAAATATGAGTGCAATAATTAGTATACATTTGCCGAATAACCCGCGTATCTTGTATGTTTATTTGGTTTTCTTGTAGGCAAGATGTGTCGTCAACAAAAATGGTATTTTTAATACGAGAGAAACGGACAGGCTGAATTCAGCATTAATAAGGTCCCACGAGGTAGCGATGGAACCTCTTCAAGGATCCTCTAACCACCAGAGTTGTTCTATTTGATATATCTATAGCTCCATCGATATGGGTCTTTGCAACCATTTCCACCTCACAAACGCCATTCATATCCGTAGTGAGCACTTAACTGCCACAGCACATTACTATTAGTTTCTAAATTAATTTTTCCTCACATGGATTATTGTTGTCTGGAATTCAACGATCTGCCTGATAAACTAAATGTTATGTTACAGCGTGTACAAGACTCCTGTATACGGTACATCTGTGGATTACGCCGCCAAGATCATATTTCCCCCTACAGAGACCAATTAAAGTGGCTAACCGTTAAAAATACGCGACTGAATTTGCAGTGTGTGTTTTTGCATCAGCTTTTCTTATTCAAGGAGTCTGACTATTTGCTCAAATTTTTTTAAGTCTGTACCTAGATCTCGTAGGGTCATATCTAGAAGCAATCCCTCAATGCTTTATTTTCCTGCTCTTCGCACTACCAAATTCAGTGATTTATTTGTTGTAACATCAACCAAAATATGGAACTCATTGCCAGTAAATGTTAAAAATACTAAATCTATTGAAAATTTTAAAGTTAAAATTTATGAATTCTTCCAAATATGCAATACTTTTGTTATAATCTAACATAAACTGTTTGATTATTCTTATTGTATCATATATGGACATGTATGTATGTATGCAATGTTTATATTTTTTGCTCTTACGGACCTGTACCCAGAGAGATCAATGAATTATTTACTTACTTACATACGGCACACACAAGAAAATTTGCGAATATTCGGCGCAAATCATCATTTCGAATATAAATGTGATGCCAAATCAACAAATAAGTTAACCTATGCAATACCTACGTAAAATACATAATAAAAAGCACATTAATGACGGACTTTTTTACGTTGCGAAGACCTATGTCGATGGAAGAATACAATCGATATCGACCTTGCTAACCACTGGAATAGTTAGCCTGACCGAGTCCTCCGGAATCTGGTGCCTCAAAAATTCAAGTCGCCGAATACAACGTATCACTCGAGTATGGGCACGATTTCTAATCCCTGGACATTTTTTACCTCGTGGGCAGGCTGCGTGGATGTGAATCCGTGATTTATTCGCCATTTCTTCATGAATAAAATAAACGGGGAACACTTTCTCCGCGAACTTCAGGAAAACCTGATGCGCTTTGGATAAATGTAGCACTTAAACGGGGGAATGCGGGCGGTTAATAATGCAATATCCCCGTCGCTACGCAGGCGTTTTTCTGACAGGTTTATTGCGATTTTCAATCAATCCCGCCGAGCAGAATGGTTGCCACGCCCGCCAGCGGTGGAATGTACATAGAAGTTCGGTTTCCATATTTAAACCGAGCCTCGAAACACGGTTTGCCTTGACTCTACCTAGCTTCCTGCCCCAATGTGTTTGATTAATTGCTGCACGGGTGCCGAGAGAGAACGTTGGTGGAAGAAACGGCAAAAGCAGTGGGTTTGCAACACACTCTCCCAGAATTTCATTGTGTTCAGTTTGAAATGTATTATTCTCGAACAACATCGAAAAAAAACTCGTGGACTTTTTGTGATTAATGTACGTTTTTAATTAACATATAAAAATTCGCGTGGTGTGGACTGTGTTGGGGACATTTTTTAAAGGTGCAATGAAAAACCCTCCAGTTTTGACCGACTGCATTGAAAAAGTCCGGTTTTATAACGATTCCCCGGCGTATAGTTGACCCCATCTTTGGCTTAAACTTTAATTTAATGCTGACCCTATTGTTTCCATCATTTATAAATCACTTATTTTTGAATCAGGTTTGTGAAGTCACCGGAGTATGAAAATTTTATGTCCTATTCCCATCGTGGAGGCGTAGTTTGACCATTTCGTGGAACCATATTGGCTAGTTCTAGCGTTAACCAATGAATGTCAAACGCTCAGTCATAAGTTTATCCTTTGTGTGTCGCATTGCACAAAATTCGATCGATTATTTACCGTACATGATTACATGTAAACTAACTTATAAATATTTGGTGGAGATTGAGTTTTCCCAAACAAATCCTGTACTATGTCCCTGAAATTTTATGTAAGTTTCAATGCAATGGCAAATATGCAAATATGTGGCAGGAGTGAATTTTTATACAAATCCGCTACGTTATATGCTACCAATGTTTTATAAACTATGAAAATTAGTGAATTTTACTACTTTACACTCACTCAGGGATCCTCGTGTTATATAGGAATCGTGCGATACATAATTTTTGTACTACTTAGAACATGAGGGAAAATTATTGCGAGGAAAATCAACTAATTTTGCTGCCATACATGTAAATTTTCTATAACCTTCATAACTTTTATTTAAAATTCTTAATCAACTCATTCTACGGTTTATTTCTCTTGTTGTATTTAATTATCTAGTATATGGTAGCATTTTGGATTTCGAGTAATTTTTTGACCGAGTCAAAGAAAAAGACTAGCGTCAAACTTTCTGAGAACGCTGCCTAAATTTTTACCTACGGTCTGATATAAAATTCATACCCTAGTTGGTGTTTTAGGCTTGCTACACTTATGAAAGTATTGTAGAGGACTTTTACATGCATTAACCCTCTTCAATCTACGCGTAATTTTTCGGTATTTAACTTGGTATCCTTTCACTTGCATATCCCTAATTGGTTTCAAGTTTAAAATTTATAACAAGGGGTAAATCATTAAGTTCCCTTACTTTATCGTCACATTTGGTTAGTGTCCTTTTAACAAATCCCAATCTACGATTAGTTAGGTCAGTTCTTTCCCAAACATGTTTACTCGTGGCTTAGACTTGGATAATGGCGTGGAATATGATGATATTTCCGGTCTTTTACTTAGTAGATGGTGTGCGTGTTGTATTGTCTAATCTCCCCTCTAAAACGAGAATCTGGAGGATCAAAACTGGACGCCAAAGCTAGTTTGTTGACTGCCACATCGGTTGGATGAAAGTTTGCCCGTTGGTGCAACTCGGCTGAAGAAATTCCTCTGAAGCGTTATGCTCCCAGTGGACAAAGGAATGCACTCGCTTCGTGTACTCGTTGCCAGGGCCGCAAGTGCACATACAGCGTCTCCTGTTTGAGGCAAGAACGTCCCAACGACCCCCATGTTCCCTCGTCCGTGCCTCTCTTGTTTCCAAAGGAACACGCTGACACGGATGCAAGATTCGTTGGTGTGTGGCGCTGTTGTAATTCAAGCCGAGCTTCGCGCGGCTGAAACGATGTCACGTGGAAGAATGTGATCGGGATTCGCACTTGTTGTAGTGGAGCTAAAACTGAAGGATGATTCAGCAACTGAGGCCATATTACACCTAGGTCAAGGTGGTGGTCATGGCCGTTATGATAGTCTCGTTAGTATTACTGACCTCTTGCAAAAACTAGGATGGAAATCGCTTTCAGATGGTCGATTGAAAATTAGACTCAAATCATTTAAGTAAATTCAAAACCGATTTATTTTCAGAATTAGTCATCAATATCTTACACACTCTAACATACTACGTTAGATCAGATTATGAGAATAAAATAAGGGAAGTGGATTATAGAACAGAAAGGTTTTAAATGTCGTTTTTCCCGCGATCGATAAGAGACCATAATGGCTGCGTTGAGACTTTAAAGTAGGTTAGTCGACATGTAGTGTAGCTGATTAACTCATATGCCCCCTAATAAATGTTTCTAAATCTGCCGAGTAGTGCCAACGCCATGTTTTGCATATTCCCTGCATGACTCTTGTGTTAGTTTTGCGTAGTTACATTATAGAATACTTAAGTAGTTTCCGTAGCTTTTGTAGCATACCCATTATGTGGTGCATGCTGGTGAAAGTAAATTTCTCCACGGTAGTTCATGTTGGTGATAAGTCACCCCCTGCCAAACACCCTTGAGGTGGCTTACAGAGTAATAAGTAGATGTAGATGTAATAATGTAACTGTCGACCTATTTAATCTTGGTTAGTACTCGAGTTCTATGTCACAAATTGTTTGTTTGGGAAGATCTCGGCCTTAAAGAGACCTCGATCTTGCTTTTCAAACTCTGTATGATTGTTGTGAAGTCGGCACTTATTTATCTGTAACACTTTTTGGTCACTGAATATTATTAAATGGCCATTTTTTACAACTTCACGTCGTACCTTGCTATCTATTACATGCAATTTACACAAGAATTCAAGTTTTACTATAGTGCTGAATTGCGTACTTCGCTCGATGAGCTACTTTTTTCTATTGCGTGTTATTTATTTGTTTCTAAATTCTACGTAATACCCTGCAAGCCACCACGAGGGTGTGTGGCAGGGGGTGAAGATCATCAAACATGCACTATTGACATGCAAGTAGGATATTTTAGGGAGATATGCTAGATAATAGGGTCACATGGAGCTTTGGAAAAATTGGGAGAAATTGGGAGCAATGGAATCGGGATTGGTGTGTAGAATGAAATTAACTTATGATTATTTTATGCCCATTTTGGGCTTTCCTGAATAAAATAGTTACATGCTTCGATGTATAACAGGGGAAAACTGTTTGAGTCCTACCATCGCTGAGTACCACATGCGGAGAGCAAAATACGTTAATTAATTGCTATGGCTGCGCTTTCGAAGTAGGCAGTTTATCGTTACCGAATTATTTTCCAAGTATTGGAATAAGCAGAATGTTTGCAATAATTACAATTAAAAGAATCTCATCAAATAGGAGCAGTAAACCTTACCCACTAAAAAATCTGTTCTCTGTGGTGCTTAAAGTCAAACTGTTTGGTGTTCGAACCACGCAGTAATTTTGTTTGTTTCGATCACCAGTATGGAACTATGTGTGCCTTATTGATTACCTATATCGGGAATATTTATGTTCCGTGTATTCATTATCCTCAACATTAGCTCTTCGAGGTAGTATAGCAGACCCCCAGATGATAGCACATCTCCCAGACGGCCACCCATCCGGTGGTTGAAGCTCCGAATTAATGAGCCTTGCATTGCAAAAAGTGGGGCAATATAAGTTGCGTCATCGTTGCATCAATTAAATCTTCTTAACTCGCATTTTTCGTTTTTTTCTCATGTTCTTCAGCTAATATTGTTATGGCACGAGAGAGCAGTCATTATAATTTTAGCAACTAGAATAGTGAGCGCTTGGTTGCATATAACGCGAACTTTTATCAGATTTAAATTTTAAACATGCATTTTTGCCAGGGAAGGTGAATTAAAATTGAGCTACATCGCTGGATGAATTTTCATGGTTTAAATATTTAGCTTTCCAGAAGAATCATGAATTTTTTTCACTTCTCTTCGCCAGTCGAAAACCATCTCCAATTCGTAGTCTATCGAAAAATTCTGAAGTCCGACAGTAAAATTTGGCCAAAAAAATACGTTCTCACCGGCATGAGTTCGTGAATTTGAATAGCACTGAAAATTCCAAGAGCTATTTGGCGATTCGCACAAATTTATTTAAACATTACCAAGGTTTTGCCGTAGCACGTCATAAAAAAGGTAAGTATCAGGCGCGATGTGGTGAAATTTCAACATAATGAAATACAGATGGACAATTTTGCACTGGATAAATAGTTATTATAGTAAAAATTGTTTTTTCAGTGGAAAATTGTCTATTCTCTCCTTAAATGTGCTCAGCAGCTTCACTTGTAATTTATGGGGAGTTCCTTATAATGATAACAACAATCGTACTTTTCCTCAGATTTTTAATAAAAATTCCAACGCGTTTCAAATCGCAGTCGTCATCTGGTGCTAGACACTGTAGGTTAAAACCCTCTCTCCCCCTACCTTACTCATATTTCCTATAATCATCCCTCTTTTCAACCATATAAATGCGATGTCTTCTTTTCCTCAGTATTTAGTGCCTGATGATGACTATGAGTTGAAACATTTAGTAATTGTTATTAAAAATCTGAGGCAAAGTGAGATTTTTATTTCATAATTCTGTTCTTCATTATAATACGTCACCATCAGGTACAATTTTACTGACGACGAATAATATATAATCATAAACATTTGGGAGGAAGCGGGAGGAGAGGGGAAAGATTTAGTGTTGATGATGTAGAGTCATGGGTGCGGGAGAAAGGACGATCATAGTAATGGGAAAATAGTGGGAAGGATGTTACACCATCTCTTCCTTCGTCTTCTGTAAAACTTCTACCTGATGGCGACATTCTATGACGTAACCTAGGTCGTATTTAAATAAATTTATGCGGAATCACCAAATTAACTCTTATCATGTACAATTAACTTGGCTTGTTGCTTGATTCTCCGTCCGTAGGATGAAGATCCTTAGCAACACATCTACCCTAAATAACTTACCCTGTCCTGATTCACCAGAAACACTTTGAATCTGGTTGAAGGTATATAAGCCTAAATGACGATAAATGCAGCCATAGTACAACAAAGCCTGATGTAGTTGGTGTGACGTAATGGATTTTTAGGAAGTGCTAATTGTTAAAATAGTGACATTTTTGAAACGTTTCCTCCGGTAAACTATTTTCTACCAAGGTTCTTCTGTAGGCTATCCATGTCACTATCCTCCCAATCTCTTCGTAGAAGTATCCTTCTTCTATTGTGAAGGTCATCTTAACACCTAAGACGGAAAATGGTTGCCAATGTCTGGTTAACGGCAATCACTAGATGATATAGGCTTCACGGTGATGTGATGCTTACTATGAGTTTAGGTCTAATTTGTTTTTATGCCGATAAAATATTTTAATCTCACGTTATATAACTGGACCTTAGTAATAAAATACAGAACCTCTATCTTAAAATATAATTGTCTACCAGTCAAGTAGCTGAAGAAGAGAGTAGTTGAAAAGAAAGTTAAATTAAATATTTGTCCAAATTGTCGATAGAAGTGAAGGGAATTATACTCTTATCCATGAATTTTCATCCTCCAAGTGAACATCGACTGAGAACGTTCTTTAATCCCATGAGCGTAAACGTCTAAATGACTCGGACTTTAAGCCTCGGGCAACACGCGCGTGTCAATGGTCAAATGGAAGGCGGAAAAGGATTCATGTCAGTCTACTTTCCTTGGCTTCTATTGGCAATTTGGTGTTATCATTAATATCAACCAGGTGAAGGATATGCGTTAACCGTAAATTAACAGGTCAAATTTGCAAATTAGTATTATATCATTGCCGAGAGTGAAATTGATCCTGTATTTGAATGTATCCCTTTTTTGAAGCTTCGGCTGAAACAGGCGAGGTGGAAGATCGAGGGAAGAGGGTTTAAGGCAAGGGACTCACTTCAAGTGCTGGAGGATGGGCCACTTGACGGCAGAAGAGGGATATAAATCAAGTGTGCTCAGAAGGCCGGTGTTTAACGGTCGGAGGCGGCTTCACCCGTTATCATGTGTATATGTATTTTTTCAACCTCCCCTCCCTACCCTCCCCCCCCCCCAGAAAGCCCTCGCCCACACAAGTTTAACGTACCCTCCCATCATGACGATAAACCCTGTGGAAGGGAATCCCTGTGATCGCGCTTGTTTTTGAAAAGGTGTCAGCGCAGATGAGCGGCTCATGCTGCCTCCCACGGTATATGTATATATGTGTATGTGTATCCTCCTTCCCTCCGGGAATGAGAGACCTCTGCCAACACAACGTTTTCCTCCCTTTCCCTTTCTCGCTCCATTGCCTAAGGCTTCAGCCGGCCAATTAGCCGTCGCTCAACATGACGGACACCACCCGTTCCCGAGCACGCCAGGACGCTCCCTGACGGAAAGTCCGACTCCGTATTATATCCACGCCCTTAAACCTTTCTCCGCATCAAATGATTACCGGTGACCCACACATTATACATATAGGATCCATAAGTATGTACAGTCAGTTCTCGATTTATGTCGGAGGTGCCAGTTGTATGGTCGGATTCAAATGTATTGCAAAGAATCGAGCGGCGCCACGTACGCTTCTCAAGGAAATTGAGTTTCACTTACGGCGCTGTTATTCTTTGCTACGCAACGCTATCTATTCATCTGTTTATTTGCACGTATTCAAATGGTAATAGTTGACCAATTTCCTATATTGTGCTAATTTGTTATTACACTTTCGCTTTGGTTTGGATTTCCGATTTGAGCATGGATAATTATTATTTATTAATCACAACTGTTACTCTAAATGATACATTACGTAGTATTTTCCGTAGGTATATTGTATGCCAGGAACGAACTGTGTTTAATAATAAAGTTTGGTATTTCAATTAATCAATACGTCGCAGCATTTCATTGTTATTCGAGCTGATCATATTATGTAATGACAAGTTAGCACAAAACAAGCAATTGCTCAACTGTTACAATTTAAATACGAGCAAAAAACAGCTGAATAGATAGCGTTGCATAGCAAAGAATAACGGCGCCGTAAGTGAAACTTGATTTCCTTGAGTAGCGTAAGTGGCGCCGCTCGATTCTTTGCAATACATTTGAATCCGACTGTACAAGAGCTACGTAAGTCGAAACAACGTAAAGTGGATCCAGATATTCGTGACCACTCTAATCCCAAGATAAATCAAGGCGTTAATTTCCAAATTCGTTTTTTGCCTTTATCTAGGAAAAAAATACCTATTTCAGATAGGGTGATTATGTCTCAGTTATTAAAACATGCATGCATATGCGCATTCGGTCTATTTTATTAGAATAAAAAATGGGAATACTTTCCAACGACCCTTGTCAGCATGGACGTAACATTGAGATAGACGTAAATCGAAACGACGCATACCAAGAACTTACTGTATATCTTCACATTTTTGTCTCACATAATAACAATAGCTATGAAGGGACTGGATTTGTTTTAATTCCTGATAGACAGTGTTGAAAATATGCAGTCAATGGAGAGAGAAAACAGCTAAGGGCTGCCAGTGGCGAGACATTTGAGCCCACTATAAGGGTGTGTCGCGGGGGTGACTACTCACCACGTGCGATAACCACCGAACTCAATATGGTACTCTTCTTCGCAATTTTACTTAGTGCACTGTTTTGTAGAGAGTTCCGTGGGAAAATTAACATGCCATTAGACTTGTATCTATCGTTCTACCCGTTTTTCTCTCGATATAAAGAATATAAAGGCCATAACTGACACTATGGAGAGTTTTAGGGGTCACGGCAGTGATAGTTTTTCTTCCCACTTGTATGATGCTCTGACTTTATTCTGAATTCTGACTTTAATATGCGTTAAGCATAAAATTTTAGAGACCTTCAGCATCTATAGAGGTAATTCTAATTGCACCAGCATCATATTCCTGATGAAGAGGAAAGTGCTGGACCTTGAAACGTCAGACAACATGAACTCCTGGTTGGAAACCCGTGGAAACTTCATCCAACAATGGCATTGTTTAATGCAGAAAAGGCATAACTATTTTAAACGTACCGTTCACCTAAAATTGCATTACTCTAAGGATTAACTGGATGTCAGCTATGGAGGAAAAATATTTTTATAGCTTAATGAAGTGCATTTAAAATTTGCAATCATCAGGTTTATGGAGGTTCCATAACGACTGCATTACTCAAAACAAATACTGAATATCACCTTTTCGTTTTTACTGCTTGAAAAGACACTGTTCTCTCAGGGGGATATTATTTCCTTTGGATATCACGGTTAAGATAAAAATTATGCGGATCAGTCGACGAATATCAATTTTTAATTGATTTTTGTTTCAACCTCAGGAGCCGACCGAGTGGCACACTTTGGTTGAATCATCGTATTTTGATTTCAATTATCGCAGTAACTTACTAGTAACATTTTTTTCTCTTTAATAATTGGTCGAAGATTAATTATTTCTTTATCATTAGCCAACGTTTCGCTTACTTATGTATGTATTCTCAGGACTACATTACACATTTATTTAGCATATTATTGAACACTTCAACCAATTAGAGTTTACATTTTAGCTTGTAATGTTGGATACAAAAGCACAAAAATAGTATTAAAAGAGTTTGTGAAAAGAATCATCTGGATATTCGATAATAACTCAAAAACTATTATAATGACATGCCAAGTCAATTATCCAAGAGTATTCTCGTTTCATAAAAATTTTGCACAAGTGAAATTCTTTTGCAAAATTACCCCATGTGTTAGCGATCTAGCTATTTTTACCTTTTTACCATGCTGCTATGCTGAGTGAATGGATATTGGGATGAGATACCTCGAGAAGTCATTGAAAGGATAATTGAGGAACATAGCATCAACCCAAATGACTGTTTCAACGTAAGCAACGATCAGAAACCAGTTATAAGTCCTATTCAAATGATCCCTAATTGCTCCATCAGCAATTAATCTG
This sequence comes from Ceriagrion tenellum, assembly GCA_963169105.1. Lineage (NCBI taxonomy): Eukaryota > Metazoa > Arthropoda > Insecta > Odonata > Coenagrionidae > Ceriagrion > Ceriagrion tenellum. The sequence continues at coordinate 36,139,764 of OY720643.1, read as the reverse complement.
CTTTTCGTACACCGTCTGATGTCTTGCTTTTGCAGGACTCAGCTCTGATAGTTTTTGCTGCTTTGGCTGTAAAAATATCTTTTTATAACCCATCCCATTGCAAATCATTTGATAATTACATCAAAACAAGTTAACTGTCAGTAGGATCTGATGCTTTCCTGGCGTACGAGTTTCTCAAAATTTTCTCAGGCTTCCGGGTGAAAGGGCTCATATTGGCCGACGTTTCGATGCTCAACTCGTGTATCGTCCGCAAGGCTGAGATGAATGCCGTAAAGGGTCGTCAGTATGTATCGAGGGGCAGATCGGGCGCGATATCAGGTGGTCATTGGCCGGAAGGTTTTGGCGCTATTTCTCAGTTTCCTTAAAATAGGTTTCCAAGAGTTGCTCAATTTATACCCACAGTCGTAATTAGCAGTGTTACTGCGTATTCTAATTTCAATGGTTTCCTTAACTATGTGATCCCAATAACCATGGGATCAAGCAATCAACTTGGTATCGTCAAAACTAATGGCATGGTCCGTGGTGATACCGTGCTCAGCGATGGCAGATTGTTCGGGTGGCCTGGGCGCAAATGGCGCTCATGTCTCTTGACTCTGGCCTCGATTGTGCGAAACCTCGGCCAACATGGGCCCACTCACCCGGACGGAAGCCCAAGAAAACTTGGAGAAAGTTAATTGTTTTTGTTGCTTGCGTTTTGTAACTTTAGACAATCTTAATTCATTCTTTGATCTCATCATCGTTTGCAGTCATTAATCAGATGATTGATTTACTGCAGATCTTCACTCCACTCCCCTCTCGAATGCCTACTTCATTCTTATGTAATTATTTGGCAACTAATTCTTCCTTTTACTCTGTGCATTTTTTCCATTCACTTCTCCATCCATAAGTTTATAACTTATCCATATGGCTTTCACCCTCAAACGTATCCAATAGCAATCATGTTCTCTCCTTTTGAGAGGCTTCGCCGTACTAAGTTACTCCTCAAATCGCCGACGAGTATATTGGCCCTACTCGCCCTTTATTTGATCTTTATTATTCGTTAATAACACCACATTTCCATCGCTTCCAATATCTTTTGCTCTCAATTCATTATCATCCAGTCTATTTATTTAATCAAAATATCCTCCGAAGATGAGAGTTTAGTCTCTCTAGCACCATAAGTCTTGAGATATTCATTTTAACCGACAGGAACACCAATTTGACTTTAATGACGCATCTTATTTTAACTTCTTTTCTACTTATAGGATCCTTTTCTCACAAGTGACCTTAACATCCCAAGATTTTCATACTTATTTACTGTAGGATGATGGTTAATCGAAAGATGAACACTCCTAGTTCTAATTGTGGTTACTTTTTAAGCTTCATACTGCTGTAATTTCAATTACTTGTTTTTGTTCATGGCACCGATTTTAGTTTCCACTTGTACTAGCTCTCACCAATGAAACACCTCTACTGGTGTATTCTCTGATATTCAGGGGCCAAATTTTACGTACGTAATGACGCAGTGTGTTATCGTGTAATTTTTTTAGTCTCCGTCTCAGCTTTTAAAGTTGAGAGAGCAAAGGCAAAGTTTTCGGATTCGTCCCTAGTACTGCGATTTGGACGGGAATGGAAAAACTACGCATTAATCTCCTTAGGTGGCGCGCAGCCTTGAATTCACAAAAAAGGACCTCGCGGCATTTCCGCTGGTGAAATATTTCGCCGGCGAAACAGTTACCCAATGAAACCACAAGGAAGGGAGCCTCTGGAAAAAACAGAACACATGTGCCCGATGTTGTTTGTTTTGTAGAAGTTATACAGTGCTCTTTGTAGCAAGGAAATACCTAGGGTTTTTAAAGTTATGTTCTGTTTTTTAGTATGAATGTTACAAAGGTTCATTGATGGCGATTTCAAGCTATTATTTCATAATATACATACGTTAACAAATATACTGCAATGCAAAGGTTTTATCTGATTTCCTTTACATTTGGTATGCGAATGCTGAATATCCGAGTTTCATCTCGAAAATTGTCCGCCATAAGCATGCACCTGCGAAACTGGAAGGTTGTACAAATGCCTTACGCATCAACGAGACAAGTTAAAGATCTCTGCGACTGAAGTAGAATAAGACAAATAAAATATTTTTGCTGCCATAGCTCAGTGAGTAAGGTTTTGCGACCTAATGACCTTTCCAACTAAAATGCTTGATACCACATCCTCTCTCACCCCTTGCATTTACGTTCTTATATTTCTCGTGAAACTCTGTTTCATATATAGGCATAATGAAAAGTAATTGAATTTTCATTAAAAGCGACAATAGTGCATTTCTCAACGTGGTGAAATGTAATGGGGGTAAAAATCCGTCCATTTTTTATAGTGATTTAAATATTTTCATGGGTGTTTTTGAGCTACGACCTTGTACAAAATAAATTAAAACTCCCTCTCGTGTTTTGAAGTCCTAAAGCAGGTGTGGTTGACTGGCAGACTGAAGTCAGTTAGGAATGTTTAGAAAATTCATAAATTATTGAACAATCGATCGGTGTTCACTATCCCGAATTTCTTTTGAACGATTAATTGGTGTTTACATTTTCACTTTGCATTAACCTATGGGCTGACTCATCACAACAATGCTGCACGCATTCTACCGGTATTAAGGAGGTTTCAGAGCGACTATGTGAATCAAAGCCATTGCTAAATCTACATCATCAAAATACCGTGCAAGCTACCACTAGGGTGTGTGGCACAGGATAATTCCACACCAGGCATGCGACACTCATACCAGCTGAAATCTAAACCGCCCATGTTCGCCTGGGTGCTAGGTGCAGGCCAAAAGCAGTCAAGATAACAATGCGCGGTCAGACCAGAAACCGGGAAAGTCTAACATGCTATCATGTAGTATACTATTTAACATGCAATTTCTGATTAGTAATAATAATTCGGCTGATGAATATTACTATAAGGTACTAAATCATGTAAGATATATCATGCCGGAAATTTCATGCGGGTTCAATTGCTAATAATATTGTTAAGATATTTAGCACAAGTGTAAAACTGAATTTTCCTAGTAAGGGTCAAAGTATCCTAGAACTAATCCATCGGAGTGATAGAACTCATTTTCAACTTGGCGTCATAGACGTCGAAACCGATAGGCAGCATTAAAAATAGTGGAACTGTGTATCATTTTTATTATGATTTATTCTTTCTCGTCGTTCCACAGCGTAACGCCACAATCGATTGATTTTATTTTTTTTTTTAAATTCATTGGCAAGTTAAAATGTGGCTAGAAATACAGTGCGGGAAAGTGGAAATTAAGATAAATCATGAGAAGATGAAAGCAATGAGTTTCTCTAGGACAATGAAGGCGGGGCTGATCATTACAAATAGAGCAAGTAGAAAGTTTGAATTACTTAAGCAGTACGCTTGAAGAAAATGGGCATAGTAGGAAAGATATAAGGAGGAGGATAGCGTTAGCTCAGGAGGCATTTAGTAATGGAAGGGTACTGATGACGGGAACCTTGGCCAAGGATTTGAAGAAGAGGGTGGTAAAGAGCTTGATATGGAGTGTAGCGTTATATGGAGCAAAAACGTGGACACTCAGATATGGGGACGAGAGTAGGCAGCAGGCATATTATATGTGGGTGTGGAGAAGGATGGAGAAGGTAAGGAGGACGGAGAGGAAGACTACTGAGGAAGTCGTGATTTGGTGGGCGAGGAAAGGACTCTTCAGAAAGAAATCTAAGATTGGCAGAATTGGTGGCTGGAGGATATAATAAGGGGCGAAGGGTTGCTTAAGGATGTGACAGAGGGAATAATGATGGGAAAGCAGGGAAGGGGAAGAAAGAGAATAGGTTTCATGGACGGGTTGAAGAAGGGTAGTCGTATGCAGAGGAGACGAAGAAGTTAGTTTGCACCCAGATAGTGTATAAAACCGGGAGGTTCTCTGACTTTCGTCAAAATCTACCTTCACTGGTAGAATACTTAAAAAAAATGGCGCTATCCTCATTTTACGCTCCATTGAAGCTGTCCAGATTATATATTCATGCCATGTATTAAAATTGTTCGACGTTATAGCAAACTCTTCATCCACACCTTCATTCACCCCACCTCTTGCGTGAGTACCTTTTGCTTTCTGCTCTGAGACCAATCGAATTGGCTCTATATTTTGGAGAGAGAGGGAGAGTTTGAGGGTGAAGGGGGGTTGGGTGCGGTGGCATTTGTATTAATCACTATCGCCGTCGTCATTCAGGCGGTAGGAGCGGCGTGTGCCTGGATCCGACGTAATCGATATTTGTGACCGGCGGCGAACGGGGATAGCCAACGTACGCACGCACGAATGCCCTGCCATCTCCGCCTCTATCCATCCCCACGCCCCCCTGCCACTTGCTGCTGCTGTGAATGTGTCGCGCGTGCCTCTCCGTGTGCGTGTTTCCTCCCGAGGGAGAAGTGAGGTGATTTTTATTTTGTCCAAAATTCTCACGAAAATTCCATTTGTATCACCGATTCAGCTTCTAGCAAAGTTTCTCTTATCCCCCTCTCAACACAGGTCAACGATCACCCAGATTCGAGTCAGGTTTCCCCGTGTTTGAAATTATTTTAACTGAAATAAATTCATTTATGATCCCAAAATTATACTCATTATTGTATCGCATTTTAAATATAGTAATGGTTATTTAATCAATCATGACAGTACCAAATTGTAAATCGTCATTCATTTGACCTTGCGTGCTTCAAACAATGACAACTGATGTGCTTATTACCTTAAATGAGCAATGGAGATGCAATTTTAAATGAGGACGCAGGAAGATTTAAGGTAGTTTGAGTGAAATATCGTTTCACCTAGAAATCAATGATGTTTATCTCGTTTTAAAGAAAAATACATCACCCTTCCGATGATATCAAAATATCAGCCCCTTACCGAACTACTTTCCGAGATATTTGACAACAAATAACAGACCTTGTACATGGGATATGGTACGTGTATGCACTACAGAGAGACATTATTTAAAAAATAAGGAATTTGTAACACCAAGATCTCGTCAAAAACTAACAGTGCATAATTAATGTTTTTCAGCTATTTTTGAAAATTAATCATATTATCACCGTCGTATTTTTTTCAGTGTCACAAGAAACCTTCCGTTCCGTTTCAAACGCCCCGCGCGAAAAAAATTAGTCAAGTTAAGGACTTACATAATTATTTTTATTTAATTACTTAGAATTTCTGTCGTACTAAAGTATATTATTGCGCCATTAATAATTCAATATTTTATTCATGCTTCCTACAGATGAAGAAATTAAAATGTATGACTCGAATTTGGTCTCCGTTATGATTAAGGTTCTATCTCGCTCGAAGGAAGGAAGAATGATTTTGATTGGATTTCTGATTGGAAGCATTATTCTCTTGAATACGTTATGGAGGAGAGTTGTGCGTCACCAATATTAGCATAACTTTAATTTTTCTTTGAAGCATATTTGCCTAGCTCTAAAAAAAGGGACGAGATAGTTTTATGTACATTGTGGCAGATGCGTTTATGTGAATTGAAGTTGCTCGAGGAGCAAACATATAGACTTTTTTGGCTAAACTCAACTTTCAAATTTGGCCAAGCCCGTGAACGTTGACTGTAAGTGAATAGTAAACAGCGTACCGTAAATGGTCGATATGTTTGAGGAACTTCTAGTTGGTAAGGGACTGCTCCATATGCATCGACCGCAATTGGAAAACAGTTCTTTTATAAGTACAAATAAAGTTTCAAAGCCCTTGGGATGCAAATGGCTCGCCAGAATAGTTATTTAAGTTCCAAAAAGGAGGAAAAATCACCAGCATGCTTCCTCTATTTATTCCTAGCTATTTGCTTACAAAACCTTGTTCTTTCCGCGCACAATAAGCGACCACAATAAAAACTGAGCTCCTCTAAATATTCTCCCATAATACATGTCACCATTTCACCTCCCAAAAACTTACATCTTTACACGGCTGGTGACCTACCACCTCCTCCCACTCGCCCATACGGCGGCTCGCGGGGTAGTATGTAGATGTAGATGAATTCTCTGGGAAAAACCCACGTTTCGTCCAAAATTTTTATTTCATGTGACTATTTTACCTATCATTCTGTCGCACGCTTCCTGAGTGTTTATGAGCTTCTTAAATTTAAGCTTGGTGTTTTGCAAATAATTAATAAAATTCGGCTTGATTTTAGAAATGATATCCGCGGTAAAGTCAATAAATTAACTTTTCCAGTTGAATATTTACTGTCAGACCATAATTCCGAAATTCAACCCAAGTGAAAGATAGTAGATACACCGTGAAATATTTCAGAATTTACCTCGATAAGGTAGTTGAGTCCAAAATTAAAGCCGGCTTATATAACACCATTGAAATGCATTTATTTTAATAGTATTATGTACCGTATCTGTTTAATTCTTCCTAAAAATTGCTCTATTATTCAGATGTCTCAACTTATTGGGAAACAGACCACTCCACTTTTATCAACGACCAAAAATAGTGTTTTTTTGTGGAACTCAGCGGATATTTTGAAGACATTTGTCTGTAGTTTGTCTGTCAAAACATTCAGATGTCTTCCTTAATGAGAAAATTTTGACATCTCTTACATACTTCTAAAAACACCTGAAAATCTTTGCATGCACAAAAATCATTTTAATACCTTAAACCATGAAAATCAGTGTGACCAACTGCATCAAATGCATAGATCGTAGTAGGACCTAAACTCTAAGAGCACCTTCGGTGGCAGTTAAGACCGCGTTTGTATTTTTCTCTCAAGCAAAGGTTCGCTTTCTTTTCCCTTCTGATTATTTCTTCACTTTTGAAATACCTGATTGGAATTTGCCTAATTGAAACGTTAAAAGAAAGTGTTTAAACCGCTGATTGTCTTTCTTTAAATAAATAGTTTGTAGATAGTCGAACTTCCTCATTTTAACGCCTAAAAATCGAACACACTAAGACTTCTAAATCTACTCACAATGGATAATCTTTAGCTTGAAATACTTAAAAAACGAGCTAAACCCATATCCTAAACCTCGAGAGTCAAAAGCAATCGGGCGGGGATCGAACCCTCAATGCACATGCTCCAGCGCAATCACACTATCCACTCCACCACCCACGCTCTAGCCATCTCACTCTTGCTCGACTTCTAATTCCCTATGCATAAATCAGATGTTGTTAAATCTCGGTCATCAGCAACTTTGTATGTGATATTCCAAAAATCGTCCACACTACGGCTCAAAACTTACACATCTATCAAAAAAATTACTATAAATGTTGACTCACTCAGTACATCCCAAGTCTGCGCACTGCCAACGCCCAAATACTATTATGTGTATCCGACCACCGTCATGACAGTAAAACGACCGTATTTCATAGCTTTTCTCAGATTTCAAAGGCAAAGTTGGCCTTATGAAATGATTAGTTTTATCTTAACCGGCCTAAGAACCTCATATCTCCATCAACTGAAATAAAAGATTATTCTCTAACTTGTTTATCATTTATGTCGCTACACTCATTAAATCCTAATTACTCAATTGTCCCAAGTCTATTTGTGGCTGATTCGAATTCACAACCACTGCCATTACTGAAATAGCCCCAAGGTTGGTTGAAGCGTTAAGGCGGATTTGTTCCAGCAGTGAAAACTGGAATTATTGATCTATCCCGGGCGCTTTCAATTTTTGGCATAACAATGACGTAACTCAAATATGAAAAGGAGTAGCCTCGATGCTGTTATCAAGTTGAAACAGAGATGCTTTGCTCCACTGTATTTACTGCGATCCGTACTGCCATAGAAGTTCGTGTAAGTAAGCTATCCGAGCTGTTATTGTCATTACTGCTGCAAATAAATCCACTCTTTATTCAACCATGACGAAATTGTTGATACATATGACAATTATTGATGCATGGTTAATATTTTCACACTTAACTCCGAAGTTCAGGCAATTAAGTCTAATTTTGAGATGCGTAGTTGCCTTTGTCTAAAACAAATTTTGCCACTTTCAATAGCTCTTGTACCCCATTTCTCTATCGTAGCAGTCAAATGGTCATACCTCCTTACCAATAAAATGACATGAGTATGAATAAAGAGTCAGTATTAAGTTACCTGATATATCTTGACGTATATCCACAATTTTGGAACCACTGTTAAGAAGAAAGTAAAGATATTATTTGGCAAAACAACGTGCCAGCGTCTAGGAGATTGACTTAATAACTTAATAGTTATGAAAAAGACTTGCATGAGTGGGACGCTATTGGTTCACAAATAATTAACCAATTGTTTTTTCGGAACCCTGTCGTCTGACATATTTTGTGTCGTCACCATTTAGCTGGCGATCAAATAACAATGGCAACGCTAACGTACGATAAAAACTACATTGCTAAGTATTTTTGGGAATAAAGAACGGTGACAGATGAATTGCCATACATTCATAGCTTTAGTCACTGATCAAACATTTTCACGCAGATTTTCTCACAACATAGGCAGTACAAAACAGTGAATATAAAAGTGCCTGTTACAATTCCACTCTTAATTTTATTGGCCTATTGGTCTTCACTTCTGTAATAAATTGATTGTCACCTTTTCAATGACGCTATTGGTGTTGAAATCGATTGGTTCAAAAACAGAAGGAGTTTTCTTATCAAATTTTAACGTTGTGAAGTTCCTCAAATGCAATGCCGAAATCCATCGATTAAGTGCTCTCGTGCATGTTTTGAGAGACTTTTGAAAATATCTTTACATACTTTGCCTACGGTATTGTAATGCAGTGTCCTTTTCTTCTGAAATTCTCCTGATTCCTTGGGACACGTTTACAATCTGGGATATATCGTGATCAATTCCATATTTTTACAATATCTGTACTCCCCAAAATCGAGGAAGTATATGCAAAGGGTAAATCTATTGAATATTATTGATTTTGACCTTAATAACTAATTTTTTACTATCATCTTTGGAAAAAATTATGGGTTCCAATTTTAATGAACGCATGTAGTTTTAGTATAGGATATGTTTAAATTATCTAAATAAAATACCTAGCTATCTTTTACGCTGCCTTCATCCAATAACAGATCTCCTGATGCACTATAACATTGATATATGTAACCAACCTCTTGATAACTAAGACTTGATGAGTTACTTGATTTAAAATGGAAAATAATTATATCATGTATTAAACTGAAAATTTGGCTTTGATTAAGTTGTTTACATTTGTTGCTAGACCATTATGTGGTTGCTTAATTTTTAAATAGAATATCCTATTGGGTGTTTCGAAACTGTGGCTAAATACCGTCTATTGAAAGTCTGGTACTTGCTATCAAATAAAATTCTATAGACGCGAAAGCCTATTTGCACACTTGAATATGAGGGTGAAGGGATATAGCAGGACTTGTGGAGATTAGAGGATGCCATAACGAGAAACTTCTCTCGCTTCTGGCGGACTCCATGAATCTGAGGCCATCGGTTTTGTTTGATTGCCAGAGGGCAGAGCTCAAACTCGTGGTGAGACCGGTACGTTTAATCGTGCCATTTCCATGCTCTCACTTGAAGGGTGTTTAGTTGAACTCCTGACACATGATTAAAGAGGTTTTTCCGTAGTATAGACATTATACTCATCAGTAATATTAACTGTATGGATTTGAGGAGAATTTGCGTGGTAGATTGATGAACAGATTATACTTTCCGTAGACTGAATTATAAGTAATTATCCCCTAAATAGATAGAGAGGTATTGATATTATGCAATTGTAAACATGAAATTTAGGAATAGGCAAAAAGTGCATCATGAGCTCGAGGTATTTTGGACGGAATTTCTTACAGAGGAATATGACTGCAAAAAGATAAATGAGTAATTAGTACATACTTGCAATTAAGTAAACAGATAAGAATGTACGTTTAGTTAAAAAGTATGCATAAAGATATAAATAGGATTAATCAATGTAAATTTATAAAAAGATCTGAACTTTTGGTAGGAACGCGCGCACATTTTGGCCAGCTTTTAAGGCTTGCTGTAATTATTTGTGCAATTGTCACCCTACGAGTGGAAGGCATCTTCTGAAAATGAAATTGTTCACCTTCGGTGAATGAACAAAATGACAGAAGCCTTTCCAGTTTCCATTGTCAGCCTCTCTACTCAAATACAGCTGATGGTACAAGTGTCCCAGCATTCGCTTAGGAATGGTAATGGCAACCTTGACCTATAAGGAATTGTCATGCCGGTCGATTACAAACCTGCATCAAGTCTTATCTCCGGAGAAAAAAACACAAAGGCTAATGAGTCTCTTGGGTGTTTGCTTCTCGCACAAGCTCGTCTGCCTCTTTCTTTACGGACAACCCTATCTATCCCCATTTAACCCTTTTAATCTTATCCTCCTAATTCTGTGTTTCAATCTAGTTAAAGCGTTCAATTAATCTGCCTCTCATCCCATCTAGGTCCATTTGTACAAATCTAGTCCATGCAAACTCTTCCAGGCTACAAGCTTGTTGTGGATTTGCCGCAAGATATTACAAAGGATTTTCTGTATTCTTAATAAGGAGCACATCCAGATTTTAGTTAAAATATGAGCAATTAAAGAAGCATGAACAGTAAAATTTATGATGTAGTAGTAGATGTTTTTAAAATTAAATCACTCTTATCAACTAAACATGCGTAATTTGAGACTTTAACTTGACTTAAAACCCTCGCGCCAGTCTAGGTAATCGCTTTCGCAAAAGATTGTAACTTTGCTATTTCATAAAAAAGTTTATCGTGGAAATTAAGTCGAAACATAATTGGAATTACTCAAAAGTTACCCTCCGCTATGCGATATATGCATTAAGGGTGCGATATATGCATTAAGTGATAATATCTTTCTCACACTACTTTGAATCGTAGGCGGAGCGTGCCAACTATTTGCCATCTAATACCAGTCGTGTTTAACTGTTGCGTAAGTACTCATATTGTCCGAACAAAAATGAGTACCAGGCGACCTTAAAATTTCGATGTAAATTTCATTTGATAAAAATACCAAAAATATATTGTGGTGAAGATTGAATAAGGACTTATCTTTATACAGATTAAAAAGGGAAGGATTTAAACTTTATCTATTTTTAAGTAAAGAAGGTCTTCCTGGAGCCTTAAGGATTTTCACTAATTGCTGTTAACTAATGACTACATCAGAAATCCGCTGGTTTCCACAGTATTTGCGCCCACAAATGAGTGCTTATTACAATAACGGCCAATAGCTTTTTCATAAATATTTCATATAGTTTTATCCACGACCACAGGACATATTATATAGGTAGAAACATTTCCATAAAAGTGGCTATTTGAAAGCATACGTGGAGGTAAATTTTGGAATCTGGGATGCTGGCTATGCATATTTATCCAAACATTATAGGTGGCCACATATTATGGATGCTTAATTAATTGAATATTATTCCTGAAATATAGTAATAACAGCAAAATTTACTACTCTCTATCGTTATTTTTTATAAAATTGCAGAAGAAATTCCGCTGGGGTGGCGTTTGTAGAGTGAGACATATTTGTGAATTTAAAGTCTCAAATTCGAGTAAAAGATGATCACGGAGTGAATTGGGCAGAAATATTTTACATTATTAATATCATTATACGTCAGTCTTATTGCATTTTCAAAAATAATTTAAAAAATACGAATATTGTCTTCTTATGACTAGAGAAAAATGCCGTACGACTCTCAAACATATGGCAAGAATATGATCACGATCTTCAGCTTACTAAAAAGCCACTTCTTCAGTTCGATCGATGCAATATTATCTAATTCAGCTAATATGCCATAGTCTATTGGGTCTAAACATGAATCGATTGCATAAATGTTGGAATATTTAGGGAGATTAAATTATGACCGAATTTTTCTATCAATAATGCCACTGCCAATTATACCAATAATTAAAGAAAAAATGCTTCTTTTGCTTGTCATTAAATTTTGTAATGCATTCACTCTGAGCATTTGTAATATGTCTTTCTTCGGAGAAAAATTGGCCAAAGTTTTTGCAACAATTTTCACGCACTTATTTGTGCTTTTCCCGCAAAATGTTCCTTTCAAAAGCCAAATTAATATGAATAACCCGTCTGAAGCTACTTGCTATTGATTGTCTTGTCTTTGCCATGCACAAAATTTAAGCTTTATCGCTATTGGGACTAGGTAAATATCATACTCAGACTACCTAGAAATGGATGGATTAAGGCCCAGACCACCATTAGGGCCCTTCTCGCTTTCCACAGCCCTCCCACTACTCCTCCTTTCCTCCCGTATCACTTTCCCTGCAAACACCTGGCCTTTCAAGTGTGCCCCCGCAACCACCTCCTTACCTCACCCCTTGTTAACCTCTTAGTCATCATCCTTTCATATAATTGCCTTTCTCCTTGGTCTGTATTTTCCTTCTTCTCTCGATTTCCCAAATTAAATATGCCTCTCACACCTATCCTTAATATAAATTACTGACTACCTTCCATTCCACCCGTACCGCGGGGGCATGAGTCTGAGGCTTTAAGGAAACCAATTAAATTTTCCCAGAAAAAACGGGGATTTTGGAATTTTTTCTTACATTCCTCTAAGAATCCTCAAGTTTAAAAGCAAAAAAAAACACCGAAATGATTTTTAAAACATTTGTTACGCAGAAATCTTTGTGACATGGATACTACTACAAAATCAGATGGAGGTTAACTGTGAGTACTCTGAACGGATGAATTGATATAACACTACCAACTCCCTGACCCTATTACATATGACATAGTTGTAATGAATGTGGTCTCCGTATCAGTCTCGTTCGAGTTCAATACTTTGATGCGGAAATTGGACTTAATTTGCGCCACGAATGCACGAGCCATTTTGGGTCAGGATGAATAGTTCCGCGCAGAAAATCTCGTGGCTATTATGTGATAACGCACTTATTTTGTTGCCGTACAAAATCCCTTACACAGACCTGCCAATGTTGGTCTGAATATTTGCTTTTTACAATATGTGATAGTTAAAATAAATGAGTAATGAAATAGCTTGTTGACTTTCATTTTCTGTATTCTACTCACTGAAAAAGCCGGAGGAAATATAAGAAAAGCATCTTTTTGCAAAGGGGTTATAATATGTCATGTACGGCTGCTACCAAGTTCATAGAAGAACGGGTGCGATGGGTTCGGGAATGGAAACAGGATATTTAGCGCGGGTTTATTCGCGCACAACGGCGCTAACAATTGGGTAGCTGTTCATTGTTTCATCTACATACAAGCCAATTCAAGAGTATGTGGCGGGAAGTGAGTGTTTCTAATGTGCACAACACAGTACCGCTACACTTGGAGGTTAACGCAGACGTATTCTCACAAGGCAAAGGCCGTGACTCCGCACGATACATTTGATTTGCTCAGTCAAAATAGGTTTCCCAATTCAATGTTCGTCAATCATTGGTTGTTCAATCCTAAGATTTGTTGACTGTAACCCTCCACCCTTCCCTATCTAATGCTAGTTCCCTCACCTTCTGGTATCTCTTCCTATGTACTTTTTTTTTATATGGTCCCCGAACTTATTTCTGGGTATTCCTCTATGGACTTTTCTCGTAACTTTGCCTTCAATAGTGTTCATCTTAAACATCATTGTACGTAAATGGTCGTCAGAGGTACGTAAGAGATTCCTTATTTTGTAAGAGGATGTTATTCAATTTTTAGTCATGTTGGGTGGATTATTTCTCACCCAAAATCAGACAGTCGTAATTTTTTAGAGACTTTTTCCGTCCTATTCAATTTTTTCTATCACAGCAGATATAACATTTGATAATAAGTTACTTATTTACTCCCACCTATACCCTATATTAGCCATCTATACCCAAGCTGGGTTTTGGCCTCACCCACAAGAGATCTCTTTCCATATCTGCTGACTCATCCACAGTTTCCTCCAGTTGGTTGATATTTTACTCGACTCCATCTCACCCTCTTCGTCTTGGTCTTCCAGGTCCTCTTCCTTTTTCTGGTTTTCCCAGGCCTACCTCATTTGATAGCGTACCCTGCTCACTTAGCATCACGCCGCCATCCCATCTCATTCTTCATATTCTGGCGCATGTCACTGTCATGGGTTTTGTTAATATCTCTTATTTCCTCGTCGTGCTTGATTCTCCTCATCCCGTTTACATTTTTGTGGACAAAGCCGTTTCTGAGGTTTTGTTAGATACGATACGTTTTCTTTCTTCCTTCATGTTCAATATCAATGTTTCTGCACCATACAAAACCACTATGTGAATTATTAAGTGGCATATTCTTATTTTTGTCTTCTGAGATATTACGCTTGAAGTTAGTATCTTTTGCCAATATTATAACCTTTTACTGGCTAAATTAATTGTTTTATCATCTACATCTACATACTACCCTGGGAACTGCCGCATGGGCGTGTGGCAAGGGTTGTTAGGACACCAGCCGTGTAAAGATGTAAGGGATAAAGTTTTGGGAGATAAAATGGTGACGTGTATTATGGGAGTGTATTTAGTGGTGCTCAGTGTTTATTGTGGTCGCGTATTGCACGTAGAAAGAACGAGATTTTGTACCTATCTGTTCGGTAATGTATCTCTCTTATTTTATCGCTTCTGTCAGACCTAGAGACGTAGTGAGGCGACATGATAATATTCTCTGCGTCGCGCTGAAACCTCCGAGTCTTTAGGGGCTCCCACCTCAATCCCTCTAAAAGTTAGGAGACATTATATGTTCTCTCGTAGCAGTTTTTAACGAAGCGTGCTGCTTTTCTTTGTATTTTTTTCAAAATTTTCGGTCAAATTTCTATGACCAGGGTCTCAAAAGCTCGCGGCGCATTCGAGGTGTGTCCTTACCAGAGCGAAGTGCAAATAACGAAAAGTTATGGGGCAATATTCAATTAATAATTATATTTAGCGGATCATTTCTCCTTCGAAAACAGGCCTCTCGCACCATCCTGTGGCTCTTTTCTTTCCTTATGGGTGCCTTCTTCTCCTTTCCATTTCCACCGCTGAAAGGTTTTGTGACTGGAAATTCGTCCCCTTCTCCGTCGAGAGGGAAAGCGCCGATGAAGGAGATGGGCGGGGCCGGGTATAATGTGCCTCCCATCGGTTTGCGGAGAAGGCTTCCTCCTCCCTTCATTGGTAGTCAAAAGAGGGAATAGTGCCCCATCTGCGGGAGGTGAAGAGAGTGAACGAGGGCAGAGGACTAGACGTGTATGGATGGGCGAAAGAGTGGGAGTCGCTCTGGTGTGAAAGAGGAGCTGTTTGTTTTTATTTATCTCACTTCTTTATTTCACTCACGTCGGGGAGGAGCCATGGCTTCCGAATCGCTTCTCTTTAGCAATGTCAACCCCATCCGTCTCACTCTCTCTCCAAGTCCATTCCGGCTTTTTGTTTCGCGTCGCCGCAATTTACGAATTCAAAGCCTTGGATGATTTGGAATCACATCTGGAAAGGCATCTTACAACAGTATATTACAATCTACGAATGTGCGAAGTTCTGAAATAAATTAATACCTTTACTGGGAGTCGGACCAATTTTCCTCGTAATCAAAGTATGCTGGCCAAACGCGAATATGGTGGTGAAATAATGAAATTTTTAAGAGAGAAAGCGCGGCTTTAGCGCTGGTTTAGGATACAGTCCGCATGCTGTGGCTTCCTTGAAGTCCATCCTCCCTGACGTTGCCATCTTTGGTGGACCCCAAGGGCTTTACATCTAGTTCATACGTATCCTTCTAAATCGTCCTGAGGATTTGGAAGCCTGAGTAGTGTAGTGGTCTGCGCATTGGCCCGGAAAGTCGAAGGTCCTTGGTACGATTCCCGGTCCAGGTGGAGTTCTTTCTCATGCCAATTTCATGCCAATTCTCTCGTATTGCTTATTTGTGGAGGCAATCATGATCTTAGACGTTTTGCTCCATTGGGTATGGGTTGATGGTGGAGGAAGGGTTGTATGAAGACTGGATAAGTGCGAAAATAAACCCCGCGTTCCAGTTTTTGCATTTTATACCTATCAAAAAACTATAAAAATCAGTAATTTTGGTCAAGCCGCTTATGGATCGGGAGCTTGTGAAAATCTCTTAAAATAATGTCTGAGGAATTTTTCCCCTAGAAAAGTGGTGATACTAACCATCGAACAGTATCTATTTTCCATGGATTTATTTTCAACTAATCGAAATTTAACTTTAGAGCAATAACAGAGCAAAAATTTCAGTTTAACGCATGATACAAATATTTATATTTTTTTAATTTAAGTAACGCATCAAGTTTTAATTTTGAAGAATATGGTTGCATATAGAATTGCTATGGTACATCAAGAGATCTGTAGACTAGGATGAGTGACCGGTATCGGCAGTTAAGCAAACATCAGTTTCATTTGTTATTTTACATACCGGAGACTATTAGTGTAGATAGATTAAGGTCCGAAACCTTTCGTTCGGCGCAGTTGAAAAGTAAGTCCATTGACCAAGCTATGATCATTTAAACTATGGAAATACTCCCTATGTTAGACCTCCCAATGGTTCTGAAAAAATACGAGAGAATTGAGTGGGTAGTCATTGCGCCTCCTTATCACCTGTTATAGCTTCAAATATGATGTATTTTTAGTGCCCGAGGATGCAATACTGGAATAATTTCCCGCTCGGTCATGAAATTTATATGGAGGCGCTCTGACTACCACCCCTATTAAGCGGGCAACTTCTTCCAATCTTTCAAATGAACGGACGAGTGCTCATAAAAAAGAGAAAATCCCCTTAAACGCCATCACAGAAATTCACTCGGGATTCCAGAGAAAATGATGCGCGAATCTGCCAGATCTTATCCCCCAATTTGTTTTTATTGAAGAAAATATGAACCGCAAGGTAGAGATGGGAAAATCATCAATGGCTTACGGTACTTCTGGGTCCTATCTTTTTGTCTATCCAGTGCTATCGGTGGCTAAAAGTGGTAATACCTAAAATACTGGGCATGAAGCTATCGCAGTAGACGTTCGAAACGTGAGATTTTGTCTAAGTTGAGTTGTAAACTCAGTTGCAATAAAAAATGGAACCTGTATATTTTCCAAAGTTTTTTAATACTAATGATTTGAAATTGTGAATGGTTTAATGAAATATATTTCGTAGGGTGGGAATTTTAACTGCGGTAACCTTGTTGCTATCTTCTAGAAGTAGGCTGGTACCGGGTTTCCCTTATCCTTCCCCCTTTCCCAAATCTACCCATCCACTACAAAACTTTTCCTTTTGCCACAAATGACGTCAGATTTCGGTCGTCCTCCCTAAAAGCTAGGCTCAGGGGCTAAGAGTAGCCCACGATAATAAACGTTGTTATTATTATTGTTATTATTAAAAGCCAACCACGTAAATGCAGGTTTATCGGTATTTTTTCGTCGGTGCCCTCCTTTCAGTAGGTATATTGCTTTCAAATACTTGTATGAACAATATTGGTCCTATTTTTATGCCACGCATGACTAGCGCAAGGAAAATAATAACTCATGGCATCGTAAACTTTGTTTGCAATTATTTGGCTCGAAGTAAGGTAGTAGAATGCGAATTTACCGTGCGGAGACCGTGAGAGGCGATGGAGGTAAGCCGCGGGGATTTTTTTCTTCCATTTTTTTCATCTCGGGAGAGAGTCGAAAAAAATCCATGGGAAGGGTGTCGTTTTCTTTTTAGTTTTGATTCATTTTCGTGTATTTTTTCGCCAGTTGGAGGATGAGGGTAGGCGTAGGATACGGGTGGCAAAAAAAAGTGCCCGGATTGGGATTTCGCCCGGGCTGAGGTCGGTTCGATGATGCGGTTGGGGGTATGAAATTTATTTTTGGGCTTTCCACCGAGCAGACCTCCCGTCCCACAGTTTTACGCCCTCACTTACCTCACTGGCAGAGGTCTGCCTATATCTATGTGATAGTTTCGTTATTTTGGACACTAGTCTCAACTCTGGACTGAAGTTAGGAGTTTTCTTGCCTAATCGATGGTTTTATCGTAGTATGCATAAGATTATCTTAGAGAGAATCTGCTTATCTGAATAACTTTTAGACATAATTGGAGAATGAATCTCATGTATACATTTTCAGATGCACGGGGGATAGGGAAGCCTTACTGACAAAGCTATGGCAAAGCAAGTATATGATCCAATTTATTATGTAGTTACCATCATCATAGGTCGTTCAATCCTAATAGTGTTTGACTGCAGCCTCCACCCTTCCATTTCTAATGCTAGATACGTTACCTCCTGGTAGCTTTCCTCTTTATTTGGTCCATGAACTTATCCCTGAGTCTTCCTCTTAAGACTTTTGGCTCAATTTTAACACCAAATATGTTCCTCTCAAACCCATTGTGCCTCAGTGTGTGTTCAATGGTAGTTACCATGAGACCTTAAATCCTAATAATGCTCGGGTGCCATAAGCTGGGATGACTGCACGGAAAGATTGACTCATATACTTACCCTTCCCCGCTGAGGTACGTTTCAGATCTCTTCAATCGCTCGACTTAATTCATCGTTATTTGGTATTTTCATGGCTAAGGTGAAATTTGTCCAAATAAAATGCTTAAGTCGCCGTAGCTCCGTAGATCACGAGTTCCGACTCCATGTCTTTCAGGCAAAAAATGCCCAAAATCACTTCCCTTACCACCTCCAGAAGTTACGTAGACTCCACTTAAAACACCCGAAATATGTGCCAGTTGTGATTCTCACCGGAAAAGCTAACTTTTTTGTACGTCTGGCAGAAAAAACGAAACGAACACTCATAAATAGCAACTATAAAGGTTGATAAATACCTCCAGTAATAAATACTCGTCTCGCCGTTCCATTTCAAAGTTTGATTTTCGGAGTCAAAAAGTTAAATCTTATATATACAGCAGATTGTATGTAAGTATAATTTGAAGGACTATTTAATGTCTTTCCTGCGAAGGCAACAGGCTACTTTTTGTGTGACTGATGGTCTCAGGTTCGACCCCATAGGAGTCGATGCGTTTCCAAAAGAAAAACATGTAAAGTTCATTTTTATTTCCTGCAGACCATTTTTCTTTTACATATTTAAATTAGAAATAATGGTTGCACAAAGTCGATTCAAAGCCAATTGAAAATATGACTGAATAAACATTTATTCCTGCAGTGCAATTTTGTTTTTCAGCTGATTTACTGTACAAAAGAAAAAAAACATAAAATTGTTTAAAATTCAGCGTTTTTGGCTCCCTATCTCCTTGACAATCAATACAATTGTTGATGTCGACCCTCTAATGGACATACAATGAAAAAGGTCCATAATGTATCATTAGAAATGTGGAGTAATTTCAATACCATTGGTTGGATTGGATTGGATACCCCTCCCGTTGAGTATCAACGGGCATTTCTGCTAGTTCCCTGTTAAGCTGACCCTACTGTAATAATTTTCTCCTTAATGCCCTCACCATGCATACCAATGTCGCCTATATTACATTCACGCATTGCTTCACCCACGCTCTGCAAGTTCTTAAGACCTCTAATATTCTCCAGTTGAGAATATTTTCCGCCACATCCACCCACAACTTTCGCCATTATTACCCTTCCTCTCACTCCTTTCACTCATCTTTCATAAATCTGCTTTACAGTTGCTCCTTATCCATTTCCTCGAAATGGCCAATGCAACGGAGCTTGCTCCTTTCCTTCATGCCCATTCAAAATTTAAAGCTGAAAATACATTTCAGCAATTTCTGAACTGTTTTCATTAATAAAATTATTTCCTAACTTCGCTCTTTTCAGTCGAAAGTACTCATCGACCTAATATCGCGGGAACACTAAATTTGCTTCACCTGGGCATTAATGTTCCATCGTCGTGCATGCGGCAGTGAAAAACCTCGGTAATCCCGGAAAAATAAAAGTATCCTAATGCAATCTTGTAACTCATTAAGTCTTTAATTTGTGGATTTTCCGGTTATACGTGGTAATGGAGAATATAAAAAATAGCCATAATTTTCATGTTTCATGCCGGCTTTTGTTCTTCCTCGTCAAAGATGTAATTTATGTCCGTAATTATAACCCCTAATAATACGGTAATAAATTTTTGATGCGCTAATCTCTCAAACCCTTCATCTTGCTGGTTTTTCGAAAAAGAAACTCTTGACAAATAATTGCTGTAAAAATACGCAAAATCTCTGAATGAATATCATCTCATAATGCTGTATATTTTATTTTTACGATGCCTAAGCGTACCAGTAATTCTGGTACTTATAAAAGTATACAACTACCAAAAAGACTGCAAATATGATAATGTTTACGATGATTTTCTGCCACTTGGTAACAGCTCGTATTAATTATTTTTGTAAGCTGATCTCGTGAGCCCATTAGCTGGCTTTATGAGCGAGTAAACGTCCAAGGAGCCATCAAATAGGCAATTCTGTTGCATTCTGAAAGACTGGAAAGGAGAGACGGATTTTCTCTGGTTGCGCCTCTTCTCGATCACAGTGTGAGCTACTTGAGCATCTGAAACGCAGCATAGAAAGATTTAATGAAGTTCCATACAGATTGTGTTAACAAATTAATTGTTCTCGGAGGCGAAAAATATTACGTTTCAACTTTTGATAAAATTTTTTTAAAATCCTGCTTTCACTGATGGAATACGTTAACTATTGAAAACCAAAACTAGGATAAAAATTGTCAATTACCCCACGAATATATTTTTCATAAACACTTATTAGTAGAGTTTGATTCTTCGGTTTTCCGAAGTTTCCGTCGCGTTGTTCCATCTTTCGGACGATATTTCGCCAGCTATCCTGCAAGCTTCCTCAGGTTTAAGTGGCACGTTGGATCAGGAGGCGCCGTAATATATATAGCGTGGTTTTTCGCGCCATCTTTGGCTCCTCTTCCTTCATTGGTCCACAGAGCGTCTTCTGGGAAAAGTGATTTCCAGGAAGCGGAGAGTAGGTAGCCGTCGTCTCAATTGTAACTGTTTTCGTGTTTTGTAATTTCCACCGCTTCTCTAATGAGACGGGGGAGATAACTGTTTTCTTTGCAGAGAATAGTCGCTTCCTTAGAATATTGTGCTGTGCCCTCCTAGATACGCTCCGCAATGGCAGAAAACTTGTATTGCTTCTGTTTGGTAGCCCTTAGATGCTCCTGCATGCGGTACTTGAGTGCTCTGGAAGTTTGTCCAATGTGCTTGGTACTACAGCGGCAAGGCACGGAGCGACGGAGGATACCTTCGTTGGCGTCTTTGAGTAGGCAGTCTTTGGTCTTGTGGAGAATCCTGGACGTCTTCTGCACGGGTTTAAATCTCGCAATAGCATTTACATTTTATGATTTTTATTTTCAAGAGAGTTTGATTTTATTGATTTTAAAGGAAGTTTATAGGTATATAGGACAATTTTTGCAGCCGCTATGAACTAGGAGATGGAACGCTATGCCTGAAAAGTTCATATTGGTCGAGTTTATAGAATCAGGAACTTAGGAGAAACACTTCAAAAATGATAGGTAAATTTCCGTCTTCCCAAGCGCCATTAGTGAGCATGGAAACATGCGAAACAATAAGTCAATCGGTTAATGTGTAGTTATCTCTCCCGTCCTTCCCGTCTTCCAATTCATAGCCCTAACCACCTCGTATTTTATGGCTGCTAACCTTACAACCCCGTCCAGAAACCCATTCGAGAGCTCAATAAGTTACAAGTACATTTGTTTATTTATTGACAACAGCGCATTAATACTTAAGGCCGGTTTACTGATTACAATGTTTACAATAAAACTTAAGCTATTTCATTTTATTGCTGCCGTGATCAAATTTTTTTATTTCTGATATTTCATGCCCCATCATTTGTTGTACCAAATTTCTATAGTATCTAGAATGTGAATAAAATGACATTTATGTCCTTTCTCAGAAGACCCACCGTAACACGCGATGTAAGCTAAGTGTGAAGATAAGCTGCATTAGTATTTTTAAAATGTAAGAACCAAAAAGAGATTTCAATATGAGTTGGTAAAGGAACAATGTTGGCAGACGTTAGCAACTCGGAGGCGACATCGTGGGCCTGGAAAGTTCGTATTGGCCGAGTTTAAGCATGATACGGGTGATAATATCGTAATCTCACATTGGACTGATAGAAGCAGAAACATAAGAGAAATATTGATTGACTGTGACTGACTGCAAACTTCCAAACCAATTGGTAAAATTCCGTCTCCTCAAGCTCCATTAGAGAGCATTGAAAAACAGAGCTGAGAAATTAGGCAATTTATGTGTAGTTCTCTCTCGTCCTTTCCCTCCTTGGATTCATAGCCTTTTCTTCCTCGTTTTTCATGGTTGCTATCCTGAAAACCCCTTCAATAAACCCATTCAAGAACTGAAGAGGTTTCAAGAACAGAATAATTTATTTATAACGGAATATCATCATATAAGGCTGGTTTTGATGTTATTGTTTGCAATAAAACTTAAGCTATTTCACTTTATTGCTGCCATGACCTAATTTTTTATTTCTGATGTTTCCTGCCCCACCATTGGTTTTAACTGTCCTGCTGCTCAAGTCCTCCTGCAGCCTATTTCCTGGGAGAACGCTTTAAACTGAATATCGGTTATATATCGGATTCTGGGGCCGAAATTCACGAAGTGAGAGGCTTCAGCGGGAACATGGGGTGGGAGATAAAGTAGGGGGGGTATGGGGGACGGCGAGGGGATATTGCAGGGCCGGGGGATGCTGCTGCGAAACCAGACACGGGACGGCTCCGGGGTCGTTGGGGGAGGGCTTCCCTATTTCGTTAGATTAAGGCCGCCCGACCCGGATTGGAGCGGTTGGCTGTGTGTTCGGCAGCACGGAGTGGGTTGAGTGGCCGGGATTGGTGGCGGCCAAAGGGGTTGCCCCCGAGGAAGAGGTGAGCGGGTTGCGGTGGCTTTCGTCTCCGTCCCCCGTCCAACTTTCCCGGGACTTTAGGGGACCCGACGTTCATTCCAGGGTCTTGGATTTTTGGCGGATTTTGGGGTCGACTATCCTTTTCCTATTTCGCTCCGAATATATTCACTACTGTACTGGGGATTCTGAGTTTGTCTGTGATAGGATGCCCTTAAAATTGAATATACTGTCCTGGTAAGCCAAAAGGCAGTAACAGACAAAAATTACACATTTTAGTGTTGATTTTTTAATCTTCAACCTTGAAGATTTTGAATAACTAAACAAGAAAACCGTATCTGTAGCGATTTGCCAGATATCACGTTCAGCTTTCACTGTATTTACAGTATAAAGTCAGTTTTCTATGCCAGGTAACAGTAACTACATGTCTTTCTCCCAGAGTACTCATTACTTTTATTCTCTTATGATTTATCTTCATTCCACACTGACGATCTAAGCACCCACTAAACTGTAATACCTTCGAAGATGGATTAGATGGTGACTCGGAGACTTTAAAATGAAAATTTTAGCATGCAATTACTCAGAACCAACAATGATGCAGTTACTGTCTTTTAGCTTAGTCGGGCAGATTAGTTTAAGGATCTACTCTGTGGATATTCAGTATAAAATGAAAGGCAACTCTTTGTATTTCCACGTGATTATCAGTTATCTGATTATTATCAAATCGTGTGGAGATGCTGTGTTTCCCTTCATTTAGCTCATCAAATGATTGAACATACTTACGCCACTGACTCTGTATGTCAGCAGATGCATCAATATTTGGTTAATGCAATGGTTGACATGGCCTAGTGGGGACTGGTCAAAATTTTAGGAACTTAGTGAAATAATTGATTTACCGGGTTCAATACATTAAGGTTATGTGTATCATAAGCGAGTTTTAAACATTTTTGGCCGTTTCTCACTTCCTCTTCTCCAACCCTCTCTATATTTCCTTTCTTCAGCTCTCAAATTATCTCTTTTCCGTATCTTGGGTGACCAGCTTCATCCAGTCTTTGGTTGTCGTCCTCTTTTCTTCCTACCTGTTGGTTGCCAGTATTGGTTGCCAGTTGCCAGGTCGAGTATATTTTTAAGGCCATTGTTTATCCTCCATTCATTTTACGTGGCCATACTATTTCAACCATCTACTCAGTGCGAATTTCCACAGAGAAAAAATCATCCGCCTTGACCGGGATTTTTTTCTCTGTGGAAATTCGCACATTTGTGCATTGCGGGTGACTCAGTAAAAGTGAAACTCCGTGGCTAGTCCCGGATAGCTTAAAATTTGTCATCTACTCTCTATTTATTATCCATCTCCACTATTTTCAAGGATCTAACGTTTCACAGAATGTGTCCTATTTCTTTCACCAATCCTGTTCTCACCCATCTCATCGTAGGACTGCTCCAGTGGTGATTTTCTCCGTCCATTTGGTATTCATAGTGTTTCGATGGCACATCATGCCCATTGGTTGCAGCTTTTCCATTCTGCTGCACTTATCGTCCCAGCTTCACTCCCATATAAGATAATGCTCTAACTATTGGTTTAATTTAGTGTTCAATTCATTCAAACCTGTATTTCTGGCTGTAATTGGATTGCCTTATAATAGAATGCATAAATTGCTTGGACTGATCTGTTCAAGATATATTTCTTGTCTCGTCTATCATTGGTAACTCTACTTCCCAGTTTGTACAAATCTTACGCTATGAATAATGTTTTGTCGTCCATGGGTCATTATATCCTTGGTTTCTTCCTCAAACTATAAATACGGTTTCCTTCTTCAGGTTGTATTTTTTCATAGTTTCATGCAATATGATACTCCCTTTAGGTATCTTTGTTCTCTGCCTTAATTTCTGTGTTAGTAGTGGAGTGTAACATTCCGATTGTCTCTAATTGCTTGCGTCTTACTGATTTTTATTTCCTTATTATAACATTCATCGCTTTTTAGATTGATTTAACATCTATCACCGTAACACGAAACAAACTGCGTCGAATGTTCTTAAATGACTCTGAAAATGTTTCTAGAGCCTGGCATGAGAAATGGAAAAGAAGTTCGTACATGGACAACTCTCGCTGAAAACAAAGGGCTGGTATTTGTGATCAAACCCGGAATGTGGGACTCACGTGTTATGCAAACGCGATAGTGTGGCAAAAGGTGCGAATATTCTGTTGAATAAACGCATCAATAACTCTTCCAATTTTTATTCCTTTTTTCATGGTTTATTTTATTCCTTATTTTCATGAAATCTTCTTTGTGTAATTTCTCTTGTGTGTCCATTTGTGCTAGTTGGGATGAAGGAAAATTCTGATCATGGACTTTTGCAGCTGTACATACATAGTGTGTACGTTTCCAACAGTTTTTGAGACTATTTACTACTTTTTTCCAAGTGCTCCATCTTTTCAAAGTGCTACATTGCTCTCGGATTTTGTTAAAGTATCCAAGGGAGGCTTGGGGAGGTGAGTAGTGGTTTCCGTGTAGGTGGAGACCACTTTTCAGAGGATGGAAAGGTGCGTGAGTGGAATGAGTAAGACGTTTTCTTCCCTCAAACACCTTTTCCCTCACAATGTCATTCTCTCTGCCACGTTCGTCTCCTTGGAAAAGTGAAGGGTAATGGATGCACGAGCCTTAAATACGGAGAGGAGAGCGATGGCGGAGATGTGGAGAAATGGGTCCCAGTGCGGGGATGGAGTGATGAAACGCGGGCATTCGGTCGGTGCGTGGAGAGTGGATGGACTCCATCAGATTCCAGGGGCGGCCCATCGGCTTCCGACAGGGATTTGAACCGATATTAAAATAAAGTTTTAGTTTAACCTCAGCTTGCAGAGGAACTATAATATAATTTTCTGAAATTCCTCTGCTTACATCGACCAGCCATTTTGTATTCCTACGGAGGCAAGGGACTTAGGCCGTGTCCCAATTCGTTAGGCATTAGGGAGGATGCGGTTAGCTACCTAAATATTTAGAGGCCTTTCGCTAAGGGAGCTTGATTTGGGACATCCTTTGCTAGTGTTGCCGTCTACCGAGCTGGAAACGAATTAAAAACATATGAGTAATTAATACGGGACTGAATAAAAAAAATTAAACCTGAAATTAAGACATTTGACGCCTGTGGCTACCTTCGCATGCGTTGTGAGATTTGGAAAGTGAAATAACATTTTTTTATCCATTTCGTTGTTTGGAGATTCGTAAGTTTCATAGTTTTCGGGGTATTTAAGTTTGTGTAGGTGTTCTGGGATTTAAATTCGTTTCATTTAAGTGTACTAAGTAAAATTTTTCTTTTATAGTCGGGCGTTGGTTTGCAAAACTCTAGAGAATTCTTTCACTTACAGACATAATACTTGCCGGCCATGTTTGCCACTTTTCAACTACTTCCTTGAGTACGAGTTTCCTTGTACGACGTATGCTGCGCTTTGCATGATGGGAAATTCAATATGGAGGCGGATTTAGGATAAACTCCATCTACCCTAAATTTCACCCCCGAGAAAGGCACCTAAATCCGCTTCCCCATGATGCCTAACGATTTGGGACACACTTCAAGATGGCGTCCTCCCTAAATCTGCCGATTTAGATGCCTAAATGGCAAATTAGGACACAGCTTTAAAAGTTTTTAAAATGTTATTTCAGTCATCGTCAAAGCTGTATTTTCGATGTAGAGTCTTGTGTAATAATAAAGACGACATTTTGACCGGGATTTGACGGCATTCCGAAGGCTTCCGACAGGGATTTGAACCGATATAAAAATAAAGTTTTAGTTTAACCTCAGCTTACAGAGGATCTATCATAAAATTTTGTGAAATTCTTCTGCTTACCTCGACCAACAATTTTGTGTTGCTACGGAGGCAAGGAACTCATTGAACTGAAATAAAACTTTAAAAAAGTGATTTACTCCATCATCAAAGCTGTAGTTTAGATTAGGAGTCTTGTGGAATAAAAAATAAATTACGATATTCCCTTTCGGAGAAGACATTCAAAACATTTTGTTATTGCCATTAATCCTGGAGAACTGGCTCCCCTTACATCATTTCTTCCATTATGCCTTATTCTGACTGACTAATTTCGATTCCCTTACCCTCATTTTGGCCATAAGATAAGCAGGCCAGAACAGACTGGAAGTATTCAAAACCTGTTGCTGGAGAAAGATGCTGAAAATAAAATGGACGGGCAAAATTAGAAGTGATGAAGTTTACAGAAGAGTAGAAGAGAAAAGGTACCTATAAAATACGATTCAGAAAAGAAGAACCACATGAATTGGACATACTCTGAGGCACAATTGGTTTTTGAAGAACGTAAACGCAGGTAAAATAGAGGGAAACGTTCTCAGATGAAGACCGAGGAATAAGTTCATGGACCAATTAAGAAGAAAGTTTATAGGAAGAGTTACCGGGAAGTAAGAGATATAGCATTAAATAGAGAAGTATGGAGGACTGCCTTCAATCAATCTCAGGATTGAACGAACAATGAATGAACCCTCATTTCACTTCCCATACATGCATTGCGTCGTACACGCCCTCCTGTTCCCAAGACTCTTAGTATTTCTCCTCTTTAGTATGTCTTCTATTACATTCACCCCTGACTTTGATGGTCTAACTCTTCCACCCACTCCGTTCGGTCTACTACGATATATCTGTGTTATAATACGACTCTCTCCCATTCTCTTGACGTAGCCCAAGTAAGTACACTCCTTTCATGTGCGAAAAATATTGAACATTAGATGTAAATACAATGGGTAAAGTAATTGCTACCAGTTAAGGTGTATCCTATGTTCCGACAACTGGGTTTAATATATTGTAATTTCTCTAGTTGAAGCGACTATTTAGTCCCATAAACAATTTCTTGCGTTTTAATTCTGATTCATCGCACTTAATAATATTTAGGTTAATTGTCGACGCGTTGCAGTGAGGGCATATTAGTAAAACAAACGATTGTGTGAGAATGGCAAATTTTAGTTGTTTCATTTCTTGTCATATTATTGGGAGCACCTTTTTAGCAGGGAGGAGAGTGCTGTGTATAGGGAGCAGGCGGCTTTGACACTAATGGGGCGCCGGGTTGGGTTGGTCGGCGATGGCTCCTCGCCCCTCCCACCGGGTAGCAACCGGGAATGATACATGCATGCGTGATGAGGATGGGTGCGACGGGGAACAAATGACTGACGTGGAGCCAAGGGAAGAGTGCGTGCGTAAAGGAGTGACAGAGAGAGAGAGAGAGTACGAGAGAGAAAGCCGAAGCAACATCAAGGCACCGCATGACGAGCGATCGAAGCCTTGTAGCACTCAAGGGAGCACCTGCGTGATCTACATCTTCATACTACCATGCGAGCCGCCGCATGGGCGTGTGGCAGGGGGGTGTTTAGTCACCAGCCGTGTAAATATGTAAGGTTTTAGGAGGTAAAATGGTGACGTGTATTATTGGAGTGTATTTAGTGGAGCGCAGTTTTTATTCTGGTCGCCTTTGTGCGCGGAAAGAACGAGTTTTTTGTACCTATCTGTTCGGCATTGTATCTCTCTTATTTTATCCCTTCTGTCAGACCTGGAGATGTAGTGAGGCGTCAAGATAATATTTTGTGTCGCTCTGAAACACACCAATTCTAAATCTCTCAAGCCATTTAAACCTAGCATGTAGCCTTCGATGTGTGTGATGAGCTTGGAGATGCTGGATTGGATTGGATATTTGGGGAGGCGACCGACAACTAAGCTCATTTGCGCCATAGAGGACAGGTAGGAAGGGTGGACCCGGTGTCGCCATTAGCTTGCTCTTAACGGAAGGCGCCAAGGAGACCACAATTTAACGTTTCATCCGACAGACGGAGTACTGCATTTGAAGTACCCTCCACAAGGCACTCAAGTAGGGATCGGATTTCCCCTGAAAAAACTTCCTCTCTGCAGTGATTTTAACACTGGCCGTCCGTATTCTTACTCTAGCCACCACACCAATCCCATCCCCCGTGGAGATGCTTCCCATTAAATCGAGCTTAAATGCTTACTATCGGGAGAACATGCATAAGTTTTCGAGGAGATATGGGATGCGATTTGGACAATTTTTCTCCGATGAACTTGAAGGGTCTTATTCAGTAAGCACTCGACACGGTTGAACCTCGAGGATTCTGTGAATGTGAGTCTCACTCCCCGGCAAATCTCAACTTGGCTCTCTTTGAAATTATTCCTATATAGAATAAATGGACTTGAAAATTCCTGGACCATTACGATCTGCACTAAAGATCCAAACACATTAGATCCGGAGACATGGCAACTCAAACATTTTCTCCAGTATTCTTCGCAGTTTCTGTGCAAACTACGAATTTCAGGTGCCACATTTGGGTGATTTGATGGAATGTTATTTAAGCAGCAGAGGCAGCTTTAAAAGGACGATGCATGCGCCAATTATATTGTCAAACACTGGAGTAAGGCTTACATCTTCAATTTATTCAATCGGTAATCATGTTATCGTTACTCATCGTTTTTGTGGCAACGGAAAAATGCGCTGTAACAAACGTTTGCGTTGCCACAGCTCTGTAAAAACGTAAATATTTGCGACCTCAAGCCCATTTGGCGATAAATACTCGAATTCTCGTCACCCCGAATGTTACGCGACGAATTCACCAGCTCACGGGGTGGATTTTGAAATTTTGGAAATAAAATTGTTGACGGAATGCCAATTGTCTGGGTCGAATTGAACCCGGATGTGACGTATGTATCGGTTTTTGCCTCAGAAAAAATTGGCTTAGAAATTACAGGGTAAGAGACTCAAATAAGACTCAAAAATCTTCAAATTTTAAGGTGGAACACTGGTGTAATTGGTGGCCAGTTAACTGCAAGTAAAAATCTAGTTATCCCAATTAGCATTGTACTAATCATTTAATAACCATAAATTAAGACAAATTTCTTTTATGCCGACCTGCTGTAGCTTTAACTAAGAATTTTGATCATAGCACATTTTTATGCCGAAACTGACAGGCTGAAAATATTAATTAATGAAAGTTACAGTGTGGTAATTCTAGCCGTAAGGTTTTTGCAGAACGGACCACATCAGCGCATTTGAATGATAATTTATTAAACGATGTGCTCAGGTGAAATGCTCGGAAACTTGGTTCTATGTAGAATTCAGCAGGAAAACCAAAATGCCGCTGAATGCGTTCCAAATAGTTGGCGAGCCCGTTCTAAGTGCACACTTAAATAGGTAATTTTTTTACCTCAAGGTGAATTTATATTTTCACGTTATCCGTGCTAGACGCTCTCAATGAAATTCAGCACAAAAACATGAGTCGAGGATGCAATCATCAAAAGTCTTCTCTTCAGAAGCACACTCCAGTGCACATCTACTCTGTTCCTGTTTTGTTTTTATGTACGCAACCTTCTGTACTGGGCGTAAAACGCATGAAAAGCAGCTCTGCTCTTGTGTAACAAAGTGACGACGCGCTAAAATAAGTGAAAATCACCCATTAATTTTCTACGTATCAAAAATCACGGATATTTGAAGAAGAGAGGCATTTTGTCAAATATATTACTTGATGTGTCTCAGAAATGTTTACTTTTATGCCTGTCGCAACAAGGCCGTTTAAAGAAGAGCGAGAATATCCAGATAAAGGTTTTTTATTTTTACCTTTTGAAAATTGAATCGAATGAAGAAATCAGTCACTGATATCCATGACTTAAATTATAAGCGGCCAATAATTTCCACGCAGTGTGTACGTTCAAATATTTCCATCTTCAAAAACTTTAGCTCAAAAGACGAAAAGGAGTGAGTAATGAATGGGAGAAAAATGAGAAAACATTGTCTGGTCTACTTTAAACTAGTAGCATGCTTCGCAATTAGGCGTACTATTCCTTCGGATTGATCAAAGTTTCCTCTGACACATCTAGAAATAAAAGAAGAGTACAAATTTCTAAAGGTAAAGATGAAATAAAACTTTTCAACTGTTCGGCACGGAAAAAAATCACAACCTTGATTCTGTGGTAACTCTCCGTATTCATTTTGGAAAATAAAGCTTGCAAAAGTTCTTTTCCCAAAGATTTAAAGCCCTTAGAGAGGGAATTAAACACGGCATATAAGACCGGTAAATATCCGAAGGTTTTTTCTTTATTTATTTCACAAAGGCTTTGATATTTTCGCTCGAGCGAAAAACCCGGTCCTCGGAAAATTACTTTTCAACACCTGGGTACGAGAGTGGGAGAAGGACGAATGAGAGGAGGCAAAGGAGAACAAAGGAGAACGCGAGAAAGATGGAAGCAGTGAAAAGAGAGGAAAGGATGTTGTCATGCTGAGTCGGCGAAGGGAGAAAGGCGGAAAGCGGATGCTGAGCTTGGCGGAAGGGAGGAGGCGAAAGTTAACTGGAATGAAAGATGGATGGGGAAGAAGGGGGCGACATCTGTATTTCATCCATCAAAGCAGTGAACGCTTCTGACTTCGATATATATGAAAAGGGGCCCACCCTCCTCTAGCACATCATATAAGTCGTGATGAATTAGTGCCCTCGCGAATAAAACCGTCAGACCGTTTGACCCGTGGTCCATCAAAATTATTTCTCCGATAAAGATAACATTTTGGGGAGGAACTTTTTTTCAATCCTCAATTCAAAATAATTGCTTAAAAATGAAACACGGCAGCTTGCATCGCAATCCAATTTATTGACGTCCTCAATCACTGCCCTTTGATGTAACTTTTTTGACTCCATTGCTTCTGGGAATTGTAATGACCCGCAGTATGTTGGCCTCTGTCGTTATTTTATGGTCATCGAGTCTTGTTTATTGCTAAAACGCAAAATATTATGTCTCGAATTTTTCTCTCGATCAACACAGGGCAAATAATTCTTGAATTTTTTCTTCATTGAGAGATAGTTGCTTCTCTATTTGACACTTGGAGTTGGTTAATCGTTAATGATGAAACTTGCAAAAGGTTTTCCTATGTTTGCTTATTAATGCTCTATGGACGAGCGAGCCAAATTGTTATGTTTCGAAATCTTTGAAAGATTCTAAGAGGCTTTTCCATTTAGTGGCTGCGCTAGACAGAATTGTAACGCTTCGGTTTAAGTGTGTGGAAAGCCGCGTCTCTTTCGGCGGTTTGTCCAACAATTTGAATAGATGAATGTGTGATGCTTTTCACTGGCGATTGCGTTTCTGACGAAGCTCTGAAATAAATAGTTTCAGCTGTCATATGAAGAAAAAATCGGGAAAGCTTAAAAAGGGGGCGTTATGAGTAATTTGAAATATAATAATAATTATTATTTTTAAATCAAAATAAATTTAAATTTAATTTAATTTATTAATAAATTATTAATTAATTTAATTAATAATAATAAAATAAAATTAAAATTAAAATAAATAAGTAGTTTGAAATATACCTTGGGTAATTATTGTTATGTGAAGTATTATTTGAAAATAAATGTATAAAATACAAATACGTCACATTTCGAAATAAATGTTATTGTCAAATTATTGCAATTTTTAATGCTTAAATAGCTCTTTTTAAACAGTAGTGTCATAGCAGTATTTTTTTCATGCTAATTTTTCATAATTTCGTCCATAGAGGGTTGAGAAGAAGGAATGTACATGCGTGATAGATAATTTGGTGACATTGCGGCAGGAGAAAAATCATGCGTACCCCGGGAGTTGAAAGGCACTATGAGATACTATAATGATTAAACACACACATTGTTGACAGGATTTGATATAAATGTCTTTAACTGTCTTTTGATAGCGTTTACCTAATTAAAATCACGATGCAGTTCCACGCAATTGTTTCTTATGCATTTGTCACTTATAGAGAGACATTGAGATGACGTATATGACACAAGTCACAGTAGCATGGGATCATATTCCGCGATATTTCGGCACCTCTGAATAGGACAGTCTTTCTTGTATCAATAAAATCCCCAAGTGTTCTATGTTCCTCAACGTCCCCTATGGAGTTCCTCATTCTTTTTTGGATGGTTTTGTTTAACATTTTTGATTATTGGTGTCATACGTTGTACCTTCAATAGCAAATCAATTGAAGTCAATCAAAAAAATATCGCCTTTCCATCAACAAGAGAGAGTTATCTTATATCAATTGATAGTGGATCATTTCTTAGTAAATTCTGCTGAAAGGAGGACAATAAAAACTACAGGACGGAACGACCAAGACCGAAAAGTGTGTTTAGCAGATATGCGAATGCATTCACCATTGTTGATAGGATTTGACATCAATATCTTGAACCGTCCTCTGATAACGTTTAATTAGATAAAATCACAATGCAGTTCAACGCTATTTTATCCCCTACAGTTGTCACTGAATCTGCCCTGGAGACAACGTTGAGCCGTGGGAACATTGGATCATGTTCTCTTGTCCTGTGAACAGGACAGTTATTTATTTTAAAGTAACACAATTCCCAAGTGTTCTATGTTCCGCAATGTCTACCATGGAATACTTCGTTCTTGAATGGATGTATTGCTTAACATTTTCTGATTCCTGGTATCATACGTCGTACCTTGAATGGAAAAGCAATTTTAGCCAATCCAGAAAACATCGCCTTTATATCTGCGAGAGCGCTATCTTAGATCAAGTGATAGCGGGTCATTTCTGTGTAAATTTCGCGGGAAAGAGGACGAAAATAAACTTCAGGACGGAACGATCATGACTGGAAAGTGTGTTGTGCAGGCATGCGGAAGATATACTTCACCGTAGGCTTTAGAATCACAATGTCTATAAATAGCGCAACTACAGTGAAAGCGGAAACATAATCTTGCCAATATGCCTGAAATTTGTGATTGCTTTTTTCGTGGAGCTGTTAATCTTGTATGGTACTCTCATGGATGTCTGGTGTATTAATATATGGTCAATTTGCATTGAAGAAGATAATTATCAAAAATGTAATAAAGTATTGGAAGAAAAAGTTTGAGTAAAAAGGTGACATCCCTTATTTATTTCTTTTCTAAATAGACTTCATTGATGCATGGGGCTTAATTATGCTATAAATTCAGCTTTATCGTCTCTTTTGCTATCAAATGTTAGTACACAAGCCCTCTGTCAATTGGTACTCAACCAAAATATTTGAGTGATTACTGTAGTATACTTTGCCAAATTGGCTAACGTTCTTCGTACTTCTTCATAATGGATGAATGTTTAACGTAAAACAGTATAGAAGTCAATTTTGCACAACATCATTGTCCTGTCACTTAACCCTTCGTTAGTGACATGAATTATAGGGGCATGAATAGCGACGCCAGTCTCTTGAACCAATTAGGACAACATTTTTTAAAAATATGGTATTAGTTTTTTAAGATCTCTAAATTCCAGCTTTCAAATTTTAATTTAGAAATATTTATTCATAATTTTCACAAAAAAAAGGAACTCAAGCTTATTTTCAATCTATGTTACACAACAAAATAAATAGACTAGGGCTTTATTTTTTTCAGGAGATTTAAAGCCGTAGCAAGGCTTTAGTATATAAAAGAGGGTTGATTTTCATAATATGTCAGATATTATTCATACACATCGTTAGCATATTTTCTTTCACATATCAAGGCAAAATAGGTAGTTTTTGAAACAGCAGTGTTGCCGCACGATCCGTCGAACCAAAATTAGCTATAAATAGCAAATTGTTTACACGAAGTGATTTTTAGGCTCGTGTATGAAAAGGAAGCTACCGAAGAGGCAGAACTGCAAAATTACAGAATTTGCCTGAATTAAATTGTAGGTATGTGAGAGCGAGCGCCAACAGGGTTAAGGAAGTAGGCGGGAAAATATTTAGCCTGGAGCTTACTGAGTAATTTTTATTTCAATGGATTCCATAGTTTTCTTTAAAAAAAAAAACAAAAATATAGCCGACATAGTCTTCATACAATTGTTACACCTTTCTTTTAAGCTCTCGAGGGATTCTTGAAATACCTCTGAGAATTTTTCTCTCCTTTGAGATATTCCCATTGACATTCTTCCGTCGGATGTTTCATGTGCCCCTTTTATCTTCTTTTTATTAACTTCGGATGAAAGCGGAGTCAAGAAAAGTCGAATTCAGAGGGTCAGGAAATGAGCTGCCTCGTCCCTTTACTTTCCTTTCGTATCTCCAGCTATTAGCCGAGAAGAACAGGCACACTGGAGACAAAAGTTGTCGTTTTCATTTAGGGCTTCGGCTCCTTCATTTGATATTTTTAACTTAATCGAGTGTGAGGGTGTCAGTCATTTATATTTCCAAAAAACCATTATCCACCAGCATTCCTGAGACGCTAAAACAATCTCATCCCTTAATTAAGCTCCTCTAACTTTCTCTCAAGGATGAGTGGGAAAATTTAGTCCAGACATACCCGGGAGTCCTGACAGGTAAGTACCCAGCCTTAGGGGTCATGCAAAAAATAAGTTACCGTTTTCGGTTATTTTTTTTACCCCTCCCGAACCTTCGATGAAAACCGTAGTATTTTTCCCAACCCCTCCTCCCACATGTAACGCTTTCTCTACCGTCTCTACAAATGAAACCCTAAATTCAAAAATAATTTCTCAATATTTGTATTAGTTTATTTTTAGGGATAAGTTGAAATAAGGCAAATAAAGGTTGAAATAAGACTTATGTTTAACTCTGTTGTATTTTCGACGAGATTTTGACGAGTGAGAAACGTAAACAGGCGCATTGTAATAGCTACGTTACTTTGAGTAAACCCTCCCCACCCCTCGTTACCCACTGTAGGTTTTCAGGTGATCCCTTCCCCACTAAGTTGGTATCTTATCGATGATAAGAAATTGCTGAAATTAAATATGCTATTTTTTATCACAATATACTTTATTTTTCTAAGATCTAGTTCCCTTACATCTGCAAAAATTGCCTCGAGAATTAACAAGCCTAAATAGCGTAATAGTCTGCACATTAGTCCGGCCAAAACCGAAGGTTCGTGGTTCGATTCCCGGTCCAGGCGGAATTTATCTCGAAGAAATTTCAGGAATATACTTCCCCGCTAGATAAACAATCGTTTTTATCGTTATACTACTCAAGCGAAAGGCATTTGACACCCATGATTATGTCTAGCGAAATCGAAAGAATAATTATTTCCATCATGAAGTTTTAGTGTGGTTGAATACACTTAAGAAGTCCAGAACACAATGTAGTTTCTAAGTCCGCTGAGTGAACGAAAAGGATGCCTTAGGGATTTACACTCTAATATGCGCAAAATATATGGGAAGCATTTCAAAGTAATGCCTCATTTTAATGTGACTTTAAAGGAAAATATTTTAACGTCTAAATTAAACCGGCAATGTATATAATTATATACATTGTTTACATAATATATATAATGTTTTAGGTAGCACTATACCAGAACCTATGTGATAAGTGAATTAAGACATCAAGAGAAAAAAGCGTGGGATTTTTCGTGCTTGAAACGTGCAAAAAGTTGATTAACTTCGTTTTTCTTCGTTTTACACCTATAATCTGCTGAGTTATGATTTTATTCCTCGAAACCTAAGCGTTTGAGAAGAGGTATTACATTGACACTATTCATGGGGATTATTATCGTGATGATTGAGTAATATAGGAGTGTGCGGCTTACATTTCCTGAAAGTCGTCATGCTTACAGCTGTTATTAAAATTTAAATGCACCAATTTATAGTTTGTAAAAGAAGTAACATTGTTATTTCAAATATATTTTATTTATGACGACCCGGGTTTTGACTTGGCTCGTCATCATTAGTTGGAAGATGACCTGATGATGATGGGCCACGTCAGAACCCGGGTCATCTTCTAACTGATGATGACGTGCCACGTCTAAACCCGGGTTGTCTTAAATACATTTTATGTGGGATAACATAATTACTTCATTTACAATGTATAGTAACTTCCATGAAGTCACACCTGTGAAAACTAAATATACATTTGATAGTTTTTCAACGTCTGAAGAAAAAGTATTTGAAATTAATTGCACTTTCTTGGCTTAGCACCAAAAAGTCTTGCTTTCGTTGCTTAAATATTAGCCAACCAATCCTCATAATTTAGGAGTTGGATTGTGGCTGTTTTTAAGAGATTACATTTATCCATGCTGTCTTTGTTTCTCATTATACTTCTTTTTACTCTAGATCTCTCTTCGAGAAGTATCGAAATTTAACATGTAATACGTGAAATCTCCAAAAGAAAATAAACATCAACGTCCTCAATACCTTTACCGTTATATACATGCGCCTTGGATAAAATAATTCTTTTTCTGATATTAAATGGAAATTGTGGAAACTTCTAGTTTCCATCCTTCAATCGGCTTACATTTGAATGTATTTGATAAAGATATATTCTCAAAGCCAATTATCCAACATCATTAGCAGTCATTATTCAAATCATGTATGAAAACCTCTTCCAAGGCAAGGGATATAGAACAGAAAAGAACTTGCTTTTGGTATCTCCTGGTATTATTAATAGAAAGAAAGTCAGCGACAGCAGTGTACTATTGCTACTTAATCGCTATTTTCTTGTGGTTCTTAGCCTTTTTGGAAAGTTGATGAATTGCACTGTATACAATCGATGGTAGTTGTGGGGAGTGTCTAGGTCTCAATGAGACTAAAGAAGAGGCAGAAACAAAATCAAAGGCATCATTAACTTATTTGTTTATGAAAGCCGACTGGAGATCAAAAGCCATTCTAATCGCCATGCAGAGACATCTAATCGGTTCCAGAAATGGAACCAGTGCAGGGGCTTATCATATCGATTGGAACAATCGTAATGGCTGACCTCAAATTGGATCAATAGACGTTCATTTGAAGGATTACCTATTCAATAAGGCTATTTACCAACGAGAAGTGAAAACATATTCATTGATTTACGATAAATTATTCATGCGCTCGCTGTGCTTCCTAATTTAATTCGTGGTATTTTCTTACGTACTCCCCCCTCTCCACCTGACCGTTACGTCTCTTTTCTATCGATATCGTCACCATCTCGTTGTCTCATTATATCCTACTTTCACGTTTTCTGCCGCCTTTATTTTCTTCCAGTAATGCCCTATCTTCCGTTACGACTTGGCGTCAGGTGTTTATTTTCCCGGGTCCGCCATCTTCTGAGTTATTCAACAAACTTACTTTCTTTAAGCTTTTAATGTTCCCATTTCTTTGTTTTCCTGTTTTTTTTTGGATCACATCGTATGACTTAGTATATGCTGATTTAATGAGCTAAACACCCTAAGTTTGGTTGGTTATCTTACTATAAGAACGACCTAGCAGATGAATTTGTCTCTCTGGCAATTGAATCAACTTTGTAGTGTGGCGGCATTTTTTAGAGTTAAAAGACGGTTTGTTGCCCATATGTTGAGCCAAAAACTATCTCTATTTCATCTTATATAACACGTAGTTCATTGTTGCCGTACTTTGCACTTTACCGACCATGTCCTTGGTTGCTCGTCATTGATATCAGAACAAATATGGCTTCGTCATATTGAACACAAAATGTCGTTCGCAGCTCCATAATTCTGTTTAGGGATGGGTCGACGGATCCTTTTATCACGCTATACAAAACGCAAACCTCTGTCGAAATCAAATGCTCGCAGTTGCTGTCCTAAGCATGCACTCTATCAATTTAAACAAGTGTTTCAAAGCGCATGGCAAAATTACTTGATTAGTTATCTCTCATTTGCTCTCATCAGTGCAGTTGAAAAATAACGATTACGTTTTATGGATAGTTGCGATTCGCCCCTAAATTAGCGGCCCTAACGTTATTTAAACTTCAATTATTGGGCTGGTGTTTTCACCTAACGTTCAAAAACATTAATATGTGGTCATAAGTTAGTAACTCATTAGTTATCATAAATAATTTACACAAATTAACAGAAAGTTGCTATTGAGTAATTGAATGTAGGGATATTGAAAGCCTTTGAAATCATACTCTATATCTACAAAATAGAGCATTAACTCATTGTCAGTTAATATCACGCGGTAAAATCAACTCGAAGATATACATTTCTCTCATTCAAATCCAAAACCGGAAATGCATCCCCGGCGTTCCTGAGCATGGGCATACTCAGCGGCACGTGGGCCATTCAAGCGATACGAGCCGTAGGAAGCCATCCTCGAAGCTCTGGGGAAAATGGCCCATTCCCACGCAAATGGGAGAAGGGTCCGAATGGGATGTCTTGAGGAAGTGCGGGGAGGCCTGTCGCGTAATAATGCATGAAGCATTTGCGTGATGGTCGCAGTCCGTGGAATCCACTCCTGGAAAGAGCGAGAGGACTTCAGAATTAAGAAACATTAACAGTTGCGGTTGGAATGATGATTTTCGCCTTGTGACACAATATGCGGAGTATTTCCCTGCAAAATCTGTTAAAAAGCTTAAAAATAAAAGCAACCTCATATTAGAAAACTAAATCATTAAAGTCAACGACCGATTTTTACGCATAAAACATCATCTTTAGATGTTAAATATAATTGATGAAATAATGTGAGAAGTTCTACTATTTATTTATGATCTAATCGATTTTAACGTCTATACTGCCATTTTTAAGGTACATGAACCTTAAGAGAGCGGTCTTTGTTCATTAATAATACACTATAGACGTTATGACCCGTCTGGTCATAAACAAAATATTGAATTGCCCATATTGCCTGGAGTATCGGTCTTGGAATAGTGACTTTAGTCACCTCTTTCCTTCGTTTCGTAGTTCTGTTTCCTCGCAGGATCTGGTTTCATCACACTCTTTCTAGTTTAGACTCGTAAGTATATAAAAATGTAATTTCACTCACAGTTTTTGTACATTATTGCCCTGATGATGCATGATTAAAACTGCGAAACGTGAACAAGAGGTGATCAAATTCACAATTAAAAACCGCTCCCCTAAAAGAATTTATATTTTCATAGAAATAATATAGATGTGGGAAACTATCGTTCGGCGATGCACACGAGATTTAGGCAGGGGAGGAGCTGACAGAGAGTACAGAAAACGAATTGAAACTCTTAATTTGCCAAATTTTTTTTATATCTTCCCAATTGTAGTCAAGCGGTTGATGAGAGACTATCCTTCAATTTCGAGGGTAAGGGTGAGGTGGAGGGGGAAATGGAGGGGAGCGAGGTTGTTTCGGTAGACTCTTTTTCGTGCACCTAGAACACCAATAGAGTGATGCATCCGTAGCTCCATTGATACGGGTCTTTGTAATCTTTTCCACCTCACGGTCGCATTAATGGCAGACGTGTCTGCGTTGCGAATACCTGCATCGAAAGAGGAATACGATCGATATTTAACTACTTTGGCTCACCAAACATTTGCTGTGACATCTAGCGGGGATCCGCTCAATTTCTACCCTATTTAATCCACGAAGGTCTTGTAAAATTTGCTGCACGTTGTGATGAGCAATTTCAACAAACATAGAAAGAGGAAAACCTTGCTTTCAGCATACTGATCGTATTTCGACTCATGAGTTGTAGAAAGAGTCTCTGTTGAAAACTTGGTTTTCAAATGATATACTATGGCGCACTTTAAGGTAAAATTTTGCAGTCACCATTAAGAGTCTCAGAAATGGATAGTACCTCATATCTTCCACCCAGGGTTGCTCCTTTCACTGTCTCCTGTTTATTTACCTTGGAGTTTATCCCTTGATATTTCTCGTAGGACTGTTCCTTCTATTTTCCCTCAATCGTGCTTCAAGAAACTCATCGCGTCTCAGTGTGTAGCCACACCACTGCCCTCTTCATTTTTTTAAAATATTGTTGATCAGGCTCCTTTTTGTCCCTCATCATTCCTTTGCCATTTTATCTTGATCACCGCATTACTTGCACCACCACAGTGTATAGCTCTATCTCTCTTCATTTATCTTCGCAATAGCGAGTGAATATTGATTCTTTTCCCCTATTTCTCCTCATAATGCCTGCAGCACCTGTGATAAAAATTGAAAATGCTGCCATTGAAGCAGTATATAGTATAGTATTAGCTCATCTTAATTTATCTCTCCGTTGAAATTGAATCATTATTATTTCAAGGTTTAACCTAAATACGAGCAGCAGCAGGGAAACGGATGTGCTTCCTCTGATTTTTGTTCAACTGTTATATACATTAAATATTGACTTCGTGACTTCAGGCCGTAGATTTTAATCTAACAATCTTCTTCTTTTCTCTATGGTGTTCAATATGGTACTCTCCTCTTCTTCTCTCCTGTATACTTCATTACTTCTTATTTTGTCCATCCATTTTATATTCGGCGTCCTCTTTCAGCCCTAGGTTTCGAAGGCTTGTATTCTTTTCTGGTCAGCTTTTCCAATGGTCCATGCCTCCGATTCATTGAGTTCCACGCTCCACACGAATGTTTCATCATAAACTGTTTCCTGGTATGTAGTCCTAATCTTATGCGTATACGTGTATTTATTTAACCGCTGATAATCACAGCAAATCGAAACAAAGATTTTGCGCCTTTTGTACGACAATATTCACTCCTTGCTTCTTATAGTAGCTTAAGTTTCAAAATAAATTTGAACATTTTCTCCATTATGACTGGGAAAAATTCAAACTGTTTTAAACTGTAAAGAAAATATGGTGAAATCTTACGATCCTGTTGAGAACGGAGGAGACTTATTTTCTATCGTTATCGCATATTTTAGAGTAATCGTCTAACTTTTAATTTTATGACCAAAGGCACCTTAAAATCATCAGTGAAAGCGGCGAAATTTTCTCCAGAGGAAGGCTGTCCGTCGTAAAGGGAGTGGAATCTGGAAGAAACTGTTATGGTATTCCAAGATGGGAAAGGGGTAAGCAACTCGTCCGCTCTCCGTTAACCCACTGCCTCCGCACATCCCCTTAATTCCAAGGCGCTCCATTCACCGCTTAATGCGTTGCCTCAGGTGGATGTGCCATTATGTGCCGTGAATGAACGACGGAATCTTCTCACGAAAACGTCCGTAATTTTTTTTAAATTCATTCGTTATTTCATTGCCAATGCCACGGATGACTTAATGCTTTTTCGCGCAGGGAACTTTTCATTGTATTGTATTTTTAACCCTCTATGTACGGAATTATGAAACATTAGCATAGATAATATACTGCTACAATATTAGTATTTTAAAAGACCTATTTAAGTACTTTAAAAAATGCAATTTATTAAACAGTGACATTTATGTTGAAATTTGACGTATTTGTATTAAAAAAATTAAATTTAAATAATGCTTTGCATAATAATATTTACACCAGATATACTTCAACATTACCTTCATAACTTACCTTTTTTTAAACTTTCCAAATTCTTTCTTCACATGACTGCTGAAACTATTTATTTCAGAGCTCCACCAAGCACGTCATCGTCAGTGCGTCACTCATTCATTTATTCAAATTGTTAAACAACCGCCGAAAGAGACGCAACTTAATTCGAAGCACTTAATTCAAAGCGTTACAATTCTGTCTAGCGCAATAACTAAATGGAAAACCAGATATTTCAATGATTCTGAAGCGTAACAAATTTGACTCACTTATCCATGGAAGATTACATGAAATGGAACCGTGTTCCCTGAATTGTATAGTTTTTAAAATTCGTTTAACTTCAATTTGACGTGAATTATATACGTAATGAATTGCCCTTGTCATCTATATCTAAAGGCACTCTGCAGATTTTTATACCAAAGAGGAGAGTCTGCACTAAACCTGCGTTAATGATGTGCATCATTTGCTCACAGTTGTGTGAAGCTGAAGTGAGAAATTTCTATTTATCTGCCAAAGGTGCATGTTCGTCAAGAAACATATCCAAAGTAGATTTAAAATTTAATTCCTGCGAATTTTTTAACAATGAGGGTAAATGATGAAATCATTGAACAATCGGACAGCCTTGTGTAATGCGGCCGAATGGTTGTTAATGATAGAAGGAAATGTAAGGGGATAAGGAGAGAGGCGAATGCTGGAAGGAATAGTCACTGATAGCAAGCTGATCAAATCATTTCTCTGGGCCAGCCAAAAATGGTGCAAGCAAAAGTATTTTTTCTCCTGTTTACTTTGAATAGCAGTGAAGCTCAATTATGTCAGGATAAGAATTTTGTGGAGGTCCGGTTAGGACCAGTGTTAGCATGTTTGACTCCCGTTTCAGTGCGACACTCGAGTTGCTATGGTTCGTATTTTTCGCTTTCGAACGGTCCATTGACAATTTTTCCGTAGCTTGGTCTTGGACACGAGGGTCGCAGGTTCGAGACGGAAGGAGAGTTACGGAAAAAAATTTCTGGCTGGCCAACCAACTTTTGCGCACCACCCGAATTTTTCCCCATGGAATCGGCCGGGGTACTGCAATGTGGAAGGCAACGGGTGGTTTTCCTCCATGTAAAATATTCCGGAGATAAAATAGTGCCCCAATCGGATCTCCGCATGGGGTCTCTCTGTCAGGAAGGACTAGTGCAGGATAGAAACAAGCATAAATGTAGACTAGGTTCTATGGGATGAGGGACCTGTATTGTGTACAATAAAAGTAAAATACAAAGGGAAAGTCATGAGTGGTTATTTCTTAACCCAATGTATCCAAAATACTGGAAAATCCTATCCATATAAAAAAAATGTGAATTGAGTTCTCCAGTATCAGACAAATATAAAATGAGTGTACTTCGTCGGTGTGACCATATTGAGAGAATTGATGAGAAGTATGGCGGAACAGGTTTGTTATAGTGGTGTGAATGAATTGAGAGGAAAGAATATTCCTAGAAAGTTATGGTTGAATGTGGCGGAAGAAATTCATAAGAAGAGGAATATTAGGAGTTTGAAGATTAGGAGCGCATATATAAATCAATGCATGAGTGTAATACAAGCGAAAGTGGAACGTATGGATAATCGTCTATGGAGGAAATTATTATACCGAGCAATTATTGTAGGCCCAGACAGCAAATACTATTCTCTTCATCTCAGATCACCCCGGGAAGGAAAGTCGTGATGGCGCTGTTATGGAAATGTTTTTTTCTTTGTTAAGAGAATGTAGAAACATTTTTTGTTTAGAGTATATAGAAACACGGAAATATCATGGTGCTATATATAAATTTTACATCGATAAATAACATTTTTCCCCTGCAGCCACAATGTATCCTTGATACTTAAAACAGCATGAAAAGTTTTCGATTTCACTGTATTCGGAATGTTAGATTCCTCTCATACCTAGGTCGTGGCTAAAGTAACTCTGATTCTCATGTCTATGCCTAAAAGGAAGATTATCAGACGAGTAGATATCTTGAGATAAATAAGCCTTAAATAAACGTTAAGGATAGGGCTCTTTGAATACCTGCAACCTGAGTACCTGAATTTGAATACGTGAAAACCCCTCTTAACGACCACTTCTATCAAGCGACCACCTCTTTCAACAACCATTTTCCAGGGCTTAAATAAGGTTTCACTGTATGGGTACAACAAATTGATATTCATTGAAATTTCCTTGGAGCAACTAAATTATGATGAAATTAACGCCAATTGTATCGGTTTGAAAAAATTGTTGCTTCAAGGGATTTTACGTTCTTTTTAAATCAGCCGCCCGCTCATCTGCATAATACATACTCCTAGAAATTTAACCCCTGTCGAATGACCTCCCATCTTAACGAACGTTTTTCAGTGGAACTGTTGGCGGTCACTTAATACAGGTTTTAAAGTACATATTTCCTTAGTAACAAAAAATCGCGAGAGTCATGTATGGGAACGTACATGGATTACTATTTTAAAACGCTTAATAGAGTTTATTTCTATTTCTATGGTTTCTTTGTCTGTTCCTTCCTGGTACATATTTAAATATGCTGGTGAAAGGTTTAGTCCTTATGTTTCTTCTTTTTTTTACTGAAAAGCTAAGTAGTTAATGGCTAAGTAGTTTGGTTGAGTTTGTGTGGAATGGAGCGAAGGAATGATCCCTTCTGGCCCCGAGTTCCAATTGCTGATCGAAAGTAGCGTCAAATTCAAATTGCAAAACAAAACATCGGTGGTTAATCACGCAAACGTTCCTCTTTGTGCCCTGGAGGCAGGAATATCAGCGAAGAGAAGAGGAATTGGTTGGAATTACGGGGAAG
The DNA here is from genome assembly GCA_963169105.1 of Ceriagrion tenellum. NCBI lineage: Eukaryota > Metazoa > Arthropoda > Insecta > Odonata > Coenagrionidae > Ceriagrion > Ceriagrion tenellum. The sequence continues at coordinate 36,095,061 of OY720643.1, read as the reverse complement.
CGTGGCTGTAGGAGTTTCGGGGGATTTGGATCGGGGAGGAGCTGAGTTTGGGAAACGCGGAATCGGGGAAATTGGGCGTGAAAGTTTTGCATGCAATCAGATTGCCTTTGTCTTGGATATCCGATCTGGGCCTCGCGATCCGCGGCTAATTGCCATTAAGGGAATTGGGGATATGGCCGCTCACCCGAGCTGAGGAGGATAAAGAACCGAGTTCGACGCTCCCTCTTGGGAACATATCTTCTGCTCTGCTTGAGATACACATTTGGGGAGTCCAAGGGAGCGTGAAGACTAGTTTAGGGAGATTCCGTTCTTTTTTGGGGGGCTCGTTAAGCGCAGACCTCAAGTAACACATCATTGTGGTACATCTTTTGGTAGAAACAGTGATTCGATGGATTACTATTTTAAAACACTTAATAGAGTTTATTTCCATTTCTATGGTTTCTTTGTCTGTTCCTTCCTGGTACATATTGGAATGTGCTGGTGAAAGGTTTATTCCTTATGTTGCTTCTTTTTTATATTCAGAAAATAAAATGAATTGCAGTGAAACCTGTATTAAGCGACCACCGACGGTTCCGCCGAAAAATTATCGTAAAGAGGGGTGGTCGTTCTACAGTGGTTCAGTTTCTAGGAGTTCATTATATGAAAATGAATGATAGGCTGATTTGCGAAAAATATAAAACTCTAGAAGTGACGTTTTGGTAATAACCTACACAGGTGTCGATGATGTATTTCATCATAATTTAGTTGCTCCTGGGAAATTTCATTGCATATTAATTTGATGTACACATTCAGTGAATCCTGAACAAAGCGACCACCAACGGTTCCGCTGAACAATGGACACTGAGAGGGGTGGTCGCTTGATAGGAGTGGTCATCACTGTAATAAGAAAGAAAAAGATGTAACCTTTTACCTGCATATTATTACCTTATAATCTTGAAGAATTGGTAGTTTCAGACATAAATTTGTGGAATTTGTTAGCATTATAATGATAACACGTAACTTTGTGATTCCATTTATCTTTATTTGGAACGACCCTGGTTTTGACGTTCAACTTCATCTTCAGTTAAAGACTCAACAACATACTCACACGGCGTTACGTTAATATGCACAGGACTCAGGGGGTGGGGGGCGGGAATGCGAGAGGAGTGAGGATGGAGGCTGAAGGTATATTTGGGAGAGGACTAGAGGTAAGGTGTGAAGGAGAGGGTAGAGGAGGGGAAAGGAATCCCATCAATGACAACCAGGAACACTCGAAGGTCAAGGGAGAGGGTGAAGGGAAGGAGAGGATGCGTAAGGAGGAATGCGAGGTTTGAGGGGCTGAGGTAGTGGGAGGTTTAGAAGGGGGGAGTGGGAGGTGTACAAAAAGTCCTTAACAATGTTTTCTATCCAGTGCACACTGTTTAAAATTTCCAACTGTTTTAAAGCGTCCTGTCCGTAGCCCTTCTTTGCCACGTGTAAAATTTCAAATTTAAAGTCTTTTCTGTGATTCCGTTCTAGCAAATGTTTCGCGAATTGCGACGTCATCTTCTTGTTTTTAACACAGGCTTGGTTTTCTTTGACTCTTTCGTAAAATTTTCGGCCTGTCTGGCTCACATACACTGAGTCACACTCGCACGTCAGTTTATGAACTCCACATTTGTCCTTTTTAGGGATACTATCTTCTCTCTATCTCTATCATCGGAAAGCAGGTTTCTTAGGTTCAGTTTATTGTAGTAGGCAACTTTAATCTTGTCTTTCGGTAGTCTCTGGAAGAGTCTTTGTGAAACATTATGTAGATAATGGATTCTATACCGTTTGGCTGTAGAGTCCTTGCTTGGTTGGGAATTGTAGATATCTTTTATGACTATTTTTTTAAAACTTGTTCAGATACAATCTATCAATGAGCTTTTCACTGTAACCATTGTTCTTAGCTATTAATTTAATGGTAGTCAATTCCATGTTGAAATTTGTATGGGACATGGGAATGTTTACTATCCTGTGGATCATTGAATGAAAGGCAGCTATTTTTTTAGAGAAATAATGTCTAGAATTAAAATGCATTATTTGGTCTGTGTATGATCTTTTCTGAAAGATGGAGAACTCAAGGTGGTTGCCGATCTTAGAAATTTTTACATCCAAGAAATTGATTGCACTATTGTCTGTACCCTGCAAGTGAATTTTAGGTTGTGATTCAAAGAATTTAAGTCACTTAGAAACAATTTCAGTTGCCTGTCAGAACCGGTCCAATTATTAACTCGACGGAAATGGCGATGAATGTTTGCTGGCTGCTCCGTTCCGATGGTATGACTTTGAGAATAATTGCATGGTCATAGCATATGAAATATCGTCCAATTGGGTGTAAAAATACAATCAGTGAATTAACGTAAGTTGACAATAAGAGCACTGGTCTTGGGCGTACAATTTTCGATAAATATAGCATAGAAAGTTGAAATTTTGTTCTTCAAATCAAACTGAAGGCTCGATTTCTGTTAGTAACTTGAGTATGAATTACTTGGCTTATTAGTCATTTAATATTAGAGACATCTTAAGAAAAGTGGTCGCTAGGAGAGATTTCACTATACGCATTACAGTGGAAGTCACCGCGAACTTTTCTACGGATGATGGTGGAGTAGTTTTGTTGTGCCTTTCCATGGCAAGGGCTTGGCCCTTGGGCTTGGTGCTTAAGTGTCTGGCTGCTGGATAAGATTACCGCCTAGCTCTTTAAATACTTAGGACGCCCATTTACGGAACAGGTGCTGGGTAAGAAAAAGGACTGTTCTATCCGCAATAAATCGTGACTGGGGAGTAGGAGGGACGACGGGAGATATTAAACGTCTGATAAATGCGCCGTTCGAGCGAAAGTCGGAGAGGCTCGCCTTGATTTCCTTAGTAAGCAGTCCAGGGACGATAAGGGGAAACTAGGGAAGAGGAGATGGAGGCTTGGTGTGCGCTAGGCAATTTTCTCCCAAAGGGGCGAAGGGATGATGATATGTACCCACCTCCCCTCTTCATTTCATACAGCTGTGTTGGATAGAACCGATTCAAATGAAAGTGAAATTAGGATATGGAAGGTGTGGAGATGACAAACAAAAACTACTGTCTTAAATGGAAGAAATAATGGTGGTAAAAATACAGAAAGACTAGAATCCTTCAAAACCAGGTGCTAGAGGATGATGCTGAAGATAAAATGAACGGGAAAAATAAGAAATAATGAAGTTTTCAGAAGAGTAGAAGAGGAAAGTAGGAATATCCAGAAATAAGTTAATGGATCAAATAAAGAAGACAGTAAGTAGAGAAAAATACCAGGAGGCAAGGGAACTTGCATTAGATAGGGAAGGGCGGAGTGCTGCAGTCAACCAATCTTAGGATTGAAAGACCAATGATGAAATGTAAAAAATATTATTTTTGAGTCAAAAATAGATTTATAGATTAGTATACTTGGATTTTTAGAAACCTAAATAACCTAATACTGTCGTAATAACCTCATTAAACTAATGTTCTTTGAATTAATTATGTTGTGGTCCTGGTGCAGTAATATTACTGGATACTTGTCTGATTAAAGATTATATGGACTCAGATTGAAGTGATATCTTATAGACTATTAAGTATAAATATCAGGTATGAGCTGCTGAATAGCCTTGCCACTAATGGCTTTACCTGAACTGCTCAAATACGCTCTGGAGGGATTCTCAATGTCTCTGTGGCACCTCAGTAGCCATACTCTAGTCTGAGATTTTCAACGCAGCTATTTCAAATGCTTAACGAAATTGTGCCATGAATGTTACTCTGTGCATCCTCGCAGCTTTACGGCTTGCTTTCAGCTGGGTAATCATGGCGCAGGGTAGACTCTGTGACCGCACCAGATAGTAGTTTCAGATAGAAGAAAAGATAAATTACTACAATGGAGGACAAATATGAGACTGGAATTTGTTTTCCACCTTAGCCGCAGGCGCATGGGAGAATAACATGAAAACAATATGTGTAGAAATTCAAACATGGCGGGTGAATTTTTTGAAGAAATTGCCATGAGAAAAATTCGGCCTGGACCGGGAATCGAACCACGGACCTTTGCTCTGCCGGACCAATGCGCAGACCACTACGCTATCCAGGCTTCCTAATTCCCGGCAAACCAAAGGTCCGTGGTTCCATTCCCGGTCCAGGCCGAATTTTTCTCATGGCAATTTCTTCAATATGTGTAGAATAAGTGCATACCTGAATAATTAAAAAGAAAACATTGTTTTATTCCACCAATGTATGTTAAGGTTTTAGTTTCTTTTCAAGCTAGTTTCCACGCAGCGACGTCATCTTCAGGTACCTACCTGAACCTGAAGGTGATGCCGCTGCATCGGCACTAGTAGTACCTTAAAATAAACTGGTGGATTAAAAGTTTTCTTTTTCATTATTCATAATGAACTTCCTTAAAGTTGAGCTTGTAACCATTGAGACTATTAAGTGCATACATTTTAAAGGACAAGAAAATAAGTGACAATTTCACAGAATACAGAATTAAATTCAAGAGTCACAACTTTTTCATTTATAATATATTACTTCCAGAAGAAGCATGAATTTGCCTTAGTAGCTTAACTACACGGCATCAGTTTATGTGTTAAGAATGAATCATAAAAATATATCAATATCAACAATGTGAATATAAATGAGAATAAACAATGAGAATGAGAAACTAAATAGAGAGATAAAAACCTGTGTATGAACATTTGTACATCCATGAAATTTGTTCTCTCAACCGCTTCATTTCCACATTATTTTTCACTTTTACCTCCTTCATAACTAGTTTGATGTATTTCATTTTTGTCCATTTCATATTTGAATAAATTGTCTCTGTAATTCTCTCCACCTCTTTGTCCTATCATCTTTCTTTTCAATAACATGTCGTAAACTTATCCCACAAATTTGTCTCTTTTTCTTGTAAAAAATTTCTTTGCTTTTCTTTTCTTTTCAACTCCTCTTTCCTCTCTCCTTCTTGTCAGAGAATCTTTCAGTCCATATTTTCTTCATCATTCTTCGGTAACTCCACACCTCCATTGCTTTCAATCTCTTTTGCTTTGCAACTGTAATTTTCCAATTTTCACTGCCACATAAGAGGATATTCCAGATACAAGTTTTAGCAAAGTGTTTCTTTCACTCTATCTCATCTCTGCCTTAATTAACCTTTAAAAATGACTGCGAATATACTAGTGTCATCTTTATAATAAGGAGCTCATAGCAAGAAAGACGGATTCTTTGAAAGAACGTTTGGCATTTTATACTTTAATTAGATGAATTTCTCGTTTCCATTGTCGGAATTGGTTGAAGTTGTTTTCATTTTGAATGCTAAAGCTGTTGGTTACAATATTTACTTTGCCTTAGCTACATAAGTAGTTGCGGCTCCATGAGACAAAAATTGCAGAAATTAAAATCTTCTATAATCTTCAGAAGTTGCGTATATTTCCTTCTGAAGCACATAATATGACGTGACGCATCCTACATAATTCTACACTACATAGTTCCACTTACGATTAAATACGAGGAAATAGGCAGCAATACCAGCGGTCATCAGTCCCAAAATTCATTTACCGGCTTCCAGCTCAATTATCTTTCCAGCTAGCTTCAGCAACACGTCATAATTCCATGAGTTAATGTTTCTCGCTTCGTTAACATATTCTATCTTCGGTCTTCATTAGTGATTTTTACCATTCATTTCTCCTCTTCTGCCGTCCATAGGGAAAGGGAGAGATGAATAAGAAAGGAGAGTATTTAAATGAGCAGGATGAGCACGGGGTGAGGGGGTGGTTGATTTAAACGGTTGGGGGAAGGGGGTCTAAGATGATGAACGAACACCTCTCCAAAATTCATCCCTTTCCCCGTCCTAAGGGGGTGGTTTTCCGGCTTCTTTTTTCCCCATCCAAGACCCCTCATCTATTTTTTTTGCTGGTATGATGATAAGGATATTGGGAAAAAGATGAGGGAATGAGATATGGTCTCGGAGATGAGAAAGGTGTGAGAAGAACTGGGTGCTCCACGCTGATGCTTTCAAATTTTTTTTCCAAAAAAATGATGAAATGGGGACTGGGAGTCGTTGGAATCGGAGATGAGTGGGTTAGGGTTGACTGAAGAGATGATGACGAGATGGAGGAATGATGGGGTGGGTTTTGCAGGCGTGTACACCCCCTGCCCACCCTCCCCTCGCTTCAAAAAGCCCCTCCTACTTTAAGGGGGTGAAAATTGCGACGGAAAAGGCTTGCTCAGACTGCTTAAGTTTTCATCACCGCGGATACATGCTAATAAATTAAAAACTCTGTTCACACTGTTTCACTCTTAAAAATTAAGCAATTTGACGAACGCCTAATTGTAACGCTTATACCTATTGTCTTCTATAATAGTAGCCAATGCTACTAGGCGTTGCAAAAGTTGTTTAAATTAGAATAGCTTCAAGAAAAACTGAATACATTTTGCCAGAAAACTATTATCCAACCGGTGGAACCATACGGAGATGAGATGTGGGTTCTGAGAAAATATTTAGGTAGAAGATTGGTCTCTTTTTAAGACCAAGTTTTGAGAATGTTCTATGGAGCAGTAAAAAGAGAGCTGTGGAGACATAACGAATAAGTATGAACAAATATATACATTGAAAAGTGAATGGACGTTGAGATGGGCTGGACACGCGTGTAAGAGGGAAGACAAATCAACCCTTAAGGTGATATTTCATGGACACCCGAATGGTAAAAGACTTGTGGAAAGGCCGAGACTTCGATCGTGAGATCGTAAAAGAAGAAACATCGCAACAGTTTAAGCGAGTGAAGAGTAGATGGAAGACATCTATAAGATAGAGGAGGTCACAAGTTGTTAGGGAGGCTAGAAACTTGCTTGGGCTTAAGTGGTAACGTAGTTAGTTCAAATTGGTAAGAAAAAAATTGTTAACTTCCCAAAATATAGTCCAATTTTCAACTGAGTAATACTTGGTAATCGGAAGTGATATTTAAACAAGTTACTTATGGATCATGAAATAATCCCTCAGCTTTGACTTAGCTATTTTACTATAATCTAGGTTTCCCAGAACTATTTAATCGTGAAAACCGTTGAGGGATTCACACGATTTTTGCGGCAGGCTACCGAGCAGATGGTCCCGCTTTCCCACCAAGACCCCATAGTTATGCCCATATTTATTCCATTTCATCGCATTTATAGTTCCATTGAATTACTTTACGGTATTATTTTGTATTCTCATTTGTATTTTCGAATTGTCCCACATCATTACAGACCATCTTCAACTCACTTTCCCTATATCATCATCATTGGTCGTTTAATCCTAAGATTGGTTGACTACAGCCCTCCACCCTTTCCTATCTAATATTAGTTCCCTTACCTCCTGGTATCTCTTCCTATGTACTTTCCTCTTTCTTTGGTCCACGAAGTTATTCCTGGGTCTTCCTCTGGGGACTTTTCCCTCTATTTTACCTTGACGTCCCCTACATCCAATGAATCTTCACTGTGTTTTGATCATTTGTTTCCATCAGCTCTGGCTGATAATTTGTCTCCTTTAGTGTCTTGACATCACATAATGATTCTAGCATGTTCAATGATATTTGTGAAATGCTACTATGATTATTTTTTATTTTCTAATTTTTACCCTCCTTCAGTTTCCTGTCTGATTAATAATAAGTATATTTGGTGTTGTCATCGTGGAATTTGTCATGATTGTCTTTTCATCAATAGACAATTATGACAAATCCCGTTCTCGTGTTCATTCAGTCGCCAGTTTAGTGTCATTTTTTGATCTGATGTATTCTATTAATGGTGTGATGGTTGCATGTATTTTGGATTTATGTTCAAAAGAACTTAGCTCCCAGAACAGTAAAAGTTGTTTCACATTCTATTTTAGTCCTCCTCTCGACCAGCTACCAACTAATGGATTCAAAGGCGCTCAGAAGGTTGGGAAAGCTTCGAGCGGAACATCTCGGGAATAGCGGTTCGCTCATCCATATTATACTCGTTTTCGAGTCCTTGGCTCCTTCCTCACCCTCCCCTCCTCTCCCGCCTCCTTAACCCACTCCACCCCCTCTTTTCTTTCTCTCTTGTCCCTCTGGCGGAGCCTGATGGAATCGCAAATGTGCCAAATAAATTCCCCCAAAACCCATCGCGCCCTCTTCCTCCTCCTACTCATCTCCGTCTCCACAGCCTCTCTCTTCCCCCGTCCTCATTTCCTTCTCTCTCAGCCTCTCTTCAAGTCTTCCTCTTAATTCCTCTCTTCATTTCTGCTTTGATAATTAAGATCGCCCCGCGTTATCGCCCGGCGTGAATCCAATGCGTTTGCCGAATCGCAAATTTACTCCGGCGAAGGAAGTGCTTCCCTAACTCGAAAATTACTAACCGTTCGCTTATTAGAGGTTTTCCCTAGATACCTGCTTGACTGAGCCCAGTTATATTCAAAATCCTGAATCAGTAAAAATAAAACCCACCGTGATTAAATCGGAGTATTTATTAATGAGCAAGTATTGGATTTTGATGTCGCAATCTACGGCTTTAAAATATGATAGTTAACTAAAGTGTTCGGAACTGAAAACGGGATTATTTCGTAACTAATCGCCTTCGAATCAAAAAATTGGGTCGGTTACTCAAGGAGGATTGAGAAGAAACAATGAATTGTTCATACATTGGCTGAAAGAGAAAAAAATAGCAGTTACCAGCATTCCCATAAACTATGATGCAGAGCTATGTTTGTACCATATTACTATTGGCTGCGGAAATATAAAAATTACTTCATAGCCACAATTGAAACGAAATATTTAAGGTACGCTACCAAGGACCAGTGGCTTATAAGTTGATAAAATTGTTCATTGAGGAAGCATGAAGTCCTCAACTTTGCCTTAGTTGTCCGTGCTTTATGATATTATTTGACTCCAAGCTTGTGTGTCAAATCGCTCCCTAAAGGCCCAATATTTGTTTTCTTCGAAGGGTGATCAAGGATCTTTAGTTGCGTTTTGATCTTCCTCTTGACTTTTTTACTCGTATCCTTTGATAATATGATAATCAACCCGAAATATTTTCGCGGGAGAATTTTTACCACTTTTCTTTGACGTGCGGTTATGTGATTTGCGGAATAATTTGAATATTAAGACATCTTCACCCAGCTTCCATGAAATTCCTGCTACTGTTTATCGGTGGATGTTTATTTTCTCATCCCTAGTTATTATTAATGGTACAATTTTAAATAATGGCATTCGCATTAATACTACACGCAATATATAATTTGCACTTGCATCTACATAATCTCCAGCGAGCCGCCGCATGGGTGTGTGGCAGGAGAAGTTAAAACACTAGCCGTGTAAAGATTTAAGGGATAAGGTTTTGAGAGGTGACATGGTGACGTGTATTATGGGAGTGAATTTAGTAGAGCTCAGTTTTTATTATGGTAAAGTATTCTGCATGGAAAGAACGAATTTGCGTACGTATATGTTTGGCAATGAATTCCTCTTATTTTTATCGCATCTATCAAACCTTGAAATGTAGTGTGGCGTCATGATAATATTTTCTGTGTCGCTCTGAAACCAACGAGTTGGGAATGTTTCAAGCAAACTAATGCTAGCACCCAGCCTCCGAGTCTCTAGGAGCTCCCAACTTAATTCATCTTAAAGCTGTCTAACTATATGTTCGCTCGTATCAGTTTTTTAACGAAATACGCATCTTTCTTTTGTATTTAATAATTTTTTTGGTTAACTCTTTTGGTCCAGGGATCCAAATGCAGGCAACATATTCGAAGTGTGGCCAAACCAGAGCAAAGTAGCACCTCAAATTTAATTTTTCTCGCAAGGACATTCCTATTATACGTTTGGCAAATCCTAGTTTCTATAATTCTGTGCCGAATGTGTTTTGTCTGTGTGTTTCCCACGATATCTCTGAAGTTAAGGAGATTCCATGAGATTTGACTTTACTGGAAGATTGTATGTTTACTCCACCCACAGTGTAGATATGGCTTATGTGGGATGACTTTCGCAGGAAGTGGACCGCGATGCATTTATTACAATTTAGTTCTAGCTCCCACTTCTAGAACCACAAATAATGGTTTTAAGGTCTGATGACATTACTTCTACGTCCGCGTCTTTGCTAATATCGCGGTTGATGAGCGAATTGTCTGCAAAAAATCTTAATATACTGCTTACTCGGTATCGCAGATCATTATATCCCGATGAATGATAGAGGGCCCATCACGCTTACTTGTGAAACGGTGGATGTGACTGAAACCATATCAGAGCTAATGCCATCAATAAATACTTTTTGTTTAGATCACTGAGCAATTCCCTCATCGAATTCACAATTTTTATCATTTACTCACATGATTGCGATTTATGATGTGCTTTTTGTAGTGAACCTTGTAGAATGCTTTTATGAAATTAAGGAATATTGTATCAACTTGATTTTTGATTTACCTGATGTTAGGATGTTATGAAGGAAGATCGAAAGCTGTGTTTCACAGGATCTACCCTTACGAGAGGCGCGCTTACTTCTATGTAAGAGGTTACAATTATCCGGGAATGTCGTAATATTGATAATGACAATGTGTTCGAGGGTCTCGCATAAAAGTGATGTTAACGATATAGGCCAGCGATTTCCTGGGTCATTTATCTTTCAGTGCTTAAATATCGGTGTGGCGTTTGCTATTTTTCAGTCTTTGGGCACCTTATCTTCTAATAATGATTTGCTAAATATGATTTCTAAGAATGGTGCAACCTGTAGCGCTAACTCCCTGAGCATGCGTGCAGGTATGCCTTCTGGACCTTGGGACTTGTTACTTTTAATCAAACGCAGTTCTTTAATTATTCCATCACGTTGAAATTTTATGTCAGCTATCGGCTTGTTAAAGTCATGAATATCTAAATTGTGTATTGTGTCATCCTTAGTGAATACACTTTCGAAGTAGTGGTTTAATAAATTGGCTTTGTTGAATCTGTTGGTGACCAATTTGCCGTTTGTGTCCAATAAAGATTCTACTGTCGAAGATTCGCGCTAGAACTCTCTCGCGTAAGACCAGAATGACTTGGGGTTTTCATCTAGTAATTACCCTAAAATATGTTTCTTTAAGTTAATAATACAATCTTAATGTAATTTCTATATAAGTAGAGTAATTTCCTTTGTCTCTTGAGCTCCCGCCTTACTTTGATATCATACCAACGAGGTTTTTCACTGTACCGTTTGAATTTTTGTGGAATATATTGATCGATTCCTTTATTTAGTCATTCCAAAACATATTTCTATACTACTTCTCTTGCCTTTTATTGTGGCAAAAAATTTCGTGATGAGGCTTCTGACGTCTCTCAAAATTCGATGAAATAGTATTTTTCAAATAAGTAGACTTTACAGTTAGTTGGAGTTTAGCACACTAGTTTTCTGTTCAAGTAAATGTAGGATTTTGCTGTTCATATCCAAGAGAAATTACGCTGTTTATTAAGTGATCGGAATACGAATTAAATGAATCTGAAGTCGTTCCACGGTGAACTCAGCTTATGAGCAGTGCTGGAATATAATTCTAACAGAAATTTGATAAAAAGAAAACGAAATTCCGCATTTTCAGTGAGGGATCCCAGAATGAGCAAATAAATGAACAGTTTGGCATTGAGCGTTCATTAAGTGATTTGTTTGAACTGAATGAAGTAAGTGAATTGGGACTTTGTCTATTGGTTTCATTCTAAATGACATTAAACAAGTTAGCACTGAATACATTAACCAAAAGCTAACCTTTAACCTTTCGTTTAACGTGAAACCGCTGGAACAGTGGTTGCTAATTTATCCTCATCAGTGATGTATTCTTTCAAAAAGTTCTCCCTCTCCAACAACTTGTTGCTTTTTTCTCCTTTTCTTCTCAGTGGAGATAAAGGTATCTTAGGAGTCGTAAGACTATACCGAGAATACCAAAATATGCGCATTAATTATCCATAAACTGTGCGCTGAGGGAATGCGATGCTTATGCGGAGAATGCATTAAAGGGGATCTCAGCTTCCTTAAATATTGTTTGCCACGTGGGAGCGATTCCACTTAAAAACAGTGCTCGGTTTTTTTCGTATTGGTTTAATGTCTCAAGCAATTACATCTTTGTCGGGCAAAAGTCCTTTTTCTCTTTTTCCGTTCATCGTAACGGCAATTGAATCAAGGATAGTAATCGCTTTCAAAATTTAAATACTCTATTCCTGAAACGAGGTAGGTACTTTTATTAAACCTCAAAGGGTACTTAAGTTTTGGATTCTTTTCACAGGAGTTTTTGAAGAGCATCGTTATATTACTCCTCTGAGGAAGATTTTGGCGAGCCTAGGAGGTCATACACTGCTCGAAGAAATGAGGAAAATTTCTTCTAGCCAGGATTGCAAGTGTTTAATAAAAGCACCGCAAAGCCCTGATTCAGACTGCCGTCAATATGTTTTGTGTCTTCCACTTATTTACTACTTCCACTTCGGTGTGTTACATGTGTCGTTCATGATTTCTTGGTGCACTCAGTGCAAAAAAAAGTATTTGATCAGCCACTATTAACTAGAACTTATTTCTTTGATTGAGTCTTTGGGCTGATATGGTGTTTATTTCTATTTTTTTAAACTGCGAATTAATATAATTCATTTTTCTTCCAATTATATTCCTTTAAAACTACGCTGGTTATTTTCATTAAAAAAAGGTTATCATGAGCAGAATTAACTGCTGTTTTCACCTTGTTTTGGACTACGCTCATGTTGTTATCTGTTAAAATTTTCTAAAATACAAAAACTTGTATCATGGTTTGATATCTTACTAAGAAATATTTCCTAAAAATTTAATTCCATAGTTTCCCCAAAATACTTGGTTGGTATGTCTTGTGAATAATTCTTGCCGTATTAAGTTTATATATATGTTACGGTCGAGTGTTTTGCATATTTTTAAAAGTTAAAGTAATATAGGATGTTTTTTAATAAGAAATGAATAAGTCTTGACCTTAGCTCGTGCAATACCTGAATATTACATCGGGTCCATCGTAAAAATACCTATGCAAAATTCTACTAGGCTGTCTTAAACATTGTTTGCGAGAATTTATTTTCAAGAAATTGGTTCTTTCTTAATTTCAATTTACTACCCAGCAAAATGAAATGTCACCTCTCTTGTGAGCGTTTGAGAATGGAGGAGACTCATCAATTGTGACTATATAAACCTTTAACAATGTATTTGATTCTTAAGGATAGTAAAAAAAATACTGGAACCCTTTCCGATGTAATAGCATAGTGTAGTGAATTGTGAAATATATGACTCTTTTACTTGCGCACACAAATCAGGGATGTTTACAATGCCTCTTTTTCTGATTAAGTATGGATTTGCTTTGAATACTGTTCGCAGACTGATATTGCCATCATATTATATTTGGAATTATGGTTTAATTTTTTTTTATTTCCATGAAAACTCTCTATAATGGAAGAAAGCTATGAATTAGAACTATGCAAACGTTTGAGATGGAAGATCCATATAAGTGACTCATCGCAGTTTAAAAATTACTTTTTCTTTTCGAGCTTTTCATATATTTTTTAAATAGCGACTTTAGTTTTTTCAGGTATTTTAAAAAATCCAAAAAGAATTCATGCTTTAAGACTTCTAATTTTTCCTTATCCTAAAATATTTACTGCGTTCGTGTTCATTACGTTAGTTATAGATATTTTCGCAGCTTAATGACGTTCTAACCTAACCTTTCACGGTTTTCCGAAGTACCCCATTATTGCAGTAATCATGTCTGCATATGTTTCATAATTTCTCAATAGCCTTTGATAAAAACGTAATTTTTCCATTAAAACCAAGGGCCGAATGTTCATCCATCATGTTAATAGTGTTCTTAGCTTATATAAAAAGCAAATTCTCCAAATTCTACCAATTTTTGCGTTTCAATTTCACTCTGGCAACTTAAGAATATCAAGGTTGTATGCATGTATTCCCCAATACTCACCTACCCTACACTTATTTTTTGCATCATGCTGTTGATTATTTAGTACACAAATATCACAAGTGCTTAAATTTCATTTCCATTCATTCCATATCAATTATGAAACTTTTATTGTACATTATACGTATATTTTGCTATTTATGTGCTCATAATTGTCTTACACATGAATGAAAGTGACTTTAAGGCCAAGCTAAGGTAGAGTATGTTTCATTTTCAATTATACTTCAGAACCAAATATATTTGACAATGGAGTAGCGACCCGCAGATGTCTTAACCCTGATCTGTATGTAAATGTTATTTCCTCCTCGTTTACTTTGGCGTTCTTTACGCGTTCATGTCATCTGATGTCCTTTTCTGTCTCGTTCCCTTTCCGACAGGTACGTTCAGAAGTCCACCAAGTCTCCGGTGGACATGCGCGTGGGAATCCACACGGGAGCTGTACTGGCGGGAGTTCTCGGTCAGCGACAGTGGCAATTCGACGTGTATTCCAAGGACGTGGAGCTGGCCAATCGCATGGAGAGCAGCGGACTTCCAGGGTGAGTAAGGGATCGTTAATCATTCCCACCCACACTCTCTATACCCCGTCTCATATGATTCCCTTCTTCCTCTCGCAAACGGAAAGACTTGATCCCCGCACCGCCAATCGCTCGTCTCTCCTCCCCCTTTTTTCCTCCCTCCTTCCTAGACCATCATCAAAGAGGCGAGGGATGTCATTTTTACGTCGCTCGCCCCGACTAGACACACTAATTGGCCCACGAGACGATGGAATTATTCCGCGTTTACCAGGCGTTTATCTCGTTTCCCGAGCGAGTGCGTGATGACCATCACTCCTTCCCGTAATTCCTCATCACGCCGCCGCGGATGTTTTATGCGAGACTCCGACTACCTTCTTTGTGCCTCCCGTTTTCATTAAGGACATTTTTTCCGCTTTAATCTGCTTTTCAATAAAATATAAATATTTACAACTTCACACCAATTAGTAAATATCAAACCTGTTGAAATAATATCCTGAGTATGATTTTAATCGTTCTATGTTTGTGTAGCTATTGATGTTTCTCCAATGTTTACCTAGCGAGAATATTTAATTTAAAAAAGCGTAATTAGTCGTAAAAGTTGTATTAATTCTTTTCATGAGCACAAGTTTTCACCCTTCACACGATTTGCATAAGAAACTGAATACATCCTTTCATATAAATGGTAAATGTTGTAGTATGTTTTTCCAATATCAAACAAAATGTTTACCTTTACCTCCCGTTCTATTCAATTAGCTCTAGCAAGGTGGAAATTCTTACATATTTTTATGTTAAGAATTGTTGTTCAAACTCCATAGCTAACTTAGACCCGAAAAAACTGAGGCATAGGAAAACTTCAGCGAAGCATTTACTGCGTCCATGAATTAGCAGGGACTCTTTCATTGAACATAGAATCAGTATATTTCTTGAAATTTACCGGTCATAAACTGCTTTAACAGTTAACGCATCATATACTAGTTATGTGGCAGTTGGTAGCAGTGTTGTCATGTGAATGATAGGTGCTCAGTTATTGGTTACCAAGAATGCAAACCTCAGTTGCCATGGAAATAGTTGAGATTGTTTTCAGATGATTTAAAGAAACTTGGAACTCTATTTCTTTTGTGACAGACACAAAAAGGATTGAGCAAGTTTTCTTACAGATATATCTTATTGTAATGCGTATATTTTTGTAGAAATAACTTTAATATTTTACTGCTTCTTTTTGAGGTATACTATTTGTCATACAACTCAATGGTGAAATCGAGACATCTGAGAATAAGGGTATCCAATCCTTTCGTTACTAAGCATCATGCGAAATTATGTGCTGTAGTAAATTTTATGGTGGTTGCATTCAAATTTTATCGGAGTGATGTATGAGTTTCTGAAAATACTTCACCGAATGTGTTGGAAAGATTTTTTATGTAGTCCTCGACTTTATTCAAAACCTAAGTTAATAATCATAACATGTTATGTTTGGTATTTGATAACTTCTATAGATAACCTGACCAGATAATATATTAAGAACTAGACTTCGTTGTGTTAATATAATTATTTGACCTCTTGTGGAAATTACTTTCTTGTGCAAATGAGAACAGTACATCAAATAATATGTCAACTAGATTTTATGGATCTCGAAAACTATACACAGTGATGCTCATAAATTAACAATAACTTTGTAATTTTAACGTAGAATGTTTATTATATGACCAGTTTCGTCGAGTAATCGATATCATCAGGTCAATATGACCAATCACTGATTCTATATTAGCATACATGACCCTCCAATCCAGTGTCAACTATATTTCATATTTTTCCGTTTGTAGAAATGTAGAGAAATGAAAACCGGCGTCGACAACACTAGGACCTGATGATGTCGACTATTTGACGAAACTAGTCGTCCAATAAATATTCTTCGTAGAACTTACGAAATGTATGTTCATTCCTGAAGATTATGAAAAAGTTTTACAAAGTTTAGGATGAAATTGTTGAATTTTCTACACAATGATTTTTGCGTAGATAATTCAAACCTCCGAATCCGGTTTACACTTCTCTACATATGTACTAAAGGAAAATATGATATATAGTTGACACTGGATTAGAGGGTCATATTTGGTAATGAGGTTGCAGACAGCTTGTGTTGTTAGAGGGAAATATTATCACATTAATTTTAATAAAGTTGTCTAGTTATTGTCTCCTTAATTATGCATTGCTCTGACCTGTGCATTAACCTGGACACGTATTTCGCTTTTAAAGGGTTTAAAAAATTAATATTGAAGTATTAATTTTGTATATCTTTAATGCATCATTAATGAAATGTAGCCTAGTGATGTTTTTGGTAACGGAGGCTAATGCCGACGGAAAATTTACCGATATAGAAATTTGGTGTTTCCTGTTGCAATGCCTTAATTAAGGCAATATGTGCAACAAAAATGTTGTAATGAAATGTGCCACACATTTAATATCCTATTAAAAGCGCTGAAAATGATTTGACGGGAAATGATTTTTCTCTTCAGTTTTATGGAAGAGTCCACTGATTTATCACAATAACCTTTGTCCATTTTCAATTTATTTTGACGTACAGTTGACGTCAGAGCTCTCCTCACACGGCTGTCATACTCTTCTCTCACCCTTCCCCAAAAACGGATGAAATGACAGTTTAACATTGATTCAGGGATTATATATATTTGTAGGAATGCTTGTTTGATGGCTTAGCAAGTTGGCACACTGGGCGGAATAGGATATTGGGAGGAAAAAAACAGTCGAATTCGATCGAATGGATATTCGATTAAAGGATTATGACGGGTTCAATGAGATAAATAATATCAAACTTTCCTTCTACCACCTAAAAGTAGTAAAATATTGATGTTATACATCTGCTAAAATTAATTATACCATTTTATAGCACAATTTTCTCACGGTTCTAATCATAACTCCTTGCGTGTAAGCCATTGAAGTAATGCTATTAACGTTTTTTCTATTTTTCCCTTTCGTAAGTCAAAATTGAGGCAGGAATGGCAAAATAGAGACATCATGGACAAATATTAAGTTAGTAACCAAAATACTACGTGCCACTTAGCACTATGTTATTGAGAATCGGTATTAGTAGAATGTTTGTTTCCTTCACACAACACTTAGCAAAATATTCCATTTAATAAGTATATTTGGATAACCAGGTGAGTTTTCATAATTTTGAATACGATGTTTCACGATCGTTTCGTATCGAGGTCCATGTTGTCACACTTCGCTCCTAGACGCCTTTAGGTCGGTGAATCGGTCATTATTATTGATTGAATGGGCAACATTGTTCTCTTTATCACCTCTAATGCCTCCTAACAGCAAAGTTCCATAATCAATTTTGTGATGGATTAGAATACCATTTATATTTTTTAGGGTTGAAATGTGCTTTTAAACCTGCTTAATTTCCTCTACCGGAAACCATTTCATTAAGTTATATATTTTTGTTTTGTATTAATTTTGGCTCTATTTTCCAAAATTCTCGTATTCAAAATATTCGAGATAGCTTTTTTCGTAAATAAAACTGATTCCGTTAGTAAAACTGTTGAAACGCAATGAAGGAAAAGTGATCAATCAACGTTAAGAAAATCCTACATAACTAGAAAAAACAACATCTGCTCTAGGTTTAGGATGACTCATTCTAACATCTCACACACAATGGCAAAGATATCGTTCCAAAAATAAGAGAAGTCTGTTATTAATTTTCCCACGCTCTAATCACGCCTATTATTCTAGGGCCTGATTTTATTAAAATGTCAATTTTCATAGTATCTTAGTGGCCAGTCATTTGAATTTTTCCCCAACTTTTGATAAAAATTAGGCACTTTCAGTGTGGAATTCATTTAATATTGGATATCAGCAAATTTCTGTCGATCAATTTTTTGAAAAAATTAATTACTACATCGCAGTCAATTTTCGTTTGCATTATTTAAAAAGTGTAAAAATCTAAAAGCGTTCGGTATGTGCATTTCCGTTTGTGAAACCAAGTCCAAGATTGTTTATTTTAAACGCTTTAGCACTTTTTCATTTTAATCTAGCGTCATTTGCGATTCCTTTCTTTTATTCTTTCATAGTCATTGGTTTTGCAAAAAACGAAGCGACTCGAACACAATTTTGTGGCAATAAATCATAAAATCAGATCAACTAATACAAGATGCCTAAATTGATCTAAGTTGACTTACCAATCAAGACTACACGTGTATTGGCGAATTCTGCATACGAATGACACTACAACACGCATCCAGTTATGATAATTTACATGGTACCTCATCTATAAGCTATCCACTTTTTTGTTATATTCATTTGTTTGATGTACATATTTCTTTGGCTTGGCTAACATTCATTGCCAAACTAAGCAGAAAATTCTCGGTTGAAAGTCACTCGCTTATACCGATTTTACCTATTCATGATAAAATCGCAGAGAAATACATAAAATCGCAAATGTTTTTCAGAAGGCGAAAACAATTAAGCAAGATATAAAGATTAGTCAGACGATACAAAACCACTATTCAACACTCAGTGAAGCTATTACTGCCTTTAACACTGTTCGGCGCTAGGAATTATGAGGGCATATTTTGGAGGCCAATTCAGACAGAATTTACGGACATCGTTCAGAAAATCTAACGAAAAATAAATGACTAAAAGTGTACCTAATGTTATATTAAGCTTTGATGATGGTTTCAAAATTACGTCACTGATACTTCATGTCACATGCTTTCAGCACTGTGGGCAATGGATCAGGCTTTACTGCTGAAATTCAATTGTGTACACTCTGATAAACGTTCTCATGGGTCATAAATTCTATTCACCTTTGAGTGCAAATGATCAAAGTTTGACAATTATTTTTAATACTCGTGCATCACTTGAGAAGTTTAATTAATTCGCCTTGTCCGCTTGGAAAACGTCTCTTCATAATAATCACTTGCTCAAGTTTTCCGCAGATTCCACTACTCGTTTAATTTTACCAATCAAGTTCATTTCATAATTTTTTAACCGAAAAGCATCATACATACTATGAATTTTATCAATAAACACTGTATAAGGATGCTATTACATTTATGAAGCAGGTGATACAAGGACAATTAAATATTAAGTACGGAGTTCAAGAATATACACGAGCGTTTTCGCTGGAAAAAAATTAATTTTGATCGAGGAATTGAGCCACAGTCCTAGGGTGGCCACAACTCCATCCAGGGGAATATTTTTTTCTTTGGTGGCACAGCGTTCAGGTCAACGTTTTCCAGTCGAAGTTTGTGTGTGTTATATCTCCGAGATTTATCAGGTGGAAAATCATCATTTAATTTAAGATTGGTTGGATGAAATTAGCTCATTAATTTACGTGCGTGATGCTAACAACACTCCTGTTAAACTAGGCTATTGTAGAAATTAGTTTACTCTCGGATAGACATCGCTGTAAAACCGGTATGTTTTCATATATAAGAGCCTGTTTTATAAGCTGGCCTAGAATAAAAAATGCTAGAGATCGCCTGATTATATGACAGTGAAATGAATGTCATGTCTAGACTCTAGCTCAGGACACTGTTGATCAAATAAGCTAGTGATGCCCGTCGATGGTTACATGAGTATGCTTTTTCCTCTCTCCTCATGTACTCGTGGCCTTAGGTTTGTTACAAAGCCTTTGTAACACAAAATAAATTAGCGTCAAAGGGTTGTATAACTTTCTTTTGTAATCATGTTTGGCTTAGACGTGGAACCACTTTAATTAAAGGGTTGACAAAGGCCATTTCTTCTTAAATGTTTGAGAGTGATTATGCTCACTTTTATAAAATTATCAACTTCCTTGCGTGATTTTCGAATGATTGCATTCCGTTTCTATAGGATGTACTCTCTCCTCTACACATTACCGTAGTTGCTCTTCGTTTGATTCAGGCGCTGTGCATCAGGCGGTGCAATAAAAACAGACCAGTATCATTAAATGGTCTGGAAATTACTTGTGAACTAAAGAATTTTGATCATCGCATCCGGGATGATAGTCGATGCGTTGATTTTCATAAAGAGACGAGCATGGACAATGTCAAATTTTTAATTATTTTGCGGTAAAAATAATTTCTTTTTAATCTTTCAGTATGATCGATTTTTTTAACCGTTGGTTAAAATTTTGACTTTTACTCTGGTGATCGGACACGGTTTTCCATCATCGCATTATTGAACATTTCTCTTTTTCCCGTCATTTTCATTCAACATTGTTCTGGTTAGCAGTAATGCGCTGATTTATGCTGCTTATGATTTATCTGCTTTCGAAATATTTTCATTTTAAAACCCAGTCATACGTGAAACTCTGGCTATTTTATTATCATTCAGATTGTTTATCCACACGCAAACGCGAGCTTACTTACCTACTTGGGCAACTAAGATTGTCTTCAATGCCAGCTACGTATTTTATTGAATGGTGCTACAATCTCAAGACAGACGGAAGAACTTTCTGATGATAAAAGCGTGACATTCGGTAAATACCCAAAAACCACCAGGTGTTTTACCTTTAGAGTTGATATAGGGGATTCAAATTTTTAGTGGTTAATTTTACCGCAAGCCCCAGAAATTACTCGTGGCATGTAAGCGTTTTTTTCCACCTGGAGGCAGATGGATTGTAAGCTGAAAGTTACCTACGAATGGGGTTTCGAAGCTGCCTTAGCGCGAGAAAGCTACTTCTATAGAAGGAGCCCTATAATTCACTATCTTGTATCTCTTAGGTGTGTGAGCCCGGATGTCCATGGCAGTATGGGGTCATTAAGGATAGTAAGCGGTACTCTATCGACCGCAGTTTGCTTTGGTGCCGAAAATATCCAGGCTCTTACTTCGTCTGCTATTCGAGAAAAACATTTCCGGCGAATTATGCGTAGAGAAAGGTGAAAAATATCGATAAAAAATATAAACACACAAAAAGAAAGGACGATCAGTTTTGGCTGTGGGAAACTTTATTTTTTTTATTCTGCTTTTTTGGCATTTTTTTAATTGTGAAAATTTAATAAAATTTATATAAATTAATAAATTTCTTAAATTTCTGGGGAACAGGAATCTTGTACTACGCGAACGCATTCAATGAATTCGGCATTATTCTACATAGAATATTTCATTGCGTAAACTGGTTCTTCTTTTATTTATTTAAAAATTTCCACATACCGCAGAATTGTCAATTTATAGCGGCATAATAGAATACATATAAGAAACGAATATGCAAAAACATAAAAAGAAAATAACAAAATATTGGAAAGATACTGAATAAGGATGTAGTGCTAATTATTTTCAAAGAGATGAGAGAGAGCCAGATTTGTAAATGCGTTTGGGGAGAGAGAATACGGATTTGCGCTGTTGGGACGTGAATTAATTTTTAAAAACAACTAGTAATTTGTGATTAAAACGATGCCTAGCAAGTATCAATACACATTGTGACATCGCTGCACTCCTCTGGGGGCTTTCCCTTCCAGTGCTCCTTCAATTATGTTCTTCACAAATTCATTGTGCCTAAGTGTATGCCAATCCATCTGGTTCTTCATCTCTGTATAGAGCTCCGTATGGTCCTTCCCTCTTCAAATCATCTGTATACTTTGTATTAAATCAAACTTTGTGTCTTCCGCAGTTTTATTATTGTAAGTACAACCGGTTTGGGCAGTGAACCTATCATCAGAGTTTACCTGATGGTGATGGCATAACTCTGTATACTATGATGATGGCGCAACTGCCGAAACCGGTTGTACTAATATAATAAAAATAAATACTCAAAGGTTGATTTACTACAATGTAGACCTTCCACCAAGTGAGACCTTCAACTTTTGGGTCTTCTGTATTCTTCTTCATTATTTGTTTTAAGCATTATTTCAATCTCCGGCATCCTCCTCCACCCTTAGGTTTCGAAAGCTATCAGTCTTTTCCGGACTGCTTTTCCAACGGTCTATGCTTCCGATCCACATAGTGCAAACGCTCCACACAAATATATTTACATAGTGTTTCCTTGTTAGTTCATTTATTGTCCAATCCTAAGATTGGTTGACTGCAGCCTTTCCCTATCTCAAGCTAGTTTCTTTACCTCCTGTTATCTCTTCCTATGTTCTTTCCTCTTCATTTGATCCATAAACTTGTTCCTGGGTCTTCCTCTGGGGACTTTTCCCTCTATTTTGCCTATAATTATGTTCTTCACAAATATATTGTATCTCAGGGTGTGTCCAATCCATCTGATTCATCTTTTTTTCGATGGTATTCCATATGGTCCTTCCCTCTTCTGCTCTTTTGAACACTTCATCATTTCTTATTTTGTCCATCCATTTTATCTTCAGCATCCTCCTCCAGCACCAAGTTTCTAAGGCTTCTAGTCTTTCCTGATCTACATTTCCTTTGGTCCATGCTTCCGATCCATAGAATGCTATCCTCATGTGTAGTTCTGCTTCATTTTAAAACTGCAGTTGCCTTTTCATCACGATCACTTTCGTAGCTTGGTTTATTCTTCGCTGGATGTCCGTTGAACTTGTTCCGTTCCTCGTGATGTACACCTCCACCTCCCGCTCCTTCTCCTATTGTTTATTCTCTCTCTCTCTCATGACCCCTCTTTTCTCTACTCTTTGCAGTCGCGTCCACATCTCGGATCGAACGCTGTCTTTCCTTGACGGGCAGTTCGAGGTGGAGCCCGGATACGGCGAGCGCCGGGAGGAGGCGTTGCGGATAGCCGGACTAAAGACCTATTTCATCGTCAAGCCGGTGAGTACACAATTGTGATGCCGGGGCGGGAAGGGAAATCGATTTCTATCGACTCCCGTGAAGTAGTGGGACGCAGTAAGTCAGTCAGAAAAAATAAGTAGATAGGAAATGACTATTCCAGAAAAGACACAGTAAAACATAGTCCTCCGTGGTGGGTTTTTAAGATCACTGAGAGTGTGATGGGAATGGCCATGACTTCTGACCAGTCATTCACGATATAATATATTTTCTTGAATGGGGATAACTTAGCACATTATTGCATTGAAAATTAATTAGTTTTTATACGGATGCGTGGAAATCTCCTCCTTAAGCAAGTTAAGTTTTTTCCGTTTAAATGGACACAGCTTGATGACTGGCTCAGAGTTTTTGTGTCTCATGAGCAAATATTTTTCTCCGTATTTATCCTAACCCGTTGTTGAGTGGTGGAAAATACTGATCTCAAATACTGATCAATCATTCATTCAGTAGTTGAGCTTTATCATGAATTGAGTGCTTAAAAGAGCCAAAGACTTTTACCAATACTCTAAAGACGTAAAGATATCGTAACACTTAAAAGTCCTGAAATTTTTTCCAACTCATTCCAGAGATCACGAATGTTTTAAGACAAAATATATCGCATTTGGTGGCATATACGGACCTTGATCCCTTGAGATAATGACTTATCTTGTGATCCGTTCATAAACACGAGTAGACTCATGAGCAATGTGCCAGCTGAGGAAAGAGGCAGTATTAAACTATCAACGTTCAAATTATACCCTGTGTAAAAATACCTCTTAACAAAATCTGTGAATGAAAATTACTTTACCTTGTGCAATTGCATTTGTACATTTTTGGAGCGAACATAAATTTACAATTTTGTAGCGAAATATCGAAAGATATTTCATATTGCTACCTTATTACTTTGTCATAACTATTGCTACAGCTTCTTCTACCTCAGGAATTATAGTCGTCACCAAAAATGGTCAGCAGAGCGTAATAAATGTGGCCTTACTCAATATTTTAGGACATTTAGTTGTATAGTCTATGCATATATCTGACATAGGCAATGACATTGAATTCCTGTAAACAGAAAGAAAAGTTTGAGGGAATGGTACTATTTTATTGCTGTTTAACAGCCTTACAAATACTCTTAATGCCAAATGATTTATACGAGAAGTGTTTGTTTTGAATAATTATGAGCTCTTAAATCATTTAGTGGATTTGGAAGACCCCATAAGTGCGCTGAGCAATGGTTAAACTTTTGCTGTTATATGTCACACTAAGCTTTTGCTTCTATTGTTTTGGGCAAAAAGACCATAAATGGGTATTGTATTCCGACTTGCGTAAAATTTTCTGCACTAGTGATTAATTATAAGTTTTCTATTCAGACACCCATGACGCGGAGGTAGACGTGAATGATGAAAATGAAATAATCGTAGTAAAATGATCTTATCAAGTGTCAAGAATAGGTCATCTTAAAAATAAAAAAAATCATCCTCAATGAAAACTTAATTAGTAACAAATATATCGAAAGAGACTACATTATTTCGATCCCAAAAGTGTAGCACGTGGTGTAAAACAATTATTGCTATGTATTATTTTATTCTATTTATCTACATAAGAGCAAAATAAGTAGAGGAAAATTGCAATTTTATGCGTCAGAATCGGATTTTAAAAACAGCTAATCACATGGTTAATATGGAGTTTTCTCTCATTTTTTATGAACAACTTTGATGATTTTCTACTTATTATCATTGAAATTATTATAAGTGATGATATGATCGTCCTTGTGCACGATAACACTCAGTAGGGTGGAAAAACTCATTAATCATTAGCATAAAATAAATATACAATTTATTTGAGTTCAGATGTACATATTCCATTAATATTCATGCCTTGCTCCAGGAAAAAGGACCCAAAACCGTCAACGCAAACATATTACATGCCTACAAAAGTTCTCACATGCTTACTACTCAGCTCTATGGATGGTTTAAAAAGACCTGATCCTGTTTTCAAGTATTTTGCATGGTTCTGAATGGTAGTTTTGGACATGGGTGATGCTGACCTTATGCTGTGAACTTGCACAATATTTTTCTTTCCAAAACCTAATGTACTGAAATGCTTACAAGGAAATCATTTATCTGGAATGGGAAAGCAAATATGAATGCCAAATTTGTATGATTACCCTTCTATATGCGTAGGATGTTTTACTCAGTTAATTTTTTTTCATAAAGTAAACTCACTCCAAGCAATAAATTTCTCGACGCGAGATTTATACAGTTGGCGTGGTTTTTAAGGCCAGCTTCCTTTCTTATTATGAATGCTCAGAAAATCAGGGAGAGAAAATGAGACAGGTTCAATAAAATTAAAGCGCTACAGAATTATAGTTAACGCTAAAAATGTTTGTGATAGTATCTCTATAATTTGTGTTATTGTAAGTGAAATTATTTCATTTGATTTTTGGCTTTAAACTCTACAGATTTTATGCATCATTTGATCTCTCGCTCCTTAACGGGTTGTATGAACATTGAAAAGTAGATCAAAAAAGATTTAGAAAAAGACTACTGTTTAATTAAGAAGGCGCCATTGATGTGTTAATAAAGTCCTTGCTCCTCCTAATTGTGTGTGTGGTTAGACAAATTACTGCAGTCACTGATAAAATTCTTAATTTGTATTAAATCATAATTTCCGAATAAGATATGTATAAGTGATGACGATTATATTTTACATGAACTCTCATATGTATTACAGCCGAATGCAGATCCTTTTTCGTTAAATTGCGCATTTAACTTCAATTTATGCTATAATATGCTTATAAGAAGGTAAACTTCATTTTATTGCCATTCAATCTCATGGAACGTCTCACTAATTAAAATAAATTTCGCGGTTGCAGCGCTTGAATTAGATTTTTTTTAATCATTTTTACTCCTATTTTACCCATTACCGCATTTTGGGCGATGCCTTATCAAGTTAAAGTTCAAAAAAAGTGGCGTAGAAACCTATAATATTCCTGCCCACATCAAAGAGAGTCTGCTTTTCGCCTTCGAGCAGCCGGCGAATAAATCAAATGGCATTGAAGCCGTTCTGCGATGGAACCACCCGAGCATATTCGGAAGATGGATTGAATAGGTACTATCTTCATCTACTGAGACTTTTTTCTAGCATTCAACAGGCAAGTGATCGAATTGGCGTGGGGGGGGAAGAAAAAGAGTGGAGAGAGGAGGGAGTGTAAATTTTGTTCCTGGCGTATCGGCTTAAAAGAGGCATAAGCGAGGAAGATGAGATAGTTGGAGTCGTGGAAAATGAAATGGATCCCAGCGGAAGGAGGAGCAAGTGGAACGGAGACGTGGAAATGGTGTGGCGAGGGTTGGTTGGGAGAGGTGGAGGTTGGTTTGTTTGGGGGAGGGGTGAGCTGGGAGGCCGTGAGGTTTGACTCTCAGTCGAAGTCGTCGCAAGGGGAGGTTGGCAGGAGGTGGGCAGAATGTTGGGGAGTGAGAGGGCTCTGCTTTGTGGAAAGGGATTGGGTGAGTGCGGCATTGAGGGGAGGGGGAGTGGGTTTCCCAAGGAGGAGGAGGGAGATGGTACAGGGATGTGACGTTGGGTTGAGGGGGGAGGTGAGGAGGTCAGGGCCGGGGGAAAAATCAATCAATCGGGAGATGATGTTGAAGGGGAGTGTATAGGGAGCCTTTACCCCTTCCCATAAACCCGCCCT
This sequence comes from Ceriagrion tenellum, assembly GCA_963169105.1. Classification (NCBI taxonomy): domain Eukaryota; kingdom Metazoa; phylum Arthropoda; class Insecta; order Odonata; family Coenagrionidae; genus Ceriagrion; species Ceriagrion tenellum. The sequence goes on along the minus strand of OY720643.1, from coordinate 36,068,216 downwards.
TCCTCCTATGAGGTAAGGGGGAAGAGGGTGGGGGGGTGGAGATTGGTGACGAGTGTAGGCGTGGGCCGAGGGGGGCTGTTTGGCGCGGTGAAGTTTCCGATAGTTGCGTAGGGTTCGCTGTTCGGAGAATTGATGCTCTTCATGAAAGTGTTCTATCTTTAAACGCGCATGACTGTAGATGTTTACGCTTTGGTGAATGTATCGATAAATCAATAAAGCAAAAATACAATGCCTACTTTTCCCAAAGTGTAAATGTTGCATTAAGGTCCTATTTTAATATCTCTGGTCAAATATTTTCTCGGTATAAAAATCAATACTAAAACATTCTCCTTTTTATCATAACTTTGTAAACTGACCAACTGTCTAATCAAATTAATTTTGAATCAAACAAGTGATTCATCGTTTCACTATTAAAGTTAAATAGATTTCATAAGCATAGGCCTAAAAATGATAACACCTCGTCCTATTCATGAGGAAAGAGTAGGTGGTGAATCTATCATTTATTTTGAGAAATAAGTTTTAGTTCGAGTTAGTAATCATTGAATTGCCATTTTCGTTGAATGTGCCCTTGGGAATGTCAATATGTGTTAACATATATATTTACCGATCATGCGATATCAAGAATCTGATGATAATATGGACAAGAGTGTTGTAAATTGTCTTATAATAAGATTTCGATCTTTGAGTATCGTGTAGATGGTTGTACGAAGAAGGTGATTGATGGTCTAAATGAAAGTAAAATATGTGATTAAATTTGGATTGTCTAATGAACGGTGTATATGGTGCACTGTATACTGTATATTTGGACACCTGATGAGCCATTGATAATCCAAAAGTATTGTTAACTAATTCGGTTATATTTACGTTAAAACGTTCTCGCTTGGATTTTTAAGTATGATTTGCCGTCAGACGAAAGGAATTAATGCTCTTATGGATATGATTTTGTAGAATATAAAGACCAAGGAATAACTGGATGGAAGGGATTACAATAGAGTTGAAAGAGAGTTATGGAGATGAGCAAAGAAATGATCGTGGAAATAGAGATTGGGAATGGGAAGAAGCCTTAGAGTGTTATAAATTGACACAGAAACGCGAATAGGGTCTCTATTTTAATGCGTACTTAAAAGTGTATGCCATTGTTGGCCAGAGGACACAATTGTAATCCAATACATTATAAACAAGGCAAAATTCCCGCCTCACGCAATTGATAATGTTACCGAAGAATTCTCATATTTTCCAGAAAGTAGTGAGGAGATCTTGGCTTCAACAAAAACTAGTGTACTCTTTTTAGAAAGCTGTTTATTTTCATGTGCGAACGTGCACTTGAATACTCATCAATATATGGTTAAAAAATAGGGTCCGATGTAATTAATTTCCCAACGTATTATATTGTATCAATCTACGAGATAAATAATTTTCTCATTGCATAACTTAACCTAAAAAAATATAAATATATCTCCCATAAGTTCATTTGTATGCTAAATAGAGATTTTGACTGGGAATCAAATGTAAATATGTACTTATATAAAGCGCAACCATAAACGTAGGAGAGGTATGTAATACTTAAGAATTTTAACGCTAATAGATCGGAGATGCGACGGCTTGATTTGACAACATCATGTTCAAAGTTAACGAGCAAAACGTTTGTCTTAGTTTTTCCATGACGTCTCTTTTCATTAATAGGGAATTAATTATATTTAAGGAGTTCTAAGTTCTATTACAAAAGGAATAAGAACTAACTCTATCATCAATTAAAGAACGATATTTTTTGAGTATTCAAGTACTATGAGAGCAAAGCAAAAAGGGAGAAGAAACCTCTAATGAATGGTATTTTGTTGGCAATATCTAATTTCCTCATTTATGTTTCAACAAAAGGGAAAATAATGTTTTTATTTTTTCTCGAGTTCATTTTTCTTCTTGTTTGCATCAAAAGTGAATTTTAGAGATGTAAAAATTGTATTACTCCATAATTAGCCAGTACTTACTCGTACAGGCAGTATCAAAATTATTATTTCAGTTGATATACCAAAAACAACAGTTTTGACCAAAAACTAGAATGTTCCTCGATAAGTGTATAATGAAACTGGAACCAAGTTAACCTCTGGAAAGTTGACCTCTGACTATCCCATATGTGCGAATTCACGCTTACGGAAGTCGGAAACAATGAATCTTAAAAAAGAAGCCTTTTCGTTGTGGTAGGAAAGATTAGAGCCTAGAAAACGGGTGAGAGAGGTTAAACTACTCGATCAAAAATAATCGAATCACGTGAGGGCTTTTGAACACCGGATATAAAAGCTTTTTTGGACGTGGGTAATGGAAAAATGAGAGCAGCTTCAAAAAGGAAATCTTGGCGGATGTAGAGCCAAACAGATTCTTGTCCACTTTAATGCATTTGCAAGGGTATTTGTCGCTTTTTGTAATACGACCCCATGATGCTTGTAAGAACAAACACGACAATCGTGCTCAGAAAAGTATGAATGTGGTTGAAATATTTCTCTCTCCATTTTCTGGCCTCTCATGGCCACTGCACTCTCGGCTATTGGTTTGAATGACGGATGAAAAGGAGTGAGGGGCCTGGCAGCTTGTTAACTTGAAGTTTTTTCTCGTAAACAAGCCCTAATAAAATGCCGCTTAAATTATCCAAAGAAATGAATAACCTTTTTATCATCGTCAAACATTTCATACACATTACGTAAATATATTTACAGTATATAATAATTTTTGACCAAAAGAAAGAATTAATTTACCACTGAAATTCAGCCTATGATGCTCTTGAGCTAATTGCACGCTTCTAATTTTTTGATCCAGAAATATCAGATTGAGATGTCAATCTCATAAGTTACTTGTGGTTATTAATATGTAAATAGAAAGATATAATCGGAAGACTTATTAAAATGAAGTTATTAAATTTTTTGGTGAATTTATCTTTTTATTTCATGACAGTTCACTTTAGTACGTCACTGATAAACAAACATTACCTGGGTTACTGATAATAATATTATCACGCAGGGAAAATTAGAAAAAATATATCTATCTTTTGCTTTGTTTTACAAGGCGATGAGATCCCGAAATCGTATGGTACCAAGCTTGGATGCTTTTTGGGAATTAAATTGCTAATTAGACAATTTGTTGTTTAAATGTACTAAAAATCGACAAACATCAACTTATGGAGATTCGTGCAGTGCAAAGACTCTGTATGTCGTCATTTTTGTAAATAGATGTTTTTTCATAATAGTTATATTTGTAACACCATTTTCAATTAAAGCGTCACTTTGAGAAACTGATATTAATATAATTTTTGTGGGATTAACGTTCTAAAAACACATTTTTGATACTTAACATGTAACTATTCAATGCTATCTATTAGTCATATGTTGAAAAACATGGAATATTTTGTGTAAATTATATTCGGAATTAGAACACCTTGGTTGCAATCAAGCTGTTACATAGTTCTTGCGCTCGCTTTTTAAATCTTATTTTCAATTGCGCATATAATTGTAAAACATAATCATGTTTTTCCTGCAGATTTTGTCAAGTACTTTAATTGCTAGTCTCAGCTTATGGGGTGCAGTCTTGAGATAATACCTTTGAGCACTTCCCTTCTGTTTATTAGCTTGTTGAATGAAAATTGAGCAATATTCCGTAATAAATCAAAATATATACGAGGTGTGCTTTTGCTTGTGACATGGCCCCATTTATGCCGTAATTAAAGGACAAGCCTTTTAAGCCGAGACCGTTGAGATGTGAAAGTTGGCAACCTCGGACCACAAGATACTTCACGGTTGAAAAGTTTCATGATAAACCCGCTGGTGATGCTGAAAGTTCCGGTGATGCTGAAAGGAAAATCAGAAAGAGGAATAATTCTTGCACGTTAAGAAATTAGCTTGTCGAAAACGATAAAGCGTTGAGGAAAAAAAGATGCGGTTCCAGTTCAGCTTACTCATCCCTCTATCACGTTTGATACACCTGGATCATAGGTGGGGCAAAGAAATAGCGAGGCAAGGAAATACCGGAGAATGTCCGATTGTTCTCAATCAATTACCTCCTTTACCTCGGCACGGGTGCTCATGGCGAGAGGGAATCAGAGAAAGAGAGGGAGTATTAAAGGTATTGGATTTGGAGGCGGTTGGGCATCTGGGCGAAGATTTTTCATTGGGAGAGGAGGCAGCTCTATGGCGCATTTGGGTCCGCGCAGGAGGGCTGCGGGCGAGGGCCGAGGGGCGGAGGAGAGGAACGGGGAATACGGACCCCTTTATGTTGTTCCCGGCCGCAGTCGATTGGCCATCGTATTTCGACTGGCAGATTGGCGTCGTAATGCCAGCTAATTTTATTTTATTAATCAAAGCATTGAGAGGCAATTGGACTGAAATGAATGGATTAACAGGTATCCACTTTCTGTGATCGATGCTGGTCTGAAGCTCGAAAACTTTATTTCCTTTCACTGTAATATATCTGCACTTATGTGATGGCCTGATAATAGGGTTTATGGCCGAAGTTAAATCCTAACTAGGGTCTTTATTCGGTAAATACTCGACATAGCCGAGTCTTGAAAAATATGTGGATGTGATGACAAAATTCCCGTTAGAACTTAACTTTTGAATTGGCTAATTTGAAATTTTTCTGTCCATGACGTTGAAAGTTCATCTTTTCCGAGACTGAAATTTTGAGACCATACTGGAGAACTCTCCAGGCATGCATTAACCCCGACTGACTTTCATACTGAAATTAGAAATTTTACTAAATTGATGAATTAAATTATGCACGCTATATATGTTTAAACGTATTTACAATATGATTTCTAACCATCACTGTTCTACTCATATGAGATGCTTATTTTGAAGAGTTGAATGAAGAACAAATGAAAATTCCCCATTTAAGTTTGACCTCTCGTGTGAGTGCCGAGTACAAGATGTTTAAGGTTTATGTTGGAGATTCGAGGTATTGAAACGAACGTTTGTCCTTCGCATTAGTGATACTTAAACATGTCCGGGAGTTTGCAGTTCAACTCGTAAAACTGGCGAACGCAAACATTATTCTTAGGGATCCTGCCATAATGTATCAAACATCTTGATGTACCAAACATTGTTGTGATAGACTAAAAGTATTCCACTCTTATGCCGTATAATATGCTGAGACTACGCCGTTTTTAATTATTGGGTATTATTCGTTCTCACCGCGCACAATATTGCAGCCATGCAACTTGACCAGGAAACATCGCCGAGTTGTATTGCCAAGGATTAAGACCGACCGACGGAGACCGACTGAAATTCAAAACTTTATATCAATAAAATATAATTTATAACTGAAATTATTAGTTGATCCCAACACCCATTTTAATAAAAAAAATATATCAAAAAGAAGATATCAATACCTCAAAGAGTCTTACATAATATTTGTGTGGTCCTGTAACATGATACAAAAATCAAATATAATATCCAAATTTTTCATAATGCTGAATAAAGGCTTTTTCATGATGGTATCAAATCGAGGTACCGTCCTCTCCTTTACATTGTAAGGCTATTTATATTCAGCTTGGCAACCATTCAAAAGTTTCCTGAGATTGCTGATGAATATATTTATATTTACATTCAGATAAGCATGATTTTATTGATTTTCAAAGCCAGTGTCTACAAACTACAAAAAGAGTATTGTGAGGCATGTGGAATTAAGAATTCAAAGAACCTATGTCATTAATTTAAGGTTAACCAAAAATTTATTTAAGTAATTTTAAATTGCGGCCAATTCCTGATTTAAATTTTTTTATTTCTATGTATTTACTAATTTACGCGATTTTATGTGATCTTGGGACGAATAAACCTTTACGAATACTGTATGTGCGTAGAATTACTAATGAGTTCTCTGAAGATAGTACTAATCTTTGCCTACATTTTTAAGCGGTGGCTTCCCGAAATCCTTTTCCTATCTCTAAATCCCTTGCTCCCTATTTGTCAATAATAATGACGGAGCGAATGCTGAAACGTTGCCTGTGCAGTCCGTCTTTAAAACTCTGAAATCTATTTTTGGCTATAGAGTGGACTGTGTTCATACATTTAGTTGAATGCCACTTAATCAAAGGAAGCTCTCTCCACTGATCTTAAAGGTCAGAAGGTGAACCTATTGGTGAAAGGATTTTGAACTGTGGAAGTCTTTGAGTGTTAAAGAGAGAAATGCGTTCAGACGGCGCTGCTGCTAATTTTAGGTGCGAGAACCCGTTTATGCGTAGGGGTCAAAGAGAACGGAGAGAGATTGTGTGAGTATTATACTAAGGTGAGATTTCGTCGAGAAGAAAGCGAGATTTAATGGAGAGGAGATAAAGAGCAATAGTCTCGTATAGATGGATATCTTCATGGGTAAATGCAATGAAATATATCGATTTCTATGTAGATCCTTCCAGAGTGATATTACAGCATGTCTTTAATTTGACTCTCCTCTCACGTGCAGTAGGAGTGTTATTTAACGATTGGATCTAAAAATAGCTTCAAATGCTAAATTTACTTTAAGGTTCGTGAATGCTTTTCGGCCACTATAACGAACCTTTGTGCTTATCGCAAAACGTGCCGCGTAAATTATTCGAAGTTCCTCTTTTTATCATAGGTACTTGATTGAATAACTAAACTTAGCCTCTCACGTTCTACTATAACTTGAGTTTATTCATGGTATCCGGCCTTTCAGCGAAAAAATGTGAAGGAAATATCGATTCAGGTATTATCAAGAATATCACCCCAGCCATCAATGAAAGCGACATCGCTTTCTTCGATGGCCGAAGTGATATTCTTAGAATTTATATTTAGGTTAGATATTCTTGTGCGCCCATGGAATTCATCTGTTTGGGTTTTGCTCGAAATCCTTGGATAAGTACTATTTGGTTTTCGTGGTGGATGTGGTTAAATTTTTGGTATCCCTATGATTATGCACCCCGCATACTAGTTTATCATTGTGGGTACTATAACCCAAAGGCGCGTCCAAGGTATGGTATGAAACTTACCCAGCAAGTGCCTTTGCTAAGGCAAACTCCCAAGTGCTTTTTCATTTTTTTCCATTACCAGAATATAAAATAAACGATTATCGATTCCTGATGTAAAACAATAATCATTTCGCCTCACATATGCCCTATTTTTTTCATCATACCATAGCTTCAATCATGGATATATTATGAAAAGCTATCATTATTTTAAACGGGTTACTTTCCATTAATTTTAGATTCATCAAAATTTATACCTAATACGCCATATCATTTTGGGGAAGATAGACAAAGGATTTAGTTTTTGCCGTTAGCCCTGGAGAACTAATTCCCATATAATTATTTCCTCCCTTAATTCCTATCCTTTCAAACCAACTTCGCTTCTTTTATGTTCATACTTTGCTTCGTACACACTTTCTTATCCTTAAGACTTCAAACATGCCTTCGCTTCACAATCTCTTCTACCATATTCGCCCAGATTATGCTCATTTCTCCTTAGTTCAAAGGAAATTGAGTACATTTTTAGGTCCACCGGTAGAGTAATTTGCTGTGTATGTGGCCTCATATCCACGTGCATGATGCCAGTGAAATTTGGACAAATCTTTATAATGATATTTCCGGATATTTTATTTCCAAATGAATGATACATGTTTTTTGCAACTCTATGTACTTTATTTATATAAATTTATAACTATTTCACCTAATTGCGACCATAGTTAATTATTTGCAGCGAAATAGGCGGAAAAATAAGTTAAATATACAATTTTAGAATGCTATAACTCCATCAATTATTATCCTATAAATATAAAATCCTCTCTAGGGTATCTCATTAGAAGAAAATTTGTATTGCATTATTTTTAACCCCTATTATTTCAGTTAGTTGGCAAACCACATCTGAATTTTATGAAAAAATCTGAAAATGTCAAAAGTTGAGTCTTTTTCAGCCTGTTTTGTGAATTTGTATGTGGTAGCTTCCCCATCAATTTTTTCTTATTATAAAGATCATGTTTTTAAGTTTCCACAATAATTGAGCTTAATTAACTAACGTGCGCATGCCATGATGGTGCAAGATCTGTAGGTAAAGTATAATCAGCCTGCATCAACGCCTCGCAACGATGATCTCACGTAACTGCTCACGAGGTGTGACGTAAGCAATTTTGTTTGGTATTGCAGCAACACCGAAATAATAGTATGGAAACCGTTAAACCTACCTTCAACTACTTATAGTATTAGCTTTGATGTGTTGAAATAAAATGGTTTCCCATTAACTTCTAAATAATTTATACGAGTTTTTCGATGTAGTGGTCCACTGTTAACATAGTCATTATTGACGGTTCTCGACCAATACGTTAATACCACTGTTTGAATGTTATGAGCTATTCTGAATAACGATATTTGAATGTATCTACCTAGAGCATTGTTATTACTACATTACTAGGGCAGTTTGGATAGCCTTTTAAAATGTAATTATTGGCATCCAAATTGCACAATGTTTTCAGTTTAATTATACTGTTCCTCTTTTATATTAACGCTTTGTAACATAAACATCAAATTAACATTCGCAGACACAATAAATTTTGAGACGCATTGAAAAATTACAAACGCTAGATATTTTTGCTCGTATTGTGTAGATTAATTGGAGAAGATCATTTGTACGGACCAATTATTCAATCAATGATTTCATTAGTATTTTGTTTTCGTGTTATATATTAGCACCGTTTAATATTTCTTTATGTTGTGCATGCGCCGAGTTAAAAGTTTAGTGTCAACACACTGGGTTAAAACTGTTATTGTAAATGCGGAATACTTGGATTTACGTGCGAAGTTTCTCTGTCTAGCCGAAGAAGCTCTCCTTTTGTTAGATTCCAATATATCTCTTCGCGCTGATGTCGGGTTTACCTTGGGGAAAGTCGAGTGGTGGGGGGTGGCCCAATGTTTACCCGCATCTTTTCTGAAACACGCGATCCACCTCCAACAACGACGTCGTGGGGAAATCAATAATCATAAAGCGAATACGCCCACGCGTTGGGTGCCGGTTAAACACACTGAGGTCCCGAAGCCCATATAGCATGCAAAGGTGCCGCTGCTGTCTTTTCGAAACGCTAAAAAATAAACTAGGTTTCTGCTACTGGAAAAATGAGCACAGTATTTTTATTGGATGGTTTTTTTTACTGAATATAATGCTATTTTCGTTCTTCACAATATTTCCTTTATGCCGTTACGAAGAGAAGCTGATTCATCCGGCTATTGGATTGTCAGAAATACTGCTGATTAGCATGGTTTTAGGAACTATTATTTTCTCTTAAATATTACCTCCTCTAAGACTATTTTCCCTCAGCAGAAATTAGTTCGTGAGTTTCTCTTAAAAGGCGCAGAGATAGACGACTTTAGAACATTGAATTATGTGACTTTATCGCTATATTGTGTGAAATTGTGAGTGAGTTCGATTTAAGGTTCGGCTAAACTATTTCATTGAAGATTTTGTCGCCTTATCAATTGGAAAGAAGAAGGGAGATTTAACTTGCTTCTTAAAAAAAGAATAAATTTAATATCCAGGACGTTATCGTTGAGCTACAGCCCTATGAAACTCTCTTTTCATCCGTTTTACAGGTATTTTACCTGTAATTTCTCTCTGCTTGAGCTAAGCAAAAATATATATTGCGCTACCGTCTGAAGTTACTAGATAAAACACTTAAGGAATATAAGCATCTATTAGCTGTTCGAATAAAATATACTATTTAAAGGTTTCCTCTCCAATTTTCTCACTTCGTGGAACAGCATGGCAAGAATTTACGAATAAGAAGTTTTCAGCAATCTATTAATGTGGAAAAACTCCTTGATAAAATTTACGGTAAGATGATGCCTTAATGCTGATAGAAGATTTATTTCAGATTAATTTTTGGATTAGTTTTGCCGAAAAAGAATTTTTATTTGTCTTGGTTCCTATATCCACCGACCTATCAGTTTACTGGGTTTGATTTACAAATACACAGTACTTGTACGTTCCCAAACATCTCTTTGTTCTTCATGAGATTCTAAATTTCGATCTTTGCCCCGAATTCTTATACTTTTCACTCCGTCATCGAAAAACTTTCCGGCATATGTTATGAGCTAACAGTTGCATGGATAGCTGCTGATGGAAGACCTAGGTAGCTTGGGAATCAGAGAATATCCGCCAAGGTATGAAAACTGATAAAACAGCTAATTCGATCTCCCGGGTGTGGCTAAGGATATAACTTTAACCCTGCAATACAATTCTAGAACTGATACAGTCGAAATTACTAAGAGAGACTGAACTAATAGTTAAAAGTATTTCATCTTCCCTCTTACCTACAAAGACAACAACTTAGCACGTAATTCAAGGTGGTCGTAGAAATACGCAGAGCTTTCAGTCCACAATATTTGACTTTGAACAGCTAGACTAAGAAATGGGTGAACCCTGCACCATATTCAATTGACCCTCGGGTATTAGTTTTTGTCTACATCTGCATCGATATAATGCCATGCGAGCCTCCTAAAAGGTGTGTGTCAGTGGATGACAAATAGTGGGTTACTGATTTAATTTTCCGGCAAAATAAATATTATTGATAGGAATAACCAACGTAGCAGATACTTCAGTAACATAATTGATCATTTATTGGCAATGTGTTCGTTATAATTTGCCCATTTCTTTGTAATGATGTTTGACCCTTCCTCTTACAACGAAGCTAAGCGAGGCACTAATACATGCCGTTGCAGTATTTTTTCTTTCATCTCTCCCCGTTTTCTTTTCTCTATTCCCTGCTCCGATCCGCCACGTGTCCTACCTTCCCCTACCGTACCTCCCTACTAAGGCTAGCAAGTTGGTCAGTCGGTAGGTTGTATCGTTTGTTGCAAAGGCTTCCACGGTTTCCTTGTGAATTAGAGTTTTTCGTGGTCTACCCGCGTTGTAGCATTTTAGTGGATGACTGTTTCGCCAACATCCCAGTCGGCATCTTGAAGTCCAAACCTAATAATGCCAACTAAAATGCTGAAGGAACTATCGTCCTCTAAAATGCTGCAACGTGGGGAGAACCCGAAAAATTCTAATTTATTAGTATCATTTATTTATCCTTCTACATGGACTACTTTTTTACATAAACCCCTATTTGGTGGGTAAATAAAAATCCGAGGAGAATTTTATAAGACCTTAGAAGTCAATCTCCTCTATCCAGATATCAATTAAAAATACAGCGAATGCAACGCAATGAGAGAATGCGATTTAGATCGTTGAGTTACGTTAAGGTCCGTTGTGATTATCTGGTTTGTATTACGTACTTACCTATTACAATAGCTGTGATGGTAATCGGTTTCATAAAGAATGAGAGTAAAGGCAATTTTCCACTTGCATAAATGTCATTCGACCTAGATTTTTATTTACTACATCATCATCAGGTCTGGAGTAGTACATCGAAATCTAGGTCGAATAAAATTTATCTAAGTGGAAAATTGCCTTTATTTTCATTCTTTATGATGAATTCTTTCCACCACATCAAGCCTGACACTTCTCTTCATGGGATTTGCTTTCAGACCGTTGATTAAAATTTTGACTTAATGCATTGCGTTAGTTTGAAACCAATTTATTTTTCATCTGTGCACTTGTGTAGTGTTTAAAAAATCAATTCAAGGTAGCATATTTTTAGTGTAGTGCGTATTCAAGAAACTTCTTCTTCTGACATGTTTTGCAGATTTGCTCTTATGTAGTATATTGTGTTATCGCATAGTGGTATGTTTTTATGCAGATGTAGATGAAAAATGATCCTCGAAGATCAATTAAATATGGGGTACAGCTCGCCCAATTCTTAGTATGTATAGCTGTTCAAAGCCAAATATTGTGGACTGAAAGTCGGGCATTGTATCTACGACCACCTTGAACTTCGTGCTAACCGAAATATTTCATATAACCTAGAATTTCTTGCTAAAGGTTCCTACAGATGATATGAAAAGCGTGGGGCCGGGTGTAAAAGTGTGTTAAGCAATTGTCAGGGCGAGATAAAAATGGTCATTTGCACTAAAAGTATGTAGGTATGTCTTATTTTATCACGATCAAGATAATGGGACATAAATTTAATTTTGCAAATTGTTACGTCAATTATCCATGGTTGTAACGCCTGTTATTATTCATTTACATTACGACTCAGGTTGTGAAGTAATGTGTGTTATTTCAGTTATTTATTAATAATGCTTTATTTGAATAATACTCTTGTCTCAGTTATGATTATAATAATACTCATTGAGTCAGGTAATGTTTTCTTGGCTATTAATACTCACACGTGGATGGCATTTATATGTTTCGTCATTCTCTGTCGTAACTCAACAGTGTACTGAGCACAGGCATTGTTCAACATAAAATCAATTCAAACTATTACTTGACTATTACTAGTCTCCCCTTGCATTTGAGAAACTCCAGTACTTTTAGGAAAGAATAAAATAAAATTAATATTGCATAAAATATATTCAGTTATGTATTATATATGTCATTTTCTATGGAATTGTCCCTTACATCGTACAAAGTAGTGTGTCATGTGTTTGGGTGTGAGTGAATGGAAGAAATCTTTTTCTTTACCAATAGGGTAAAATAAGAGAAAGTTATATGTATTAAAATATCTCATTCAGACTACATAAATCGACCTTATAATTGGGACGAGCACAGTTTGCGCGGCACATGGACTCATTCCCTAGTTGAAGGAGGCTATTCTCTCAAAAATTCAAGCGCTGCAGCTACTTCTTGCAAGAGTTATCCATTCTAAGCTCAAGAATTTCCTTTCTATGCCTCTTGCGTAACCATGATGGTGGGGTGGTTTCGAATTTCGTGCCCTTGAACCGTTCGGGGCAATAAAAGGGAATAAATGTTTGATGCCCACGTAACGAGTCCCAGCATGTAGGAGAGGCAAACTCCCACTAGGTAAAAAAAGGTCATGTTGGCCCGTGCACGTCCTTGACATACATTCTTTTTCGAGCGTTTTATTTTGTTCTTTAGAATTTTCCCCTTCACCTCGTAGTCGCTTCTTTTAACCGCGTCGCGTGTCGGGGCCTAGCACGCCATTACTTGACGCTCTCAAAACGATTGCGTAGCAGCATCGCGTGTCCAAAGGTCATGTTTTGCTGGACACTGTTGCAGCATGACAAATCTCCAGCGGGGACTTAAGAGGATTCTCAAATGGGGATCCTAAAATGTCGAGGGAAATAGAGGTAGACGATGCAAAAATAAAAATCCCCCAGTGATACTGATTAACTACACACGTAAAATTCGGAAAAATTAACCTATTGTGGAGGGGATTAGGAAATCTGACAGCAGAATATGGGAAAAATTATGCTCATCAACAACTCTTAAACTGTTGAGATAACTCTGCAGCTACTAAGAAGTTTGGTTTAATTAGATACTGGTACATGACTGAATATATAAAATACATGATGAACTATTAATGGATTTAGACTGAATATTACGATAGTTAAGTCACTTTGACGCAAGAAATTCAGTTTACAAAACTTTTTCCCGTTTTCAAGCTGTTAAGTGCATCAATTTTGTTGTTATTATTATTATCCAGTCATTATAATTAATTGACTACTTAAATCTGCTTATTTATAATCTTTTGGCCCACTCACTTTAAACAAAGATTGGTGGTCTCAATTATGAATGTGATTCAAAAATGGAGATCTCCATAAGAAAGCAATTTTTATAAATATAGTATGATGTGCTTTTATAAAAAAGGATGAACGTAATCGTAAACATTCTTTCGTTAATGTAGTAATGCCATATGTCTAGACAATGGCTCGAAATTCCTCATATCACTCACTTAGATATCAAACCGAACACCAGTAAGAGAAACTGACGATTTACCCCAGTTACAATCAAAGAATCGAATATACTCTCGGACTGGTACTTTTAATAATTAAAATTACCAGTAACAGGGTTAAAATTGAAAAAGTTATTAAATGTACATGAGATAGGGATTCTATCTAAAAAGAAAAATATTGATTATCTTGCATTCCAGATAGGCATTTTTGGTTCGGAAAGGAAAACTTGACCTGGTACTAAAAAATGACACTTTTTCAATAATGATTAATAACTGACGATTTACCCCTGTTACAATCAAAGAATTGAATGTACTCTCAGACTGGTACTTTAAATAATTAAATTACATAATAATATAATTCAATGTGTTATAGAACTATAGCTTTCATCTTTTAGAGGACAGAGAATTTAAGATATTCGATCAATTAGTGCTAATAGCAAGATTATAAAATTGCCATTTTCGTACCTGAATTACGTTGCTAATATCAAGAAATGGTGATTTCTTTCCTTTGAATATTTTCTTATTGATATTGCTCCTGGTAGAGCTCCTGTCTAAAAGGTTAATATGATTTCATCAAATCATCGTAGTGTCAATTATGAGTTCTTATCAATCTCATTCGACAGATCTTTGACTGTGAAAATAGTGAGTGTATGAAAAGTGATGAATAGACTGTATTCCTTTCCGTAAACACCGTATCAAAACAAATTTGGTGCAAGGAATGTAACGAAACATACTAGTTTCGTATTAACGCAATTTATGGACTATTTCACGGATGTAGTGGACTCTTGGTGACTTATGTTATACTGGCTTAAATTCCACGTTATTTTCTTTCTAAGGATAGTGAAGATGATATTTAAAAGGTATTCATATCAAAAGTGTTCAATTAAGTTTCCATTAAGTGAGTAAAAGCTTGTTTATTTATATTATTTTGTTTTTATTTTCAAGCAAAATTTCTAAGTTCCTTTTTCTATGCGCCATCAACTTAAAAGACCATCATCATACCACCGAGTGGTTTAACCTTGAAACGCAAATTCATAATAACCAATTAACCCTTTCGAGTAATGGGAAATTAAATTTAATTAGTATCATCATAATGTTTCGCTTACTGCTTAAATTCCAGCCGACTTTACCGCTCTCGTACAATGTTAGCTGCAAAGCGCAGGTTTTCTTTAAGCAGGGAGGTCTCACAGGTGTCCCTGCTAACAAAACCTAATAATTACGATTTTTCTCTTGCAATATCGAGTGTATCCATGCGTTGCCAAGTGTAGGGAGACACCTCTGGTCTCCATTGCAACCCAGTATGCCAGAAAGGGCTTCACAGCTTGCATTCTTACCACAAATTTTCCCTCTCCCAATATTGCGCCAGAATTGGAGATTTAAGTTGAGGACGTATTGCTATGGCATCGTTGCTTCTAGAACTTGCATTCCCGTGGGAAATATATTTCTTATTAGTTAATGAATAGTACGCGCGGATTTGTATGGCCTAAAGTGGACCCTGGCTGACCTCAAACTTGCTGATGGGATAGGTTTTTCTCAGTTCGTATACCGATATTTAGGTAGAGACTCGAAGGCTACGCGCTAGGTATAGATTCCTCATAAAAAATCAGGAGGACACAAGGACCGTGTATCAGGAGAACACGGACGATAGGACCAAAGAAAAGCTGTGCGGCCTTTTTCGGGGAGAAATTAACTAATGGTGTAAGCAGTAAATTGCAGGAATCAGTCTGGAGTTCACTTAAAGATAGAAAGAAAGTAAATGGATTGTTGGTGATTTAAAAGCGTTACACGAAACATCTTACTTGTGTGGAGAGGAGACAAATTTTACGGGTGAAAACAAATTTAAAACAACTTTTACGGGTGAAAATAATCACTCGCTAAAACTTAAGCGTAAGTGGCAGAGGACAAGTGTTGCAAAGTGCTCCTTAAATCTGGTTGGTATTAAAAGAATAACCTAACAAGAGACCTCACAAAACTATTGCCGAGAATTTTAAATCTTTTTAAATTGTGCATATACTGAAAGCGTGAAGTTTCTATAGTATATAATTCTTTTTAATTAATGCTAAACGGAATTGTTGATACACCACCAGAATTCATTTCTGCATGCAAAGTAATATACATAAATAAAAATAGATATTATTTTCATTCTCGCAATATGTCTAGAGATGATAGATTAGACACCATATAAAAGATACACCGCCGACTGATAGGTCCAAAAATTCCACGTAATGATGTCACTATTTTTATCACCCTCCTTCGATACTGTGACAAAAAAGGAGCAAGAACATAAATTAACCGTTAATAAAAAAATCCACTTTTGTGCTCTGCATCTTCGTTCGATTTTATTATTCTCTCTCCAATACACGGCTAGTATCCTAATCAAATTTCTACGCTTGATTGAGACGAATGTTAGAATTGTGCGTTTTTTATCATCCCTCTAAGATACTGTGGCAAAAATGAAGCGAGAAAATACATTTCCCGTTATGAAATAATCCACCTTTATCCTCTCCCTCTTCCTTCAATTTTCCTATTCTCTTTCCAATGCACGGCTAGTATCTTAATCACAGTGCCACGCTTTCCTGAGACAAATATTCGAGTTAAAAGGAGGGTATGAATATTTTTCCAGATACTATGGAGAAATTTTATGTGAATTTTAATCAGTTACTTTGGTCCTAAGAAAGACACTCAGTTGGATATTCATTCCTTCCTTGCCAATTTGCCCGCTAAACGCATTTCTAAGACTCAGAGTGGGATCTGGTTAGAATAAAGCTTGTCATGGATGAGTATTTAATGACCTTATTTCAAATTCATGTATATGGAAAGATAGTGTAATCTCTGGAAAGAAAACAGGAATGCGTATTGACATTTTAGAGTGTGCATGTTGCGTGTGTTTGAAAATGGCTACACCTAACTCCCTCATTTTAGTAGAATATTCCCTAGTTTAATCAATATCTATACCGCTCTTCAATCAGAGTGGTCATGATACATTCTTTTCTACTTACTTTCACATTTTTAATGCCAAAATATATTTCTGATTCAACAAATTACTTTCCTACACAGGGAAATCGGAATCCAACTGGCAATAAGTGGTATTTCTCTTCAAGCTAACTGATAAAACTATACTAAATATAGAAAATTATATGGTCGTCACATACGTGTGTTTCTTTTGATACGATATATGTTTGTTTTGCAAACACATATCTTTCAAATATGGACATTTATGATTTTTCTCCTACGCTATGTTATTTATTTTTATCTCACGGTCTCTAAATTCCAAAATTTGGCATCACCAATGGGAAAACAAGCAGCGAAAGGAAGAAACTTTGTTGGCTACGGCAAAATTCGGTGTTGCCGACAGGAAAATTTATGTAGTGTTACGAGTTACACAAAATAATTCATTCGTTCGTGAAAAATATGGTAAAAAACTGATAGCTCTTTTTCGGTGCTTTTGTTGATGAAAGTTGAGCCCATTGAAAGCTTTTTAAAGATGTAGAGTCGCATTCTTTGCTTTATCGATCGATATAGTTAGATATTACTACCTAATGACCCCTCGTATATTACTCTTGTCGGTAGGGTTACCTGATTTCAGACAGTGAATAGATATTTTGGTCTTTAGTTTTATCAATTTTAAGGATTAATTTTTTGAAGATAATGAGTAAAATACGATCAATTTCAAAGGAAAGCGAGAAAACTTCATAGGCCTGGAATGTTTCCCGAAACGCTACCGGACACCAAGGAAAGCAGTGCAATAGTCGACCCGGAGCTCGCGGTTTGGGAAGCAAGTTTCTTCCCCGCACTTCATCCACTCCGACCGTATGTTTTAGAGTCGATACAGCGAATTTATTGATTCTCGGAATGTCAGCGGCGGCAAGGCCATTATCGCCTTTTCCTCCGAGGTGCGGAGCTAAGGAGGGTAGGAAGGAGGTAGAGAGTGTATAACGGGAGCTGAGGAGGTTGCTTCTTTATAGACGAGAACCCTGGGAGACTGTGAGGAGAAAGAAGAGGTAGGCTGCGCGGCGTATCCAGGGTGCAAACATTCGGGGGGGGAGGGTGGGGGTTTGTGAATCCCAGTGGGGTGAAGGTTGGAAGGGAGTGTAAGGCGGAGAGACGAGGGATGGGTTTGGAAGGGGAAGGACAAACGCCAACTTCAGTCTACTCTTCCAATAACGAACCCCCTAGGGTCGCAGGGATTAAACGTCCTTCCCCGAGGGCTTTTCTGAGGAAGAAACTTGGAAGAGTCTCTCCTGTGTTTCTCCTTTGCTTTCTCTTCATCTTCCCGAGAAGCGTGACTCAAGGATATGGAAAGATGAGAAGGGAGTGCAGAGGTGAAGAGGGCTCGCTGTGGCCGATGGGATAAGAGAAGATTCGGAAGATTGTGTTGTGGATGGAAAAAAATGTCGCCAGATATTCGTACCACAGGGTGCGATTTTTTTTGTTGACCCAGTACTGGTGGGTAGGGCTTCAAAGTTGTAATAACCAAGAAGGACTAGCTATAAATCGGATGATACCTCGTACGAAATGTTAGACATTACGACGTAATATTGAATTTTTGCTTACCTCACTGGTTTCTCTGGTTTTACTGGTTTCACTTATCTCACATGCTTCTAGGAGCGGCCGATAGTTTTAAAAATTCAGTTTGCATTTTCCGTGGCCATAACTTGAAAAAAATACTTATTCACATTAAACTTTTCCGTAGACTTAGGTTCGTAACTTAACATAATTTGGTAGGGATGGACTCTAGTCGCCATCTATGGCTGACACTGATGTCCCAAAATTGTTAGTACAAAATATTTTTTTATTCGGAAGGTATAATGGGCGTACGAACAAAACAGAACTATTGAGGTCGTGAAAAATTATTTTCCCTCGGAGGAATTTTGCACTTATGTGCATTTTCCGGACCCCCTGTGAAAGTGATGGTATAGCTAGTCTCGGTATCCTACAAACACGCCAGTAAAATATATTTCTATTCTGGTACGGGTAACGTCTCCATAAGAAAAACGGTGACCGATAATAAATAGTATATAAGTCACGTGTTTTGCCGGCGTTAATTTATTGCAGCCCAATATATTAGGATTTCGTGAGTTGGGTCATTTTAAATCATTTATATTAGTACCTCTAATGGTATAACAACGAGGTAAACTAAATAATTCGTCCTTTGAAAAATATGTAGTTGATATCGTGAAAAATTTTATAATAGTGGGCATGATGTGTCTATATATCCCATTCAAGAGGCGAAGGCCTAATAAAAGAGGTTCCAGGATGAAAGAAGATAAAGTTATAAATATAAATATTATATAATGTCATCCATTGAGGTGGTAAAAAAATAGCGGGAGCGACAGATGATCAAAGTGGACCTATCAATCGAACCAAATCAGCTTACTCTACAAAAATGCAAGACATTCGACGCAGCAATCATCATGGTTCATATTTTTTATTCTAGAAGGAAATTTATGTCATTTATTTGACCTTATATTAAACCGTGCACTGAATAAATTTCTTCCGTAATTTTTTTTATTGTCCTAGTATTGTTCCAATCACGAAAAATCACATTTAAATGGAGTTGATAAAAATGAAAGATGAAATATAGTCTATTGCAATGATTTTACCAACAAAATTTCTCATATTTAAAAAAATATAATAAAGTGTGCGTAATTTTTTTGGGAAATAAAATTGATACCATATGGTGGTATCAACTGTCTAAAAATTAAGTATATTCCTCAACCAATACACGTTTTCAAAGACATGGATTTACTTTGACGAGATTTTCCATTGCATATAAAACAGCTCTATTTATTTTAAAAGGGTCGAGTAAACACGAGTAAATCACTGTTTTGACTTGCCGTTGACTTTAAAGGATTTGCAATATATTAATTGGTAACTTTTTGTCTTTCTATATCTAGTTTTTTCAAAATACGGGCAGTTATTCTTATCTTTTCTTGTTGCGAAAGTGGGAATATCCCTTTCTGGGTGTATTATGAACTCAAACATACATCCTTAAGCAACGAAACGGGAACTTTCCAACCTCCGAACTCGACTCTGAAAATATCTGATACCTAACATTGATGGAGTGACCCTATCATGGTTTTATGAAAAGGAAAACCTCATTATTATCATCTGCCATAAATGCAGGAACTTTGGAAATTTTTTATTTATATTATGGTGTGATTTTACTGACTGCTTGATTAAGTTCTATAATAATGAGGCTAATATTGAGGCATAAGCTATTTTTGAGTCATAATTGACTTGAATTTGAAAGTCTTAAAGAACCTTCTTCATTCTTCATGACGCCCAATACCAGTATCGATTCCCTATAGTTGGATTAATTTATCTTGACAGAGTATTACTTGTGGTATTCTTATAAAATGATGATACTCATTCGACTTTTTGAGGAAAATTTGCGACCTCATCATTATTATCTGCCATGAATGCCGGAATTTTGGAAATTTTGAATTTCTATAAAGGAGTGATTTTACTGACTGCTCGATAATTTTTTATAAGAATTAGGCTAATACTGAATAATAAGTTATTTTTGAGTCTCAATCGGCTTGAATTCAAAAGTCTTAAATCATTTTTTTTACTTTTCATGACGCTCAATACCAGTGCGAGACCGTGAAGTTAGATACATTAGTCTCAAGAGAGTATTACAAGTGGTATTCTTTTTTAAGATGATGATACTCAATCGGATGATTGAGCGACATTTCATTACTCTACCCATGTTCGGGACCCACTGTTTGATTTTTTTAATGACCCTAAGAGAATTTGACTCTTCTCTGTGCTCGAATACCTTGCTACCGGTTGCGGCTAGCAACTATGGTGAGACCAAAGCAATATGCTTAATCCTCAGGGGCGCTCTTGGCAGAACGAGGTTATCCTTATGCTCGGTCGTTAAAATTTACGTCCGTATACAAGCTTTCGGGAAACTTCGTCCCTCAGTGGCGATTATGATACTGGAATATGAGTAGAACTTGCAAAACTTCCTCGATTTTGTTCTTTTTTATGCAGCAATGCCCTCGATTCCAAGTTAAAACGACTCGTGCTGTGCATTTTTCCTGTTCCCGCTAAAAGGCTATTATTTTGCAAAGTATGAAAAATCCTGAGCCGATTTTTGTACAAAAATTTGAATAAAAATGGAAAAACAACTGCACAAAACTACTTAGATACAATAAGCGCGGGATAGGAAAACTTTAGAAAATATTGCACCAGGACTCGGTGAAAATGTTCTGTTATATATATTCTGCTATATTCTGAATCTGTTATAATATGAGGTAATGGAGTAAACCTCAGCAGCTACGTACAAGTTTTTTATTAGGATTTAAAGACCATCTTAATTCACAGTTTTTAAAACCGTGTCGATTGAGCTTTGCTGATATCAATTTGATTGTTTAAAAAGTTAGATAAGGTAATACAAGAGATGAGCTTAAACCCCTGGAATGTAATAAACTTGAGAGAGGCAAATGTTTCCCAGCCGTATAGGTGAGAAAATCCTTGCACAATAACATTAATACAAATATATTTTGACTCATTTTCCGCGTTGAACTTCACAGATAACATTAGACAAGTAAAATTAGACACTTATTATGGTGATGGAGGGAACTTTTGTGCATAGAATACTAGTTATAAAGAATAGTATTAATAAGGAAACAATTATGTGTATTATTAATGATGTGCAGAAATTATAATAACAGCACCTGTAATCGTACTAACCGTATGACGAGATGGAAAAAATTAGCTATTCCACTTAAATAATATTTATTTCACGACACAGTTTTCTCTTCTGTGCAGCATCTTCATGGGTTTACTGTGGTGTTTTGTAAACTCAAATTCAAAACTGTGTATCACAATTAAATTTCAACTATATAAATTAACATTGTTCATTAAACTCACAAAGATTAATAGGCGAATAAAATAACAAATATTGAGATAGTTAAATTTTGTATACAGTCCAAATTCTTAACAATATGGCCGTCAATGATGGAAATATTCCACTAAGTTAAGGCTAAAACTTCCTCCTTACTATCGATAATTTGGCGATGCGTAAAAAGGTACTCACTTTTTATTCCACAAGTTCATTTCCTAGAGATAAAACTGAACATTGGCTGAAAAGTGACTTATCCGTAATGGAATTAAATCTTGAACCGTGCAATTAATAACTCAGAGTTTAATTTTTAGTGTCGGCAAAATTAGCTAATATGCCAGAGTACCTTTGATTCATCAAGAGCTATGACAATATGAAAGCCGAGTTTTCCTCACTCTCCCTCTGAGTTTAGCTGGGCTGGTTTATAAAAGATGGTTCTGTTATCTCTCTCACAAATATTTTGTTTTGTGGCTCAGTTTTTAATGGTGTAACCCTAAAATAAATTTTTAAAGCATCAGCATATGATGGAAATTTTACTGGTCTTTGAATATTGCTATTATCGTTTATAAAAAAATTAAAAGGAAATGGCCCAAATTGGGATTCTTGTGGGACACCAGAGGAGTCATCAAAATGAAAAGACGGTTATGAGTTTATCTAAATATCCTGTTACCTCCCACTCGAATAGCTTGACAGCCAAGATATAAAATTATCTGTAATTCCAAATGCTTTAAGTCTTGCCACTATATGATTAGTACTCTCAGAATCAAAGGCAGCTTTTAAGTAATAATATATTGTACCTACTTGGTGTCTCTCATCTGAAAAATCAAAAATATCACTTTGGATTGAAATTAAGTTAGTTGTTGTTGAGTTTGCTGGATAAAATCCTTGCTGCTCATCAAGAAACACTTTTTTAAACGAAGTTCTTCTTATTCATTGATAACCACACTTTCAAACACCTTAGCAACATATTATTGAGTAGATGGAGGCCTATAATTCTGAATATCAGATATATCTCCGGATTAATGAACAGGTACAACATGACTTACTCTCGATAATTTAGGGAAGACATCCATGGACAATGATCGATCAAATATTTCATCAATAGGTAAAGCAAGCAAATCTCTACAACTTCTTAAAACAAATGGGGTATATCATCTTGCTCAGGTCCCTTACTTGTGTCATATCGAGTGAATCTATGGGTTGATATGTGAAGCCTTGAAAATCCGTTCCTTTTTCTCTGGCACTAAATTCCAAACAAAATTAAAGTTTGAACACTAAACGCAGTCAATAATTCGCCATAAAATTGGCAATAGGTTACCGAGGGTAAAAGTTTATTCAATGAAGTAATTTTTTCGGTAAAATTTCTGAATTCCATATTCTTCTTCGGAGAGGAGGAATCCGTGTTGCCATGAGTTCGTAGAAATTCATGCGCTGGCCATAATTTTTAATTATGCCATTTAGCACTTAGGTCGTACACTGTACGCAAACCCGCGTTGTTTTACCTTATCGTGTGTCTTTCCATTTAAAGCTCTTATAACCGCGCAAGTTATAAATTTTGGTGCATTACACTTGCTCTGGGTTCCTCTTCTTCAGATTAAAGTTATCCATGGACAATGATTGATTGAATAATAAATCATCTGTAGACAAAGCAACTACAACTTCTTAAAACAAATGGGTGTATAACATCTGATCCAGGTTCGTTATTTGTATCATATCGACTGACTCAATGGGTTTATATGTTCGGCCTTGAATATTCGTTCCTTTTTCTCTAGCCCTACCCCTGGTCCCAAATTGAAACACAGCGTGTAGTTCCTTTGTTCTTTTGTCGCATTAAAGTTCAAGTCCTTCTCCGAGAGAAAAAGTCGTCTTTTTCCTCCGTGCCAAATCTCCATTCCTTTCAGTTTTTTCCAGCCTCCTTTTATGGAACGAGACTGTTCTCCTCACCCTGTTTGCAGTTCGTATCCTTCAAAGGGTTAAAACTGTTCACCTTCTCCGTCCTTTACCAGCTTACCCACTCCTGGACCAGCCTCTTCCACAACCCCCGCCCCCACGAAAAAGGAACTGTTTGCCTTCCAAATTCGGAGAAACCCTTTTTACCCTGTTCTCTCTTAATTCTATTCTTCCGCTCTCTTTTTCTCATTCCGACAGTTCTGTTTCCATCTCTCCCATTCCAATTCCCTCCCTTCTCCCTGTGAGCCAAACGTTCCACTCTGTGGCGTTGAAACTCCGATGCGACCGCAGATTAAGCACCGTTGAGAGACCTCTTTTAAAGTTTCACCACGACTGCGCAAATCAAAACATGTATTACATCCCACCTCTCTGCATGGACTGCAAGGAACATTGTACTATCACAGATTACTTGCCATATCTATAAGAAACAAGTGTTAAGGAAATGTTATTGTGCAAATGTAAAATTATGTAAAATATATAATAAATATTTGAGTGGTTTAAAAAGAACTCGGGCCTAGCCAAGAAGGGAATTATTCTGCTCATATTTTTACTTCAATGTGCGTGAATATTTGACCAAGTTTCGCATATTCAGCATTTGTTAGGAACTTGCATCCCTGCTGACAACCTTGAAAAGTAATTAAAATTTTTGATAGTCCCTTTTTCCAGCCAAAATAGCTGGCTATAGCGTCATTTCAACCAAATTAACGCAGTTTATTGTGAATTATTGCAATGCTGTTTATTTTACGGATTCTTCTCTATGAAATTTGAAGCCTTTTCACGGTAAAAATATATTGAGGAGGTAAAACTTAGTTATCTACATCTACTAGAGAATACGTTTATTTGTAAGACGTTATAATACCAATTTCATACATTTGAAGCCATTGTACGGATATACTACCGTTGATTTCACGACAAAATGTTCCTCTTTTCTATTCATCCCTCTGAGGCATTTTAGGTATTACGGCGTTCCAACTCCTTTTACTTCAGTTGCGAGATAATATCACAGGATAAAGGAATGTAAATTATCATAAACACTTGACGATTGTAGCTTACTTGAGTTTGGTTAGACACAATTAATAAATGCTACCTAGCAAACTAAAAGTAGATGGTAGGCATGGGAGAATGAATTGAAATATAATTCTTAACCCCTCGTCAAAGTTTTCAGCAGGCATGGAAGTTCCTAAGAAATGCTGGAAATGCTAAACGTGGTCGAATATTCACGCACAATTAAGTAGTGTATGAGTTTTCTCTTTATTGGCCAGGCCAGAGTTTTTATTAAACCACTCAAAGCGCTGAAAAGAACGAAAGATTAGAGTTGCTACAATGATAATTTCTCTTTACTTGAGTGAACCTCAAAAAATGTGAAAAATTGTATTAATAGTTTTATGGCTTGCCATTTAGCTCATAAAGTATCCAAGACGATGGTGAAGTTTTTTTGAGATTCCCTCCGGGTCAAAAACGTTCCTTGTGCCAGTGATTCGCTGGCTACCTTCGCCATCGTCCACTAAACTTCGTCATCGTCAGACCCAGAAAATTGTACGTACTATATGCACTCAACGCCAAAATCAAGTGTCTTCTCTTCGAAAATAAATTCTCCGCCATTTTTTTTGAATCCTTGACGATCGGATTCCATGTGCTGCCAAGATGTTCCATTCAAGTGTTCTGTAACACACTCTGGGCTTTTTTAATAATCTCCCCCTCCTCTACGTAAGGCATCGTAAGATAACATGAGTCCCCCATCCACTTCCAATTTTACATATGATATCATGAATTTTTCGAACCATGAAAATTGATTCAGCAATTAACGACCGACGTTTTGCACAATTTTGGCAATCGCAAGGGATTCTGACCACAGGAATTTGAGGCTGTTAGGAATGTGCAGAAACGGATCAAACGTTTGTCGTCTTCCGCCTGAATTAATTTCGTGGCCGGAAGCTCGCATATCAATTCACGGCTCTTGGGGGCTGGTCTTGGAGACGGTTTATAAAATAAATTTGATACTATTAAACACTGTGAAGCAAGTTTTGGCTCAGCTCCGTGGCTGCAGATTTATTCCGGGTGGATCATCTCTTACGTTTCGTACACACACATCATTTTTTTAAATACAATTAAGCGAGCTTTCGATCTTCCATAAGAGTTAAGTGTCATTTAATCAATATATTTGGTTTTTGACAAACCTTCCGATTGAAAAATTGTAAATCACTCAAGAGTACACCATTTTTACCACTGCTTTCTCTTCAGCCCTAAAATTACGAGGTAATCTCAAATTGATCTTTTCCAGCGTCTTATTTTACATTCAAAGTTTTACACAAGCCACCAATTTTTCCACACACACGTGGTCTATCTTTCAATAGATAACCACCACAATAATCAGTTGATTAGGCCTAAAAACTCAGGTTTGTTATATTTTACTTGGTAGTGCGACATTAGGGGAAGTGAATGGGGAGAAGAAGGGGGAAGAGAGCGGTTTTCTCGAAACGGAGATCTGAGAAAGGGTGAAGGCCGGATTAAGAAGTGGCGTGCGTATTCCAATCCACTTCCACTCGACATTCCGACCCACGATACCACGGGATCACGCGCACGCTTCAAATGCTAAAGGAATTGTATAGGCTATGAGCGGCACGAGGCTCACTGAGCTGTACGGGAGTCTCGTCTCGTCACTCGTTACCGACCCGATTCAGGAGGACTTATAAGAGCCTCCAAAAATAAAGTACGTGGTAAATCTTTTGGGTTTCATTTGCATAGATTTTTACTTGTTAAGCTCTATTAATTTACCCTGCGGCAGATTATCTTATTTCACGATCGGCAATAGGAGTTGTGGTGCCTATGTTTTCCGGCTGTTGTTGCTGTAATGCCTAGGTTTACAACCGCATATTGGTGAAAAAAAGAAAGCATTAAAGTTCGAACGCTAAACGTAGTCAATAATTCGCCATAAAATTGGCACGAGGTTAACAAGGGTAAAATTCTAGTCAACAAAGTAATTTTTTCGGCAAAATTTCTGCATTCCATTTGCTTCTTCTGAGGAGAGGAATCATGCCATAAGTTTGTAGGAGAGGTGTTGCCATAAGTTCGAAGGAATTCGTGCGCTGGCCATATAAAATATTTTTAATTATGCCATTAAGTACTTAGGTCGTATACTGTACGCAAATTTGCGTTGTTGTATCGTATCTTGTGGATTTCCATTTAATGCTCTTATAGCAGTGAAAATTAAAATTTTTGGTGCATTGCATTCGTTCTGGGTTTCTCTTGACCATGCGAGTGATTTTTTGCCACCAAATCCATTGCTCCAATTTACTTCATACAAAATCCATCAAAAATCCACTCTGTTCAAAGTTTGTATTTATATCTCCTAAAATACGCTTTGGTTGCACTGATAGCAAATTTGGGATCGTGCTCCCTAATAGGAGACTAATCAACTCCTCACAAGCCTATTCAACGCACATAGATAGCATCGTCAGCCCTCTTTTGGTCTCTTGCATTTCCAAGAATTCCGATCCACCAGCGTCATGTGTGATACCCTTAGAGAGACGAGAGTCCCTTACTGTCAAGACTTTGCTCCCAGGGGGCGAGCGGTAGCTCCCGGAAAAGATAATGCCTGGATAGGCCTCCCATAACTGGAAAGAGCGGAAGTAAAATGTCCTTCGCTCTCTAGTCTAATTCTCTTTTACCGTTACGAATTGTATAATATCCAAATTTTAATTTACTTTAGAGTTACTTATATCCGGCTTTTCCCCAATGTTCTCATACCTGATGATGATTATTCATTGAAAACTGGTTCGTATACATGTGTAAAAAAATCTGTGGTTTGTTCATCACCTTAAATGAAAAAAATTGCAAAAAATGTGACGCCATAAATTGTTCTCTGAGTAAACTTTATTATCTTGTTCAGCTTAGTCAGTTAGCGTACGGGAAGAGAGCGAAACAACCTGTCTTCTCAAACGTCGGTGTTTTTGTCTCAAGAAAGAGATCAGTTAAGAAATTGTGAAAAATATTCTGCGTGTTCCGCGATTTTGACCACTGTGAGCACGTGCGAGCGTGCTAACAGTCAGTTTTAAATTTGACTTCACTGGTGTTATGGATGAGGTAAAAAAATTCACTCATCATAATTGCATTTAAAATAAGACGAAATTGTCAATAATTTCCTGTCCGAATTGGTAGTCACTGTTAGATATTCGTATCAAAAAAAGTTGATCGGTACAGGAAGGAGATGGGTATAATCAGTGAGCACGGCTTTATATTTCCCATGGATTAGTTCTTTAACGAGTCTGAACGACCAGTTTCGGTTGTTCAGCTCTTCTTCTCGTACGATGTGCCTACGGTAAGTTTTTGCAACTTATAGTGGTCTAACTGCCGTAAGAGCGGTTAAGCAGTTAAATAATCTGTAGAAAAAATGCTGTGCTGACTTAATTACCTGTTCATGTAGTGTCAATAAATATATTATCAAATTAACTTTTCATAATTGCATTAAAAATAGGAGGAGATTGTCAATAATTTCCTGTAAGGATTAGTTATCACTGTCCATAATTCGTATCAAATACCGTTTTAGGTACATATTACGTTTTAGTTACATATTTAGGTATTAGGTATATACGTTTTAGTTACATATTTAGGTATTAGGTATATAGGAAAAATATGGGTTTATTCAATGAATACGGATTGATATTTTCCGCGGATTAATTCTTGAACAAGCGTGTACTACCAACTTCGGCTGTTCAGCCATCATCTCGTACGATGTGCCTACAGGGGTTTCATAGTAATTGATTACGGCTTATTGCTACTGATTGCAATCGTAAGAGGAGTTTATTAATAATATAATCCGTAGAAAATAATGTTGTGCTGACTGAATTACCTGTTCATGTAACGTGAAGTGATTTGATTAGGTTCAAGTGCTACGTTGTGAAACTTGACTTCATACTACGTAGCTATCGTCTTTTTTTTGCTATAACCACGGTGGATGGCTGATTTCAACATTTCTGGACGAGAAATTTTGCTGAATATGGTGAGGAGCTTAGTAGGCAGGATCGTTACTCTGCTCTTTGCGTCCGTCTGAATTGCATTTGAAGATAAGGGAGGCAGTTCCCCTTATCTTTCCGCACTAATTTCTTCATCGTGAGCCAATCATTTTAATGGCCACCTCATTGGGGTCAGGCGCCATCGCAACCAGCCGTCTCCACGAGGCGTAGGCCTCCCCAGTCGGACGGTCACTAACATTCGATGGTGCTCGCTTGAATGACTGGCAGTTGTAATTAAGTGAAACGACCCACAGCCGTGGTCATTTACGCAATGAATGACACGTTATTGCTTCCGTCGGAATACCTGAAGTGGCCACTGGTGGAATACGAGAGTCCCTCCAATGCGAAATACGTGAATGCATGCGTGCGGATCATGAATTGGAAACGCCAGTGATAATTATCACATGTAAATGTTTGGAGTATGTAATAGTAAAGCTTGAGTTTCAGTTCGATGAAAAATATTTTCAAAATTAAGACGAATAAAAAATGCTTTCGGAGAGAAAATATACATAGGTTAATAAAATTTAGTAAAATTTTGGCGACGAATTCCGGTACCGTTAATAGTTTACTAAAAAATTCCATTAACGCTTTAGATAAAGGATTAAAAATAATTTGAGCAAAAACATTTCCAATTTTCTTCGCACGTATCTCAACGTAACAATAAGGGAACCGTTAGGATTGTGTGAGTGTACAAAATATATGAAAAGGAAAAGTTCTAGTCACGATAGGTTTCCCAAACTGTATTTTATATTTAATTCAGTTTTGTTCTAAACTTATTTGATATTGCTTAACACTTTGCCGGAAAATAATATACTCCATCGAGTATGAAAACGTCAGAGAAAGGAAATGGTGAAGAAAACAGGCGTCGCATTAAAAGAGTTGTATTTTTTAGGTAATGTTAAAATCTCAATGCGCTGAAATTTTGATCTTGGAACAGGAATAAAATAGTCATTATGGCCAAATTATTTTAAAGTTTTGAAGATTAAATTGAAAATTAAAGAATGATTGAGTAAAATCAAAAGACTTACATCGTTCGTAAGTACAGCAGCATACTAAGTAAACAGTATTGCTGGGAATTGTTGTGGAAACTGGGGAATTATTCTCCCGATCTCTTTGGGGGTGAAGTTTAAAAATGACTCAAATAATATGGAAAGAGTGAGTGAAATAATCGCTATGAATCGTGGTGTATTCTTCCGGTAATTAAAAATCGTTATACAGTGGTTCCTCCGGAAAAATATTTGTGTCACTTAGATGAGAATTTTGGTATAGCAAAAGTGGCCTGGGTGGCAAAGATAAGTACAGTAAAATATCGATAATATTGAATATGCAGGACCCCATGCTTTCCGGAATCACGATATCTCCGGTGTTTAGATCACTTTCCTATTGGTGGGCAGTGTGACTGAAAAAGCTGTCGTAATTATTTCTAAAAATGCAATGGTAAATGAGGTGGTAAGTAATGTGAAAAACAAAGATTTCCTTTCTAACATCCATGGGGTTGAGACAAAGAACCAAACTGCGATTGAAGGCTTCCATTTTAACAGCTAAATAGCCGTCATTATCATGGCGTGACATAAAAAATGAGATACGCAAAATTATTGTAAACCTTCTGTTATTTAGGTACTTCCGATGTTTAGAAGTCCGAAATACCGATCTTCTACTGTAGTGTTGTTGAAATAAACACATATCTCAAGCATTAACGTTACTACTGCTATATGGATATAGAATACTTAAGTCAGAAGGTCATGGAGGTGGTTATTGTTTCATAGACCTCATACTAAGTAAACAGAATTACTGAGGAATTAATCTCCGGATCCCTTTGGGGGTGAAGTTTAATAATGACTTAGGTAATATGGAGGAGGTGAGTGTAATAATCGCTATGGATCGTGTAGTATTCTTCTGATAGTTTTAAATCGTTATAAAATGGTCCCTATGGAAAAATATTCGTGTCACTTAGAGGAGAATTTTGGTAGAGAAAAAACACCACAAATAAATATCCAATTCCTGTGAGAACAAACTACCCTCTCGATCCTTAGGTGGCGGCGATGGATATGTACAAGGGGACCATAGTCTAACGTCCCACATGACGATCGGTTTTGAGTAATTGAAGTTAATGTCATAATTGGTGGTTCAATCCTAAGAATGGATGACTGCAGCCCTCCATCCTTCCCTATCTAATGATAGTTCATTTACCTCCTGGTATCTCTTACTATATACATACTTTCCTCTTTATTTGGTTCATAAAATATTTCCTTGGTCTTCCTCTGGGGACTTATCCCTCTATTTTGCCTTCATTTATGTTCTTCACAAATCCATTTCGTGGTGTGTCCAATTCATGTTATTCCTATTTTCTCTACGGTGTTCCATATGGTCCTTTTCTCTTCTATCTTCAAAAAACTCATCATTTTTTAAATTTTGTTTGTCCGTTTGATCTTCAGCATCCTCCACCTGCACCAGGTTTTGAAGCCTTCTTGTCTCTTCTGGTCAGCTTTTCCAATGACCCATGCTTCCGACCCATAGAGCCACGCTACACACGAATGTTTTCACATACTCTTTCCTGTTTTGAAGTCTTGTAAGAGTCTTATGTGAGATAGTTGAAGGAATTCACTTGCTCTTATTTCTCTCCTCTTAGGGTGACTTCAATATTCAATTTCTCCCTTCCGCATACTAGGATTTTTGTCTTCGCCTTACTTATTTTCATGTTGTATTGTTGGAGAACTTGGTCCATCACGTGTAGTGATCTTTGAAGATCGTCGCGTTTTCCAGCTACGACTGTGATATCATCTGCGAAGCGGAGCATATGCATGTCTTCTCCGTTTATCTTTACCCCGCTCAGTCCAATTTCTTGTGCTTTTCTTATGGCCTCCCTGAAGTACATGTAGAACGGTGCTGGTGAGAAGTTGCACCCTTGTCTTACTCCTTTGTCTATTTTAGCTTCCGTCTGACTTCCGTCTCTCATTCGCATAGTAACGACTTGCGTCCTCTATATTTGGTAGATTATTCTTATGTAGTCGTAATCCATTCCGAGTTCCGAGTGTTTTATTATTAAGTGATGATAATAAGTTAATGTATGATTCCGCTGAATGATGATGATAATTCCGTTAAAAAACATCGGCATTCCCGGGAGTCGAACTGAGACCCGAAATGGCCACAACAAACTCCTTCGAAGGATTAATCAAATAGCTTAAAAACACGGAATCCTTGTAAAGGGGTTGTGTGGGTGTAATGGTGCGAACAAAACGACACGAGAATGGGACGAAGAACGGAAAGTAAAGCCTGAGCGATAGAGAGATGGCGAGGACGAAGACTGCTCGTGATTCCGAGGTCGTTTCCTCCCAGGAGAAAGGGGACTAACCTTCAATTGAGAGAGTGTATAGAATGACCTTTCTCCCCATACATCGGGTCTCCTTATTGCAACAAAGCTCAGGGGGGTTCGCCGATACTTAAGAGAAGGGTCCGCCACTTCCTCTCCCTCTCTCTTCATTCTTCCGACCAAAACCACTTTGACGGCGAATCCAGCCGCCCCCTTTTCCCCCTCAGCTTATGCATGTAGTATCTGCTTTGGCTCGCAGCCAGCAGAAGGGGCGCTCGAGGCAAGAGTTCGGCTATTCCTCCTTCCTCCTCCGTTTTTGGAAAAAAATCCATCCCTTATACCGAGAGATGCCATCTCCTTCCACGCTTTGCGAAGAGATAGATGAAGCGTCCTTTCCCTGATGCTATCAAAGACGCAAAATACTCCTCTCATCTTGTATTCATCCTTTTACGCTGTTGATCACCCTTTAAATAGTATCGCTTTTCATTTTATCTCAATGCATAGACGAAAGTTAATGCTATAATAGTTTAATGAAATCACAATTATTACTTGGAAAAAAATTTAAGTATTGTTTTTGTCCAACCAGTTAGAAACATTCATTGCTAATAATTTACGGAATCTTTTGCATTACATCTCTGAAAAAGGTATGCTTTTTTAACTCAGAGTAATTTTAAACCAGTAGTTATCCAAGTTTGATGCCATAAGCGGCAATCAACACAATAATAATCGCCCATGCGATTGTCATCGTCGTTTTCTTCTCATGTGGACTTCAGCACTCATCAACTCTGCTTCCGATGTTTTTGCAGAGTGTGTGGGGTCTGTAAGGAATGGAAAGCAATTGTATCATTCGGTTAGGAAATGAAAAAGCATCACAGCTAATGAAAATTACTAGTTAGTTAGTAACATTAGTGTATAATTCAATTTCCGTCCGAATATTAAATCACCTCGTAAATACCAATGTTTCTAAGAATATTTCTCCAAGGGTTGCCGAAAAAGTAATTCCCCGAATGAATTATCTCAAAAACTATTAATTCTGCAAAAATGAAATTCATAGACATGAAATAATGATGTTTAATCTACTCTCTCTATTTTTTCACTTGACCTCCTTTAAGTTCTATCACCACCCTCTAGCGATTTACTAGGGCGTGTATGCCCTGTCCGTACTAGTCCTTGCTCTGGTTTTCAGTGCTCTAATCACACTTCGTGGTCCGTAGCAGTGTTTTCCAAAAGTTCTTAGTGTCATTATTCAAAATGGATTAGAATAGAAGTAACGAAGCATTTAATATTCCTTCTCGTCTTTAGTTTGTGCCAGACTAGTATTTGTGAGTCAATTATTACAGTCTGTCCACTGCAGAGTCTATAAAAGAACTTGGTCATAGCACTAACATACGGTAGCGTCGTGATAATCTGAGAAGACACCGTTCACACCTGGTGCTCTCTTTGGCAGCTTCGTATTAACCCCACGAAATCAGCTGTATTAACCTTCTCCTTGAAACACAAAAACCTATCATATTCTTACACTCTATCACATAACGTAATCCCTTATTTCAGTTCCCATTGTGATCTAGGTATAGTGTTTGACTCAAAACTTAACTTTTACGAGCATATTAATAACATTACGAGGAAGGCAATGTCAGTTGTTGGCCTTCTTTACCGCCACACCGACATTCATGATCCGCTTGCTCTCCGGGCAGTATTCTTTGACTGTATCCTTCCCATTTTAGAATACTATGCCCCAGTTTGGTCAACCGCCTGCCCAACAACCTTAAAAATACTTAACCGCCGTATTAACTTCATTCCCACCATTGTCCGTCATCGAATTCCTTTCTTCAGAAATTATACACAAGAACTCATCATGTTTTCCCTTGGAATCCCCCACCCCTCTCTCCGTCATGAGCTCTCTGACATGAAGTTCCTTCATGGCATCTGGAGGGGCCCTCTCCGCACCAATATCCTTCTTCCTCTCTTTCCACTTCATGTTCCTCCCCGTACCGCTCGCAATAGCTCTCTTATTAACATCCCCAAATTTCGTCTTTCAATATCCCAGCGTTCCCTATTCTACAGCATTCCAAAAACTTTTAACTCCCTGACTTCGCATTCACCCTCCCTTGACCTCTTCTCGCCACCCTCCGCTTTCAGATCTCTCCTTACAAACCATGTCAGCAAGTTAGCCCCATCTACCATTTAAACTTATCGCTAAGTCCCCGTCCACGTTCTTATGTTCTTCTGTGTCTATTCTATTTTCTGTTGTTATGTCTGTTATTATTACATATTTTTCTAATGCTTATAATTTATTTGTTGGGCAGTCATCCAATTTAAAACTATTTGTGCCGTTTTTTGGACTTTTTCAAATAAATAAATAAGACTTTGCGACCGATGGAGATGCGTCTGTCGATGACCGTTTCAATGCATGAATGTTATTAGGCAGTTTTTTTACGTGGCCCAACACTTTTTGGGCAACCATCGTATAAATGTTTTCTTCAAGCTCTGTGATATAATTACATGGACACTTAGGAATCACGTTGATTACTTCACTAATAGGCCACCGTTTATTTTTGCTTCTATCAAATAACCATTGGTGTTTCGTACCTCAATCGTTAAATTAATTACATTACTCTCATTTACAATTCAATTGTCATTCTTAAAAAAAGGTCCTTTTGACACGGCATTGTAATTATTTTTATTTATATTAGGAATACATATCTTTCAATGTTTGCTATAGACTTGAGCCATTCAATATTTATAATATTCTATATAGCTTTTAATTTCTGGGAAATATATAAGTGCATACTTCTGCCTGTCATTCAAGTGTAATCTAAAGCTTAGATGACTCTTCCCTAAGGTAAAAACAGTAAGCGCACTTAACACCTTAAATAAATAAATAATTTTATGCTTAAATATTTAATTTTCAATAGAAATATAATTTTTTAAAGTTTAAACAGAAGTGAGTAAGAAAAATATTTTGATTAATTATGTACTCGCATTGTTGTATTTTTCAAAGCTGGCTGCAGTGTTTATCCGAGTATAGGTCCATTAGCTCAAATTGTGATTTGACTTCATTACAATCGTATTCAGCGATATTCTTAAGGCCTGAGTTTCAGCCAACTCAACTGTTCGTAACGGTTTTGGTGAAACATTGTCCATTTCTTCATAAAACTTTAAAAGTCTTTTAAACTTGGTTAAAGACAAGGCTTAACTTAATGAATATAGTTTTTATATAGATTAAATTTTCGATTATATTGAAATCAGGCGTTTAAATGTTATCTATTTCTGCAATTGTGATTTCATCACCCTTATTATACGTAAGAATGCAATTTCTGTGTTGCAATCTTTACTCTCATCAGTGCAATTGTTTTTTGTGGCTCAATACTTCTCATACAGACTTTTCTCTTATGTTTGCTTTTACAAATATAATGGTTTACGGTGTGACTTGGTGAAATTGCTTCATGTTGAAATGAATAACTTTGTAAATTTCACATGAGTGACTTTAATAACAACCAGTTTCGTCTCTGTGCCGAACTGGTGATGTCGTACAGCGACGAAACTGGTCGTTATTAAAGTCACCTGCGTGAAATTTACAAAGTGTACTTTTACATTCTGTCTAATAGAGATACATTTTTTTTAGACAAAAATACAAGCCAGACGTGCATTTTACTTCTAGTACGCGAATTCTACCATCTCACTGTGCTGCTTTTGCTTCTTATACTTATTCAATGGTAAAGATATTTCTGTATCTGCTTATCATATTCAAAGAGTTTGAATTTTTTAATTACTATACCCTTATCACAGGAATTCACTGCGTATGGCGCTTCTATCGGATTCTATGACTGGAAAACATGTGCAAACAAAACTACAAATATAAATTTGGCATGGTAAGCATACAGCGATGATTTATTAATGTAATCATCTGCGTAACATGGCTCTCCTTTCTTTTATGCCAGAATCTTCGGATATCTTCCGGTTATCTCAGGAATAATATATTGTTTTAAAGAGATAATAAGAACCCTGTAAATAGACTGGATGCACAAACATTTCTTTTTGAATTATAGAAACGCATTCACTGTGACATGGAAGTGGCAATTCAGTTCTGTTATACTCTCGGACTATCAACGGTTGGGTCTTTCTCTCTACCAGCCTTCTGCTGCTCGGAGTACTAAAAGTGAAAGTAAAAAAGGCTGTTGCAATGATAAAAAAATCCTCCTCCACCGACGGCGGAACAAACAAAGGGTGCGCTACTTCCAAAAAGTGAAAGGATAGGACATCCTTTCAGTGCCTTCCAACGTACCAGAACAACGGAGATCGTATATTAGGCCATTACATAATGTAATATTTTAGGGGAGTGAGTACTTTTTGAAAATGAAAAAAAGATATCAAAATGCTAAATGTTTTGTCCAAAGAGTGAACTACGGGACTGAGGCGGGAAAATGGCGATAATTGCATTGCTGTAGGCCGAAGACGACGTATGACATTCCCCGGTTGTCACAATTAGAAATATCTATGGAACCGAATTCCCAAGGTAAGACTGAATGCAACAGTGTAAAATATATGTTCCTGTTAAGTTGGTATGCATGCCACTCCCCAAGTATCGAGTACTCCGTTAAAAAGGATGTATTTTTTGCAAAGTTTCGAATTTTTATTTCCAATATGTTTAGTATAACTTTTACAAAAAGCCTCTGTTAAATTGGGGGATAATGGTGAAAATAGTAATTTTTCATTACTTAGCGTGCAACTGCGGCGATAAAAATTCTGGAAGACGGTCTGCAAATACCATTACTTGCCTGGTTTCCACCCCGCTTGAGGGTTTTGTATCTAGAGATGGATATTTTGATATATCTAAAAGTTGAAATTTAGCGTTCAAAAAATTAGACTGCGTAAAGCAAGTAATTGCACGAGCAGTTTTGCGGTTCATCAATTATTTTCATTGTGGGTTTTCACTTTGAATATGCGAGTCAAATTTAAGGTTTTGGTTGTATTTGTCTATTTAATCTGCTTCCCTAGCCAACCAGCATAATTTTATTGCTCCATTTCAATGAAAATTACCACTGAAAACCCCTACATGGTGATGCATTCATTCACTACTGGGCTGAAGACGAGATCAGTGTCTTCGCTCCCGATTCATAATTTTCTTTTAATAGCGAATAAACAGGTGCTCTCATTTTAATATTTTGTTCTCGCATTTATGTACTGAGCACCAGGAGAGCTGGATGGGTTTATTTTTTGTTGCAGCAGACCCCCGAGAGAAATTTTCATTTAATAATATCAGTATCAATTATTTGCTCATCTATATGAAATAGCCCACCTGTACGACGAAACTTTGTTTACTTTCTCTCATAGCCATATTGTCTTATTTCCGTCTTGTATTGGCCTTGATTTTTCCCATGGGCTATATTTTTTGTGTAGAACGCACAATGTTGACTTAGAGAATGCTTGATTAATTGCCAAAGAGAAGTACCATCCATTCGAGATGCCATTGAGATAGCAAAAATACCAAAATTCTACAGGAAGGACGGCTATCCGCTCTCAGATACCTGGAAGCGACTCTTTCATCGACCGGCCAATCAAAGCGTAGTGCAGGAAAAACCAAGGCCTATATAAGATGGGCACAAACCGGCATTCATTATTCAAACCTGGAGACACTTGCTGAAACTCCAGCGAAACTGTCGTACGACGATGAAATGACGCGAAGGTCATCCCGGAAAATTATCCACGCCTACTTGTTTATTAATTTACTCGTTAAAAATCGATGTCTCAATGTGGGTTATTTAAATTTGTTTCTCTTACACAGTATTACAATTTCATGTTGATAAAACTTAAAGTTTCTTCAATGTTGCTTGCCAAATAGAAATTTTCGTTCGAAAAGGACAAAAAACTGGCACTTTTCGGTTCTCGGCACCGGTTCTCATCGCGATGAAAAATCGGAGGTTTATTGTAAACATAATCGACTACTATTGTTAAAGTAATAAAAAATAAGCTAAAGTTTAATGCATCCTGCATTCATGTGGGTAATATGGTTCATTTTTAATCAGTTTCCAAACTCGAGCCTACGCAATTTTTGCACCAACAGTAAGTGTTTTATTCTTTATATCTGTCACAATACCGCGAGGTTACTTTGCCCACCATCATATTTACATGCAACTGTAATTACGTGGACCCTCTGATCTGCTTAACTGCTGAGCTGATTGTTTCCTGCTCTCACGAGCACACTTAGCGAATGTTAGCTCACCTAGTAACGCCGCCTTCGTCGAATCCATAAAACGATGATAGTTGTGACCGTACATTTCGCTGGCATTATCGACCGAGAGGAGCAATGGGAGACCTGGGCTTCCATCAGACAGCTGTGATTTAAAATTGTCAATAGTTCAGGAAGCTGAGCAGTTTTGTATAATTTTTATGGCAGTTTTTTATGAAATTCTGGAATCACTTAAATGCAGAGAGCTGCACTAAAGATTTACGATCAGTACTTGTGATCATGAAAATTTTGCTTGTAATAGCGTTCAAAGCAACCCGGTGAACTCTCACTTGACTGTCACTCGTATTGGAATATTGCCAGAATTAAATTTCAGTCGAAAAAATTCTTTGGGCAGAATCATTAGACCCCTAAATTGCATATAAATTACAGCTTGGACGTTTCACATGGTGAAATCAGTTTCACCGGAATAGAAAAATAGATACAAGTTTAATGTACTATAGTTTGCAAGAGATTTAATCTTACATTCATGAGCTTGATTCATAAACTATCTATAATTTTGTTCCCCAGCAATCTTTTCGGACGAAAAGTTAAGCCACTTAAAGTAATGGGTGGCTAAGTCACTCTCTCTAATGGAGAAGTAATTATGACGGAGTGAAGGCAACGAAACAATTTCCTTTAATCATGGCCTATCCCATCATTGTGCCCGAGTCATCATTTTTATCTCATCCAGAGGGATAATTATGAAAAAAAACATCTCTGGATTTCCATAGCATCAGGTTTACTTCGGTTGTACGCGATTAATTATTAAAAATAATGGGATGATTTTTTCCCAAGGCTCATGGGCACGTTAAAATAATTAGTTTGAGACACGTCATTTTTCATTAATCATACAGGCATTTTACAAAAAGACAAGGAAGTAGGAAAGCGGGTGAATATAGTGGGTGAGGTTGTGGCTTTCCACATCGACGTCTCTGGTTCGAACAGCGGTTGTGGCGTTGATTTTCTGCGAAATCCTGATCTCAATTTAGATGTCATGTGGAGTGCACTGGTGGCACGGTACCAAATCCATCTGGGATGATGTGAAACTAGAGTCTTACCTGCGCCTTTCGTTAGGTGTAGGATAATGCTGGCACCGTATTTCTCTCCACCCACTGTCTATTCCCGAATCATTCTCCTCATTTGAGCCTACCTACCTTTACTTGCTGTCACAATGGACATACATTTTCAGTCGCCACTCTTAAATCAACTATCAATCAAACAAAAAAGAGTAAAATATTATATATTTACATGTACGTTCTACCCTGCGAGCCACCAAATGGGCGTGTGGCTGGGAGTGTTGGAACACCAGCCGTGTAAAGATGCAAGGGATAAGGTTTTTGGAGGTGAAATGGTGACTTGCATTATGGGAGTGTATTTAGTGGAACTCAGTTTTGATTGTGGTCGCTTATTGTGCGCGAAAAGAACGAGTTTTTTTATCTATCTGTTCGGCAGTGTATCTCTCTTATTTTATCGCATCTGTCAGACCTAGAGATGTGGTGAGGAGTCATGATAATATTCTCTGTGTCGCTCTGAAACACAACAGCTCTGAATTTCTCAAGCAAGGTAAGCCTAGCTTGTAGCCCCCGAGTCTCTAGGGGCTCCAACCTTAATCCCTCTAACAGTTGTGAGAGATTAAATGTTCGTCCGTAGCAGTTTTAAACGAAACGTGCAGCTTTTCTTTGTATTTATTTTTTTTTGTTAAATCTTTACGATCAGGGTTCCAAATGCTCGCCATGTATTCGAGGTGTGGCCTTACCAGAGCGAGGTAACATCACTCTTTTACTTTTTTATCAGAGGATCTTCCTATTATACGCGTAACAAAACCTAGTTTCTGTAATGCTGAGCCGCATGTTTTGTGTGAGTTCTCCACATTCATAGCCATCTCGTCATTCTCTTTCAGGACCGACAAAGTGAAAGAATTTTTTTAATACCGTTGGCCCTGGAAAACTATCTCCTCTTTCATAGATTTCTCCATGATGCATCATCCTTACTAACCTCATCCGCTACCATTAGACTCAGGAA
Source organism: Ceriagrion tenellum (assembly GCA_963169105.1). Taxonomy (NCBI): domain Eukaryota; kingdom Metazoa; phylum Arthropoda; class Insecta; order Odonata; family Coenagrionidae; genus Ceriagrion; species Ceriagrion tenellum. The sequence continues at coordinate 36,028,065 of OY720643.1, read as the reverse complement.
TTTGTTTGTACGCGCTCTCGTATTCTTAAGACTCCTAATATATCTCCTCTTGAAGGTCTCTTCTACCTCATTTACCCATGACTTTCGCGGATTACCTCTTCCTCTTACACCATTTGCTCCACTACTGCATATCTGTTTAGTTATCTTTCCCTTATCCATTCTCTCGACATTGCCCAGCCAACAAAGCACACCCCTTACGCACATGTCCATTACAGGAGCATCTAATTTATATTTGACATAATAGCAATAATAATCACAATAATAGCAAATATAAACACTATTTAGCAGTAATAAATATTTTGTCATCAACTTACTCGCTAACAAAGTAACACATTTGGAAAAATCTTTGATTTTTGCTTCAAACTCTTAACATTTACTTACATCTCTAGGATTTAGTCAACGTGTCATAAATCCTGATGCTCATTTTTTGAGTCTATTCAATCACAGATCTGAATTATGGATGACTGGTAACTCTTGTTAAATGTTTATATCAATCAGTAATACCGGTATCATGAAGGTTATGCTTCACGTCTAACAGTGCTAATGTAAAGTAGCTACAAGGTAGAGAAAGTATATACCGAGGTTTGAATAGCAGCCTAGAGGGAATTGCGTGGAGGATGAATTTGAATAGCCTGGACGAAGAATTGCGGTTTTTGCCAGAATTACTTTCCCCTGCTCTGCCTTTTGAAAATTTCTCCGGAGCAATGTGAGGCACCCCGAGAACAATATTTTAAAAAGTGCTGGAGGATAACTTAGCCTGGTTCACATCTAAAATTCAACTTCTTTTGATCGTTGTTACATGTGCAAGTAAAATTATCCGCACACTATTTCATTATAAGCTAAAATGTTTGCACGTTTACACGCATGAATAGAATTTCTGGTCTCAAAGAAAAACCCCAACGCTTTCTCATAATTGGTCTAATTAATCCGGATGTTTCACATCGGGGGTAACGAGGAAGAATACTTCACTAGAATAGAGGTTTAGCGATTGGCAAGTTTTTCGTCGCCGCGGTTGCACGCTGGTGGATAACAAAGTACTATTGTCACCATTTGTTGCTTAAAAAATAGAGAATGTTAGCAAACGTTTGTTTTTACAGTTCCTATTAATCATGTCGGAACTTATAAACTTCGCTAAATATAGATAATCTTTAACAAAGTGGTTCTGGCTTTTAAATGGGAAGCGATACGAAGAACAACCCACGCATGCGTCAGGCAATGCATTTTCATTTTTAAAGTGATACAAAATATAGGCTTCGCAGAGTCTTTTCAAACATCATTACCGACGGGGATGTCATACGTTTGCCTTCCTCGCAGAATGCGGCGTCAATTTCCCTCCTGATGTCCTATTCGGTATGGCACCTATATTTTTGAATCTCGACACTGACGAAATTTTGACGATGCAGCGTTGAAAATTTTCAGATTGGGCCATTCAAAAGTTGAGAAGTGTCGGGGATTTTGAATTCACATTTGCTAATTTTCCGAGGTTTTACCGTGTCGATTCCTTTCTGAATAAGGCCCCTAGACCCCGCAGTCTGATATAATTTGGCTCTCCCCTCCACCTCCTCCACAGTTCCTTTGAGGTATTCTTATGCACCGGGAAAAAGACGAAAGAAAAACTCTTAGTGGTATTAATTCTTTGTTACTAGAAAAGGAGACGTTATAATGATGGGTTGAAATTGGAGGAAGTGAGGTAGGATAGAGAGGCTAGGGAAAGTCGGAGAAAAGAGGGAAACAACCTGAAGGGTAATTTGGGTGGGGGTGTAAGTTGAGGGTGACGCGAACTAAGCGTACCAGATACAGATGAGTCAAACTCAGCAAGAAACGACGATACGGTAATGGGCAAGGAGTGAGATGAGAGTAAAAAAAAAAAGATTCGTTTCAGGCGTGATCTGATGGAATATCATAATGGTATTAATTTTCCACAGTATAAACTTAAATTCATCTGATATATATTGCACATTGTCCTGATGATGAATTAGTTCATCGAAACCAGTCGTATTAAAGTTGATATTGTGTAAAATTGCCAATTTTCTTTAATTTTAGTGAAATGAGAGGGTGCGTTACTCATGGTGAATTTCCCCTATAAATAGCAACAGCTCTACTCACCACCAAATCTCTCTGGTATTGCTGTTGGCTCATTGTAGAGGGCTCTCATGGTGAACATCTTTGGGGAAGGACAGAGGACAGCAAAAGAGTCTATCAAGCAAACAAACATGTACATACTGAGGCATACATTTACCAGCTCATTGCTGAAACCCGACGCCTTGAAAATGACAGTGACCCGTTGAATCCTTGGTCGGTATCAATAAATGTGTTATGATGAAGTTTATTTTTTTCTTTATCAGTGAAATATTTCCACAGATTAAAGCCTAATAACATTTGTTTCGAATAATGAAAAAGAAAACTTTCTTTGATTCCACCAATTTATTTTTACGGTACGATTAGTTTCGATGCAGCGGCGTTATCTTCAGGCCCCTGACTAATCGTGTTCTACTATATATAAACTATTGGTGCCGTACAAATAAATTTATAGAATCAAACAGTTTTTTTACCATGTTCATTTTAAACTTCCACAAAATTGAGCCTGAAACCATTGAGATCATTGAGAAACCAACATTTGTTTCATTATGCACTGAATTTTTTCGAAAGGTATTCACTCCCATTTCCCACGTTACATTAATGGGTTATTCAAAAACAAAGCAGGGCTTAAGTGCGTAAAAACGTATCTCTTTTTTCTTTCTTCCTTTTTCTGCTGTCTTTTAGCTCCTCTTAAAGGCTGATAACCTAATAATCCCTGCCATGCGCCATCCGGTGGCCCTCAGTGTAGTATGTGGATATAGAATTTATGGACATTTATTTATCTGTTAATCCATGTTCACTTCTCCATCCGCTCTCATCCCCCACACTGTAATCCGAAGGCCCGTAAGAGTCGAGATGTTTTTAATCATAATCCAACACCCCATGTCTCTCACAAACCCTTATCATCAAAACCCTTCCCCTCCACCCTTCCGTGTGTGGGTGTGCACCTAAAGCAGAGGGCTACTTAAAGCGACCCCTTGCCCTCTCTCCGAGCGCTAAACCCTTGCAAAGCATTTTGCCCCTTCCAATCGACCCACGCCGTCGAACCATAGCGGACCCTTATCCTTATCCTGCCTTATCCCGCCTCCTTCCCCTCCTAATCCTCGCTTTACTTTGGGTTGCCAACTAATAAAGAGTTGATCCCCAAAGTTGTCCGTTGTCAGAGTCGGTGATTCCGGGAGATTCCAGGATATTAAATTTTAAGAAATATTCATAATTACCTCGCCAAATACGTACACCGCCCTTTTGAACGCCTGCACGAAGGGAATTTAGTGAGTTTTATCGTTCAAAACAGAACAAACTGAAAGAAAGGCTCAAAAATTGATATGACATTTATACGTAGTTATCTTGATTGCTGTTAAAAAAATTTGAAATTCTTCCAATATTGTTCTTCAATAGGTCATAACCTGAAATAACAGTTTTTTCACAACAAACTAAACATAAATTTAGATATTATTTCAGATTTATTCTCCTATGCAGCACATATAAAGTAATTTGCAAAGGTGAATGAACCTCGAAACACAGGGTAGGTATTTATACATTCATTATTTGAATTAATGGTTCCTCTACCATTTTAGCAAAGGATATATTCAAAGGCAAAAATGTTTTAGAATGTTTTTTTTTCATCGGTAGTATTACTGAATAATAAGAGATGAACAAGGGGTACTGGTTGATGTGGTGAAAAGACTACTTCGTATCCTAAAGGCTTGGGTTACACCCCAAGGCAGTGGTGGAGATTTTAAAGAGAAATCTCAATGACAACTTGAGCGCTGTGTGGAGAGGACTTTAATGACTCCATCAACTGCAAAATACACTTGCTGATCTTTTGGTGCCTTCAGTTTTAGGGTGGGCTGATTGTGTCGATGAATTTCTTTTCACGCTTCATTCATTCTTTAAAAAACTCCTTTCCAACAATCCTCTAATCTATCCTTTACAAAGATAATATATCTGTCGTTTCTCACCTTAAAACCAGACGGATGAACGTATATGACAGGCAATATTAGGAGGAAAGTTATTTTTTACACTAACAGTCTCACCGTAAAAAGGTCTAAGTTCCATTTAATTCTCGTTCTAGTCACTTGTATTAATATTGTCCTCTCATTGAGGAAAATGCTAAATCTACCATTCCACACAATTTTTACGCCATTGTATTTTCTAAATATCTTAGTAATTTTAAATACTGTATAGTAATGGGTAAACTGAGAAATTGGTATTTTCCTACCAAGCATTAGTTACATTTTAGCGTAGGTCTGCTGAATTGCCGCGAATATTACCTGTAAAATTGAATGGTAATGATAGTACGCACCACTGATTTTATTTGTCGAATAATTAATAAATTACTGAGATTATTTCTGTAAAAATTGATTGGCTAAATATATATGTAACAGAAGTCAACAGTCACAATGGAAAAGATGGCCAATGGAAATTCGTTCTTCGACCAATCCGAGTCTTTTGTACCATAATTTTATTTGTCCATCGCCATGGCATCCCATCTATGAAAGTAGTAGTATTCTAGAATCACCAACGGAATCGTTAAATCAATAATGCGCAGTGAGTCATACAGTCACAGCAAAGCGTCCTTAAAAGAGGAGGTAAATTCTTGAAACCATAAAGGCGTCAAGTTTTAAAAATTCTTTTCGCTCAATGCCGGGAGTCTCCCCCGAAGAGATCCCGGGAGAGTTGGCAACCCTGTCTCTGCGACTCGTGTGTGTGAAACGCAGGGGTCATTTGGGTAGCCCTTCCGAAATACTCGCATCCACTCCCTCCAACAGCTATCGAGCTAAAAGAAATGTCGTTAGGCAGATTGATAAGGTAATTAGTGCTTTACGACGCTTAGGAGCCGAAGGAGGAGGGAGTGATACGGGGGAAAAGGGTAGGTAAAAGGGACTTTAGTTAACGCTGCGGTGGCGCCCCTAGTGCCTCGAAGTGTGTGTGTTTCTCGCGTTTTTAGGTTTCCGCAGCCTTTAACCATCTCCCCTTGTCTTTCTCGGTAAACCCATTCGTCCCCCCCACCCCCCGCTCCCTCTCGTTCCCTTGGGGGCCACTCCGTCCACCCCGTTGATGACTGCGAAACGAGGCTCTTCTTATGCTCGCAGCGTCGTCATAGGAGGTCATTTGCCAACCGGGTGATATTTTTTCCGCCATTACTCGTCATTAGCTTCTTGATTCTTTTTTTTACGGGCCTTCTTCGTAGAGTGTTTGGCTTTGATCATCGCTAAGGAAGCCATCGTTACAGCACTTCCAAGTAGAATTTCTGCAGGAGACGTTAGAAACTCGCACCCTGCGATTGGCATACAGCCTCTTATTTTGGTATTTCTTTTCTCTTTGACACCATAATCAGTGGCAAGCATTGTGTGGCATTAAAGGAGAATAACACGACAGTGGTACGACGATTAGTAACCCTCTAATGACAGAATCATGAAGCATTATCGTGAGAAATAATACTGCTACTATATTACTTTTTAAACGTGCAATTTAAACCTTTAAAACTATTGCCATTGATATATTAATAACATTTATTGTGAAATGTGACGTATTTTCATTTTATGTATTTAATTTATAATATGTTGTACTTTACATAATAATATTTACACAAAGTATACTTCAACATTACCTTCATAACGTACTTTTTTTTAAATTTCCCAATTTTCTTCATATAATAGCTGTAACTATTTATTTCAAAGCTCCACCTGGCATTCCATCGTCAGTGGATAGCGTCACACATTAATTTGTTCAAACTGTTTGACAAACTGCCGAAAGAGACCTAACTTTCTACGCTCTTAATCCGAAGCGTTAGAATTCTGTCTAGCATAGCAACAAAATGGAAAACCCTATTAGAAAGCAGATCTTTCAATTATTTAAAACGTAACAAATTTGACTCGCTCGTCCATCTAGGGTAAAGGTAGTTTTGGCGACATTTCTTCAGGTATAAATTTCGATAAAGTCGACTTCTTTTTAAAGATAAAACATTATCTTTGTTAATCATACCATAATATTTGCCATAAATTGCCATTATTTTGGAGCTATGCGCCGAGAATACACACCGTTTAAAATGGGATTATAATGGCGCTGGCTCCTCATAGACTTAAAAAAGGAAGTTCTGCCACCCAAATCGCGGGAGAAATGTAATGGTGAATGGTATTTGTCTTTTCTGTATTATTTCTAAAAATAAATTTTGTACTCGCCTTGATACATTTTATTGAATCACTTAGAACTATTGGTCGTGAAAACGTTTAAGTCAGTTTGAGCGAGATTGTTTTCTAGTCATAAAAGAGATCATATTCGAATTATAAGCTTTAATTTCACCAGCTGTAGGACACATGAGTTTAATATTGCATCATTAATTATGCAATAATATAGTTTTATATGACAGAAATTCTAAGTGATTTAATGTAATATAGTATATGTTAGTATTAACTTGACTCCTTTTTTTCCGCGATACGTTAAAAATTCCTTCTAAACGAAAGTTTTGTTGTGATCCCGATGAAATTACTGCGGTGACTATGCTTCATTTTCAAAAATAGTTGAGAAAACATGCAAACTACACTTTTTTTAGTTTTTTGACAATATGTAAGTGTTATAAATTCCACGGTTTTTAAATAAGAGGTCTCTGGAGTACATACACGTACCATTTCCCTTGTAAAAGGGCTGGAATTTTTCGCCAAAATCTCGGAAAGTAGTTCGGTAAGGGGCTGATATTTTGGTATCTTTGGAAGAATGAGATATTTTCCTTTCAAATGAGACTAAATTCATTGTTTAATAGGTGAAATGGTATTTCGCTCAAACTACTTTAATAACGCTCTATGTGAAACTAGTATGTTCAGTAGAAAACAGATACCGCTTAAAATGGGATAATGGCGCTGGCTCCTCAGAGATATATAAAAATAAGGCAGTTCTGCCGCCCAAATTGCGTGAGAAAGGTAATGGTGAATAGTTTTTTTCTTTTCTGTATTATTTCTAAAAATAGATATTTTACTCACCTTGATAACTTTTATTGAATCACAAGAACCATTATTTGTGAAACCGTTTAGCATCACTGGGAGTGAAGCTAATTTATTAAGGCGTCAAATAGGAGTATTTAGTTATTTACTGAGGGTTTCATCACATAATCAGTTTTTGTTCCATTAACATGATTATATAATCATCGTGATTTGAATAACTCCTTAAATTTCAATAAATTATACTCCCCCTATTTTCCTTGACTTGAGAGTGGCATGCGATGAGCCTGTGTGATACATTTCTATAATCGACGATTGATTGCTAAACATGCTCACGAATGGTTGATTTCGCGACATCTGGAACGGTTATAGTCTGTGGGGATGTTTCCCACACAAACAACTGCGCAGCTCAGTTTCCAACACAACGGATTAATTCCCTTCAAATTATTTTCCAAGCTTACGCACCAGCCTATGCACTGCCAAGAAGAGTTGACTTGCGCTGGAGTGTGATTGAGAATAAATGAAAAACGATTCTCGCATCCCCGCTAGTTGGGTGAATGCTCATCTCCATAATTATCTGATTCCAATTTCCCAGAATCCTGCGTTACTGTATTGCATTTCTTCTAAACTAGCGAAAGATACCCGTTGAAATTGAACGGGTGTAAAAATCATTGAACTTATTTTATAGGAAAACCACTAAGCCTGAAAAACAGTCAGCGTGAATATCCTTTAAAAATCAAATCTCTGGTTGTCAAGGAAATGTGCTAATGTTGATTTAAGAGAAAAATGTGAGATTTTTCAGCTAAAAACATGATTTCAGACAAATACGAAGCGTAAAAGAAAATCGAATGAAAGAATTGAAAACTTCATATGTTCAGCCATCCAAGCAAAAAATTAAACCAATGCACCGAACCCAAAGCTTAGCATGGACCACCAGGGGGGGCCTTTGGGAGCCCTGAAGGCTTTTTAATATAGGTTATATTACAACAGATATATTTTCTATCTACATACCAAATTTAAGCTCAATCGATTGAGTAGTTTTTGCGTGATGGAGCGACAGACAGACACCATTACATTTTTATATTTTAGTAAGGATGCTGTCAAACGTGGAATAAATAAAACTTTCAGTTATTGTAGAGAAAAAAAAGTTAACTCTTTAAATAATTATTTCTGTGACACATTATTTCGTAACACAGTGTGACAAATGTGGCCTACAGATTTTTAAAACAATTTGGCCCGTCTTCTCATTTCTTGGTAGCTATCATTGCTTGTATCAGCAGTATGTGAGTTCTTGATCATGTCAGCATTTACGTATGCTCAGGAGAGTGAATTTAATTCTCTGATTAGTTGATTGTAAAAGGTTGTGACCTATTCCCCGTGTCCTTACGCAAACTTAAATCACAAATTCTGAAAATTATATTATGAAATTAATTGTTCTTAGCTTTTTTGGCACCTAAACATATGGAAAAAATTATGTGATGCTCGGGGATTTCATTGTTGCCGCTATTTGGTTTCGTGCTGCTGTTTATTTCCAATATACGAGTATAACCGTTTATCAATATTTTAAAGTATAATTTTCACATTTCTTGCAAAAAACAAGCGTTTTCGTATGTATCGCGAAACCTTGTGTCTAACACTTCAATATTAAAAGACTATCTATGTGATTTCCGCAGAGTGATATTTTTATGATAATATAATAGACCAAAAATGGTTTAATCCTTAAACTCATCAGTTTGAAAAATATTATATTATTATAGCAATACTGCTGACGCAAAAAGTGTTTTTTACTGAAGTTATATGCGTTGAACTAATTGTGCTCATTTAAGTCTTTAATTTAACGCATCATTATATGCGCTGTAAAATGCCTCAATAATTGAGATTTTTGCGACTTTATAAAAAATTACCATAGGTAATCAATGTATTTTTGTAATAGTGGTAAAATGCACTTACTATAAAAATCGTTGCATTTCTAGCGTGATGCGTGCTTCAGAACTTCTTCGTTTTACATCTGCCTGCAACGAATTGCCGTGCATTTTCCCTTCTTCATCGAAAAAGGCTTCAATTAATAGTAAAGTGTAATGCAGTTTTAATATAAACATTTATACCTGCCAAGTAGTGCAAAAATTGTCAGATATTTTGCTTTCATCTGGAGGATAAGCTCTCATCTTCATAACGAGGCCAATTTCTGTGAAATTTATTTGTGGTAATACTACGCTCAAGTTGCCAAAAATATTCAGGCAGATCCCCTGGGTAGAACCCTGGGTTACATGCTTGTGAAGATCAGCAATGAATTCATTTTTATTCGTGCATAAAATAAAATGATAGCTCTCTAAATTTTATTAATGCTCTCCTTGGAGAGTTTTTTTTACGCCTTTACTCTGCAACAGTTCTAGTTTTTGATCAAACATAATTGTAGGTTAGCTGTAAATGCGAACTACTTTTCAATCACAAACCATGGTACGGTATTTTTTTCATTCGTGTTCGCCAATTCAAACCACAGGGCCTTGGGATTACTTGGTGTCCTGAAACCTATCGCGGCAATTTTCAGGTTTATGGCCCTGATGATCGAATTTATGTCTCAATGGTGGTTTTTTTGGACCATGAAGATAGGAGGCGCATTTTCCGGTCATATAAATGAACTTCGCGTAAAAACCACTCGTAAAGCTTGCTACGGGAACCACGGGGGAAAAGGCAGTCTCATTTTATGACGCGTTGTGCATCACGATTTTTCATTTTCTGATTGCCTTCGGCTGAAATAATAATATTTTCATTGCCGAGTGACAGATATACTGAAAAGATGTTCAAACTTTATCCCGAAGTATCTCTAGTGGGCTAAGACAGGCCAATCTACCTCTCTCCCCAGTATTTTTCCTTATTTTGGATGGAATTTTTGGATAGATATCTTCATTCACCGCTTTCATCCACACATACTCTTCCTATCTGTCCAGTTGTTGAACACAATTATTTTTCAGGAGCTAGTGTGATTGTAGAGTTACTTATTCCTCTGTTTAACAATATTCATTAATTTAATCCGTTTCTGGTCCCAGAATACTCATAGGATACTTTAAGTGCAAATACTTTTCATATAGTCAAGTTCAACAGTTTCATATTATAAAATTGACTATATTTAATAATGCCTGGGCAAAGAGAACCTGAGTGTATTTAATATTTGTTAGTTTATTGGCGATGGTTTATTGCCAAAGCGGAAAGGGAGATGGTAGGGATGAAATATTTATTATTGACTAGATTTTTTTCTCTTCACTTGAGTCCGGTGGCTGACGACTGTGGGTCACTGCCACTTGCTTTACTTATATACAAGGTGCGGCAGCATTATTTGCTGATGTGAATTTGGCGCCAGGAAGCGATATTTGGCCGTTAGAGGGCGCGGATAGTTTCATTCAAACGGGTGGGTCAGGAAGTTTTTTCTCCCTTCCACTTTAATACTGAGAATGCGTTGGACGAAGCAACTGAGCGCGTTTACCTTAGAGGCATACTTTTCTAACGCAAATTTTACTGTTGCACCCTGTATTTACTAAGATGGATACACTTCTTCTTTCTTTGGAATGGAATTTTTCCAGCTCTGGTAGTTGGTATGTAGTGCCTAGGTGACTAAAATTAGTTGTGCCAGCTTTCTGACAGCCATATTTATGTCACTCAACTTTCAACCTTTATCTCTAAAATGAATCTGGATATACTGGTGTTGCTTGGTGAGCATTCAGCATTGGGCTCTTTGATTTTTGAGGGTGAACTTTATATCTATCTATGTTAAATTTCACTTAGACTCAAATGCTCTGCCATGACCAATTTCAGGATATACGTTTTAGGGGATGCCCGTGTAAATTAGACTTACCCAACGCATTTTAGCGGTCACGTTCTTGAGGCCGTGAATAAAAGCTATCATGGGAATAGCCTGCAACTTAACCTATGGTTTTAATACAATGAACGCATAAAATTCTACCAACCGGAAGATAACTAAACGTTTGTCTGAGCACGTCGTTCCTTTAACCGTCCTTCATGTGTATTGAAGTGCACTCACTGCTCACTTGAACATCTGGAATGAAAAACCATCCACAAGTTAATGTTCTTTCAATGACATTCGTTCATTCTTAGATTCAGAATTCTGAAAAAGTTAAAGAGGTGCTTCTTCGCTGTGGTTAGGCCATATCTCGAATACTCCGCGAGTATTAGAGATCCTGAAGGGAAATATTTAATCAAAACAATTAATAGTGATACAAAGGAAAGCTGCAAGCTTTATTAAAAACTGCTACTAGGAAACAGATAGTGATTCTTAGCTTTTAGAGGGATTAGTTTGGGAACCTCAGAAGACTCAGATGCAACACGCTAGGCTTAGTTTGTTTGAGAAATTCAGAACAGGTGTGTTTCTGAACGACACAGAATATCATTTTGACCCCACACTACATTTCTATGTCCAACAGAAGGGATTAAATAAGAGAGATACCTTGCCGAAAAGATTGAAACAAAATTCGTTCTCTCCACACACAATAAGGAACCATATTAAAAACTGAGCTTCAATCATAATGCTCCCATTAACACTTCACCATTTCACCTCCCAAAATCTTTATACATTTACACGACTGGTGTCATAACACCCCTTGCCACATGCTCATGCGGCAGCTCGCAGGGTAGTATGCAGATGTAGATACTTGACTATGACCACTGTGGACCCACGAAATCCCACCAACCGGAAGATAACTAAACGTTTGTCTGAACACGTCGTTCCTTTAGTCGTCGTCCATGTGTACTGAAGTGCACTCACTTGCTACCTGAACATCTGGAATGAAAAATCCATCCACAGGTCGATTTATTTTGCTCATCCTTAAACTTGATTTCTGATGCTTGTTCGTCCGTACTGTTGAACCCTTTCGACATATACTGAACTCAAATCATCCTGAAATCAGGCATTTCCTTTCCAAAATGGTAAAAGGCCCCCATCTCACTCCTTCGTATTATCGAATGGTAGATATTCCCTGAGTTTCCCCTGTCTCTCTCACCCTACGGAGGTCCCTCCCTTTGTACATCCTCACCTAGTAAAAAGAACGCCGAGAGTGGAAACCAGAGGATTTTGAGAAGCTGCTTCTTGGCGGCTCCAAAAAGGACGATGGCCGGCTTCCAAATACTTCCCTTCTTATACTCACTTCGGCTTGAATGAGTAATGGTCATGGGTTTCTGTCGGACGGCTCACATTGGAGCGTGAACATGGAACTCGGCTCTTTTAGTCTTCTACTTTAACCCTCTATGGACGGCATTATTAAGCATCAGCATTATAAAAATACTGCTACTATATTAGTTTTCTAAAAGTTCTATTTAAGCATCTTTTTTTAAATTCCATTTCATTTGATGATAACATTTATTTTGAAATTTGACGTATTTGTATTGTATATATTTTATTTAAAATAATAATTTACATAATAATATTTACACAAGATATACTTCAACATTACTCTCATAGCGTACCTTTTTCATACTCCCCCAATTTTGTCCTCATATGGCTGCTAAAACTATTTATTTCAGAGCTTCACTAGGCAAGCCATCGTCAGTGAATAGCGTCACACATCCATTTTTTCAAATTGTTTGACAAACCGCCGAAAGAGATGCAACTTTCCACACTTTATCTTAAGTGTTATAATTCTGTCTAGCGCAGCAACTAAATGGTAAAGCCTCTTAGAAAGCAGATATTTCCGTGGTTTTGAAACGTAACAAATGTGACCCGCGCGTCCATTTAGGGTTAAGGTGGGTGAAACGCAAATCGTGAGTCGTCGAGTGTTCATACTAATAACTTTGGACGTATGTCGAGAATAAATTCTTTGACCACACTTCACTTAAGTACGTCAATTTCTACGTTGGAAATAACTGTACATAATGTAACATAAATGATGAAAGAATTATTTTTTTTATTTCGCCAGAGTTAAAGCAATGTTACTTGAGTTACCGGTGCAAAATTCAAAATTTAAGCAAAAACCATTTAAAAATATGTGTTCTTTATTCGGTATGGTCCCTTAATATTTAATGGGAACCGTTTTTATAATATGAAAGTTATTTTTTCGCGTTAAGGAGGAAATGTATGCGTATGTCATCGAATCATTTAACAATATAATTCAAGTTCCATAAGGCTACGTGTGTAGTGTAGCACTCTCTAGATCGCAAGCATGGACTATTGGAGAAGTGGACCAAAAAAGACATAAAGTCTTCGAAACCTGGTGCTGGAGGAGAATGCTGAAGGTAAAATGGACGGACAAAATAAGAAATGATGAGGTTTACAGAAGATTAGAAGAGGAGAGGAGCATATGGAACTCCATATAGAAAAGAAGAAACAGATGGATTGGACACACCCTGAGACACAATGGGTTTGTGAAGAACATAACTGAAGGCAAAATAGAGGGAAAAGTCCCCAGAGGAAGGTCCAGGAATAAGTTCATGGACCAAATTAAGATAAAAACACTTCGGAATAGATACCAGGAGGTAAGGGATTGGATTGGATTTTTGGGGAGGCGACCAACGGCTAAGGTCATTTGCGCCATATGGGATAGGTAAGGGAGGAAGGGTGGATAGAAACCCGGCGTCGGCATTAGCCTGCTCTTAACGAAAGGCGCCAAGGGGACCACGGCTTAACGTCTCATCCGACAGACGGAGTACTCCACTTGAAGTGCCCTCCACAAGACACTCAAGTAGGGATCGGGTTCCTCTGAAAAACATCCGCCACTGCAGGGATTTGAACCCTGGCCGCCCGTGTGGTAGGCGAGTACTCTAACCACCACACCATCCCGATCCCCAGGAGGTAAGGGAACTAGCACTAGTTAGTGAAGGATGGAGGGCTGCAGTCAATCGTTCTTAGGATTGAACAACCAATGATGATGAAGGATACGTGCTAAAATAGCATTAAATTCCAAGAAACTACATTAGTTTCATGCAATTTTTGTCGCTTTAATTCTACATAACACTAATGATTACGCGTCTGAAGATTGGCGGTGCCTTTCATAATTCTGCAAACAGATAAATAACTGATCGTAGGCTTTCCCGGTGAATAATATTAGTAAAATACCCTCGGGTTTGGCACCGGGTAAGGCTATTTAAGGCCAACGTTTTGACGAGAAACTCTCTCATCGTATATTTAACAGCCTTACCCGGTGCCAAACCCGAGAAGATTTTACTAACAATAAGATAAATAACTGACAGGATTCTGCTCGATAATGCTATGAAAGCACTTTATTTTTGGAAAAAATGATCGAAAAGTCTCTCTTTACAACTCTTATGATAGTGACACTAGTAATTTTCCATTAGAAAATAGATTAGAAAATAGTTCTTTTCTACTACTGTAATGAACAATTATAAAATTCACCTACGAAAATACATGTCTTCATCACCCAAGCAAAATAAAATTTTTCCGCGGATTATTTTTGTCTACGCCTGAATAGACTGAAGCTAACTGTTACTTTTACTTCTACTAACGTCTACTTCTCAACAATTCATATAACCTGGAGATCATTAAATCATACTTAAGAGAAGGAATATTTTGTTAGTTTAGCCCGAGGAAATTTTTGTTGAATTCATATTTTCAAATGAGCATCTGGCATAGCTACTTTAAGTTTATTGGGTATTGTCATAATGCGTAATGCATTAAATATTCTTGTGATGGACCATATCTTCAACTGAAATGAACCTGACATCTCATTCTTAGTTCTACCATATTTTTAGAATATTCTTTTCAGCTTAAGTCGTTTAATCAAAAGCGGTGTAAAACATACGCCAACCGACTTAGCTCGGAATTGCTTGCATTTGATATTTTAGAGCCTCCTTTTAAAGGTATCCTCTCTTAGTTTAAGAAAGTTAGCAGTACATCATCGCTGATCGATGAGATCATATCCACTCAAAGATTGTGATTGACTTTTGGTCACATTTCATTTTCTTCAAATTTTAATAGTCAAACGATAGTCAAACTCATTCGATAGTATTTTTGACAAAATTTTTCATGTGAGACATTCGATTTGGCTGTTGTCTGCAGTAAGAAGTCCATTTTCTGAGGCTTCAAGCCGAAGATTCGAAAATTGCAACGGAGGAGAATGTTTATTAATAATTGAGTGACATACAGCACCTTGTATCATTTCACTGCATCTGAAATGCAGAATTGATGGGATGATTAGAAAGAACTCGAATGCTGATGCTGAAACCTGTTTTGTCAAATTTTCCGTACAAATTTTGTGCGTGGGATTTATGGTTGATTTACAGCTGACGACCTCATGATAGGGAGCAGGGGTAGAATGTCTTAGCGCAGGAGGTAAGTGAGGCTTTCAAATTGAGCCGGCTGTCGTCGATGAGTTAGTCCACACACACACTGTTTATGTCCCCACCGAGCACCCTGACCCAAGCGGCAGGCTCTCGTCCTATGGTCCAGTGTTCACCGCTGCATACGCCATACCATTGGCCGACGCCCCTTTCGTAACCAGAGGGCCCTCAAAAGGGTCATGCAATCCATTGTTTCAAAAGTGGCTCTTAGCCATGAGGCGACGTTGCGCGTTACGTTGCAATTTCGCTGTGTCAGGTCGGACCAAAGCAAGATAAACATATTCAACCCAAAGTGCTGTGGGGTCAAGATACGCTTGCATAATGGATATTGGCTGCACACCCTTGCATGCTTTCTCAAAGCTGAACGACCGTAATTACAAAATAAGTAATGATAGTGGCCAGTAGTATTTCAGGTCATTTTAAATAGTAATGAAATTAGCCGTAACCTAACCAGCAATCTCGTCAGCTTTATTAATACATCATGGTATTTACCTTAAAATTCTGATGTTGCCTACAGTAAAAAGTTAGGAAAATAATGTACTTGAAGCACTTGTAAATAATAAAAAAGATTAAAGTGTCAAAAGTTTATGAAACGACATAAAAAGCTGCTTAATCCAGCAAAGAATTATATTTGGAATAACATGCGTAATGCAATTCAGTATTGTTTTAATTTGTTCCTCATAGGAGTAACGAGTTTTTCACTCCTGTTATTGGTAAATTCATTTAATTTCCTACCATTTATGCTTCATATATTCAAACTCTTAATAGCTTTAACATTAAGCATAAAAATTGAATAATGAATTTTTATAGCCATTTAGATCATACATTTAAATCATTTACTGGATTAGTTGATTTGTTTAATTTTGCTGTACTTCTGAAAAACTGTAAGTGTGCACATTACTCCGGATGTGGGTGATAAGGAAGAGTTTTTTTTATCAATTCTGTAGTTCAAATCAGAGAATTTGTCTCTGATTTGAGGAAAAAAAATGAGAGGAAGGTAATCTTCTTTAGTACATATTAAAGAAATAGAAGTCACTATTTACAAGAAATCTCGTACCTACTGGAATGAGGTAAAAATAGAATTTTAGAGAGATATAATAACAGGAGGCAGTCATTGCACAGTCCGTTGAGATTGTTCAGCTTGGATTGATGTGGACTGCCTGTCACTCCGCTGGAGCTTAACCCCATTACTTTGAATAGATATATTATCTGAACTCTCGATGACTTACTGTTTCTCCAACGGGAATAGTGATCATGGGAAGGACATACGCTAGAGTAGCTAGGAACTATGGCACTAAGATTACATGCGATTTTCAAATTGAGCAATTTGAATATCCATGAGTTGTACTCTGGAAAATCAAAAACAAGCCAATAATAAAGAACAGAATATTAATGTTATTCATAGCGTTGAAATTCCACCACATCACGCCGGATGCGTCTCATTTTGTACAAGCTGAGACATTAGGTGGGTAGAGACATAATGGAATATAAGCTCCTTTCAGAGGGAAGTAATTTTATTCCCACCGTTGCATTGACAAATGATGTGGTACGAAATCACTCGCACGGGTGCATGTAACGTTGGTATTGTAATTGGCTAGCACACTTGATCGGCCATTGGGAGATTCGGGTTCGAATACCGGTCAAGTTAAATGATTTTTTCATGGCGAATTTCAACCCTTGATGTAATTTTATTCCGTTAGGTAAATAAAAGACTGATAAAAATTAGACAATTACAATAGTAATAAACTTTATTCCTATCGTCAAAACAAGAACTGATAGAGATTATAAATTGCTATCATTGACTGAGTTGGAATTAGGTGAGGTAATATCACGTGAGAAAAATAATTAATTTGTATTTAAATGAAAACTACTAATTACTGATCGATATTTTGAGTAAATTTTAGAAATAGCCGAATCAGAAGTCGTATCTTTGAAAATTCATTTTCCTTAAATTCATAAAAATTGAGTGGAAATATGATAAAACATCTCTTTGCCAGAAGTAGATTGCATGGAACCAGTTTACGAGTTTTTTTTATTAAACGACCTCTCTTCTAGTTAGTTCGTGTTACCTTCACATTTAATCTATTTCAGCTGGTGCTTTGTACATGTCAAACAATCACACGTTTTTTGTAACCGGATCCGGACGAGCAAACGTATATTGACAGTGAGTTTATCCACGGAATGAGTGATCTTCCCCATTCATTCCTTCATCACAGGGTTTTACCGTGATATTGGCGTCAAATACACTTTTTATCTTTAAAATCTCATATCGAAGTGTATCTAAACATGCGCATAATTTTACATTGGCAATTCCTCTACTTTAGCTCAGCTATAACTCGATGTTTTCATTTATACTTTTTACAAATTTGCAATCAACTTCTGTGTTGTGGGAAATGCATATAAGATATTTATTTACAATTTTCTACATATATTTACAATAAAAAGTGGTTAAACTAGAAGTCACGTAAAAACAAACTTATGATAAATAGTTTTCCCTTCCTGTTTCAAAGAATTAGATAATCGGTAGTTCGTATAAAAGTATAAATACATCAATTAGCTACTTTACATTTGGCAGAAAGTGTGTCCTTGCATGAACTAGGATAAATTTTTAACTGTAAATAGGGGGTAAATTAAGCAGTCAAACACATAACCAAATCATAGAAATCAACTGACATTCGATGCCAACATGAAGGCAATATAATCCTTATTGAGGTGGGCATTGACAAGAGAATTGAAATTTTTTCCATTATTACTGCATGAATATAGCCAGACTTAAAGTTTTCTTATAATCTTCATGTAATGCTCGTTAAAAAACTACGCAAACTTGAAGTACATATTAGGTGCTAAGTAAATTATAGATGCTAGGTAGATATTAGGTTCATAATTAAATGGTAATTTAACCCTTCACTGTTGGTTTTGGAATTTTTACGCCACGTTTATTTATTAATCTTGTTCTGAATTGCCAGTTTTAATTTTTTTGTCTTCCACATTCATAGAATATTTTTACACTTTTTATTTTTTGTCAAAGGGTACTAGAGTTTGATGTTTTGTTAAATGGAAATGAGGGAACACCCCATGATCTATTCATGTGGAAATGTTCCCTGGGTGACTCGCTATAAGGACCCAGAAAAGCTCGGAGCGTGACAGTTGTGATCAAATCTTATCGATTAAATATTTATTAGATACTTACCCTTTTCATCATCAGAGGGCATAATACATTCAAAAATGTACACGTAAAGTGGTCTTACAGACACTGGGCACTTTTGACGCGTCAATTACAATTGTTCAGAACAACAATCAATTCCGGTTTCAGTTTGCTGATATGCATTTTTCGATTGCCCTCATCATTGGTTGTTCAATCCTAAGATTAGTTGACTGCAGCCCTTCACCCTTCCCAGTGTGATGCTAGTTTCAAAACCTCCTGGCGTCTCTCCCTATGTACTTTCCTATTTATTTGGTCCATTGGTTCCTGGGTCTTCCTCTGGGAACTTGTCCCTCTATTTTGCCTTCAGTTATATTCCTCACAAACCTATTGTGTCTCAGGGTGTGTCCAATTCATCTTGTTCTTCTTTTCTGTATGGTGTTGTTACTATGTAGCGATCTACAAAACAGATCGGAAGCAAATTTTATTTTTGCTTAGCAACAAAAAAACGTCAATAAAGGTAACTCATGATTTTTGCCGAGTTTGCTCGTTTTTTCAAGAAAGGCATAAAACATGCCTACTGTAAATTAGTATCCAAATTGAAAAGAATAATTTACTTTAACATTTCTAATACTACCTTTACTGCAACGTCAGGTACAATTACTTTCCTTGTCCATGACTTATTCCTGGGCCTTCCTGTTGGGGACTTTTCCCTCTATTTTACCTTCAATCATGTTCTTCACAAACCTATTGTGTCTCAGGGGGTGTGTGTCCAATCCATCTGGTTCTTTTCTGTATGGTGTTCCCTGTGATCTTTCTCTTTTTCTCTTTCTCTTCTGCACACTTCATTATTCCTTATTTTCCGTCCATTTTATCTTCAGCATACTACACCTGCACCAGGTTTCGAAGACATCTGGTCTTTTCTGGCCGGAATATCTATAATTAGCCCTAAATATTGAATATGAATTGTGTTCAAGTTTTTAAATAAGGGCCAAAGGACCCTAAATACGGATTAATATAATCAAAGAATACATTTTTCTAACCACTTGAAGGTATGCCTGTGGAAAATCTAGTGTCATTGTTAACATTTGTTATGGATGTTTTTTTCAAGCAGAAAACTACATATTTAGATTCTACAGTAAATGCCAAAGTATAAATTGTATGCTTACATCTGATAATTTCAATGTCATTTTACATCACCATCTTTAATTGAGAAGCGCTAAATGAAACGTATTATAATGCATCATCATAAGCAAAAGTCATATTTCATCTTGAAAGATACTATAGCAAGTTGCACAAATTATTTGTATGCATGTAAAAATATTCAATTTTTAAAACATAAGCTACGGGCACTTCACAGTAAAGGAGGTTCCACTCATTTGTTTTCTGTTTAATGGTTTCCCCAGACAAATGGCTGTTGAACTAGTCACTGCCAATTGATAATTATTAATTTCCGTTTCATTGCCTTTTTAAACGTAAAAACCCAGAGCTACGTTGGTATAACCAATTTAGCATTTGGTTTTTGCGGAGTATTATGCTACCTCAATACTATTTTGTGAAAAAGCACAATTGTGTGCTCCTCTAACGAACTATTATGCACAATGGCTAACTAAATTGACGCTATAGGTTGATATATATTATCGATTCCTTTCGAGCTTTTAGGTTTCTGGATTTCGATAATATCATTTAATTCATTTGTCGGCGTCGAATCGTTAGAAAAAAATGTTGATTCCTTTTTTTTATACTTTCTGCTTAAACTTTTACTGTGGAATTATCAGTATTTTGAGGTAGATTTCTGTTTACTCTACAAATTGCTCTGCCATTGGTAGATAAAAAAAGCAGAACAGAGGAAGCAGCGTGAGTGGAATTGCTTTGTCCATTAGGGTTCCGTGTTAAGCGCGCAGTACTTACTCCCTCTGCTTCTCGGTGTCGATGGCGCTGCGGTCGTGAAAGTCGGAGTCTGTCGTTTGGTTGGCATTTTCCCCGCGAAGCATTAGTGACCCCTGGGTGGGGCAGGAGGTACGTCCGGGGCTCGGGTGACAAATAAAAAGGCCCCCCGATGGAACATTTGCAGCTCGTTAACGGAGGAAGGTAGATCAACACTCATTGTCGACTTGATTGCATTGAATCCCCAGTCCTGCTTTTAAAAAGTCGATGCTATGTACCTACTCACTCTCTGCCTCCCGCGGATCAAAGGCCAACTCTCACCCAAGCCTCCTCTCTCTCCTTTCTTACTTTCCCTCCAAAATATACCTTTCCCTTCCGTTCCACCCCTGCTCCCAATCTGGCTCAGTTTTTTCTCCGGCCGCTCCCGAATACTCGTCCCATGAACACATTAACGCCTCCACTCAGCATTCCTACGACATCAGAGCTCCAATCGTTGCCATCGCAGAGCGATAAATGTGAGCTTTTTCCTCTTCGGACGAACGAAGCGGAATAAATCACTATCTTGGATTCTAATTGAGGAAAGGGAGTGAATGACTTCGTAACTAGCGAATTGGTAGGCTAACAATGAGGCTTTTTAGCAGTAGAGATGCTATAAACGAATTTATGTCTTAAATGGGATTCACGAATACCCTAGTAGAAAACAAATAAAATAATATTTTTTGTTTTAAATCACTTCTAAGGGACCGGTTTTGGTTTAAAAGTAAATGGTAAACAACACAACCATCCGATATGCAGACAATATAGTACTTTTAGCAAACAAGGACAATGAGCTACAGGAGGCTTTACATGTAATGAACCAAAATTTTAAAAATAGATGGGACATGAAAAATTAATAAGAACAAAGCCAAAATGATGAAATGCACTAGAGATGGACTTCAGGACGCTGTTCAATATCTGTAAGGAGAAAAGCTTAAGCAAGTCACTAATTTTAAATATCTTGGTTGCTGTATAACATCTGATGGAAGATGCTCAACGGATATGATAAGCAGGTGAAACAAGCTTACAAAATATCTCAATACAAACCTGTAAATAATTTGTGAAAAGCTATGTGTGGAGTGAGTACACATAGAGCTCAGAAACTTGGACCTTAAGAAAAGCAGAAAGGATCAGATTGGAGGTATTTGAAATGTGACGCTGGAGAAGATTGCTACAGATTCCATGGGCAGAGAGAGCTAAAAATCTCTAGGTTCTGAAATGAGTTGTGGATGGGCGAACACTGGTAGGTTCAATTTCAAAGAGGAGAGAAGGAGGGATCGGACATCTGTTGTGGCACTCTAACTGGATGGCTGCCTTGATGGAAGGAATGGTGGAGGGACGTGCAGGAAGAGGAAGACCTAGGTAGGAATACCTGAATGGGATTGAAGGAGGGAGGAGGTATGCAGAAATGAAGAGACTTGCTCTGGAAAGAAATATTTGATTTCCCACCAAGCTAAGGCCTAGGAGAAGAAGAAGAAAAATGTATCGCTAAATGAGGTGATGATACATAAATTCGTATTGGACTTTTTTTTACTCCCCCTCTTATCTCACGTGAGAAAACATAGTATTCATCAATTCTCCATACATTCCGATCTTACATGCTTTGTCGTAGATTTTGGAGAGAAATTTGATGAGCCAGGTTCCGCGAAAATCCGGCTACCTGTGTGGACACTAAGCTGAAGATGTTTAAGTTGTGTTAGTGCTGTGAGGCAATGGGGAAACATTTCCCATCTACCGGCATTATACAATGCGGTGGTTAAAAGTGCTCTTATCAACTCATGCTATTGGCTGAATCAGATTGGGAAACGGAATTAACTGGAAAATATCGAAAATGTTTACTGCCATGATTTTAAAGTATTGAAAGTATGCTGATTTAAATTATGCAGAGATCAAGCCTGCTATTGCCATTATACGTAATCCATGCCCAACCCGAGAAAAAAAATTCACCGTTGAGAAATGTTTAAGTTTGAAAATAAGAGCTGCTTACAGTATTTTGCGTTGATGATACGATTTTCTTTCCATTATAATTTGAAAAATAATTCAAATATAATTACCTACTCATTTGGCCAAGCTTATAATGAACTCAATATGTCAGATATTACGTTAAGAAAGATTTTGTTGACAATTCTGATTTCTTTTCCTACTTATACGTCTTACGTCCCCAAAAGACCCTGACCCTGACTAACTAAATTTTATTGAAAAGAGGAGGTTGCATTGAAGATGAATGTATTATTACTCATCTTTAATTGAGGAGCAGATATTATGAAAGTATACCGGCTATAGTACTGGCTCCCTGAGAGTTCGGGTTTGAATCCCGCCAGTGTTAGATATTTATGGGAGAGATGCTGATGCCAACTTGAGTGTCGAAGGAAGAGAGCGTTTCAAGTGTGGTGCATTGTCAGTCGAATTAATGTCAAACTTTGGTCCAGTTAGCACCTTTCTGAGTGACTCAAGGTTCCTCTCCACCCTTTCGCACCTAAACTAAGGACTAAGTTAACAGCTGCTGCCATCAAGCAGTGTCACTCGGCCGCAGGAAAGATAATAGTTGGAGCCATTGGGTCGCTACACACTAGGCCTAGATTACTTCAAGTTTTCTAACCATGCAAATGTCAGAAAGGCACGGAGGATAATATTTTAACCATGCACTATATCTCTGGAACTGATACAAGTTCTAAGTGAGAATAATACACTGTCGTGCTGATATATACAATAAAACCCTTTTCAGAATCTCCATTGCTGACTATAAATGCAATGAAATAAGACACCTGGACCCCCTCCAACATTAAGTACCTTTTCTCCCCCTCCATCAACGAATTTCTCTTTCGTTCATCATTGGTCGTTCGATCCTACGATTGGTTGACTGCAGCCCTCCACCCTTCCCTATCAAATGCTAGTTCTCTTACCTCCTGGTATCTCTTCCTATGTACTTTTCTCTTTATTTGGTCCATGAACTTTCTCTGGGGACTTTTCCTTCTATTTCACCTTTAGGTATGTTCCTCACAAACCCATTGTGTCTCAAGGTGTGTCCAATCCATCTCATTCTTCTTTTCTGTATGGTGTTCAATATAGTCGTTTCCTTTTCTACTCTTCTGTACACTTCATCATTTCTTATTTTTTCCAACCATTTTATCTTCAGCATCCTCCTCCAGCACCAGGTTTCAAAGTTCTTCTTCCGTCCCACATGATGGTACTTCCGAGATAGGTGAAGGAATCAACTTGCTCCAATTTCTCTCCTCTCCTCTCTTTCGTTATCCATCACTTTTTCATGGTTAGTGTCCTAACGTCCCTTCCCTCTCACACAAATTCTTGCGTCAGCTCATAAAATAATATGTATGTGTTCTTTCGCATGAAAATTAACATGTGAGTCATTGACCCTGTCGAGCAGAGGCCCACGCCCTCAAAGGGCAACGCGTTATTGACATTGCATTAATCCCTGAAAGTCACTCTCCGTATTGTGCGATAGACAAGAAATTCCAAATGTTCTATCCTCTTCCCCTCCTTTCCGTGTTCATCAGGGAAAAAAGTTTTTTCCTGGTGGAAAAGAAAGATCATTTAATGCTAGTGGCTTTGGTACAAAAAAAATTAATTCCAAAGTCACTCTTAAATGTTCCCTTGAAGCGACCTGCTGGAATTTATAGGGAATAGGAATGCACCCGTCGATAGAAACGTAATTATTCATGAGATCTCATTCTCAAAAATGTCGCTGCATCATGGCAGTTGAGTAGAATTCATGTTGAAATGCCGATAGGCTTCTTTAATGGGATACATTTCTTTCTAAACATGCGGATTTATAGACGACGATGATTTTCGAGGAAAAACTGGTGTTCAGAGTCACTTTTCCATGGACACCTTAGCTATCGCTTATTGATAATTGTCAAAATGTGGTTCCTATCATAGTTCTACGAACTGATATGGGAAATATTCTCTTATTTCTTATCCTTACGGCGGAATGGCTCCACTTTTTGGATGTTCGTCGCAGAAAAACGTTCAGCTAGTGAGTTAAAAGCGACCACTATTTTGAAAAAATATTTTTGTGTAAACACACATACATATGAAAAAAGTATAACATACGCTACTCTACGTGTACATACACATACGCTAGAAACTTTTGATTTTTAAGTGCTTTAAAAGCGGAAGTATAAGCTTGTACATCAAACCATTCCACTAAAATTTCTTGCCACCAACATCGAATGAATTAATAATTGCGCGACTGGCATGACCTGAAACCATGGGATCCAGTTATCTTCATTAAGTGGATATGGGTCGGCACTCTTTACTCACGGGCCTATGTCGTTGCAATCGTAAAGGTCAAATTTACTTGAATTTCACGTCCCCTTCTCCTCCAGGTGTTACACAGTTTCCTCATAAAACATTGCGTAAGTTTCTAAAATCCGCAAGCGATTTGGCGTCAATTAATCAATTTTCTGAAGAAAATTGGAAAATTTTTCTGCAGAAAATTCACTTGGAAAATACATCATTATCGGAGATTTGCATAAGTAACAAATAATAAATATACATAAAATAATTAGTTCAAATGATCCCTTGATCATAGGTAAGTATATTATTAGTTACCACGTATTTCTTCTAAATATCTATTTAATGAATAAAACTGACTAAAATGGCCTTCATCAATTGGGGTTTATAATTATTAATACTCCAAGTTATTTTTCAAGATATTTTCAGAGTAGAGCACCTTACTCTCCGGCAGAAAATATTTGACGTGAAAAAAGAGATGTGGATCCTGTTGGATGTATAGGACAGGTAGATATGGAGAAAAATATAACGAACTTATTAGCTTTAATGAAGAAAATATAGAGAGAAAACTACTTATACGATGGCAATTAGACTGGTAAATTCTTGGCTCCAGTATTGAGAGATAAATTTGGTTGTAGCAATAGATATTGAAAAGTTTTGGGAAACAATGGAGGACGAAAAGCGAGGGGTATATGTTTGCTTAGCATTTTGAGAGCACGGCAGGAGATCCACATTACCAATCGAATAGTATCCACATTACAAACCAACAAAGGTAGAACGCGGGTTCTCAGGGCTGCATGCAACAAATTTACATAATTTTTATGTGCACTGATCAGTAGTTTCTACGAAAAACTGGAGAGAATGTGTTTCATAGCCGCGGCAATACATCATGGCCCTCCCGTTCGAAGGTATTCAACTAAGCCCAAAACTCGTGTTGATTGCATGAACAACGGCTTAATTGGACAATAATAACGCCTATACAGCCTAATTCCTGTACTTAAGAGGCTTCTACAGCTATACGGGTGGCCCTTTGTAACCTATAGGGTATCGCCGTTATTGGAAGGTCAGCGTCTGAAATATCTCTAAATTGGAATTCGTATTATCCGTAATGAATACGCATGGCTTTGCCTCTCTTTTTGATAATTTAATTAATTCTTTGTCACAATGGGCAGAGCTGAGAGAGAGAATTTATTTGCGCTTTAATTGTCAAATTATGATACTACTAATTACGAATAAATAAAAAAATCCGTCGTTGGAGGCCGATAACCCGCCAGAATGATAAACGTGTTAAATAGCAATGTAAGCGTCGTATTCCTCGTTTTATTTTGTTGATCAAATTCCAGTTTTATCCGGTGATATATAAAGTCAGTGTAATGGTATTAAGGTTATTTACAACGTACATGTTCGAGGAGACGGCTTCAGTGAGAATAATCAATTAGATAAACATTTCTATAGTCATCTACATCTATTCGTGTTTGACTAAAATTAAACCCAGGTTATCATTAAAGCCATGATTAACGTCCTCAATAATGACTAAAATATATACTGCATTGAAATGCGAACAAAATTCTAGAAATAGTTTTGTCCAATTTTTGTCTCATTATTCGATCTATATTCTTTAATGGCACCAAAATATCTTCCTCTTATCGAAATACTTTTTGGGGAATTCGCTAAAAATCAAACTTTTAACGCCCGGCTCGCATCTTAAATGTAAAAGGGAATAGTTTTTAGGCTATATTAATAACTTTAAACAGTAGGTAAATTTACTACTCAGAGTAATACTTTTTATGGAATCGCAATAAAAATTTAAGCGGTTGAGGCTTTTTCAGCGTACGGCTACACAGAGAAACAAGTATAATCCTCGAATTATGCTCGTAAAGCTGATATCTGAGAATCTCAGCCACAAAATAAATTTTTTCAGCATTATTGCTATGTTCTTTTCTGCATTTTTCTTTCAACTGCTAAGTTAAAGACAACAAATATGGTGCACGGAAAAACCGTGCTTAAACTACCTTGTGGAAGTAGAGGTTACTAAAACTATCTTCTCAATTCTTGACAGCCTATTTGCGGCTATGAAAATTTTGGGAATCGCCTATATAATGAAACAATTAAGTCTAGAAACAAACTAATCTGATAAGCGTAGCAAATAACATAAAAATTTTTTCTGTGTGGAATTTCACACGTATGTGAATTGTGGGTGACTCCGTGGAATTAATGCGTTGTTAGTTCTGGTTCACTGAAAATTGGTCAAAAGAGCGTAAACTCGCAGTATTTCGAGTACGGCTTTACCTCTCGGGCTGTGGCGCTAGGCCACATAAATCCACAGGGGATATAACGCCTCGGTAGCTTAAGGTAATTTGAGTGAAATATCATTTCACCAAGAAATCAATGAATTTGGTCTCATTTTACAGAAAAAAATTTCACCCTTCCAATAACACCAAAGTATTAGCACCTTACCGGACTACTTTCCGAGATTTTGGACGAAACATACCAGCCCGTTTACATGGGAAATGGTACGTCTGTGCAATCCAGAGAGACATGATTGAAAAAATTAGGAATTTATAACACCTAGATCTCGTAAAAAATTGACAGGGTGTAGTTTTAATGTTTTCTCAACTATTTTTGAAAATAAATCAATATGTCACCTCAATAACATCTTCGGGAGCAAGATAAATCTTCCGTTTTGAAGGAGTTTTAAACGTACCGCGCGAAAAAAATGAGTCAAGTTAAAGACTTATTTAGATATTTTCATTTAATTACTTAGAAATTCAGTCATGTAAAAGTATAATATTGCATCATTAATGTGTAATGCAATATTTATGTCAAGCTACCTACAGTTACTGACATCATAACGTATAATTTGAATATGGTCTCCATTATCACCAGAGAACTATCTCGTTCAAACTACCTTAACTGGCTAAAGCACTCGGCTAGATATCGAGGGATCTGGGTTCTAGGTTCGTCCGAGGCGGATTATTTTTCCTCTGTTAAATTTTTCCCTCATGCAAGGAAAAGACTACGACGTTGCCGTCACAAGATTTTCTATTAAATATGCGGAATGCATCTTAAATTTAGGACGCAAACGAAAATTTAGATTATACTATTGCAGGTGTGTTTGGAAACTTAAGTAGTGTTCTGTGTGGATGACCTGAAATATTGTTATCACCTTACATGGACATTGGCACCAATAAAGACTTATGGGAACCTTTATTGCGGCAAAAAAGGCTTCTATTTATTTTCGATAGATTCTAAAAACTTTCAGACTATCATTCGTTGAATATGTACAATTTTCACTGATCACGTCGTATTTTGACTTTACCCAATTGAAATAGAATCTTTATATCATGAAAAACAATTTTTTCATTCCTCTTATTGTGAATGAATCATGTTGCATCTCATCTCTGTTTCTAAATCATTAGCAACGTTCCTAGAAATTCAAAAAATAAAGCGTGGAACGCAAGAGAAATTATTACAGAAATTTCTGTGCATAAAATGACATTCTCTTTTATGGCCCTGTTTTTATCTGGGTAGTTGAGCGAATAATACCCTTTACAACCGTGAATTGAGAAATTTTGTCGGATAAGGTCAGCTAAAAATCTAGGATTGGGTCGTGATATTACGGAAATCTTAAGAAGCATTTCCATAGTCAGAACGGTAACTTGGTGGTCTGAATGATCCCTGGCGACCGTTAGGAGAAGGGAGAGGGTCTTGAAATCTTGACAAAATAAGAAGAGGGAGATGATATGAGGACTTCAAGCAGGACCTAATAGCGGGATATCCATAGAAGTGAAAATGAATTAGGTTAAGTACTGTCAAATGACCTACCAATCAGCCGGAAGAATACTTAAATTAATGAAATGAATATGTATGGTACCAATTATAATTGTTACCATTTATTTACGATACGCTCAGCCTGCTCTATCCATGAAATTATATCAATAACACAGACCAATAAGGGTATGCATTTTTGAGCCTATGAGTTATTTCCGACGTAAAATTGTGTACTGAACCTGAATATACTCATAAATAAAGGCTATCTAACATTTTCTAACGCAAACTTCGAATCCGTTTGCAGAATTACTCTACCACCTTAGGTTTCTGAGATATTCAAGGTGAAAAAGATCTACAAATTGCCATTTTGACCCTTTACGGTTAGAATATTTCAAAATTCTGACGTGATAGCCAATTTTAGTTTGTAGATTCGGATTCGGCGCACAAAACTATGTCGGAAAGGGCTCTTGGCTTCAAAAAAGCAATCGAGACCCTCAAATTTGCAGGCCTGTGTAATTAATCTTTTGGTAAACACAGTATTTTAAATTTCTCATAAGATAATAAAAATGTTATATCACTTACTCTTGTTATACATTGTTAGCCCTTAGTAATCAATAATAAAGCAGTGAAACGTCGGAAAGGGACAATTAAGTTCATCAACCTATAAGAATTACGTAGATCTATTAATTTAAAAAATAATATTGTTCACAGTTTTACCCGTTTTCGAATTCACAGCCAAGTGAGTTTAAGTTCCATTTATGAATACATTATCGTTGTAAACTGGGATTATGTTTCTTCCACGTCGAATAGAATACATGTTTTCCGACAATTGGCTGTAATTGAAATTCAATGGGAATTCCGTTTTAAGGTGGAATCAACTTTCGCACAATCCCTTTTCCTCCGAGCGTCCATTCCTGCTCGCTTTTATTTTTTTTACTCGATTCGTTACCGCAGTAGCAAGTATCTCACGTTAGTTGGCTTGGAAAGGGATTCTGCAGGGAATGCCGGGCATGTTCGAACGAGTCCCTTGAGTTCAGAAGTTGTGGTCGCTGATTTAGATTGGGGCGGTGGATAAGCGGCGTTCAAAATGGGATCGCAACAAAAAACGGCGACAGCGGAAGATTTTGAAGGAGATAAAAGGAGTGTGGGAAAGGACAGGAAATTACGGGAGCTATCCTCATATCTCGCGTTTTCGGGAGAAGCCTGGGATATTTTTTTCTCGCTTGGGATAGGAGGAAATCAGGAAATGCCTCAAGGGGGGAAGTTTGGGGCTCAAAATACGCAGCGAAGGTCCTATGTAAGGCTCCGTGGGAGTTTAAGGGGTGGAAGTATCGAGGAAAAGGACGAGAAAAGCTACCAAGAGAGGGAGACTGGGAGCCGATAACTGAAATACACATGCCCGGAACAAAAATCTGTTTATGGTGATTGAGGATGCGGATCTTTGCGATGTGTTTTTACAGCCTTAACTGTCCATTGATTTCGACTCTTTTTGCCTCTTCCTGTCACTCTGGTGTGAATGTAGTTGTTTCTAATGGCAAAAACTCTTAAATAGTTACAAATACAGTTCATCGACTAGGCATTTGGATAGGACGAACCACAGTTGATTCCAATCTGCACTGAGGCTCGGGTTTATAGCCTCTTGTTAAATATGTTTTCGGCACGAAAGTCGTATTAATAATAATCTCCTCACTCTCACACTATGATATATCAACAAACCGACAGGCTGATGTAATAAACACAACCCAAACTTACCCTCAATCTCTTCTCCAGCATCAATCTAAGATATAAAATGCGTTTTTGAAATAAATCGTTTGTGGAACGTATTAAATTCATTAATTGAAAATAAGGAAGAATCGAATTCATAATTTTAAATGTGAAGATGAACAAAAATTTATATTACTTCTGATGACACCCCATTTTTAGATTGTTCTCAAAATTTCCACTAGTGTGCTTATGGAGTTTCAAAATGCAAGAATTCGTTAACAATTTTTATATATGTGGACAATCCGATTGAAGAGATCTACACCGTTCACTGTCGAGGGAATTTTATCTTATTTTATCTTTATCATTCAAAGTTCATTTCATTACTTGCATATTATTCTTGATTTAGATACGCACTGATGGCATTTTTAAATTGCGAGCAAAATAAGTACTCATAGCTTTCCAAAATTAAGAATGTTTGGTAAAATATTATTTATTATAATCATAATTGCTTTGTTTAAATTATTAATTTCTTAGTATTCAGCAACAAGTACCAAGGGCCCTTCACTTTCGATTAGCATTACTCCTCTCAGGATACACAATAAGGATCGAGCTATTTTATGCATTTTAAGCGTTGAGTACAAATTTAAAAATTAAGGATTTTAACCTTCCAATTTAGTATCTAGCAAATAAAAATTTTTCTGGAGAGCTAAATGATTGCTATATGTTACGTGGTATTATCACCAAAACTGATTATTTACTAGGGGTATATTAATGAAAAGCGTCGAATAGTCAGGCCATGGCGGGTTTTCTAATAAGTCAACAAACGTGCTACATTTGTGGCATAGATTTTTCAGAATAGTAATTTGTAAGACAACCTTTAGGAATAGACATTCAACCCTCCCGGAAAGAATTATAAAATCATCGTGTTTATTTATTTATCACTTCCAGCTTTGCAGTCGTCCACTTGAGCACATAAACAACATACCTAGTCGTGTGAGCTATTTTGAATATTGAAATGTCTTTCTTAGTATCAATGACCGCTGAATTATTTTACTTCGTCTAAGTGGCCTACTTCAGATACTTCTTGAGTACATGTGAATAAAATTTTACTTGGTTCAAGATCTAATCGGATTTTTTTATTTCACGTAAAACAACGAGCCATATTTATTTTGACTAAGTTTTCACGCTGATTTATGCGTGCATATCAGCTTTCACTTGGTCCTGGCGAACCTTGCTTTGAAGGGAGACGCTCCAATATTATATTCATTTGTGTCACAGAAGATAGTGCTTCAGAGCGTGCTTATCAGGAACAAGCGCCAGGGAAATATTTGGGAAAAGCCATGAAATAGCGATTGTACCACGCGCGGGGTTAACATTGTGTTTTGCAGCGCCAGACAAAATAAAAGGATTTACAAAGGAAACGTTTACAGGTTTGACTTTTTGGAAGTTATACATCATGGAAGAATAAAACAACTTTGTTCACTTTACTTCTAAGGATTTATTGACACGATCCGTGTTACGACACTTTGTGTCATCTCCAGGATCTGAAGCTGAAACAAAACATAGAAACCCAGGTTTTGTCAATAACGTCTCGCATATGGAGGAAACAAAGTTATATTTTCCTTCCGAAAAAGGATTTAATTGCCGTAATAATTCTTAAAAACAATGATTAGATGCTTTTTATGAAATTTCTATTGTGCAGGAGGAAGCTATGAAGGGGAGATGTTGTTCGCGCGAAAATATATAATATCAGCCAAAATGGCTTATTAAGTTTTCCTTGGGTTGATTATGCCTGGCGTAACGTCGTGAAATTACTCTGTCACAGTGATGAAACCAAATGATCTTTGTTTATTCACAGCTTTATTTGCGTATCCAGTTCATCCGAGATTCATTAGCCTCACCTTACTAAGAGGTTAAACATGACTCAACCAAATCTGTGCCAGATTAACACTCGGCATGTCACGTGGTCAGAAATTTCCGTCCATGCTCCTGACGACATGATGATTGTCCTGCATCAGAAATTTCCCCAGAAAGAATGTAAACAAATCTCTAGTGTTTTTATTCAACCATGAACAATGGACTTCAATGCGTGATTAAAATTTGGTTGTGCAAGGTGTCAATTGTGCGACTTGGTAAAAAGTCTTTCAGGATTCATTATCTGAGCCATTCTACACTTGTTGCTACTTTAGGACAATATTTAATGTTTTTTGGTTATTCATAATTGCTTTTAAACAACGATCTGTGGTATGTCATCAAGTGTTTTGAGATAGCTGCTTATTAAACTGTAGGATGAAGGAAATAGGCTTCGATGTTAACTGGACTTTGAACCGTAATATATTTGATCAAAAATGCTTTTATCATCAGTTCAATATCTTGATTTTTGCACTCGAGTATACGTCCTTTTTATTATCATCATTGCGTACTTGGAAGCTTCATGCATAGGTAATTGACATTAATGTTAAAATATTTACAAGTTCGTGTATTACAAATATAATGAATAATACATGAATACCTTGTGACACAGATCAGTAATGTCTTGGTGATCTAGCACTTATCAATACTAATACCTTAATGGCCACTTATGGGTAAAATTAAGTTAAGCGGAAAAATATGTGAAGTTGAGTTAAATTGTCCATGTGTATCCAAGATACTTGTCGTTCTAGGGTCAAAGAAGTGTTTATTTGAAAAGACATTAATCTTTCTACGAGAATGAACGTTTCGTACCCCTTCACATGATG
Organism: Ceriagrion tenellum; assembly: GCA_963169105.1. NCBI lineage: Eukaryota > Metazoa > Arthropoda > Insecta > Odonata > Coenagrionidae > Ceriagrion > Ceriagrion tenellum. Next base: position 35,995,216 of record OY720643.1, on the reverse strand, counting down.
TAGTCATTCCTGAAATCTCCACCAGAGGGAGACTTTCCTGCGGACGCGAGGAACAAATGAATACGGCCGATTTTACGCGTCGGTCTCCCCAGAGAGTGGATGTCTGTGTGCCCGTGAATGCGCCAGAGGACGTGTAGCTCACCCCACTTCTTTTTTGTCAGCCTGCGTATTTTCGCTGTCGGACGAGGAGGATGTGGGCCCGCCCTGTCCACTGAAAGAAAGAAGGGAGGAGATAAAAAAAACGATATGGGCGAGGCGGAGGGATATAAAAAAAATGAGTTTTTCTTTTTCGCCTGGGCTCACGAGGATTGTAGTAGGTACCCTAGTAACCATACTGCCTCTCATGCTCTTACCTCACCCCCTCTCCAGAAATAAGTACGCGTCTTCCTCCCCACCTCCGCTGCTCAGGCGAATCCTGGCGAATCCCTTCATTCGCCTTGATTGCCACTATCCACTCACTCATTCTCCGTCCTGCCATTTCTCTCCTTCTTCCTGGGAATAAGAGAGGGGCGTTTCCTCGAATACGCCCTCTAGTCTCTTTACACTTCTTACACTCTCCTTTCCCATCTCATCTTTACTCTCTCTATGACTTCCTTATCACTGCGTCCTCCTTACTCCACGTCTTACTCTCGTAAAAAACTCTAAATGTAGTAGTGGCACGGTACGGTGAAATATTTTGTTTCGTATTCCGTGACACAAAAACATTACAATACTGTAGTTTCGTATATAACGAATTATGTATGGTCATTTCAATTGGAATTATCCTGGAATTAAAAAAAAATGTTTCTCGACTTATTTTATGTTTCTGATATTTTCTCATATTATTTGCCAACATTTTGGGAGCTGTAAATGAGTCCTGAAAGTAATTTCAAATCACTTATCGCGGAGTCATCTTGCAGATCAACACTCGACAATTATCGAACCTGAAAATCGTTTTTTCTTATAAATTTGATATCGTTCGTCGACTCATCTGAATAACATAATAATATAAGGCTAAATATCTACATAATTTCGTATTGGCACGGTACGGTGCAATACGTTTTTCGTATTCCGTGATACCAAAACGTCACCATACTGTAGTTTCGTAACGAATGTTTTAGAGTCAATTAATATGGAATCATCCTGAAATTTAAAAACTTTTGCTCAACATTTTTTGTTTTTAATATTTTCTTATATAATTTTCCAAGATCTCAGGAGCTATAAATGAGTCCTGAAAATAATTTCAAATAATTTATCTGGCAGTCATATTGCAGGTCAATACTCGAGAATTGTCAAACGTGAAAATCCTTTTTTCTTAAAAATTTTATATTGTTCGTCGAATATGGCTCGTCTGAATAACATAACAATATTTAAGGCCAAATATCTAAAAAGAGATTGAGTGAAAAGTTCTTAAATTTTCATTGAATTATTCCCTTATAAATATTATATTGTGGTATATAATATAATATAATATAGTATGATGATTGTGACTTGAGTGGCTTAAGAGCCATAAAGTCATAAATATGGCTTAAAAACCTCCATTTTTTTATTTGTGGTGCAGTAAATTAGATTTTTTGTTATCTTAGCTTTCTTTTCATTGTATTAGCTAGTCTAAAAACTTTATCACTAAGAATAAATGACAGATTATTTCACATGCATTGACCAGTGAGAAATATCTCGTATCTTAATAATATGAATCAAATATCATACCGTCATTCCTTTTCCAAGTTTCATACCTCTAATGCTGGAAGAAAAATATCTGTTCATAAGGAGGCATATTGCTTGTGTTTTTAAGGGGAAAAATATTTATTCAAATACTTACTTGAAATTTGTTGCAAGTTACTCGACGCTTCTCTTGTCACATTGCTGTTTTATCGGATGTAGCGCCGTCCCTGGCTCGTATGAATGCAGATCACTCGCCTGACGGCCACACAGAATGTCTCTTTCCAGTCGAAACGGTGCGAAACATTTACCAAAAAGTATACCGTAATTTCTCATCATGCTCTAAAAAATTAATTTGTGCCCTATCTTTGGCCAAAATAATTTCCAGCTCCACCATTTTTTTGTACCGTAGCGTACCGAACTGTGGCCCTTGTTGATATGAAATACGGTGAGCAACGCGCTATTTACAGCACAGGACGTAATTAAAGCTAATAAAAATATGAATAGTAGCGAGAAATAATAATACAGTTAAGATCAAACTAATCCAATGGAATCACGCTTTTTAAAGTAGTAGCGAGAAATAATAATACAGTTAAGATCAAACTAATCCAATGGAATAACGCTTTTTAAAGTAGAAGAATATGCCTCAAAGGAGGCATCCCCAATTAAAGACTGGAGAAGATAAAATTGCAGAAGATAAAAAAACACCTTTCTTTTACCAGTTATCCCACATCAAGGAATTTTGCTGCCATGGCGTCTTGAAAGACAGTAAGGCCTGTAATCCAAGCTCGAGATCGGTCTTTTAGATAACTTTTTAATTGTACTAATTGGAAAAAGAATATCATACCGTGCCTCTCTCCCACCCTCGCATATCAACACAAATTTCGCAACTAATTACTCGCATTTCGTGACGTGATTTCCACTTTTATGTTAAGGGTTTTTTTGTACCAGAAGCAACGCGATAAATCATTCCATTCCATTTTCCCTATTCCGTGCGAGCAACCACTTCTGCCGCCCATCCATTCATTCTCTTTCCTTCCCTCACGCCCTCACCATTACCGAGGGTACGAGGAAGGTGTTTTGTTCGCCCTCCGCATGGAGGAGCCACTTTTCCGTGTGTTCCCCCCTCTCGCCCTGTGTGCGTAGTGGGCGGCCCATTGTGGGGCGGTCGTAAATGAAATACGTGTAAAGGGCCTCTCCCTTTCTCTCTCTCTCTCTTTCTGCCCTCTCTTCTTCGCTTCGCCGCCCACCTCACACCTGTGCCCCCTCCTTATCCTTCCCTCCATCATTCTTCCCACCTCTGTTATCCCGCTATCCTCCTTCACTTCGAACCCCTTATCAGGCTGTACTTGATCCAACGCGAAATCTCGCGTTACGAAAAGTACCTCGTGCTGAGAAAGGAATCTAGTATGATGTAAGCCTAACTGAGAGTCGTATTAAATCATTTACAAACGGGGAAACAGGCAACATACCACAATTTGGTAAATGTTCGTGAGACAGGTCCATCGATTTTCCTTCATAACTTTCTTCCCAGACGTTCAACAGATATCATTTACACTTTGTTTTGATCTTAACCTTTGTATGTCCTTTAACTTTCTATTTTATTGCCGTAATTTTAAAATTATGGTGTTCCAAATCGCTTCTAAATCACGTTTCTCTGACATATTTCAACTGTACTCCGCGCCATATTGCCGAGTATGAACACTATCCACCAGTGAAATACTTCATTATTTCACTTCTTATATATTACGCACCTGTAAATCCTGACTAATTTATAAAAATGTAATGGTGTCTATCTGTCTGTCTCTTGCTCCAATCGCAAAAACTACTGGACTGATTGAGCTGAAATTTGGCATTTAAATAGAAAACATATTTGGGTGTAACATAAACTGTATAAATAAGCCCGCAGGGTCCCCGAAGGCCCCCCTGGTGGTCCATGCTATGACGTTCGGTGCTTCGGTGGTCGGTGCAGTGGTTTCATTTTTTTTGTTTTTTGAAAGTACTTTCACTCAAGACTTAGGGTTGGGATTTTTTTATCGGATGACCAAATAAATGAAGTTCTCAATTATTTCAACCTATTTTCTTTTACGCCTCGTATTTTTCGGAAAATCCTGTTTTTAGCTGAAAATGTCACATTTTTCTCTGAAATCAACAATAACATATTTTCTTGACAACCAGAGATTTGATTTTCAAAGGAGATTTATGCCTTTAGCATTTAAATATCACGTTTTCCTGCAGAACCATGATAGCACATAGAAAAAAATATGCATAAGATGGGCCAAGAGTCCCAACGGCCTTATGATAGATTAATTTGTGTGGAAATCGATAAATTCAATCCATATTTACAAGTATTCTCTTCAATGTCTTCAACGACCACGCTGACAGTTTTTTTTCAAGATTTGTGGTTTTCATAAAAAATAAGTTCAATGTATTCCACACCTGTTGAATTTCAACGGGTACCTTCTGCTATTATGTTATAAAATATCAATTTGCAGGGTCACCCTGGAGGGGCGGGTTGGGTTGGAAACCCACGAAAGGGTTTTTTTTTCCTAGGTTAAATTTCACATCGCCCCCCACAATAATTACCTCGGAAAAATTAAAAAGTATCGCGTATATCCGGTATATTACGAAAGCGTTAAGATTTCACATCTTACTAACTACCACTGCGCCATCTGGTGTCTCTTTCCTTTAACTGCAGGATGGACGCCGCCGAAAACCACGTTTACGGAATGTAACGTCTTCTAATATCTATCATTTTTAAGGTGGGTTGGAATTTTGTTTACCAAAAAATTTGCATTTTGTGCACATTACCTCTTTCTATTTTAGCTGAAAAACAGCGATATTTAAGGGTAGAAAAAAGTTTTTTACTATGGACCTGTCTCACGAACATTTACCCCAAAGTTTGATGCAATAAAGCGGTCAAATTAAAATATTTTTTTATCACTCTGCAATAATGTTTTTACTTCCACATCTAGTTCATAAAAACACCGAGTTTATATCTTTCGCCATGCGCAGCAACAAATTCAACATTAACTACCTCGGGAAAATTAAAAAGTATCGCATATTTGTGGTATAATACGAAAACGTTAAGATGAGAAATTCTTACTACCACTGGGCCATCTGGTGTCTATTTCCTTAACCCCAAGTTTTTTTTACCCAGAGTTTCCATCTTTCGCAATGCGTAGCAACAAAGTCAACATTTACCTATGATAATGAACTAAACAACTTTTTTACACTGCAGTTATGAGTGTTTTCATCGTATTCGTAACAATAACACGACAAAGTTGAACACCTTAGCATTTAAACTTAAATATTTATGTTGAGCCTTTACTTTTTAACTCCTCCGTGCTACATCCCTTGTAGGGTTTTAGCCTCTGCGGCAATGCTGGTCTAGTCATCACGATCTCTTGAATGCATTCTCTATCATCTAATTCTCATCTTTCTCTACTTTCTCCTCTTCATTATCCTCTTATATCCTCTTCTACATTATCCAATCATCTTTTCCGGGGCTTCCTCTCAGTTGTCTACCACCTGGGTGTCCTAGATATCTTTTTGACCATTCTATCTTATGCCACTATCTCCAGATGCACTAGTTTATTCGTATAGACTTAATTTCTGACATCATTTTTGGATGTTTGAAGAGTTCTTATAGATCTCTATTCCTTCGTTTCCTCCTCTATCTGCCTTGCTGTGTTGCACATAAAAATAATCCTTTCTCGACTATTAAGAAGCTCTTTTTCTGCAGCGGTCATGACCCATTTTTCTGAAACATACATAACCACAAGTCTAATCACAGTACGATAAACCTTTGTTTTTAAGTTTCCACTAAGATTTTTTATGACTTGATCACCTTCAACGATGTTAGGTAAGCCCTTTTTCCTGCTGCAATCGTAGTTTTGTATTCATACTTTCATTTCATCATTTTATTTACCTAAGCCCCGAAATACTTGAACTTATTACTACTATCGTAACTGTTACCATTTATTTTTTTCATTTAATCTATTACGGTTTTACTTTTTCTGGACGATAAAAAATATTGTGTTTTGGCGCAGTTCGATTAAATTCCAATTTTTTGGACCTCCATCAATAATCTCTACAGTTCTTCCTCGAGATTCTTGAGTCATCATTATGTCTAACGTCATCAGCGTTAGCTACATTATGTGATTTTACGGTACCACCTGGGTTGCTGTCTTCTGTTTTTCTCATTGCCCGCTCCAGGGGGAACAGGAAGATAAAACACAGTGAGCATGGTGGATCACACCTCACCTTTTAGTACTTCTTCGAATTCTCAAGTGATACTTCCGGTAAGGAGTAACTTCCTGCACCGTAATTCACTCAGTAGGTCCGTAGCCTTGTTGGCTGGGGAAATGAAGGACATATTGCAGACATGAAATTAGTGACTATCCCTCTACCGGAGCTTCGTTGAAACTCGAAAAACGGCGTCCAAATTCTTCGAAAAATCTCGAAATTGATCATTTTTTAGGATAAATATCTAAAATACTGTACGAGTAAAAGGTAAATTTTTCATATTTTACTAATGCGCATTTATTACACTACCAAGTGCAGTCCCTTATGTTAGGAAGTGCTGGAGTTTCCCACAAAAATCTTTTTTTTTCGCTGATGCGCACAAAGCTGCACTCTACCAGACTTCCATCAATCCCTTTCTTGTAGAACCTCGTGGAACAATGTGATCGTTATAATATAAATATACCAAAATATAATTAACGATGAAATGAAAAGGGAAAATTGCTGTGCACAGACTTTAACCGTATCTATAACAAAAAGATTCTCCCATTGTGGTCACTAATATATTCCTCATAGCCAACATTTCTCCACATTTTTTTGAATAATCAGGGCTTTGGCAATAAGAAAAAGAACAACTACAACCAGGTATTTACAGAGACATCAATGCAAAAGCTGTGGCATAATAAAATTGGTTACTATAGTGATTAGTAGCATTGAAACATCAATAAAGTATACGAGAACTCTAAGCAGTAAGTAAATATCTAAACATTTACGGTTGACATAAATGAAATGAGCTTAAGTAAACCATTTACAAATTTTGAAAAATAATCTATGGCAATAATAATAAGAAATTACAATTTTACACATATATAACAGATATAAAACCAAGATATCATTCATATTGATTATATTTTTGTTCTTATAAAAAATCAAGAAACCAATAGAATTCGATGAGAGCTCATCAAACCAATATAAATTCTGCTGAGGCGCATGCCTACTAAAGTGTTCAGGTAAGTTATCAATCAATGGCTGTAGCCTACCAAAACAGCTGTCAGGGCATTTTTACCTATTGGTCATTTTACGCTCATACAATTTCTAATTGCCGCAAGGAGGTATAGAAGGCATTCCCCCAGAAGTGTCCTTGGTAAGGGTACCAACATCAAGAAAAAATTTTCAGAGAGTGGGCTCTAAATAGGCTAGACCCCCGGTATTCACGTGCATACGTACCCATGACGCCATTTTCTCTCGGGTTAAGCAAAGTGAAAGAAGAAGGTGATTGTCGTTAGCCATAGAAAAATGGCGCCCTTATAATTATGTCCTCCATAATTCCCTATCCTTATGGACTACAGGAAGAAGCTGCAACTATCACACAACCTCAATGTAGTATATAAAAAATTCATTATTAACCTCTTGAATTTTAATACGTACGTTCACCCAACTGCATGATTCAATAGAGTTGTGCTCCCCATTTTTACATGAAATGTTTCGAGAGTTCGGCGCGGGTGGGGGATAATTTAGTCTGGCTTTGATGCAGTGGCATCCACTACGTTTACCAATCGATCTCAGATTGATCTGACCGGATCAGCTCTCGGTAGTAGGGCAAAACAACGGACTATTAATTGGAATCAATCTGAGAAACGGGATGACTCGGCCCGCTTTCTCGGCCAGTATAAGATTTCAGATCGATATAAACCAGCGAGTCTGTAGCGCTCCTCAATCTTCTTTGGTTGTCATAGGGAAACAAAATATAACCTATTATTAAAGGCGATCGTTGCAACCAGTTGTAACCAAAGTGCAGTCATGGCGAGTGAAGTGACATTGATGATATCGTAGCACATAGCAATTCTATCTGTAATTGGGCAATTTTGTTCACAGCGACTGAAAATTTCTAACTCTCCACTTGTTTACATACCGGGCCAATCGTGCTTCAAATGATAGGTTCGATTGTTCACTATCAATATTTTTAGTCCGTTTTGGTAAACCAGACGATCTAAGTCGGCTCGCTTGGAATTTTCAGATCGGTACGAGTTCAAATCGATTGGTAAACGTAGTGATTATAACCACCAAGAATTTTTTTTGGCGACTCGAATTTTATATGAAATATCTGAACGGGCTTTATGCTACTCGAAATAGGAAAGTTAAAAGAAATTAGGCTCGTGGGTAGTAATCCTTTTCACTCGAAAATGCATTTTCTCTCATTCAATTCCAAAAAGATACTGTGCTTTTGGGTTTAATTCCTTTTACTCCCATTCTATCCCTTTACTCATCAATGGACGCGAACTTCGTTTGTTCACTGACGTCAGCCGAACAAAAGTACGGAGAAACTGGACCGGCTATTTCTTTTTATTTCCTGACGTCCATTGTTGCGAAACGTGCGGGATTTCACGGCGAACGGGCCCCGTATGGAAGGATATTGCAGGTCTATCCTCCTTGCGCTCCTCCTCCCACGCCGTTCACGAAGAATGTAGACAGTGGAAGTGAGATAGTGCGCTCCTATTACATGCTCTCCGGGATTACGTCGTAGCTGGGACATATCCTCTGCCAAGAAGATTTCACCTCGCTTGCGAAATGGCTTTAATCGCATCGAACCAATTCGTCAACGGAAATCATTCTCTGCCTAAATCCCATGGCAACCATGTTGCGCCGAAAATATCCCTCGTGGATGGAATGAAAAAGAGTCTTAATGGGTTTTTTCCAGAGCACGTGAAATTATAGTCCTTTTAAGTTGATGGAACGTTATGAGTTTTATTCGTAAATGCTTTATCTTAGATTAGTCACGTGGTGGAGATGTCGTAACCATTTAGGATGATTTGAGACCCACATGGGTGAATAGTTTTTTTCACAGTTTCAGTAATTTTTTCCACCGTGACTTAAAAGAAATCTTTACTTAATTTTGGATGTGTGAATATTTTCATTTATGGTAATGGAAGTAACTGCCGTAGTTGTTGTGAAAGTAAAGAGAGTAATTTCTTGGTTACTGGAATGCTAGAGGTTATATATGTACCTGCATCATTCAGTGCACTAGTGTTAAGTATTTTTCTTATTTAATGGCCATAAATGTTTAGAAAACTTTCGAGTGAATTTCATCAATTGCATTACACCTAATGGTTCCTATGATCTGGTGATCCCCTAATGGCGTATTTCTATATGAATAGATATACATAATTGCGCTCTGTATCTTTATCTATATCATATCATAAAAGGTGCTATTTAGGCTAAAATCATCGGTTACAAGTCAAATTAAATCAAAACCTGGTGGTAAATTTAGCAAACTTTGTTTTATTTTTGCAGTTTATAAAACTCTTCCTGATATTTCTTTTCGTGGTACTTAAAATATGCATTTTCAGATTTATAAATTTACTTTAATTAGATCAATCGCTAAAAGTTCACCTGTACTTGCATATTTTATAGAATTATCTCACTTAACTTTTTCTCTATGAATTCAATGCCAAAATCAAATTGATTTAGAGTAAATTTTATGCTTTTCATTCTATTATTAACTATCCTGGTTTTTTTCTTCAGAAGGCGACCGAAAAATCTACAATCTTAAATTGACGGAGATTAAGAATATTTAACACCATTGAACTATTCCGATTCCGTATATTATACAGCGGATAATTTAATTGCAATAACTGCCTTGATATATCGTAGTGATCAGTGCGGTTTTCCACGTAAACGAGCTTTATTATTTCGGGCAAACATTGCCACAAGTTTAAAGGGTATCCAATATTGGAAGTTGAGAAACATCCATTATTGAGATTTTCACATTGTGAGTTGTTGAATATGAGATATATTGAAAAAATAACGGTTTCCTTTTTATTGAGGATGAAAAATGATTTTCGTCACTATGAAGTTTCCTCGAGGGGTATCGCTGAGGATTATCTTATCGTCTTTCTCTAGAAGGAAGTTATAGACAACACTGGTGTGGAATTCTGATCTCTGAAATGAAATAATTGCAATTCAGACAGTTTTTTTGTGGCAGATAATCTAATTTAACCAATAAAACTATCAAATGTGGCTTAAAAATTCATATAATCATGTTTCATTTCATGAGAAGTCTTTCAATTCGTTAATTTGATGCTGAAATGCCTCCTTTAATTCAATCCAACGATTCCCCTTCGAGCTATATCTCAATACTTCCTTCAACCTCTCATCAATCAACTCGGGACTTTCCTCACTGGGCCTTTCCCAATAATACGTTACGAAGAAATATACTTAAGATTTTTCCCCATTTTTTTCTTGATGAGCACAGTGCTTCCTCAACATTCATTAGTCAATATCATGCATTTAATTTTCCATCGCCCCATTCTTTGTTAAATTAATTTTTCCTGCAAGCAGGATGAGAAAAATCGAAATTATTTATTACCAAATCATATTAGGAGTATATTTTTCATTTAAAATGCAATTATCATCGATTTTACCGAAGTAAATCGTGTCGTTGAATTTCCTTTTGGCGCTTATTTGGAAAAAAGTACGCAATAGATTGGAACGATTTTTTGCTGCGTTAGTAATATACTGATGATTTAAGTAACTAAATACACCTTGGATGATAAAATAGGATTTTATTCTTTCCCGGCAAATGATGCTTGTAAAATTTTCTCGGGAATTCCACCGAGTTGAATTTGTAAACAGCACCAACGTTTCAACGGACGTCTCGTCTATCGTCATCGTCATAGGATTTGACTCACCCTGATGACGATGGACGAGTCGTCCGTTGAAACGTCGGTGCTGTTTACAAATTTAACCCGGTGGAATTCCCGAGAAAATTTTACAAACGCCTCGGATGATTGGTGATATTACGCCCTGATGTAAAATAGAATTATTTACTCAGTATTTTTTTCAATTAGCTCTTTGAAACGGAGGAAATTTTCGCACGCGTATAATAACCCTCAATTTTGCATATGTTTTACTTGCATAATTTTTTAAATCCACTGAGCTTATAATTTTCATAAATTTCATAAGACAAATTCTTTTACTGCGAAAAGAAAAGTAAGGCAAAATAACAATTGATGAGATCTCAATTTTTGATATTATTGATGCTATATGTTAGTTTTGATATTACATAAATCTATTTCTTCGAACCATTTCCGAACTTAACAGCCAAAATGGGTATCCTTATCATCTTTGAAAAGAGGTTGAGTACTTTTACAAGTGTGGCGAATATGTATCACAAATATGATTTTTTTCTTTTTCTACCGATAAAAGATAGGTTTTGCTGGAAGTCAGGAAATATTCTCCAGGTTTTTTTACGCTCTCAGGGTACTTTTAACCTCAAATATTTTCTCTATTATGAACTAAGCAAAAATTAGAATATGTAAAATCTACAAAATATGTTTCATTCAAATACAATTAAACATGGAGTATATTCAATCAATTATATTCATTCCGGAAAGGAATTCTTAAATAACGAATTTCTGTGGTAATAGTCCATCGATGATCAATTCGGTGGGCTGAGTTCTAAATTTAGCTCTCTTTCAAAGCTATTCTGGCTCAAACGAGAATTTTGTAAAATTCTTCGGTCGAATGTTTTGCATGTCAAGCTGTCTATTCCGTCGTTTATTTTGCGCACATGTTACGTTGAATTATATCGATGAGAAACACTAGTAGCATAAATATGGAAGCATGCATCATGAAAGACCGAAATATAGTATGCAAGAGAACATCCTTTTAGCGTATCATTAGATGAAATTTAACTTGTTTTAAGTACATTTTCTCAATTCATCATCATTGGTCGTTCAATCCTAAGATTGGTTCGCTGCAGCCCTCCACCCTTTCGTACCTAATAATAGGTTCCTTACTTCCCGGTAGCTCTTTCTTTGTACTTTCCTCTTTATTTGGCCGATGAACTTATTTCTGGGTCTTCCTCTGGGGAATTTCCCTCTATTTTGCCTTCAATTACTTTCTTCACACATCCGTTGTGTCTCAAGGTGTGTCCATTCCATCTGGTTCTTCTTTTATGTATGGTGTTCCATATGGTCCTTTCCTCTTCTACCCTTCTGCAAACTTCATCATTTTTCTATTTTTTCCGTCCATTTTATCTTCAGCATCCTCCTCCAGCACCAGGTTTCGAAAGCTTCCAGTCTGTTCCAGTCAGTTTTTCCAATGGTCCATGACATGCTGATATTCATCCTGGGCACAAATTAGACATTGTTGCCCACTCTTACCTTTCCCCAGCATAAATAACTGTGGGCTACAGAGTTTTATACAATACAGAGGTTTTATTACAAACACGCAGATCTTGTGATATTGGTAATTTTGTAAAGCGTGACTCGCAGGTAACGGTCAATAATCATGTTTCCGATCCAAAAAATATCTCGCTCCACATGTATGTTTTCACAAACTGTTTCCTAGTTTGTAGTCCTATCTTCTTCCAGCACAACAGTGTTTGGTGCAACCTCTTCATTTCGTATTTTTTCTCCTTCCGTTATAAGCAGGAATGCAAGGGGGATGAAGACGGGGGTTGCAAGCTTGACGGCGCAGGGGTGGCCGTCGTGGGGGAAGGAGGAGGCGGAGGAGGAGGGGAAGGTCGGAGGGGGAAGGCGGGCGAGGAGGAGGACGGGGAGGAGAAGGGGGACGAGGAGGAAGAGGAGGAGGAGGAGGAAGAGGTGAAGGAAGACGACGAGTTCAAGAGGCGACTGCGACAAGACCTCATCAACAGGGACGGCCACAGGTAAGATGACTACCTGCTATTCTGTAAGGCGGCTCCTCTCCGACCATGTGAGTCAAAATGAGTACTTAATTACGCATTTTTATACATTTGGCCTAAAATTCATGCTTTTGCTGATGAAATTGGTTATCTACCTGTTGACAACCAATATCTACGGATTATTCCATAATTTTATCTTCACTGACGACATTTTTTCAGCCATTGGAGCATACTTCAGCGCCATTTGTATAGACCAAACGCAATTGGCCTTCAGTTACATCAACATTTCACCAATAACATTAAGAAAGAGGTGTTAAAATGCCTACCATTTATTTTTATTAAATTTCTCATGATTGTTCTCATCTTATACACTGTTTTAATAAAAAGTCTTTATGTAAGATTTCAGGCTTTCCCGGTGAATGCTTAGAATGTAAAGCTCACGGATTTCCAACCGGGTAATGGTATTTTGTGGTACCCCAAACTACCATTACACCAAGATCAAACCGAACGACCTCACCACTACCTCAAACCACACCACGCCTGTGGTGTGAGGTAGTTTGTTATGGTACCTCAAACTACACATAGAGTGTGGTTTGAGGTACCATAAACTACCATCACCCGGTTGAATACTAGAGAGCTTAACACTATTAAAGTCTTTACATGCGCTCTCGCTGAAATTGGCGTTTTTCTGCTGTTCTGAGCTCTGAGCAATGCAAATTCGAGTCCATGTTAATCTCCGCGTCCAAGGCATAATTACCGTAAAACTAACCTAGAAACTCTATTTTCGTCTTACTTTTTAAAACGGACTTCAAATATGTTAATTTAAGTTTTCAGGAACTATGGGATTAGTAATCGTAGGGCCGGATCCACCTTAACGCACTTTGGGAGCTTTGCGTTCGCTTTTTCGAGCTTTCCCTTCACAACCCTTAAGCATATTTGCATTGTATTCGTTGAACAGACCTTACGCTCTAAGTCGGCTTCATTGGTCGTTCAATCCTAGGATTGGTTGACTGCAGTCCTTCACCTTTCCGTATCTAGTTTTAGTTCATTTACCTCCGGGCATCTCTTTCTTATGTACTTTCCTCTTTATTTGGTGCTTGAACTTGTTCCTTGGCCTTCCTTTCGGTCGGCCAAATAAAGGGAACGTTTCCCTTTATTTGGCCGACAGTTATGTTCCTCACAATCCTATTGTGACTCAGGGTGTAATCCAATCATTCTTGTTCTTCTTTTCTGTATAGTGTTGTTACTAGGTAGCGATCTTCAAAACAGTCCGGAAGCCAATTTTATTTTTGCTTAACAACAAAAGAACGTCAAAAAAGGCAGCTCATAATTTTTGCCGAGTTTGCTGTTTCTTTTAAATAAAGGCATCAAACATGATTGATGTATAATAGTATCCATATTGAAACGAATACTGTAGTTTAACACTTAGGATACTAGCTTTACTGCATCTTCAGGTACAATTATTTATATAATATTTACTTAATAATTGTTGAGGTAGTCACGTGATGCGGTAGGGGTGTGGAGGAAAAAAATTAACTGTTGAGAGGGAAGGCAAGGGAACATAGATTTAGGGCTTGTGAGTAGGGAAAGATTGTTATTCAACGAATAATTTTGTAATGCGTCACTGTCACAGTAATCGATAGATAATATGGAATCAATTTTACCTGACGTCTCAGTAACGCTGTAAAACGCGTCGTTCAAATTAAACAATTGTAGAAAAAGGCAAAGTACCCTTTCAATATGGTGACTAATGTTAAGTTCTTTTACAAAGTGACGCTTGATATCGTCAAGTTTATGCTCATTGTAAAGATGATTTTCTTCTCTGTTATGTAAAACTTTCATTTTTAAGTACGCCTGACCTACTTCGAGTTCCCCTTCTCCTAGTCATCTTCTTAAATACTTATTTCATCGTCAATAAAAGTTTTCTTTCACTCGCTAGTCATCCGTACTATAAATCTACGATTCCTCTAGAATCACTTTCAAACTTTTCAAAAAGTTTTCCCAGCTCTTTATTCAATCTACCTCTCCCATCGTCTTTCGATTTTCAATAAAATCTTTTTTGACCTTTGTTCTAGTCCACCTGCACCAAACCCGTCCAATTTAAGTTATCGGCGCAGCCATAATTCAAGCTGTGATTGCCTCATTTTACCGTAGAATAATGAAATGAGAAACGCAGAAAGTTATGCTTACTCAATGAACTACAAAATTGCCTATGAGATCGTCATGAATACCCCATGATGCGCGAGTGTTTTATCACTTATCCCAGTCTGTTTTGGACTCAACTGGTCATTAAACGTGAATTAAGCGTTGGAGGGTGCATGTCATCCTGTTAAAGTTGAAATTTTGCATATCCTGGGCACCCAACATATCTTTAGGTCTCTGTAGGCAGTTAATCTTACACAAGAGGGTGTGATTTTTTGTGTGTTTGCTAGCTGTCATTTTCGGATTATCTCACTAGTCTCCCGATGGTCAAAAGAGTGATTACAGATCCGTAAATTACTGGGTTATTCATGTGCAATCCATGTGTAATGAGAGTGGTTATTCAGGAAAAAATGGTGTAGCCGTTTACTTAATGAAAAATGGTGCCACACCTATCACGTAAGCGATAAAATACTCTTGGTTAAAATAAAAGCAGCCCCAGCTAGTATTGTAGCTACAAGTATACTTTCCAACAACAACGAGTGGATATGATGACGTGAGGAAAAAATGCCCTGAAAATTTGCTTGAGATTGTAGGCAACATAGATAATTTCCTTCTAATAGAGGAATACAATGCGTCAGTGGGAATCGCTGAACATTTTATTAATGTTGTAGAATTGCATTAGGTGATATTAGATGGAGAGGTAGAAATTTCTGTTCTCTTTTGAAATTCTGTTTACAATATGAGCAGTTAATGACTAACGCATGCTTTGAAGCACCAAAATGAAAAAGATACCTGCAAATGGAGAGCATATGGAGATAGAAAGATGCATATTTTAGATTGCACTGCAGTCAAGCAAAGATACAGAAACCAGATTAAATCCATTTACAGCTACCCGGGGGCTAATGCAGACAGTGACAGCATAATCGTGGCAATAATCTGTGGCGTTAAACTTAAGAAGCATAAAACAGCTGTCAGTCATAGTAAATAATGTTCCCGTAAACTAAATGATGTTGCTACCCGACAGGAATTTCAAGAAACAGCCAGAAAACTATTGTAAGTAATTAAGAGATGGGACATCATCAAATCTGGAGTAACAACCGCTGCCAACAAAGTCTTAAAGTTAAGAATACTGTGACCTTAGAATTTTAGATCTCATTGAAGAAAGGAATCGGTTAATGTGCATAAATCTTACTACGCACAAGGCAGTCAAAAATAAGATTACACCATTGGTTGGGCAGAAAGAAATATAGATATACAAAATAATCGAAGAAATTACGAAATATTAAGGTAAAGGGGTATTTAACAAGGCTTTCAGCAATGCCAATACATTACAATATAGGCCGGAAACCAAGGGAAAACATGGAAATTTATTCTTAGGGCAAGAAAAGGTGTGCAATAGATGCAAAGAATATATTGAAGACTTGTATGGTGGGGAGGGAATTGGAAAGAAAAAAGAATATATTTATGAGGAAAGTGTAATTGGTGTGTTTGAAAGGTGCCACAAGAGCTAAATTCTACAAAGATTAATTTAAATTAAAAATACAAAGCAACATGGGTGGATGACACTGCAGCAGAACCCCTTCAAATGGTGGTGACGCAGTAAAGAATAATCTTTATGCTACTGTATTTAAATGCTATGATAGTAGTAATAGTACCAATATACAAACTGATTGCGCAAAAAGCAGAATCATTACAAATCCCAAGAAAGGAAATGCAAAGGGACGTGATAGTTACAGACAAATAACGCTTTTGCCAAACGCTTCAAATATTTTACTGAAGATAGTCATAGACAGAATGAAAAATTAAATTGACCGAGGCTTGGATTGTGTTCAATACGGCTTCAGATCAAGAAAAGGCGCATGAGAGGCAGTATTGGCTTTGCGCCAAATTTTAGAAGGAAGGCTATAAATTTACGGGAAAAGTTACAGAGTTTTTATTGGCTTAGGAAAGAATTTCGACTAGGTTAACTGATGATTTTTGTTTCAGGCGATGGACAAAATAGGGTTGGATTCAAGAGATGGAGTCTAATTTAAAATCTCTACAAAAGCCAAACTACGGAATTCTACTTAATGGCACCAAGAAAGAAACCAACATAAGATAAGTTGCGCGACAAGGTTGTCCAATATCGCATTACTTATTTACCCTATGTATAGAAGAAGCACTATCCTTAATGAAAGTTAGGACAAGAGGAATTAATATAAATGGGAAACGGCTTCATTGCATTCGATTTGCAGGAAATATAGCTCAAGTAATAGATTAAGAGAGAAAACTAAGTCTAGCTTAAAGAAATAATGCTAATAATTCTCAATAATATTCACTTAAAACAAAAAATTACACATTTAAAGGCAATTTCATGGTGGCAGAAAAGCGGGAAAGTGGAAAAATGAATATAAGAATATACGGAGTAAGTATGGAGGAAGTAGCAGAGTTGTCCTATTTGGGTAGTATGATAGAAAAAGATAACAGTTTCTCCTGAATGGTCTAGAGAAGAATGGCGTTGACAAATAAAGCGTTTCGAGTAAAGAAGTCTCTTGGTAAATAATAGTATTGGCATTGAGACTCTGAGTAAACTCTTGAAAACTTTCATGGGCAGTGTGTTAAACGATGGATATGAGACATGGGCACTAAGAATGAGCGAAAAACATAAAGTAAATCCTGTAAAAATGTGGTTTTCGAGATAAGATATGAACATTAGGAGGACGAATAAAAAACTAATAAGCAAACACGAAATCAATCTCGGACGAGAAGAGAAATATTATAAATTATTAATTCAAGAAAATCAAAGCTCCCCTGGCTCTTACTCCAGCGTGACAACGTCATGCAAAATATAATAGAAAGAGAAATTCTCAGTAAAAAGCTGAGATGTCGACTAAGGACATTGTATTAAAAGTTATGATGACAGAAAAAGGATTTAGTAGTACCTAATTATTGAAATAATAATAACCCAATTATTTAATAATCTATTTATACCTAATTCTTGAAATTAATATTGAATACTGAGAACGATGGCAGTCATTGCTGCAACAACAATGCTATACTTTTCGTGAATGATGACGGTCATACAAGACTACTTCATTGCTTTGTTTTTTTTCTTAAACCTGCCCGTCTCAATATCTGTGGGGAATCATAGAGTTGCTTAGATGCTTACACAGGGTTTTAGTCAGTTTAAATTTATTCAATGGGGCACGTATTTAACTACCGTTTGACCATATACCAGTAGATAACAGAACGATGAAATGTAAGCTTACCTGGGTGAATCGTGTTTTCCTAATTTTTTTAGAAGAAAGCATTAGCATGCTCTTTTTCCTGATAACAAAACGCTAAATGTATTAATACTCTAAAAATCACGGTGTGGAAGTTAAGAAATTTAAAAAAATTAGCCAACAGAGTATCTATGCAAGATCTCTTTGGAATACCCGCAATTAACGTTCGCTCAAAATAAGATCCAATTTCAGTTGCTTTTTTGAAAAGAATATTTCTGAGTGAACATTGTGGAATCAATACGGAACTGTGTGTACAATTGTAATACGTTCGAAGATTGTTGAATTTTGTGATCCGTCATTTAGTGAATCATTAGTGTTCGCCTGTTATATGCGATACAGAATGTAAACAGAAACTATTTTAATGACAATTATTATAATTTGTGGCGTCCAGTAACAACTGACATTTTTATATTCTTTTGCTCTCAACCGGAATTATGTTTAAATTTAACCCTGTCATCCTTTTAGAATATTTGGATGTTTATAATAGGAAAGAAAATATAATGAAAAGATTCGAGAGGATAGCACTCTGATTGCCTTCTCTCTCTGGCGCCCAGTTCATTTTCAAATGCCTTTTCGAAAGAAGCGAGAATGTCAGAGTTCGTGGAGAGCGACGTCGTGTTTGCCGACTGGACGGAAATTAGACGCGGTCCAATTTGAAAATTCGTTGCATCGATTCCATTTCCTCTATCCTTTCTCCACCCCCTTTCTCCCCACTCACCCATTACCCATCCACGTTCAACGTATAGGCTAATTTACTGATGCAATCATCATCTGCACCTATATCTGCATACTAGGTGGTGTTTATAGGAGTATATGTATTTTTATGAGTATTTACACGGAATTATGGTACTGGCGCAGTGATAATAATAATGGGTGGAGTAAACATAAAATCTTCAGATACAGTTAAATATCTTGGAATTACCTTAACTTCTGATATAACGTGGGGAACACACATACAAAACGTATGCGGCACAGTACTAAGGAAACTAGGTTTTGTTAAGCGTATACTAAGAAAGTCATCGGTTGACGAACTAAAATAAATGCTATTTCGCTTCTGTTAGGCCGCACCTCAAATACGCCGCGAGCGTTTAGGACCTAGTCATAAAGATTTAACCAAATAATTTTTAAAATACAAAGGAAAGCAGCGCGCTTCGTTAGAAACTGCTAAGAGCGAACATACAGTGTCTCACAACTTTTAGAGGGATTAAGGTGGGAACCCCTAGAGACTCGGAGGCCACACGCTAGGCTTAGCTTGCTTGAGAAATTCAGAACTGGTGTGTTTCAGAGCGACACAGAGAATATTATCATGACGCCTCACTACATCTCTCGGTCTGACAGAAGCGATAAAATAAGAAAGATACAGTGCCGAACAGATAGGTACAAAAGCTGGTTCTTTCCGCGCCCAACAAGCGACCACAATTAAAACTGAGCTCCACTAAATACTTTCCATAGTACAAGTCACCATTTCACCTCCCAAAACTTTATCAATAACATCTTTACTCGGCTGTTATCCCTACACCCCCTGCCTCACGCTCGTGCTACCGCTCGCAGGGTAGTATGTAGACGTATATGTAGCATACCGATGTAAAATACGATAACATACTAAAACTCCTGTGCTCCGAATACGGTTTACATGTATTTATCTAATTCTAATCACTACCTATCTAAACTAATTAATCTGCCTTTCTTTATACATTGTCTCGCCACATTGCCAGAGCAACCTTAGTTCCTCATCAAAAATTATCTCCGGTAATCCATAATTAAAAATGATATATGCATATCCAAAAGAATTGTTAACGAAAAAACAGACGCTCGTTTCTTCAAATCACTTGCGTTACGGGCACTTTACTTAGAAGGAACTTTTTTTTAAATCGGCTTAACAACTACTGTAATATGTTATGCTTTGGACGCTGGCTAATTTCATCTATAATCTCTAGTACTTTACGTATGAAGAGACAAGTTCATAGGAAGAGATAACAGTGTGAGGGAACTAGCATTAGATAGGGAAGGGTGGAGGGCTGCAGTCAACCAGTCTTAGGATTGAATGACTAATGATGATGACCTTACGAAAGTACGGATACATTTGGTATTTGCGCTTTCATGGGAAACTCAACAGTTCTGGGTTGACAATGCCCATGTAGCATCCGATTTTGTCTAATTTCGGTATTTTTTCACAGTCCTACTGTGGACTGCACTAGAACCGCTCAAAGGGCGCATGACTCGTTGTTTTCGGATGCCAGTCATGAAAGGGAAAGGTTAGGAGCCATTTCTTTAACGTTTCCTGTTGAAATCTCTTTTTTACTTATCCTTTTTTCCCAGAAATCAGATTATTTTTCAATAAAATAATTCAGGCTTGTCTTCCAATTTCGTCCATTCTCGGCTGCGTGACATAGAATTTAGATCGTGGAGAAAAAACAACAGCAAAAATATTACTTTATACTATCAGATGAAATAAAAGTTTTTTCATAAGTAGAGCGATTGGAAAAAAGAAATTTTTATTAAGTAGTTTGGGTGATATTTTTCTCCTATCACACCAGAGGCTTATCTCAAATCTATATGATAATTTTTAGTTCTTTCAAGAGGCGTGAAGTAAATCCAGTGATATTGATAACGAGCAAGCTTTGTTTTTATGACTCAAGAACGACTCAAGAAATGGCAAAATGTATGAATTTTAGTGTAACATAAACTGGGTTTATTTGTTCACCGCCGTGTGTTAGAAGCTCTTTCACTACCGGAGGTTATTATGAAATTTTATGAAAATTACCCGTGCGAGTCACTTTATACCACATCATTTGTTAATTCAATGGTTGGAAGTTTAAAAAATTATTATAAAGAGTAAAACTATTTTAATCATTGAGAAAATACACGAACAACACGTATTTACATTTCTGACAAGAACTACATGTCAGATCCCATTTTTTATATAATATTCTCTCTTGAACGAAAATCCATGATATTTTATGTAATGGAAAACAATATATTTTTATTAATTATTAACAAACAGTAATTCTGTGACTGATTGATATTTTATTTAAATTAGAAACATAAGATGATAGAATGATTTTTACATCATTCTCTTTCTAAATTATTAAGATGAGTAAATATTTTCTATTTATCATTGAAAAATATATGGACTACATATCGCTGTTTTGCTGAAATTGCAAGTGATTCAAGTATAAAACTTTTACCAGCTTTCTCTGGAACGGTAAGACATGCCAGATCGCGTTAAAAATAGCGCATGGTTTTTGAAAATCACCTTAAAAAGTAATGCCAAAACCGTTTAACATTTTTGGTATAATTTGAATGATGAGGTCTCATATTTTTTTGGAATCATTTTCTTCAAATCTATGTCAAAATTATGGAATTTAATAGGTGGATATATTATACCTAAATTCAGGTCTTCGCGCAGCAGATCCTATATTCAAGAATCCCAAACGAAGTGTAATGAATAGAGACAGCTCCCTGCTCCGAAAGCTTGAGAAAATAGGTTCTGGCGCGGTGGTCTCTATATATTTTTGGCCTATTGGATTCGTTCTCTTCAGGACCAGTATTTTGCTCACTTTATCGCTTCCATGGGGCCTCTCGGAGTGCTCACAAGAGGCCGCTACCAACGTCGCTTTGATTTCATTTCGCTCTCAGCGTTCCTCCGCCCTTCGTTCGCCCTAGGAACTTGGACTGCTTCAGGAACAGGCACTATGTAATCAACTCGAAAGGCTCTCCGGGTAGATATCTGATTGAAAATTCTCCTACAGCTTTGAGGGGATTGGCTAGCCACTTCTTGAGTCAAAATAAACAAGAAAAAACTATTCTCGCTTTAGCGTAGGCAAGGTTTTATCAAAAATTTTAAGCTTTAATAATAAAATCTCAAGATTATGAATAAATATAATTTCGGTCATTTAATATTGCCATTGGGTCATGAAACAGTTATGACTTCTCTGCAAATACGGTATGTTTGCTGTAAAATGAAATTCAATACCTATTCTACAAGTTTATATTCCTTAAGGAATTCATAATTTTGTATAAAAGCTATATTGCAGTGTGCTAAAGTCTAGATACTCCCTCCCGCTCCATTGTGCAGTGAAAAAACTTAAATACGTATATGAAAACATGGGAGCTGGTAAATGCTATGAATAGAGATTATCTAATAAGTGTTTTCGGTCAAAGCAGGGGTGGGACTATAGTGAAAGAATTTTTAAATGAAGGAATGTAATGATTTTTTAATATGATTTTTCATGAAAGAATGTGAATTCCATGGCGCGGGAATGAACATGTCTGAAAGGAGTGCGCTTCATTGGTTGGAATATGGCGAGAGAATGCATGAGTGTCTAGTTACGGAACAGATGATTGGTAGATGAGTAAATGGAATCGGAAATATTTTTCCAAACTAAAATAATGAAATACAAATGAAACTTCGCGCTTCGTTTAAAACTGCTACGGACGAACATATAGGGCTACACATCTTTTTGAGGGATTAGGTTTGGAGCCGGTAGAGACTCGGAGGCTATACGCTAGGTTTAGTTTGCCTGAGAAATTTAGAACAGGTGTGTTTCAGATCGATACAGTGGATATCATTTTGGCGCCACATTATACTTCGATGTCTGACAGAAGCGATAAAATAAGGGAAATACATTGCTAAACAGATACATGCAAAAATTCGTAATTTCCACGCACAATAAGTGACCATAATAAAACTGGAGCTCCACTCTAACACTCCCATAATACACTTCATCTTTTTAACTCCTGAAACCTTGTCCTTGACATATTTACAGGGCTAATGTTCTTACAACCACCACCACGGTGGCCCATTCGGTGGATATCAGGGTAGTATGTAGATGTAGATGGCATGAGGGTAGGGGAAAACAGAAGTCATGGGTAAAGGAAGTGGAAGATACTATTCGTAACTGAAGCAAAAGCGATTTTCAAGAAAAGGGCTATTCGAAGTAAACATAATTTTGAAGTTTTATGCTTGCAGTTTAGTTAAAAGTACAGCATAAACCGCTATTATCGATCGTAAAACTTTTTGACTGTGAATACCTCGAGTATAAACGGGGTGATGAGGTTTCATTAAGATATGTGAATACTTCATGCGGCTTGCTTCAAAAATGTGAAACATTTCAAACGACAAAAGAAATGGTAAATTTTCACAAATATTCTCGCCAAATAAATGGATTCAACGCTACCAGATTGTTTCGAAATATTTCATTAGTTTGCATAATTATCTTCTGGAAACTATCACCAGCACAAAATGCTTTTTTTCTCCAGAATTTGGCTTCCATTTCCTTCAAAGCAAATGTCTGGAATGAAAAGATCAAATCAAATGTTAAAATAAAATGCATGATATCAGGAATTCTAAAATAGGAAAAAGCACTGAACGATGCATACCTTATGGTCTTTATCGCAGTTACGACGTCAATTAACTATCAAAGTCAACGTTAATTTTCTGAGATCAAAATATGCCCGTACTTGGTATTTTCTAGATAAAAAGAATTTTAATAAGAACAAGAAAATTACATAACTTAAAAACCTTTGTGCCTCACACCAAGTCAAGGAAGAGAGTATTTACTGGCTTGATTCAAAGTTTTAGAATTTTCCAATGGTTACCATCACTTCTTTTTAACCCTCTTGTTTCCTTAAAAACTACTACCTAAAACAAACACGTGTTCCCTCTGGTCAGAATGACCCAGTACGCTGAAATGTTAAAAATTGAGACAGTAAAATATTTTTGCAAGTTATTACGCGTTATGCCGTTAGTAAGCACAATAAAATCATCACCCAACGATTATTTTTTTGTTGAATAAATATGAACTTATCATTATACATGTATATTAATGCCAAGTCTATAGATCGGACTCAACATACTAATAATGCATTGAATATAAATCGCTGGAAAATAAAATGTTGAATACAAAATATTGTTAATACTTACAATTTTATCTTTCAGTTGGATCGTGTCAGGCGATACTTTGTGAAAAAGTGACATATTAAATACAACGTTCAAGTTTTAATTAATTTATCTTTCAGAACAATAATATGTTGAATAGAAACAATAATAAGGCATTTGCAGTTATCACTGAAGAAAATGATATGCTGAATATAAATTATTGAATATGCTGAATACAAATATACATGAACTTTTAATGGAAAAATACAAGAAATCAACACACCATCCTGACAGCAGATTTTCCGCTGGGGCCCAGTTGTATACTCGTAATGTGTGACTTTCATCAACCACATTTTGACGTGGCCTAACGTCGCCTTGAACTTACTGGAAGAATGGGTATTTTTGTATATTACAATAGAATTCTTGAAAGTGCAGTTGGACGGTATCGAATTGATCCGTAATATAATTTGGCCATTCTCGCTCGTCTAAAAAAAATAAGGTGTATATAAGACGCCCTCTCATTGGCATCGGTTTTCATAACCTGAAAATATTTAGCCTAAGATTATAAAATCGCGCGTCATTATATTCTTTCTCTCAATTCTTTCAATTTTGTGGTACTGATTGTAGCAGAGAAGTGATTTTTTTATTGGAGTTTGGTCTACCATAATTTTTCCTGTTAGATTGAATGAAAACACGTTTTACACGTGATAGCTTGTATTGTTCCCACTGAAAAACATTTTTTCAGTTCTCTCTCATATTCATTGACTAAGCTTTTTCATAGTTAGGTGTATACTTACCTTTTTCATCCAAATCCACATGGTGACTTCATTATTTTTTAGTATCATTACAATTATTATCATTTTATGTTTTGCACTTGTTCCAGGATAGAAACCCTTCAGAACTACTTGAAGGTCACGTGGATTTGACAAGAGAAAAATCTTGCTCAAATCAACTGAAGGTATTCACCGTTGAGCTATTGCGTAATTATGCGGTCCGAAAAGAGTCTGAGCCTACGTGTGGGCAGTTAGTCGGGATCAAGGGCCACCCTTTGGTGCGAGATCGGTGACCCTAAGGTTATTAATCGACCTCACCCTCCCGTAGTCTCATATAATCCAGCTTTCATACTCTGTACGTATACCATGCCCAGTAACATGGGCCTGGGGCGACAGGAAACATTCGCCTG
This sequence comes from Ceriagrion tenellum, assembly GCA_963169105.1. Classification (NCBI taxonomy): domain Eukaryota; kingdom Metazoa; phylum Arthropoda; class Insecta; order Odonata; family Coenagrionidae; genus Ceriagrion; species Ceriagrion tenellum. The sequence goes on along the minus strand of OY720643.1, from coordinate 35,970,215 downwards.
CGTCTTCCCGCTTCGTTATTTAATACGAAACGCCTTTTGGATTCTTCGAACATATTTGTGCCCTTAGAGACCAATAATCGATAGTTCTCCTCTCTACCTTTGCTGGCATTCCCACTGGTTAATTTTTCTATCTGTGTGTAAATCTGCTATAACGATCTGCAAAAAATCTACTTGTGTGCCACCACAGGACCATAAGGAATTGGGTAGTAGAACAACTGACATGGAAAAGGGAGAGAAAAGGCATTGGACGAGGGAATGCGTGATAATGAAGTGTATGTGAATAGGGTGTACGAGTTCATCGCTATGATTTGTTATACCTACTCATTAGTGTTAGTGGAACAATGCATTTTTTAACCACCAGTTTGCTGCATAGCATCCTAATTATGTTCATTCTCTCAGGTTTTATTATTATCATATTTTGACTGCTGAAAATTCATGTTGACTTTGATAGTTAATTGACGTTGCAACTGCGACAAACGTCGTAAATTATGCATCATCCAATGCTTTACTCTATTTTGAGAATGCTGATATCATGAATTAATTTTTTAAATTTTATTTCATCTTTTTATTTCAACAATTTACTTGTATTAAAGGCAACATCTAAAATTCTGGAGAAAAATGCATTCTCTGCTGGTTTTAGTCTCATGTTACCTTGAAAGTTGTTTGAGTGTGTATTGCTCTAAGTACCTAAGCCATTGTATACCCACTGAGTACGTAGTGTCTGCCCACGTAGAGCTCACGTTGCTGTGTATTGCAAATCAGAGGATCTTTATTTGGTTTTTAAGCCAAGTGAGCAAATTTTTCACCATGAGTTTCGAACGAAAGCATGGAGTTAAATTATACTTTATTAAATATTTGTACTTGTTACGATATCGGGCTTGCTACAATCTTATCAAATCATTTTTTCTCCGCTTTTTTCCTAGCTCTCCAATAATCTGTCATACTCACGCTTTCTTCTCCTCTCTTTATTCCAAGTCTTATTTCCGTCATTCTTTTCCCTCTTTCTGAATCTCTTGAAGTTATGTATCGGTCGTATAAATTTCATTTTAACCTACATTAATGTCATCCGTCCACCCCATCTCTTCCTTGTCTTTCTTATCCAGTGGACCCACTGGGTGTGTGGCCTACTCGAATGAACAAGGTTGAAAATTCGCTTCGCTCCTCTATTGTTGCCCTTAATTCTCATTATGTGGCTGAAGTACCTAGTTAGAGATATATTAAACTTTCAATTATGTTTTGTGGCTGTGTGACTATGTATCTTGTGAAACGGTATTGAAAGTCCAAATTCAATTTCCATATCCATGGAGATCTAAATGGGAATCGGGTTGTAGTTGTGGTTAGAGTGCATCTACATATTACCCTGAAAGCCACTTATAGGGTTTTTTTGAAAGGGGTGAGTTATCATCAATAGGCACTATAATGTACGTGTAACGTTTACTAACCTGAACTGCACTATAGGCATTCTACCATTGCCACAAAAGCATTTCAATTCATGTATTATAGAACTACGTAAACTAGCTACAAGAGTCATACATTATTTTATATTAAATATTGTTTCTACCGTCGTGCTTAAGCCTTCCAAATTATAATTCTAAATTTTGGCCGGGTTTTCCAAGTGATATTTAACATATAGACTCTCACATAAAAGAGTATTGGCACTGAAATTTTATAAACGATGTGCATCTTGAATAGAAAGAAGCACTGGTAAAAGTTCCATACTTTTATTGACCACCTAGCCCTGTTTTGGCATGCTATGCCCTAATGATGGCATAACGGGCCGAAACCTTTGTTGGTGGTGGATAAAATTGTGGAAATTTTCCCAGTATTTCCCCATCTTCAAGAAGGCTCTGGTTAGGCCACTCCTCGAATACGCCGCGAGCATTTGGGATCCTGGTCATAAAGATTTGACCAAAAAAATTAGTAAAATACAAAGAAAAGCAGCACGCTTCGTTAAAATTACTACGAGCGTACATATAGTGTTTCACAACTTTTAGAGGAATTAAGGTGGGAGCCTCTAGAGACTCGGAGGCTACACGCTAGGCTTAGATTACTTGAGAAATTCAGAACTGGTGTGTTTCAGAGAGATACAGAGGGTATTATCATGACTCTTCACTACATCTCCAGGTCTGACAGAAGCGATAAAATAAGAGAGATACACTGTCGAACAGATAGGTACAAAAACTCGTTCTTTCCGCACACAATAAGCGACCACAATAAAAACGGAGCTCCACTAAATACACTCCTATAATACTCGTCACCATTTCACCTCCCAAAAACTTACATCTTTACATTGCTGGTGACATAACACCCCCTGCTACACGCCCATGCGGCGGCTCGCAGGGCATTATGTAGATGTAGAAGGCACACTCACTTGGTATACTTACAGGTTGAATTGCTTATCGCCTCTTTTCAATGCTGTGAAAATTAATTAATCTTACCGTGTTTTCTCCTTCTCTCCGGTCTCAGCGAGCTGGCCAAGCACATCAACTTCTTCACGCTGTCGTTCCGGGACCCGGCCGTGGAGAGGGACTACCATCGGCACAGAGAGTCGTTCTCCGGGGCATCCGTCCTCGCGCTGCCCCTAGTCCTGCTCCTCGTGGCCGCCGCGCAGCTCATAGTCCTACCCAGGTAAGGGCCCAGGCACTACAGGCTTCTGTTGGGCACACGGAATAATGTATCGAAAAATTATGCTTTAACGTTTTTGGGATTATATTGTTTAACATATGACTTGGTTCTTTCCCGGCTTATAAGACGAAGGTAATCCCAAAAATAAGGTCTAAAATTTTTTTCTAAATTTAAATATCCATTTGTTTTCTATGATATTTACATATCATAGAAATTTCTTTTCTGTAATTAAAAAAAGTCATTTTACATCATTTTAAAGATTAAACATTTGTGTATTTTTCTGCAGAATTGCCATTTCGGTTGACGATTTTTGTAAACGCTGTGATAATTGTATGCCCATTCCCATGTGCATTTTGTATGCCCATGTCACACCAGCTCGCCGCCATGTCCTTGAGAAAGCGTTGAACCTCATCTTTCACCTCGTCATCGGAGCCGAATCGCCTTCCGGCCAAATATTCTTTCAGCTTAGGGAACAGGAGGTAGTCCCTGGGTGCCAAGTCCGGACTGTAGGGTGGGTGGGTGATAATGTTCCATTAAATTCTTGCAGGAGAGCGACAGTTTGACGAGCGACGTGTGGGCGAACGTTGTCCTGAAGAATGCTTACGCCCTTGCTCCTTGCGACGAGCGGCGGCGAGGTGGTGTGGCATGGGCTTGCAAAAACTGTCACAGAGTCTACAAAAATGAATCGATCGAAATAACAATTAAGTAGAAGAATAATCAATTGTTTAATCTTTAAAATAATCTTAATATCATAGAAAATAATTGGATATTTAAATTTATAAAAAATTGGAGACCTTATTTTTGGGATTACCCTCGTACTAACGAAGTCTTCACGGGTTTTCCACCAGGTAGGTAGCTTATGGGCGACATTTTGATGGCTACCTACGCTATCGTCCTCAGAGCGTGACGATGACGGAGATAACTATCGAAAAATCGGCCGAAAGCTACCTAAACTGGTGAAAAAACCCGTGTAGACTTAATATTTCTCCTTCGCCCCGCATGTGAGCTAACTTAAGAGGCAGGGAATCTTCGATCTAGAATAGCCGATGGGGTCGACGGACATCATGTAGTCAATAAAATTCATTACATATGGTTTTGTTATGAAACTGGTTTGTATATGGCATAGTTTCGGCTGTCGTTAAATATTAATTACAGCCCTACGTACCCGTAATTTGTCAACTATGTGGTGAGTCTTTTGATGCGTAGTTAGGGTAAGCGAAGAATGTGTACGAATAGTTCATGATAACCTGCAACACAAATGCTAAATGTTACGAAGATGGATTACTAGAGACGATCTGCGAGTATATACGGACGGGAAAGAATCACAAATGAGAGAATAAGAAATACAATTTGAGTTGCCCACACAATATTCAATGGCATTAAAAAAACAGCTTGTGTGGTATGGTCACATACAGCGTATGAAGACGAGAGAGATTACCTAATCAAATCTTAATTCGGAATCCACGAAGTAGAAAAAAAGAGGAAGGCCCAGAATTAGTCAGAGAGAAGCCATTGAAAAGGCAATGAGAGAAAAGCAGTTGCCGAAAAACCTGAGGATGGATAGAAAGAAATGGTGGTTGGGCATCGGATAGCATTGTAACAACGGAACGTTAATAAAGCGAATGTATACATAGTTCATGACGCAGTGCTCTAATAAGATAGGACTACAAATTAGGAAACAGTATGGTAAAACTTTCGTGTGGAGCATAGCACTCTAAGGATATGAAGCAGTACCGTAGGGAAAGCTGACCAGAAAAGACTAGAAGCCTTGGAAAACTGGTGTTGGAGGAGGATGCTTAAGATAAAATGGACGGACAGAATAAGAAATGATGAAGTGTACAGAGGAGTAGAAGAAGAAAGGACCATATGGAATACCACAGAGACGAGAAGAACCATATGTATTGGACAGATCCTAAGACACAATGGATTTGTGAAGAACATAATTGAAGGTAAAATAGAGGGAAAATCCCCAGAAGAAGACCCGTGAATAAATTTATGGACCAAATTTAGAGGAAAGTGCATAGGAAGAGATACCAGGAGATAAGAGTACTAGCATTACATAGGGAAGGGTGGAGGGCTGCAGTCAACCAAACTTAGGGTTGAACAACCAATGAATGAATTCATGATAGCTTACCCAAAAAATACAGTGATGTATTCAAAACATGTTGACACGATTTATACAAAGCTAAGTGCAAATGACTGGTGTTCTTGATCAATATTTCATATCCCGACATGTCCTATTTTCGCAGTGATTTTATTTCATTGTATTCTAGTAGAAGTGGTTGTCCCTCTCTAAGTGTCTAGGCCATCGTTCTGCCCCGTCGAATCAAGCTGTTCCTAGATAGCACGTGAACTCATTTCCGTATTAACCGTCACGCCTATGTCTGTAGGAAGAGCAGGCGAATGATTTCCGATGCTCGAGAACTCGTGCGCCCTCCCTTGGGAGAGAGTGGAGGAGAAGAGAATGGGGCCATATCGCTCTGGCCACACTCCGACGGTGAATGCGTCGCTTGTCGAAACTGTGGAAAAATACAAACGAGTGCGCGGCGCCTCCATTTCCTCCCCGTGATTTCTCGACATAGGAGTGCTAATCAGTGTCTGGTACAGAATATTGCGTGAGAGTGGCTGTGTGAATGAGGGTATCTCGTGAACTCTTCACTGATTTGCTCAACAAATTCATTCATTGAATTGTACATACATACATATATACCAATCACGCCGTTACTTTCCGGGGTAGGCACAGTCACTAAGTTTCACTCATTAATACATAATTGTACACCTAACTCTGCTTCAATAATTTCCTCCATACTGATCTATCCTTGTAAACCTCTTTTGCCTCATTTACCCCAATACACTGCTTCATACACGCCCTCCTGTTTTTAAGACCCCTAACATTCCTCCTCTTAAGAATTGCCTCAACCACATTCAACCACAACTTTCTCGGCCTACCTCTACCTCTCGCACCATTCATTTCACTCTTATATATCTGTTTCGTTATTCGACTCTCATCCATTCTCTCAACATGGCCAAACCAACGAAGCACTCTCCTTTCATATATGTCCATTACTGGAGCATCCAACCCACACTCATTTATTACCCACTCATTCCTGACCCTATTCATCCCACTTTTGCCGCAAATATTCCTCAGATAACTCATACCCACGGCGTTTAGTCTACTGTTATGTCTGTCCTGACATACCCATGTTTCGCTACCAAATAACAAAGTGGGGAGATGTACACTTTTGTACACGGCAATTTTCGCTTCCTTAGACAGGCACTCATTCCTTGATGTTCTCCAGATGCTACCTACCATTTTCCTTCCAGCATTCGCACGTCTCTTTATCTCCTCATCTATTTATCCATCTTTGATTGAATTGTATATTGGATTAATGCGGTGTCTCGAATGTTACCGATGAGTTTAGCTGGGTTTACACCCAGAGTTCACTTCTGTGGAAATGGCGAGTGTCGGGATATCTCGAACCGTAACACCACTATCAGGGCATTGTTCTGCTTGCACACGACTTCCTAATTTTTCCAAGCAAATGGATGACGGAATACCATTTTAAGTTTCACGCTTTACTTTGTGGAAAAGCGGCACATGAAATGAGAAACCATGGTCGTTGGAAATAAAATAGCGTGGATACAAAGTGAGTTCTAATTCCATGTATCGCTTATCCACAAAGTAAAGCCTGAACCTTTAACTTGTATTCCGTCATCCATTTGTTTGGAAAAATCCGTAAGTTTTGTGTAAGCAGAACAATTCCCTGCTAATGGCAATAATCAAGACCTTAGTAATGACAGATATTATCTTTAAAATGAAAACACTTAGTTCTTTTCCACCAATATATTAAAAACAATTCGACCTGTTTCGGCCTTTTCAGGCCATTATCAAGATTACAATGCAAAATTTCGTGGAAAACACCACAGTTTATATAGAAACCTCAAGGAGAGGGAGGGGGTTAACAAACCCCTCTATATAGTATATCTATAGAATATCTTCAGCTCTTCTATAGTATATCGTCAGGTACACTTGCTTTCCAGAGGTTTGTAACCCCTCCCCCCCCCCTCGAACCGAAACCGGTCGAATTATTTTTAATATATTGGTGGAAAAGAACTAAGTGTTTTCATTTTAAAGATGATAACCAACTTCTTTAAAGTAAACTTTGGCAAACCATTGATAAATAAAAAAACCATTGATTATATGACAGATATTGTCGAAACCATGGTCGGTGAAAAGAATGTAAAAAGTATGTGTGTGAAATGTACGAAGTGAGTTCTCATTTCACGAATTACGGAAGTAAAACAATGAATACGGTAATTACGAAAATCGCCCAAATTTGTCAAAAATGGCGTTGGTATATTGCTGTTTGAGTCCGATGTGAACATGTGGGTTAAATTAATTTGTGTGAATTTCAACACTTATGCATTATTACGTCGAATCAAATGTGTTAATTGTGACAGTAATAATTATTATCTAATAAAAGATAGGTCATAAAGCTTACCTTCGGGATTCTCAAGCATTTAAAATATTTTCAAATACAAATAAGTACAAATAAGCAACAGTGAGTCCTCCTCCTACTAAGTTATTCGTTGTTCACATTTTTAATCTCCGTTTGCTGTCATGTGGCCAAGATTCCACCGGATGTGAAGCGATTTTATCGCAGAATCGATACCTACGCACTTTCAGGAAAAATAGAAGCCAGTCTATTTTCCTTGCAAGTGAAAACCTCGGTCGATTACTACCACAATCGACCCCTACTGCCATGGAAGTCCGTGCCTACAGTCGAAATGTCGACTGATAGCGACTTATAAGGCTACTGTTATGGAAGTGAATTCCATTTCTAAACCCGCCTTAATGGTGTATGGTATATATCGAAGTGATTCAGTAATTGCCATTGTTAATTTATCGAAATCTGTATCATATGTAAATTTACTAAGATATAAAGTTTTGGATTCTCGAATCTAAAAAGGTTGAGAATGTATCCTACTTCTTGCTGCTCATTAAATACATAGGAATCTTCTTTTACTGAGGAAGCATTGACAGTGTTTCTCCATATCGTAGGTCAGAGATATTGTATTAAATTTACGAGCCCACAATAAATACTATGGTGAAGCGACCATCATTAGTTTACAATTGATGTACCTGCAATGTTACTGTGTTGCAATGTATCACTTTTCATGTAGAGATGGATGATCTCTTTACGTCCACCCCTGCTTTGGAGTTAGAAAGGGGATGTAGACGGTGAATACTTGGCGGGTTCAGCACTAGTATGACTGGCTAGGAGTTTAGGTGGGTTTACACATGGTTGGGACAGTACATAACTATGTGCATAAGTTACATAAATACGTACATTAGTTACGTAAGTATTACACATGGTTGCAACATTACATAAGAATGCAAAGAAGAGGTAATTGAAAAGTTTGATGAGGAGTGTAGCGTTGTACGGGGCAGAAATGTAGGTTGTCAAAAAGAAGGACCAGAGTATGCCGCAAGCTTCCTAGATGTAGCTGTAGTTGAGGATTGAGTAGGTACAATACACGGAAAGTTAGACAATCGAAGAAGTATTAAGTATGATGAGTTAGGAAAGGTAACTTATGGATGAGGACGAGTGGAGGCGGGGTAAGTAGCTGGAAGAGGTAATGAGGGGTGATGATTTACTCAAGGCCATGGTAGAGGGAAGAATTTTGAGTTAGCAGGCTAGGGAAGAAATATTATATGGATGGGATGAATAAGAGTAGGATGTGCTAGAAGAGGAAGAAAGAAATACTAGAGGTCGATAGGGCCCTGTACAAGTAAAAACCTGGAGGATTTTCCCTTATATTCAGTTAAATCAACCTTCCAATGGTAAATTATTTTAATATTTATGAAAGACCCAGATCAATAGTTTTCTGCATTCATAAATATTTACCACACCGCACACGATCAGCGTGCTCTGCTCGCGTGAGCAAGAAATATGCAAACACGACTATCCCTTTGTTTTTGTATAATTCCTTTTTTATCTTTGTTCATAAGCTATTGACTTTCAGCTGCGAGCTGTTTTTCATTTCTTCTTTCTCTTTCATCTCGGTCTCTTTCTCCCTTATTCATTCATTAGTTGTTCAACCCTAAGATTGGTTGACTGCAGTCCTACACCCTTCCATACCTAATGCTAGGTTCCATACCTCCTGGTATCTCTTCCTATATACTTTCCTCTTTATTTGGTCCATGAACTTATTCCTTCCTTTCCTCTTCTACTGTTCTGCACACCTCATTATTTCTAATTCTGTCCGTCCATTTTATCTTCAGCATCATCCTTCAGCACCAGGTTTCGCAGTCTTTTCTGGTCAGCTTTCCCAATGGTCCATGCTTCTAGTCCATATAGTGCCACGCTCCACACGAATACTTTCACATACTGTGTCCTGGTTTGTACTCTTATCTTCATCGAGCATAGCAGCTGTCTCTTTTCCATGAATGCCTTCTTCGCTTGGGCTATTCTCCGTTTTATGTCCGTTGTACTTCTTCCATCCCACGTGATAGTACTTCCAAGAATGGTGAAGGAATCCACTTGCTTTAATTTCTCTCCTCTCAGGGAGACTACTGCATTCAACTTCCCTCCCTTGTATGGATTATGATTTTATAACTATATACGTATATAAATATTCATGTAATAGATACCGTACATATTTAAATAGAGCTTATTTCTTCATTCTATCTCTCTTAAGTTATTTTTTCTATTGAAAGGTCGTAATTTCAAAACTTTTATGCCCGTTAATTCTTGGTTGAAACTTAAACTGTTATGAATGCTCTAGGGATAGTAGTCGTAGAGTTTCCATCAACGTGCACCACTACGGTAGTTATTACATTAACAAACATCAAAAAACGTGCGGAAGGGATGAATTATAACCAGCAAACACTGAAATTGAAGCAAAATGAGTATCAAATAGCGAATGTTTACTCTTGTTGCGATAATATAAATATAAAAATATCTAAAATTTCACAGTAGGGTAGAAAGCCATATCAATAATTTTGGTAAAATTATTAGTTATCACCTACCCACTCATGTTTTAGAAAAGAAAATAAAGGCTCTTTGGAGAGGCATGTATTTAATTATTCTTACTAATCAATAGTGTTTATTACACAAAATGTGTCGCGAGGATAGCCAGTTTTTCTGATTCTACCCAAATGAAAACCATAGCACATAAAAAATACTTATCCCAGAATGATTTCAGGCGTCGCCTTTGGTAGTATATCTTCAGGTACACTTGTTTTCCAGAGGATGGCCGTGATATAATCGTTTCAAACTGGGTAATTCCGCACCGAATGAGTAAATATTTTGAGTAGCGGAGATGAATGGAACGTGGTAATAAAAACCGAGCTCATGATTTTGAGATAAAATTTCGGAGTCTGTTCGTGGGAGTCGCATCCGAATGCATGCGATAACTTTTGACAACCCTTCTTTCTCCCTGCAGAGGATTTGTGCTACCGTAAACAACGCCATCTCTTCCCCTTTTCCAGTCTCTCATCTCTTGCAGCGGAAATGAAGTAATGAGGAACCGGGGGAGGGTTTCTCCACTTTTATGGGAATCCGTTATTTATATTTTAAAGAATTTCAGAATATACATCTTCGCAGACATATGCAAGCCCAACCAGTGTGTTTGGTAGAGAGCAAATTCATACCAACGTGCACCACTATGATAATCTTTACATTACCAAACACTAGCAAATGTGCGGACGGGGTGAATGATAACTAATATGCACTGAAATTCAAGCTATAAATGTGACGCAAATACCGAATATTTTCTCATATTATGACAGTCTTCTTCTTCTAAAGTGAATCTGTGCTCAGAAGGTTTCAATTGAACTTCTCTCTCCATGCTCATCTATCCTGCGCTGCTTCCCTCAGCTCTTCGTAACTCCTTCCATTCATAATATCCGTCAACATCTTATTTCATCGTCTTTCTCTCCCTCCCTTTCCCTCAATCTTTCCTTCTAATATTCTTTCCGGCAGGCAAACTTTCCTCAGGACGTGTCCCAACCAGTTTGCCTTCCTCTTTCTTATTGATCTCAAAATATTTCTTTTCTCATTTATCCCTGCCAACACTTCCTCATTTCTCACTTTATGACTCCATTTAAATCTTCCCATTCTTCTCCATAGCACCATTTCAAAACCATCTAGACATTTCTCCTCTTTCCTCCGGACTGTCCATGTTTCTGCTCCATAAAGCTTACCACTCCAAATAAAACATTCAGCAAATCTTTTCCTCTGATCTATATTGATTGATTTATTTGAAAGTGGTTAGTTGACTTAACTGTAGGCTGCCTATCCCTGTGATATTCCACTTATTATTTCGTCCGTATAACTTCCATACCATCTTATAACACTTCCGAGGTATCGAAAGGATGATATTTTTTCCAGCCTTTTTCCATCAATGGTCACATTCAGAACTCCTTCCTCTTTTCCTGCCTTCATTACTTTAGTTTTCACAGTGTTAACCTTCATTCGAAAATTTTCTCCTACCCTCTCAATTACGACAATATAAACACAGATTCATTTTAAATTTAACAGTTAGGTAGTAAGCCTGAAAGATTCTCTCTCAGTGCTACTTGCTACGTTATTACAGCAGCACGATATAGAGAAAATAGACTAATTCTACTTGCCTGTCAATGAAAATACCTAAGCTTCTCTCTGAGTCTCTGTGGAAGTCATTATGGACTCATCGTTTGCAGAAGTTATCAGAACTGGGGTTACCACTTGCAAACCTTGTGCAGTGCTGATTTGTTTTACCACATATAGGGTTACATACTTAATTAATTATTCTATGCAGAAACTCAGAAATTTACATGGAGCGTCATAGGACAGATTATGCAATTACCCGCAGGATATGAAGCACTATTTCTGAGATTCTCTACGTGTGGCGTATTCCATTGATGACACTGGTTCCACCGGTCATCATTCTGTCGTCCTTAGGTCAGGAGCGACGTCTCCGGATTATTGTTCGTCTTACATAGGAATGATTGAGCTGTTCCTTGCAGCTTATTCGTTGAGTTGTGTGCCGACTTTCTCGCGTTGGGAGTCCTCTAGAAGAGGCAATCCAAGGAACGACTTCTCAAAGCAAGAATATTGGCTCCTCACTCGTCCAATAAGGTGTAGAGTATGATTCTGTCTGCCCTATTGGATGAACTAGTGACCTAGATCGGAGCTAAATGACCAGGAGACGCCAGGAGACTATGACTAGGGGAACATTAATTATGAAAATATAGTGCAGCGTAGAGGGAATCATGGCAATAGTGCCTCGTGTTTCAAGATGCCATGGGAACCTATGAGCCAATGTTAACCCGCAGGATGATCAATTTTCTTTTTCAATTGAGTTTCCACTTCCTGGTTTTGTATTATGAAAATCTTACTGTGAAATATAGCGGTCTTGTCACCTACGCCTCCCCGAATAACTCATTTGTCGTGGCAAAATATTTGGGGAACAACAACGACATGGATCACCATCTCCTTTTCATTTAGCTGTGGTGAAAAAAACCTTTGTCGTCATCGTTCAAAGAAGTGCTTCATCAAATAGAAGGGCTGAGTTTAGACAAAGGAATGTGAGAACCACGATGGTTTCAAGGGGGTGACGCCTATAAATCATGCATGGGGAAACTTCCTGCAGGTGAAAGGGAAAGCGATAAATCCCTTTGTCAAAACAAGGTGGCACTCTGGAAGCAAAATCCTTATTAATCATGGCGTGAGAATGAAATGGTGAAGAAAGAGTATATAAAGATGACGAAGAACCCTCTTCGATAAAATTCTGTGTCAATGAATTACAATTCACTACATAGGTGTAATAAATAAACTTGCATTTACAAATGCATTGCCTTTTCGTCAATAATTTCTTTTCTTATTTTATTTTAATTTCTTTTATTTATTCCTCATCATATTTTACTCATTCTCGTGCAACGGTAGAGTTTTGTACACTGCTCTTGCTGTGGATATGTATGCCAAACAACCTTCTACAGGAGTAAAACTCCTTTACAAAATGGACAAAATTAAAATACTCATGGTGGAAAGGTTGTTCTCTTTCCCACTAAAATTCATTGGGCGAACATCGTTACCATTAAAGGTTAATCCTCTAACATACACCTCCATAAAATATTTTTGGTGCCGGCTGCAGAATGAGTTAATCCCCATGAGTTATAAAATTTCACCCAGCAAAATCCATCGCAATTGAAAAGTAATTTGCAATTGCTGTAGCAAGCACATTGGAGGCCATATTCAATAATTATTTTAAATGAAATTGGTTAAAAATAAATATTTAATGTGGTCTCCAAATAACATTTACATTTAAAATGTCAGCGGCTCAAAGAAGCATGAAGTAAAAGAAGTAAAATAGTCGATGCAAAAAATTTTTATCTGTGACCGAACATTTTATGAAATGACTGCATGCCTACACAAATTTGAGGTTTTTAACTTAAAATACATAAGTCTTTCCAGTCGTACGCTGAAAACGAAACCGTAGGTTTTTTTGGTCATATGACTAGTATTACGGTTAAGAATGTTTATAACAATTTATAAAACATGTACACTGCAAACATTTACATTTCAGATGCGATGTAAAAGGTCAGAACTTTATTTTTTACCGCTTCCCTTGGTAGAAAATTGGTGCGGCTTACGTACCACATCCTACGTAGAACAACTTATTTTTACAAATATCTCGAAATTTAGTATAAAAAGTGGCTTTTATTCTAGATTAATTGGAAATATAAAGTCTTTACTTTACTATGATGTAACATTTCTTCACTTCTATTTAGAAAGGTTTCTCGCAAATACTCAACTCGAATAAAAGTATCTGGAGCGTTAACCGTGAGTCACGGAGTGCAATGTTTAATAATACTTCAATAAAATCGAATATGAAAAATTCTTTTGCCACATATTATGTAATCACACCTATTTTTGCGGCAGAACTCTCTATACAAGCTGTAATGTAAGTTAAAGAAGAGTTATGTCGTATTTTTTTCCTGTTATTAAAGCAGGTTATGGCTTCAGTGTATGGCGCGGCATTCGAATTATAGGCAAAATTCTATTCAAACGTACGTTTCCGAAATGAGGTAACACCTTGGTATTTTTTAGGAAGCGTTCTGACTATATGTATGTGTTATTTCGCGTTTAGATGATAATATGTGCACGTTATAATTACTGTGCAATACTGTACAATAGAATTATTGCAGAATATATAGCGTTTGCCAAAAGGCTACATTTTAAAATATCATTGGATTGCCAAAAAACTAAATCGGCTTAACTTCTCTTCTTTTCAGGACAGATAATGATTAAAGGTTTGATCTTTGACAGAGGTGTGTGAGAAGCTACTTCGGAACTCGGAGGAAGAGAATAGATGTGTTGATAAAAATGTATGGTGCCCAATTATGTTCAGTAAAAAAATTGGCTTTCAAATAAAGACCCTTTGGTGACCTTTTGGTAGGCTTGAGAAGGCAGGAGAGGTATACTTCATATTAAATACAACTGATCACACGATAACTCTTACATTCGTACGTATTCATCACGCCATCCCCCTTTTGTGATAGGCACCGCTAAAGAGCTTGACAGTATTTGACCTAGAAAAAGCTATGTTTTAATGATGTTCTCAATTCTGCCCCGTCCTCGAAGACCCTTTTTTCTTCGGTCCAAGTCATACTTAGAACTTGATACATGTCTTCCTGTTCTTACGACCTTAATAATCATTTTCATGAGTCTATTCCCATTACTAATGTATGGCCCTTACCCATGACTTCCTAGGTTTACTATTTTCCCCTCGTACGGACTTTTCGATTCTCTTCCATTCTCTCAAAATGTTCTGACCATCGAAGAACTAATCCCTTAATTTTTAAATAAATAATATTTTTTTAAAGAATATTTTACGGCATCTCATTTTATTCAGACTCTTCATTCATCATTATTAAAGAGCTTCAATTCTCTCATTTATGCAGTAATATTTCGCTTGCAAAAAACTGGCATTTTGCACACTTTTCTGTTGTGCTCTCCGAGTAGTTATGTTTATATAATCCTGCGCACATTTAGAGAACTTGAAGAGTCTTGGTTACTAGCATTTCTTTTTGGGATGCAGTTAAACAACTGGAATGGAAACAGCCAAGAGATGTTTAGCTGGAGTGGACTGCTATGTGTGATGTAATGAATAAAAGTGAAAGTAAGTTCATTTAATGATCGTGTCGCCAGAGGTTATTTTTTATTTTATGAAATGCGAGAATTTCCAGTTGCTTTAGCAATTTCGAGACTTCTGCTTAAGTTTTTAACTGGCGTTACTTACATTAAGGAAAACATCAAAATAGAATTCAAAGTATCATGGAAATGAGTCTTACTTTCGATGAGGATGATGAAGATTGATGTAATTGAAATTAAAAACGCCAGAGTTAAGCCAAATGTTGTCTCTCCTCATCTTACATACCTTTCTATTTGGCGGCCATAAGAGAGGCATTTAAGCCTTTGGTTCCATTGAAGACTGCCGTTGCAATTTATAAACTTTTCACACTTTTCTATTGTGCTCTCTGAGTAGTTATGTTTTTATTATCCTGCGCACAATTAGAGAACGCCCTGGTCTTCGTTACGAGCATTTCTTTTTGGGACGCGGTTAAATAACTAGAATGGTAACACAGCAAACAGATATTTAACTGGGTCTTTGTTATCAGTATTTCTTTTAGGGACGCGGTAAAACTGCTGAAATGGTAACAGTCATGATGTATTGAATCTGCCGTAGCCTGTGATGATTAAGTAATAAACTGCCGAACTTATATTATGCTGCGCTTTCCATTCGTTATAGTGCGCTGCTCACTTCGCGACACATCAACTCTGTTGGTTTCCCGACGGTTGGTTCATTGCTATCCTTAACGTCAGGTAAAGCATATGAAAACAGATTGAGGGATGAGTTAATGTGCGCTGAAATTCTTATTTGGGAAAACTTTCGAGATCTGAGAATAGAATTGAGGAGATCTACATCTACATACTACCCTGCGAGCCGCTGTATGGGCGTATAGCAGGGGGTATTAGGTCACTAGGCGTGTAAATATGTATGGGATAAGGTTTTCGGAGGAGATATGGTGACGTGCAATACGAGAGTGTATTTAGAGGAGCTCAGTCTTTCTTGTGGTCGCTTGTTGGGCGCGGAAAGAACCAGTTTTTGTACCTATCTGTTCGGCACTGTATCTTTCTTATTTTATCGCTTCTGTCAGACCGAAAGATGTAGTGAGGCGTCATGATATATTCTCTGTGTCACCCTGAAATACACCAGTTCTGAATTTTTCAAGCAGCCTTAGCCTATCGTGTAGCCTCCGAGTCTCTAGGGGCTCCCACCTTAATCCCTCTAAAACTTGCGAAAAACTATATGTTCGCTCGTAGAAATTTTAACGAAGCATGCTGCTTTTCTTTGTATTTTATTAATTTTTTTAGTTAAATTTTTATGACCAGGGTCCAAAATGTTCGCGGCGTATTCGAGGTGTGGCCTAACGAGAGCGAAGTAGCATCTCTCTTTGACTTTTTCATCCGAGGACCTTAATATTATACACTTAACAAAACC
Organism: Ceriagrion tenellum; assembly: GCA_963169105.1. Classification (NCBI taxonomy): domain Eukaryota; kingdom Metazoa; phylum Arthropoda; class Insecta; order Odonata; family Coenagrionidae; genus Ceriagrion; species Ceriagrion tenellum. The sequence goes on along the minus strand of OY720643.1, from coordinate 35,954,039 downwards.
TAGAATCTCTAATGCTGTGCCGCATATATTTTTATGTGTGTTCCGCGCGTTATATCAGAAGTTAAGGTAATTCCAAGATATTTTACTATATCTGAAGATTTTATATTTACTCAACCCACAGTATAGGTATGGCATTTGTGTTATGACTTTCGCAGGAATTGAACTGTGGTGCATTTACTGATATTTAATTCTAATCCCCAATCCTGACACCACAAGTGAACGTTGTTAAGGTTAGATGACAGAACTTCAAAGTCCGCGTCTTCGCTTATTTGGTGCGATTTGGTGGAGATTGGTGCGAAGGAGGGTGACGTATTCGCAAGAGGCTCAAAGGGCGGTGACGGGAAGGGGGACGATGCTTAGTTGAGTCGGTGATGAGTGGGATATATGCAGATACGCCCTCAACGAGGAGCAGTCGACGAGTGTGCAAACAGCATCGGGGCGAGTACACTCTGCTCCGCAGTTCCAACACGGGATGGGGGGGGGAGAGCGGGAGGCGTTGGTGGCGGTTTTAAGGAGTGCGAGAATACGGAGGCGGCTTCCTGGCAGACCGCTCCTTGTCCTCACCCCACACAAGGGGTTTATCATTTCCTCCTTTGAGTGGATTAAGATGAGGTTGGTGATGTTGGGACTGGGAGTTTTAGGGGGTCTTTGGATAAGGTTAAGACCCTTGACCTCCTTACGTCCTCCTTCCCTCCGTTCCCCCACACTTTCTTAATAGTTTCCCTCTTCTCTCACCAGGGGCATCGTCAATCTGGTCTCCACGGCTGCCGGCTTCTTTCTTCTGTCTGCCTTCTCGCTCGTCATGGCAGCCGAGTCGCTTCCCACGGTGAGTACTGCTCCGCGCGCCAACACCATCTATTGTGGCACTGCATCAACTCGTTGGTGGGTATAGAGTTGGGCTGCTAATTATTCTGGATCAGAGTTTTCTGTGATGAATTCTCAACAATACTCCCTCATCGCATAGGTATGTCCTCGATCATCCGGGAAACTACGAGGGGATTTAAGAATTACGCGTTTTCCCGACGAATGATACTGATACATTTTTCTCGGACCTCCCACAGGGTTAGATTCCCCAAAATGGCCGACGTTTCGACAGCAAGGTCGTTCAATATTGATTGTGTTCTTCCTTCGATATAGGTCTTTGCAACGTACTTAGATCCGTCATTAATGTTCTTATTTTTTTGTATTCTCCATAAGCATAGTATATGACTAGGCATAAGCATAGTTTTTCGACGTTTTTATTCACTTGGTAGTGCATTTTTATTCTAAATGACAACTTTTGCCGCATATTCGCAGATTTTCTTGGGTATTTTATGGCAGTAAATGCTGAAATAGCACATAAATGGCGGCCACGTGGTGGAAATAGTTGCGAAGATCCATATAGATACGGCTACAGATGTATCGAATCGAATCACCCTATTCAACAGGAGACTTTCCTGCCATCTTTAATGCTGTTAATAAGATCTTTTGATGTTGGATAGCTCGTATTACTCATTGCTTTTGCACCCTCTTCTATCAATTTAATCCCCGATTTCTACGACCTTAAAGATGGCAGGCAGGTCTCCTGTTGAAACGTCGGCCATTGTGGTGAATCTAACCCGGTTGGAAGCTCGAGAAGAATTCATCAGTACGAGGGGATTGAAGGTTTTTTTTTAAATCTCTCGCCTCCCTTATGAGGTGTTTTATCCGCAGTTCAAGTTTAAAACTGAATTGTAACATGGACATTCCATCGTTATCGTTTGATACAATTTATAATTTTAATGCAGATTTCATTTTAAACAAAATGGCGAGATGTGCAATTGTATCTTAACATTTAAACATGAATACGTTGGTATCTACTCTATTCATAGCGGTGCTTCAAATTTGAATTTACCGACGAATCATTTCGGTGCGTTGGATTCCAAAGTAATAATTTTCATGAGGGCATGTTTTGACCTCCTTTTATGGACAAAATATGCTTCCGGAGAGTTATTCTTCAATAAAACAGTTTTAAGTACTAATTTTCAACATGCCCAAATGTATTTTTGCATCTTTAGGACTTAAGGTGAAGCAATCTGAATAGGTACATATGCTTATTGTGCAGATGCTTGACTGAACAAGCTGAGCACAAGGTTTTGTTAAAAATAGTTTCATTAAAAATCAACCCTTCAAAAGTAACTTTTGCGCCAAAAATAATCATATTCACCACGATTTAATTATGTAATTTTTTTTATTAATTATTGGTTTAAAATTTTACTTTAACATGTATTTCTCTGAGGACTAATTTCTTCCTATAATTTAAACTCAATTTTAAAAAGTGGAAAAAATGTCCTCACTCTTCATTCATTTTAATGTGTTTTCTTGTTACACTTCAAATTAACTTTTAGTGAAGCCAAGAAATATTCTCATAATATCGTATTGCGTAATTAAAGCAGTCCTTTTAGTTATCTAAATTATTTCCATCTTCATCTCTAATGATAAGGACAAATGTTGTGAGTTTTGTGGGATACACTTTACTTTTACGGATAATTTCTGGGAGTATGCCGAGGTAATCGTTTAAAATTCGTCTTTCGATAGAGTGAGTTCAATTGTGATCAAAGAGTTTATTTGCAATGAAGAATTTATGGAGCATTCTCACTTTATGGCTGTTCTAATAATGCTTAAGCTTGATTTCTCAAGATCAAATATCTCCTCAAATTTTTTTAATAAGCAGGCTCGTAAAATATATTAGAACTCATGTCACACGTGGATCATTTTCCACGATTATGTGAGCAAATTAAGTACAGCAGTGGCATCTGGCCCAGTCTTTTTCTTCTGGGCATATTCTCTCGTTATCCTGAAGAACAGCGAACCAAAATATATTTAACCCTTTCACTGCGATAGTCGACAAAAGTCGATCTGCAAATATTTGTGCTTTGACGTGATGATCGACTTTAGTCCACGACCCTGAAAAAAATTTTTGGCCGCAACAGACGCCCGAAGTCTTTCATGCTTCGTCCCCGAATTTGAACGCGGCAGTGGCGATCTCTGGTGCGGTGTAATTGAACCAAGTGAGCGCATGAAGACTACGAATACGAAGAAAATAATACGAATATGACTTTCATTTTTTCATTGTAAAATGACATTTTCTAAGAACGCTTGTTGAAAACCAAATACGCTGTGGAAGGGTTAAGTGGATCGGAAGGCAACTAATTTACTATAGACCTGCTAGTTGTATCATTGCCCTAAGAAATGGAAGTCACCATGGATTTCAAATGTTTGTAGAGGAGTCAGGCCAAATGGGATGTCTAGTGGTCAAATATTCTGACTGATTGCAGGGAACATAATCAAATAGCTTTCATTCCTGAGCACATCCGTAATTGACTGGATTTTAATTTTTGTATACAAATAGAACTCTTCAATAAAACTGGTCAACTAAATTTGGTTGGACAAGGGATATCAGTAATATTTTGAGCGCCTAATCGGTATCATTGGTAGTAGTACTAATATGTTTTTGTAATTTTCATATTTGTCATATTTAAACACCTCCTTCCATTTTGATAGAGTAATTTTTGCCGATTTCACGTAAACGTTTACATTTGCCAACATAAAGCTTATTTCTTATCACGACACTGATAGCTTGAATGTTGACGCAAATCTAAAAATACTGCATCAATACTCAAACCGGATCAAATTTTTGCCAGACATTTTGTCCGTTGAACATCAGTTTCGAACTAAATAATTACCAACTACTATACCGCAATATCTCAGAGCATTCCTGTTCATAGAACGGGTGTCTCTTTTTATCAACACTTGGCAATTTTGCTGGAGATTTGGTTTCCCAAACCTCTTCAAATGGCATTAATTATTAATACAAGAGGTACCCATTTACCCGGCATCCTAATTACAGAGGAGATACCCACAATAGGTGATTTTTGGTCGCGGCTACTCGATTGTGTAATACTTCCACAGCTTTAATGAGCTCCCCCCTCTCTTTTTAATCTTTTAAGGGAGCATAAATAATTAAACACCTGACAAATGAGCGAGACACGTCATTATTATGATAACGTGGGAACGCCAAATATTATTTAAAATTAAAACAAAGGAATTTTTATCTAGCCTAGGATATTTTTATCTAGCCAAATATTATCACCATTTCTAAAACTGCGCACCTCAAAAATAAGTTTAAATACACAATCGATTGTATTGTGTCGTCGTTGTAGTATCTTCTGCAAATTTAAATGAGGTTTCTTGCATTGATTTACGTTATTTTTTCATATTTTGAAATGACTCGATTTATTTTCTCCAATTCTCTTGTCTTAAATTACTTACACATACAACTGCATGCAAATTACTACTGCATTTCAAATTTTACTGCAAAAAAGTCGCCTCGAATGGTTTTGCAAGTTTGTCGCATCTTCTCCTTTTGGGGTACCTTCTGGCAGTGAATTTTTTCGCAAATAATTAGCGCTAAAACCGTATGCATGTTCCACTATGACTGTGTTAGTCAAAATAAATACTGAATTCCATACTTTTGCTTGTACTGCTTAAAAAAAGTCTGCTTCCACTGATGACAGCCTTTACCTTTCAAGAGACAACATTAAGACACAAAATATGCTGCTAATTTGACGATTGTATTTTTTGATCGACTTTGAATTTGATTTCCTTTAATTTTATTCTTGGTAATTAGCATATTTTTAGACCATATGAGCCAATTGCATCCTTTGAACTATATGACTTCATTTCCTCGATTTAATTGTTGTGAACTCAAAATAACGATGGTGTTATGGTAATACTTCATTTACATTCAATTCTCTGTGCTTATATGCTTCTAATTAAAAGTATTTCGATAAAAAAGCATTCAAATTAGATTAAGATGTATTATATAAACCGTTGTTTACCCATTCATGTATTTAAACGTTGTAATTTCAAGTTCTATTCGCGAAAAAAGTAGGATGAAAACGGAGGAGTTTGTTAATCATACTGAATTAAGAGAACGCTTCTCTATCTGCAGCCAGAATATAAATTAAATGATATTTGAATCACTTGACGGCGGTAGCACGTTATTTTTTTTCCGCAAAAGTTTTCCTTGGCTTTCTGAATTTTGTTAATACTGTTTCATGCGTCATTCATGGAGCACAAAAATTATCTCATGAAGTTTAATGATTGTTGCAAACTAATTATCTTCCTATCTATTAATATTTCCCCTGGCACAGAATTAACTGCTGGTCTCAACTTCATATTATTCATACTTGGCAACGTTTGTTTTTCTTACTTAAGCAGAATTTGTCTGTGTTTGATTGTCTGTGTACATTATATAATTTTTTATTGTGTAGCATGTTATCAGGTCTGAGAGAGGACACAATCCTGCCCCACACAATGAATGCCTTTATCTATCCCTGTGTTCATCCCCCAACACATCTTTTTTGCCTCCAGCATCTCGTCCTTGCCCTGTCTCTTTCCAGTAGCAGTTCACAGAGGTGTCATTCAAGCATTCAGCCGAACTCAGAGGACGGGGAGGAAAGGGTTTTTTTTGGTGGGAGAGGAAAATTCAGCGACCCTGGCGCGGATTTCCTCGAGTGCATTTCATTAATTACAACGTTAATTAATCCTCTCCTCTGCGCACGCGTTTCCCGTTATTTCTTTTTTCCCCCAAAAAAAATTATTTGGTTCCCGCAATAGCTCTCAACTAAATAAAAAGAGCTGGAAAAAATACCTTATCCATACGAAATAATGTGGGGCTGTGGTTTTTTTTCGCCCGGGTTTCAATTGATGTGCAGTTTCTCATCAAGAGATCTAAATTCATTGCAGAGATTGAGTCAGCTTTCTAATAAGTACCCTCTGCTCTCAAGAGCTCAAGCCAGTCTCCCGAATAAACTGGCGATATACATTCCATTTAATTCTGTCAGTTGATGTGTATTTCCTTCACAAATTATATTTAATTTTAATTGACTTCAATTAAATATTCATATTCCTCATTTCGCAATTAAAATACTTATGAGTGTTGTATAAATCTTAATGATAGATGGTAACTTCCATTTTACTTATGATTAAGCTCACATGGCCAGGTGAGAGTGGAATTAACATGCCCGAAAATAATTATTTAGAGATTGAAGGAGGTATTTTTCTTTCGATATCTGTTTCCATTCAACTATATTTAGTAAGTTCCTTTACACTTGACACGACCTGTAAATCATTTACATCAGTTAAAAAACCATAAATTCAATATATTTTGAGACTATAGTCGCAAAGATAAACTCGGTGAGTTCAGGCGTGACTTCGTGGAATCTATGATGATGTAAATAACGCGCTTTGTATTTGTCCACATTTTGTTTTCCATCGTACGACTAGTTTCGACGCAAAGGCGTTATCCTCAGGCACAAATTGAAAATAAATTGTGGAAAAATACAATGTGTTCTTTACATCAGTAGCAAAGATGTCGTGTCGGTAGAATATTGCTCTCCCTCTCCTCTTTTGCTAGCGTAAGTTTCCTTCTAATTGCTCTACTCATATAAATGTTTTTCTCCAGTGTTCTTCGAAAGTATTTTTGCAAAATATATCAAGCAATTGCAAGCAGTTTCCTTTAATATCTTAAATAAACATTGATATTTCATTTCAGGGTCTTCCTAAAGCTTTGGTGAAAACGAGTGAAGGCCTGAATTCGTCCATTTGGATGCGTCGATTAACGGGAATCATCGTCATTGCCCTTCTAGCCACGGCCAACCTGGCGGACATGGTAAGATATCCTTCGAGAATTGGTTTTAATCGATTGAATATCTCCAAAGCCTAGAATCTTAACTGGTTTTGAGTCACCCGGGATTATCCACGGATTAAACCTTACGGAGGTTGATTCCTTTTTTCGGGTTTTCCGCCGCGTTGGTTCATGTTGAGGACGATATTTCGTCGGCTGTCCTTCTGGCTTCCTGGACCTGAGGAAGCCAGCAGGACAGCCCGCGAAATACTGTCCTAAACATGAACCAACGCGGCGGAAAACCTGAAAAAAAGGAATCAACCTCCATCTAAGTCCCGCGGAAGCCTTCATTAGAACTTTAAACCTTACGGAATCACCCGAAATGCACAATTGTGCGAAATTCCGCCGAGGAAAAATCATCCGCCTTGACCGGGATTAGAACCCGGATCCCTCGATTTCCGGCCGAGTGCTTTAGCCAGTTGAGCTGCGTTACAAAGCATGAATTAAGTTGATGTACGTAGTTACAGTCAATGAAAAAATGATTACAGGGGAAATGTGGCATTGATAGTGATGGAAAATGTTCTCAATTAAGCATCTTTTTTTATACAAGAATCGCTAGATATCATCGCTAGAGAAAAGGTATTTATTGTACCGAGGCACCATCTTCACCTGTGGATTTTTGTGATTCATTCAAAGAGCGAACACCTCCTTGTGTTCCAAGTACTGCCTTACCTCTCGGGCTGTGGCGCTTGGCGTACGACAAGTGACTGCTTGCTACATTATATGTCCGGCAGTTGAGAATATCCGGTTCTGTAAAGGCCTCAAAATTGAGGGATCCGGTTTCGAATCCCGGTCAAGGCAGATGATTTTTCCTCTGTGGAATTTCGCTCCTAGAATTTTACTTATCTATGTACATTGAAATCCTACGAAGAAGGGATGAATGAATATCACTTAAAATAACGAATATCATTTGTTTTTACAATGTAAATCCCTAATAACATGGTCATTGATGTTATAAGCATTTTTGTGTAAAATTCTCAAATTGTGATGACTAACCTAGAGAATGATTACTAGCGATATATGAGCTGATAATAATCAGAGTAATCAGGTAGGTGGTACATTTGCTTTTATAAATATTCGTATTTTTTTATCCGCCAACAGCCTACCTTCCTAAATATCACGTCTCTTTTCTTCATCTCTAAAGTCACCTTCCTCAGTGATTCAGCAAACTTTATTGCACTACTAGATAATTGTTTTCTATTCAATCCTTTTTTGTTTTCGACCTTCTGATCGTCGGCAAGTTTTTTTTAATCTTATATATGAGCTAGACAGAATACTAAGTAAATTCTGTGATCTCATGAAGGCAGCATATTCCCGGGGTGAAGAGCAGGGTTTTGAATGGACGACCTGGTGCTTTCCCGGCGAATATTTTGAATAAAATCTTCTCGGATCTTCGTCCGGATGAGTTGTCACATTTTCTCCGAAATTTTTAGGCCCGACAGGGCCCTCATCATCAGGGCCGAGACGCTGATGATGAGGGTCGCGCTGGACCTCTAAACGTCGGAGAAAATGGACCAACTCACCGGAGTACAGCCTCGGTGTTAAACTTCATTGAACAGTATTTTGAATGCCGATAAATTATAGTGATGTCTCTAAATTATTTCGTAACCAATTGAAAAAAATTAAAAGAAATTATACCAAAAAACTGTGTATGTAATTAACATTTGGCGTACTTTTTGGAAGAAAAAGAGTTCATGATAAAGGAAACAGAACTCAACACCATGATTAAATACGCGTTCGGGTGAACAAAAAGGTGCTACCTGGTGTATTTAATACGCTTTCCGGAACGTCAAGCACAATTATTGTCTAAAAGCAGCTGTTTCGAATAATTAGCGCTAATCTTTTAGACCTCAGAAATGGATGGAATAATTAGCTCATTTTACAATCGCACCAACGGAAATTTAAATTTCCACCCGCAAATTACTGCGTTAAAAATGCAATGCGTTCCCAAAGGAAAGCTTTTCTGCCCACGCTTATTAACTTTCAAAAAGGTAGTCGGTGATCATTTTTTCTGTGTGTAGCTTCTGCTTAAAAACTCGACCCATCAGTTCTCCTTTAAGAAATAAACGAGATGACCAAACTGAGATGATTGCCTCTAATTTTCTTATTTTGGATGTATTCCGTAATTAGTAGGAAGGGTCTGATCAATTAATGTATTCTAGTACTCTGCTTAAATTATCCGTAGCTGCCTTTGTGTAATAACCATTGTTTGCTTTTCCTATAAGAATTATCACTTTTATGAGTCGTTTATAATAATCTAGTTCATAAGCTAGCACTTTCAATGTTATGAAAGTTTAACTCCTGCCCATGGTCGCTATATAATTGGCAAATGAAAAATAATTTTAAAAACTACATACTGCGGCGGTGGAATCTGTGATTTTCAACTGGTGGATATATTTAATAATTACCATAATTTTAATACCCCACCACCAAATACATTAAAACGTACTCAGTTTCTACACAGGAGCTCAGTTAGCTATAAAGTAATCTCACCTGTGCGGAAGCTACAAAGTTAAATTTCAATTATTTAAGCTCCACCAGAGGCATTCATAAAGTCGATGTAAAAGTACAAATTAATTTATGATTTTACACTTTCCCGGCGAATTAAATTAGTGTAAATTTCTCGGGCTCGCCACCGGGTAAGATTTTTATAGACAGCCGACGTTTCGGGTTCCGACTCGTCACCCATTCTCAAGGCAAGTTAGCCTTGAGAATGGGTGACGAGTCGGAACCCGAAACGTCGGCTGTCTATAAAAATCTTACCCGGTGGCGAGCCCGAGAAATTTACACTAATACAAATTAATTTTAAATGAATGGATGAATGAAAATATTCATTCAGGCCTGACGAGGTCTCCAGCAAAGGAGAATAAACGTTGGCTCGGCAAATTGCTGACGCGGGGAACCCAAAAAACAACAGTGCTTGATATCAATGAAAAATATAGTTTATTATACATGAAAACATTAAAAAAATGATCGTTTACATATTCAATTAAGGAATTAAAGTGATGGGTCGAATCCAAGATTTATCGAATCAGAATCTCCTTTTTTTATCGAATCTCGAATACCGAATCTCGAATCCGATTTCTAATATACTAACTTGTGAATTCTCGTTCCTTATCATAAATAAATAATAATATTTTATTTTTAATTTCAAATCCATTTTACATTATCTTGTAATTATGTGATCCCATAAGTAGTTCTTTGTTTTTTCATTAGTCTAAAATCCAATTATTTATCTTTAAAAAGAAATATAACTGAATAGATAGTTGTTTTACAATTAAATACATTACTTTCTCCGTTAAGAAGTAAGAAAGACAGTTAAGTAAACATAAAAATAGCTGATAAAGTTTTGCGTAAACATGTGCATTCTTTGCGGTTCCAATTAGGTATTTCAAAACTTATCCAAGTTTTTTTTGGCTCAATCGTAGGGTTTTGCTGTTTCTCGAGCTGAAACTGAAATTTTTATATACATCTCCACACTGCGTTATAGTGGCTATAGATAGTTAACTACGGTATATAGAATCAGAATTTAGTGCAACCAAATTTCAAACTCTATTCTCATTCAACTTTTGGCCACTAAAACATATATTCTCTTATCTTTGCGGCACTCAGTGGGCTGAAATCGAAAAAAGCTGGCCAAAACCTCTAAAACGTTTTTGTTGAGTCCGGAAGTTGAAACTTCGCAGTAACATTTTCAAATAGTTTTTGCATGACATACCGTATTTATTTTTTTCTTGTACTTGCACGTTAACAATATATATGGGGTCAAAGTTGAACAAATTTCGCAAAAAACGCCCACCTTCGATTTTCTCTGTGAATTACCAAAATTAACCTCTTTCTGCACTTTAATGGATTAACTTATGGAAAAAGTTTTTAAACCATTTCATAACACAGTTCTTTCTCTTTCATTAAATGGCTTTCTAAATATTTAATTTTATTAGTAACCCTATACACAACAAAATGGCGGAGCCTATTTTCAGTCAAATTTTAACATATATGTTGAGAAAAAGTAGTTGGTGCCGCCTGTTTACGCTGAGTAACTCATTCCACGTCATTTTTCAAAGCTTTCAGATTGTGAATCTAAAGAACAACCGTGCACATATTTGCGACCCCGAATATTACATCGTTTTTTCGAGCGCGGGGTCGAGTCCGGTTCCGCCCGCCGGCGACGGAGAGTACGGTGATGCGGCAAGTGTGTGGATACGACATGGCCACATTCACTTTCCTATAGTGATCATCGATATATAGAGATTGCAAAGAGCCACCATAAAGATTTTTTAAATCAACAATGCTACAAATGATTCTCATAATCATATCGCGGGACACCGCAAGAGGTACCATGAAAAACTTCTTTCTTTGAATGCACTCCTGAAACAATCACGGGGTTTTCACATCTATCCTACACTTCTCCTACGGAAGGATGTGTGCATCTCTGTTTGACAGACAAACTCCCTTTTGAAGGCACCAGGCTTCAGCTGGTGTCGCATGGCATCAACTCCCCAACCTCCAACTACTTAAAGACCTGCCAAAGAGGGTCTTGTTTTATGACACTGCATAGCCCTTCGTGCGGCCTTTTTCGGGTGATCATATTTTGCTGGCTGTATCAATTACATTTCATTTGTTAAAAATAGCAAGATTTATTTCCATAATAATTAAATATGTTTATTTATGTCCAATAATATTTTAATCAATATAAATATTTACTTGGGATTACCCAACATCAATATCCAATATCTTGAAATATTGAAAATTGACCAATTTCAAACAACTGTATTGGACTATTGAATATTGGAAAGTATTGGCATATTGGAATATTGTTAATAAAAAAAGAATGAGATATTGGCATATCGGAAAATATTGAACATAGCAATATTAAAAGGTAAAATTGACAGGTAAAAAACAAAAAACGGTGGCAGAAGTGTATTAGAACCGAGGGGGGTTACTTCGAAAAAGGGACTTGATTAACTATGTAAATTTCTGTTAATAAAATAAGAAAATCAATGTATGCTTCTTTTCCCCAGTTATTGTTATGAATAATGGAGGAAAAGGAAGTGTTGCACTAAGTGCCATTCGCGCCGTCTGTTTTCAAATTTTAGGGCGCTCTCCAACCACCCTCCTCGCCGGGTTCCAATATTCAATACTTGAATTTTTAACATTGGCAATCCAATATTGAATATTCCAATTACAAATGCTGGTTTTTCCGACCACCAATATCCAATACAGGATATTGGCCGTTCCAAAATTGTGATTTTGCAATCCGTATATTAAAAAATATTGATATTGGGACTAATGTTTATAATGACAAGTATTTAAGAAAGTAAAATGAAAAATTCTTGACTTTCGTATTTTTATGAATAAATTTGTATGTCTGAAGCTTATAGTTATATCCCACGTTAACATATATTTAATAGATTTAAAAAATTATTCTTTATACTCTATCTGGTATGTGAAACTGACCTATAAATGTTACATGATTTAGGTAAATTGATTGTATGTGCAATTCTTCATACAATTCATTGTTTGCTCATGTACTATATGTATTTCAAGTGAAATTGGGTTTAATTACCCGTGAATAAAGTTTATTATTATTAATATATTGGAAAACCGCACAGCTCTAATGTCGAGTTTACGACGTAGCGCATATGCCAAACACACCCCCAGATTCGAATTCAATCGAGTCTTTTTATGGAAAGATCTGATCTCATCTAAAATCCACGGATACAAACAAATTCCTTCAAATCCTCGAATTTTGTCTATATCATTGGGAAAAAACCTTAACCGTCCGTATAATGTACGTAAATGCCCACTATGTCATTCCATTTCAGAACAGTACGGTCAGAGACCCTATTTTTTTCTGTTTTCTGCCTATGATCTGATTTTCAGCAATTTCCTCCATAACGCTCTATATTATTATATCTATTTAATGCTCCTGCTGCATTCGTTTATACTCTTCTGTTCTTTAGAATACAAACATTCCTCGGGTCACGAATTTCTGCCACTACATTCCCTTATCACTTTCCTATCGGCTTGCCGCTTTATCTCACACCATTAACTCCTCTGTCGAATATCTGTTCCGCTATTCGACTTTTATCTATTCTCTCTTTTTTTAGACTGTTATCCAAAGAAAGGATGCTTCTATCATATTCGTGGTGTTTCAGGAGAAATCCTCTTCGATTCCTTAGGTAAGAGAGGATGTGATTTCATATATTTTTGTGTGAGAGATAAATAGCGGTGACCTTATCGATTGAATGGGGGTGACATATTCCGATTGAAGATACTGAAAATTATATCAGAGATGCACGAGAATCGCTCTATCAGTGACGTTATTCACGAATTCATTCATTTATTGGTCTTTCAATCCCAAGACTGGTTGACTGCAGCTCCTTACCCTTCCCTGTCCAATGCTAGCTCCATTACCTCCTGGTATCTCTTCCTATGAACTTTCCCCTTTATTTGGTCCATGAACTTATTCTTGGATCTTCCCGTGGAGACTTGTCCCTCTATTTTGCCTTCAATTATGTTCTTCATAAACCCATTGTGTCTCAGGGTGTGTCTAATCCATCTGGTTCTTCTTCTTTGTATGGTGTTCCATATGGTCCATTCCTCTTCTGCTCTTCTGTAAACTTCATTATTTCTTGTTTTTCCATTCATTTTTTTCTTCAGCATCCTCCTCCAGCACCGAGTTTCGAAGGCTTCACGTGTATGGTAGCTTAATTTTAACGTCCACTTATCCCAAGGATATAAGTGGCTTTAAAGGAACAATTCAAGACTGCCAGATAAAGAATGGACTTATAGTTCCTTCCACGAAAATCTATAGATGAGGACGCCTGAGTAACTTCACTGGGTAAAGAAGGTGATTCGGGTCTCTCCGCGGGCTAAAAACCTACCTCCCGGTCTGAAGCTACTAGCTATCACCGGGATTGGTAAGTAGTGGGAAGGGAGGGTAAAAGGATGGGAAGGGTAAGCGAAATACAGCCACTAGGAGGCCGACACCATGAGGCAGATTGCCGTCAAAAGGACGACAACGGGCCCCCGCCTCCTCCTAGTCCTCGTAGCTGTTGGCTTCCCCCAACAAAATTAGACGAGTTACCGCCAGTTTCGCTTGCGCGAAACCTTACCACAAATCTGTTGAGAACCGGCGAAGCCCATTGCCCAAATTCTTGGGATAGGGTGTCCGCCGGCTCCCTTTACGGGTGGACGTAGTGTGGTCTGTCGGAGTTCGTCATTGAATCGGGGACCTACCTGACCAATGACTGTCAAATCGGACCAATTATGGTCAAAATGTGAGTCCCTTCACCTCAGAACTGCCGGCCCACCAATACTGGGTAAAGCACTCGGCGCGATATCACCGGATCCGGGTTCGAGTCACGGGCCGTTAGTTTTCGGATGTCTCCCTGTAATAATGAAATTTTCGGCCGCCGTTGAAATTTTCTTAAATTCCTTCAAGTATGATTCAATTACAGTGAAACCTGCCTTAAGCGAAACCTGAGTTAAACGGAAACCTGTCTTATCCGGAAGAATAACATTGGTCCTGGCGATCTTAATAGAGTTTTACATGCATTGGTAACCTGTGTTAAACGGAAACTGTCGAACGTGGAAACGGAATCCCTTCCTGGGCACGTGAACCTGGGTTTAGCGAAATCGCAAAAAAATCATAGAAAAATATTTTTTATATGTACGTACTAAGCGAATTACAGCAGATAATTGGCCATAACATGGATGCTGAGACATTTGTGGGCTTCGACAACGATCTTCTGTCGAGCGATGAAGATTGCTCCCATACAGATAGTTTAAAAGAAGACGAAGCCTGTAAATCCGAAGAAGATATAACCGTAATATGTGAAGAAAACAAAAAGTCCTACAAAGAAATGTTGGTTTATTTAAAAGAATTAGCAGAATGTAGTCTTACCAAAGGCAACACTAATATATTTTATATCTTAAATGGGGCTATCGAAAACGTGGAGAATTGTATTTGAGAACTCAATCAGAGCTCAGCTCTCGTGTGGTTCGGATCGTTCTTTCCGGCTCTCTCCTGTGTTACTCAATGCCCAACTGTAGTGCATGCGTCAAATCTATTAAGCCCGACCAATAGTCGCTATCTTTCTTTGAGTGCAAGGCTTATTATCATATTATCATCCAGTGTGCCTCTCAATATCTGAAGTCGATTTTAAGGTGCTTAGTGACCAACGTAGATCATGGTATTGCGACGCGTGTCGGGCCAAGATCGGCTGTGTCAGTGATGGAGAACAAGCCAGAAAAGCTCCAGAGAACGATTTCGCAAGTCCTTGTCGGTCTCCTGATCCAGTGAGTGAAATTTTGAAAGATTGATCTATTAGTGTGAATGAAATCCGCATAGATCAGGGTGAAATTCGCAAATCAATATCTCAATGGGAAGAGTTGGCCGGGGGGTATGCTAAGTCTATCGAGCTGATTAACGCCTCCCTAGCCAAAATAGTTGATTCCCTGAATCATCTTCTAAGTGAAAATATCAGCCTCAAGAAACAACTGAGTGAAATTGAAGCTCGCCTCAATCGTTTTGAGCAGGAGCAACTCCGGAACGTGATTGAGATCCATGGGATTCCTTACTCCGACGGCGAGATAGCTGGGGCCCTGATTTGTCATATTGGAATTGCCCTGGGAATTAAAGTGGATACCAGTGATATTGATTACGCCTATCGAGGTGGTTCCAACCGTTCTTCAAACTCTCACCCTTCACCTAGATCTGCCCCTATTATTGTGCGTTTTTTACGATCCAGTACTGCTGCTGCATTTGTAAACGGTAGGCGCACGAAAAGGGACCTGAAACTCAACGACATCGTTGCCGACCAGAACCCCACCAATCCGCCTGTCTATATTAATGAATCCTTGACATTCTTAAACAGAAAACTTTACGCAATGGCCGGAGGACTCAAAAAAGAAGGTAAAATCAAATACGTGTGGATTCGTACTGACCTTGTGTTCGCTCGTGTCCGTGATGGTGGTGAACGCATCTCTATCCTTGGTGAAACTGACCTTGGCACTTCAAAATAAGATACGGGGGCCTGTTCACCACCCACAGGTCTACCCATTGCCAGTGAAATCAACGTCTCCCTTGTTAACTGTCAATCTTTACTATGTCATATCGACAAATTCCGGGCCCATATTTCTTCCAGTGCAAGTGACATAATCTGCTTGACTGAAACGTGGTTAAAACCTAGTATTCCTGATTGCATGGTTGAACTTACTGAATACTACTTGCTCAGACGTGACCGGATTGGAAAAGGCGGTGGCGGGGTCGGTGCCTACATTCATCATCGACTGAGTTCGTCGGTGCTGGCGACCTCTTCTGCGACCTATGAAGGCCGACCTGAGTTCATGATACTTGAAGTTCATGGTATAAACTTTTCCTAACTTCTTCTATTTGATTTTATAGACCTCCAAATCTTGGGTCCTTAACTGACATTGAACAGGCTTATACGACTTTTAGTCCAAACTATAGAAACATTGTAATTGTAGGTGGCTTTAACGCTAATCTGCTACGGGATAATTATTATTCTTCCTTCATCAGGAATTTCAATTTTCGTTATAATCTTCATCTTGCCTCAACGCAGCCAACACTCTTCTGGATCTTTGTATTGTTGATTCCCCTGAAAAAGTCTCTTCATTTTCACAATTTGTGCCCTTTCTCTCCGCACATGAAAAAATTTTTATTTCCTACTAATTCAATTCCCCTTGCTTGTCTATACCTAAAATTTTCTACCGTGATCTTCAAAATTTCGATGCACCCAAGTCTCAGGAAGATCTGCACACTTTTGACTGGAACAACCTATTTTTTTCCTCGTCCATCGATTCAAAATTAGAATTCTTTAATCTGAAATTCTTAGAGTGCATAAATCGTCATGCTCCCCGGAGTACATGCGCACCTAGACGATCCTCAGCCCCCTGGCTGACTAATGACATTAAGCAAAATAAATGAAGGAGCGCGATGTGTCACGAAGAATTTTCACACGCACAAAAAGCCAGACTGCTTACACTGAGTTTATCGTTTTGTGTAATCAGGTGAAGCATCTTGTCATGAAGGCCAAGGAAACATATTATGTGAACCACCTTTTCCAATTTGACTGCGCCAAACCAGATCTGGAGGGAGGAGTCTTGGCCTCGTGCAGCGGCGAGACAAACAGCCCATGCATGAATTCTCTCTAAACGAACTTAACAAGCGCATTTCACTCCCACCTTTACCTCTGAGGGAAATAGCATAGCAAACATATTCAGTCTCTCTAACCTTGAATCCTTTGTACCATATAACGAGAGTAATATCTTCTTCCAACACGTATCTCCTCACACCCTACGTAAAACGCTATCTTGCTCTAAATCCAACTCAATTGGGGTCCATGGAATCTCAGTTAAATTTATTAAGGCCTCGTCAACTGTACTTATACCTGTAATACTTGATGTCTTTAATTTTTCCTTGATGTTATCTGAATTTCCTTGATGTTATCTGAATTATATGGAAATCATCACTTATTACACCAATTCAAAAGGTTAAAAAACCAACTACTCCCCGTGATTATCGGCCCATCTGTGTTTTGTGCTCTCTTTCTAAATGCTTAGAAAGGATTGTTTTTCATCAGATTACGAATTACCTGAACCACAATAATTGCCATGATCCCTATCAATCTGGATTTCGAAAAAACATTTCTACGCAAACAGCGCTACTCAAATTAACGGGTGATGTACGTCGGGCAATTAATAAACGGATGGTCACAATTCTGGTCCTATTTGATTTCACCAATGCTTTTGGTCTTGTTAATCACGCCAAACTTCTCTAGAAGATGAAAAACCTTAACTTTTCCTGTTCCTTACTTAACTAGTTTTACTCCTATCTAAAAAATCGTCAACAGGCAGTTAAGGTCGTGAATGGGAATACATCGCAGTGGACCACTGTCCATTGCGGGGTCCCGCAAGGCTCAGTTCTTGGCCCTCTCTTATTTTCCTTGTATGTCCTTGATCTGCCTAAGTGTATCATGAATTTATACTTGTTATATGCTGACGACCTTCAGATGTATTATCGTTGCCATTTGCATGAGCTGAATGGTACAGTTTCCAAAGTGAATCAGGATGTTCAAGCCATCAATTCATGGACTGTAGACAATAACTTTGTACTTAACCCTAGCAAAACAAAATCAATGTTACTCGGTACTTCAAAACTACTCAGACATGTTGACTTTGATGTTATGCCAAAGATGATTGTTGGTGATGAGGAAATACTATATGCAAACTCTGTTAAAAGCCTTGGAGTCACATTGATCCCCAACTTGTCTTGGCAAAACCATGCTCAAGTCATCTGCAATAAGATTTATATGATCCTGTTTCAGCTAAAAACTCATAAAAACCTTTTGCCCTCTCATACTCGCAAGCAACTTCTATCCTCGCTAATATTCCCCCATATTGATTATTGCTGTCTTGTTTACCATGACCTAACTGAAGATAATATCATGATTCAACGGCAATTTAATGTGTGTGTCAGGTTCATTTATTATCTAAAAAAGGATGATCACATGTCCCCTTATTTATAATCATTTCATCTATAGCTTATACCCACTTTTTCTGTATATATCTCTCTGTACTCGAGTTCTAATATTAATGTATACTTTTTGTATGTTCTTAGTGGATCAAGTAGTCCTAGAACAATAAGTATTCCTTTATCTTATCTTTATACTGGAAAAACAGACAAAAATGACAGATTTTGTGTGTGTTTTATAGCTTGGTTTTAATGATAATTAGTTCAAATAAAAATGTTACCTACCTCAATGTGATACTGTTTTATGATTTCATAATAATTTCGTCTACATGTAGAATTTGAAGCAAACCAACGTTTAAAGTGATGCATGTTATGGGCGTGATATGGCTTTCAAGGTCTCTTTTGAAATGTCCGACCCTGGGTTAAGGGGAAACCTGTCTTATCCGGAAAAAATAATGGCCCCGGGAGATTCCGCTAAAGACAGGTTTCACTGTGTTACTTTATTGCTGACCCATTTGTTTTTATCCACCCAGGCATGCTGCGAATGGCCGCAGCCCAACAGCAACTGCACGCTGAAGAACCGGCCCTTGGAGGTGGACTTCTCGACCAACTACCACGGCATCCCTCCGCCCCGGGCCATGCCCAACGCCGTCGCCCCCGCCCTCTTCTCGCCCGCCAACAATGGCAGCGGCGGCCCCCCTTCGTCCTCGGCGGATGACGCCCTGCCCCACTCGCTGCCCCTGCTCGAGAGGATAGCGCGCAGGGTCGTGGGGAGCCTGGGCGAGGGCGAGGGGGCGTCGGATGGGGGCGGCGTGGGCGGCGGGGGCGGGAGGGCCGAGGGGCTGGCCACGCGGGCCCCCACGCCGCACCCACCCACGGCGCCGCACGTCTCCTCGTCGCTGTCTTACTTCGAGCACCCGACCAATTACTACCACGGGGGAGGGCTGCTCGACCTGGGCACCGCGTGCCCGCACCCGACCTACTTCACCGCGGCCGCCGTCCTCATCCTGTCGGCCTCGTCGCTCATCTCGCATCTGCCCCAGGGGTGGAAGACGGCGCTGATGGCGGTCGTCGCGACGGCCCACTGTCTGCTCCTGGTGCTCATGCACGCCGAGGACGACCGGGTGGACTGCGCCACGCCCCCCGAGAGGGAAGCCACCGGGTAAGCATCTCACTCACCATACATCTGCATGTTACCCTTAAGGCCACCTCAAGGGTTGTGGCAGGAGTTGAGCCATCACCAACATGCACTATCATGCACCAGTAACATTCACCAACATACAATACATTGTAGGTATGCAACAAATCCTACGGAAACTGTGTATATTAATGTACACTGCAACCACGTAAATGATATACAAGAGTCATGTAGGAATCATACAAAACATGATTTTTAACTACATGGCAGATAAGAAACAAGCATTAGGGAGCAAAAAAACTAATCAGCTTCTCTACCTGCTGACTAACCTACTTCCTAATCTCATTAGCTGCCATTATGGTATGATATCAACACTGGGATAAACAATATTTAGACCTGTCTGTACTTACGTCTTACTCTGATTTTATTCTCATGATCTGATCTACTGTAATGTGTTGAGTCCATAAGATATTGATAACTTAGTCATAAAATATATAAGTTTTGAATTTGCATAAAATATTGTCTAATTTTTAATCAATGGTCTGAGAGAGATTCCCATCACAGTGGCAGCAATAGGTCAGTAGCACTAATGAGATTATCATAATGGCCTTTGCCGATCTTCTCTGCATTTGTTCCCATTCAGTTTTTAAGACTACCTCATGATGATCCCAAATACTGGCAGCATATTCCAAGTGGGGTCTAACTAGGGAGAAGTAGCTGATATCTTTGACTTAATCATCACACTTGCCAAGAACTCTTTTAACAAATCCTATAAAGCATTGTAATCTTGTAACTCTGCTAAAGCAACAGGTACAATGCTAGAACAAGATCATTACACTGTGCATTGAATTAGTTTGAGACATGAGCTATGGAAATTTTGAAAGCACTGCAAAATGGGGAAGTATGTGGTCATTGAGTAGGGTCAGCTAGAAAGCCTTCATCATTGCCGTCAACACAAGCATATTAAGAAGTTGAATACTCACCATTACCTGTCATCCATTTTGGCTTGTCTCACAATGAGACTTCATTAGTGCAGAGGCTTCCGTGGTTATTTGATGAGTTCAGTTTGTTCAGGTTTTTCTCACGTCGATTCATTTCAATGGACAACAGTTTTGCTTGCAATACAGCTAGTGTTCAGGACCTGACAATGCTAGCTGTAACACAAGTGAAACCTTTGTCCATAAAAATGAATTAACACAGGAAAAACCTGAAGAAACGGAACTCAATGAGACTTCAGGACAGGATCCCAGGTAAAGCGATAGCGAAAGGTGATTTTAAACTCTTGCCTTGCATGTTAGTGCCTCATGCTTTTTTTGCAAAGAAATATAGTTTGGTTCCCCTATCTAGCTCTCTCATTCCTTCCCTCTCTTCCCCTTCATCCATTTCACTCCATCCACTTTTACCCTCCCCCTCCCCTTGCTACAGGCTTGCACCAGAAACTTTTACCTGAGCTATTCATTTATTTATTTATTTATTGAATTTTAAGTTCACCCAACATGAAAACACAATAATAGGGTAAACTATTTTCACAATTAATCATAATAACAAAAATAATACAAAAGAATTTAATGCAATAATAGTACAAATAATTAACAAAACAGTCAAGGCTGGCTGAATTTTTCATTCAAAATTCTGAACAAATTTATAAAGTCGATAACATCGACGATATCTGTCTGCGAAACATTTCCTTAGTTAGATTTATATTTAACTCATTTGAAAGTGTGTTGAATGAGATACACAACCTATTAATAGGTGCATTCATACAATAATTTGTGTTCACACTTCTTATGTAGAACGTCCTTTTTAGCCTTACTGTTTTTTTGGGACTAAAAAGTTCAATTTCCCAACCAATTCAATACAATTACCTTTATTAATTACATCGTGTAGAAAGAGTAAATCATTTATGACTCTTCTATTACTCAATGTTTCCAAATTAAATTCATTTAACATAACTTTGTACTCCACATGATTTTCAAAAACAGGATAAACATTGTAACGTAAATAATACATTAATCTTAAAAATCTTTTTTGGACTCTCTCTATCATCACATCATACTTCAAACTTTTACCTGAGCTATATCAAGTGACATAGTGCATGATATAGCTGCCTTTATGTTTATATTGCATAGCATCCAATTTTGCAGATTTTTGGCATGCAGGGGTATTTTTTAAGGTGACTCATCCACTTAGAGGTTTTTAAAAAATCAGTGAAATGACTGAATGAAATGAAAATAATGATAATGAATAAAAATGAAGATAAAAAATTTTTTGATGATTTTGCACCAGTGTAATGCTCTATTTTCAGTATAAATACATAGTCTCTGACTAATTTGAACAATATTTCATGTCTACAGGACCATACAGGAGAGATATACCCTTTCAGGACTTCTGCTTGCTGTGACGGTTGCACTGGCCTTCCTCAACAGACACGTAAGTAATGAAATTCATATTTGCCTTAGCATGGTTATCAACCCTCCTCAGATTCAAATTTAAAGGGGACTCCACCATGAAAGTTATTTACCCTAAAAGTTAGATGTTTGTAAGCAGCTACTCCACATCTAAGCAGGGACTTCCCTGGTCTTTGGGATCCATAGAAATAGTTAAAATTATACCATCAACCACAATCCACAAATCTGAAATAAAATACACATCCTTATATTTTGATAATAAATGGCATTTTGATTCTGCAATTATATCACAAAAAAACCCAATTAAATTCTGACTAGATGATTGCATGCAAGGACTAAATTATAAATTTATGAATTACTCTGCCAGAGGGCATATAATTATAATTACAGATATTTATGCTTAAATAGTGGTGATTGTTGTTGTCACAGTAAACAAAAGGTCGACTAGTGACTCCAGGTCCTAGATATCTGTAATCCCTTCTTGCCATAATTCCTGTTCCTTTGTCTTTTTATTGCTGTAGCCCAAGAGAAACAATTGTCATTTCTTATCCCAATAGGCATATACCCAGCAGAGGTAAATTCAATAGAGGTCACTTTTTTCACACTTATCCTGGTCAAGTCACAGCTCATGAAGGACAGAAATGCTAGAGATCAATAGGCGTACACTGAAGTTAAGAGAGAATTTAAAAGGGCTTGATATCAGGCTGTTGAATTTCCCTTAGGCTGCTTCCCAACCAGATCTCGATGCTTCAATAAGCCCTTGTCTTCCCTGCTATACTTCCTTTATTGCAAATTTAAGCTACTTTGGGTTTATTGGATATGGACTCTGTTTGATTGGAGAGAATTCGCTGCATTCGAAACTCTCAGTTGCTGGTGTGGTAAAACCTATACTGTCATAAATGACTTCTGGAAGCTCTTTCAGTATATGCTCAAGGTTTTTCTCTTCATTAGGTGAAAGTGATCCAGGAGTTAACTCTTCCATGCATACTGACTTTCATCTTGACATGAGTCATAGCACTGTTGTTGTACCACAGCACCGTTAGAAGTAAACTTTTGTTGATGAATATTCCTTGGGCTGAATATTGTAGGCCAACATTGTGAGAAATAAAGAAATCGTGGCCAAATATAAGTTTATAATCACAGCAGAGGTAAATTCAATAATTACATCCATTAATACAGCCAACAAGAGCGTCTTTCCACAGTGTGAGTTGCATTACTGACTACGCCCTTCACACGTCCCAGATGGTGTGACACCAAAGGGGTTAAAAACTAAGCTGCAGTCTTATTCTCAAAGTAGTTACTAGCTTCACTGTCTCAAACGTCTTTTAAATTTATCTTTCCAACTTTTGAAGTTACAGGCTGGGCAAGGTTAGTCTGTGTCTCTAATAATCTGACCAATCCATTTCTAATCTGTCATGACATAATGAGTTTTTATTTGACAGATTTTTAGCTATCTGGGACTAGCCACGGAGTTCCACTGTTACAGAGTCACCCGCAATGTAAAATAGTGCAAAATTCCACAGGGAAAAAATTGAGGGATCCAGGTTCGAATCCCAGTCAAGGCAGATGATTTTTCTCTGTGGAATTTCACATGAGTTTTTATTTAATTTTATGGATGCACAAATCCTCATTCCCATCTCCTCTCATCCTAGAATGGACCACATCTAGTTTCCCCATAGACAATAATGTAGGGTACCTAGGTTTCAAATGCCCTGATTTTCCACTTTGGAAACATTGCCGAACCAGATTAGGATCTTCTGAAGGTGTATTTTTACATTCCTCCACAAGTTGACTGATAACTTTTCTTAGGTCATCAAATATTTTGAGCTGTAACTCTTTAATTAATGGCCAAATATTGCCATACAGTTATTCATTTATATTATACATTGCATCATCTTCCTACTTTTCTAGGTCTCTTGAAGAATTGATATTTCTGAATTAATAAGCACAAGCTCGCATGCCTGAAGGTCAATTATCCATTGATAACTTCTCCTGTACTGAACTCTTCACATCATGGGAATCAAATCGTGCAATAAGTACCCTCTTGTATTCCCCCTACACTGGTTGAAACCCTTCAAATTGGGCCTCTGAGCAGTAGCTTGTCCCCTTAGGCAATAGAATTACATGGCAGGTGAATTTGTGTAGGTTGATCAGTTCAACCTTATAAACTGATAGACCCCTTTATAAAGTGTGTCGGCCTTTTTCCAAGTCATCCATGAAACTCTAGGAGGCAGTCTTTAATAACTTTTGGATATAATTGGATTCAGTAAATGGAAAAGTGCCTGATGGTGCACCCACACTTCCCACTTGATCTTACTTGGTTGTTTATGAAATCATAAAACTTTTGTCTCCGTTTTCTACATAAGTCTTCATGGCTTCATTCTCCATAAATAATTGCACCCTTATGCTTTTCATTCTGTGATTTTTTCTTAGAGTCTAAAAATATCCCAAGTCTCCATGGTGATTTCTTTCATTAATATATTTTAATGTTCAACCCTCTGCAGCTCTTAAGACCCTCATTTTAACCAATGGTATGTTTTCCTTCTCTCTCTTTGAGAGAGCCCATGTGTTTCTACCATGTAGTAATACTTGAACTTCCATGTTAGGTAAAAGTTCAATGTAGTTTCATTCCTTGTCTTAGTTATTAGAGTTCAACAAATTGACCCACAGATCCATTTGAACTTATTAAGTGTATTATTTATGTTATCAACTAGGAAAGGCAGCCTAAAGCACCACAAATAACTAACAAAGGAGTTCTACATACATGGCTGATGTATCTCCTTGACTCTTTTATGTACATATCTATCTTCCTAACTCTTTTACATACATACTTATGTATGGTTGCAACAATATTAGAAGTGAAATGCCTCGTAAAACAGACCAAATTGTCAATAATAAAATTTCAAAAATCATGGAAAATGAAAAACTTCCACTGCCTATCTTAGACGGAGAAGGCTTCCCGCTTGCTGTTCTTGTGGCGTCGTGAGGTGGAGGAGCGTCGGGAAAGGGCATCTGAGATGCGTCGCCGCAACGAGGCGCTGGTGGGCAACGTGCTTCCACCGCATGTGGCCTCGCACTTCCTGGGTGGCCGGCGGCGCAGCCACGATGAGCTGTACAGCCAGAGCTATGCGGAGGTGGGCGTACTTTTTGCCTCCATGCCCAACTTCTCAGGTGAGCACAGGCAGTGCAACAATAACTTATGCCAATGATAATCACCATTCATAAATGTTTACTATGAGATAAAGCCCAATTTCCACTCTACTTGTGTTGAAATTGACAGAATATCAGGATATTAGAAAAAATATTACATAAAATTCTCAAACAAACAATTATCACCTTAAATGTAACATATAATTTATAATACAATACAATATTTATTAATTATATCCAGGATATTACCCATGGAGCAAAAACAGTTAAAAACCATCAGCCTAATTAACAAACCATTGAACTCCTAAGAATTTGATTTTTTTTTATGGTTCCCAAACAGTTCTATTAAATTTGCAATAAAGGAGATAGAAAGAAAGATTTTATTTTGTCACAGAAGTGGTTATAGTTGTTAAGTT
This sequence comes from Ceriagrion tenellum, assembly GCA_963169105.1. NCBI lineage: Eukaryota > Metazoa > Arthropoda > Insecta > Odonata > Coenagrionidae > Ceriagrion > Ceriagrion tenellum. The sequence continues at coordinate 35,928,718 of OY720643.1, read as the reverse complement.
TCATAAAGTTACGTCTTTCCTTTTTCTGGACAGTAAATATGCTTTCTAAGTGACAAGAAATTTTGAGCGGAATCCTGTTATATATTTTTGTACAATATAAAATGTCACAATCTTGTCAATGAACTTGTAGTGGATACACCCTATGTTATGAATATGGTCAAAAATTTGATATTCTTTAACTTGCAGAAATAAAACTCTAAGTGTAGAAATTGCCACCAGAATGAACAACCTTAAAAGTAACAAATATTGGTTTTTATACTCTTAGACCCCTTTATGTAATGCTAGTTCAGCATCAACAGATGCAGATGCAGGTGATGCATCATCATGGCTATGTTGATGTTAACTCATATTCAAGTTTTAAGTAGCATACCTATTAGACTATCAGTTAATTGACATGGGTGCTATCAATGGAGAAACATTTTAACTTTGATTTTGATATGGATAAAATGAATTACTAGAGGCAATAAAGCTAGATGAAACATATTGATATTCCATTGGCAATGGTGAATGCTGGCTCTAAATGAAAATCTCTTTCTGCAGTGGCTAAATAATATTTCTATTTTACTTTCCAGATTTCTATTCAGAAGAGACAGTGAACAATCAAGGGCTGGAATGTTTGCGTTTCCTTAACGAAGTCATATCTGACTTTGATGCGGTAAGTCCTCATTTCTCAGGTCGCTTTGAGCATGTTGAATAATTGAAGAGTGGTTTAAACCCATTTCCAAGGGATTAAAGCAGTCACAGTGGATACCTGGATAGCTTCACTGGTCACAGTACTTGGGGCAAAATCAAGAGGTTGGCCTTGAATTCCAGTCTAGGCGAATATTTTTTATCTCTGTGAATTTTAACCAAGTGTAATCTCTAATACTGATGTGAGTAGGAGCTGTTTAATGGGAAAGAGATATTTTGAACAAAACAATGCATACTTATGTCATTTTGCAAGATAAAACCATTTTTATGGCCCTAAGTTATTGGTTGCAAGAAAATGAACGTAGAAAGTGATTATAAAATACAGAAAAGTAGCATAAGTCATGACTTTTTTGTTTGCTGGCTATAATAATTTTACAATATTGCCATTAATTAAACAACGCAAAGCAGAGAAAGATTTCATTAACTCTTGAGCGTTTCATTGATATGAAATATGTAGAAGCATAAAAATGTTGTGTCATGAGTGGTTCTCTCAACTAACGTTGCTAATATCATTAAAATTTTGAATATTTTCTTTCAGTTACTGGAGCGTCCTCCATTCCAAGATATCATCAAAATTAAGACAATCGGATCAACATACATGGCTGCCAGTGGTTTAAATCCTTCACACTGCGTAAAGGTCAGTACATGTTTTATTACTTGGGATATTTCTCTAATAGTAATTTCTCTCTTACAGTCACTGTTGTATAAAGTTAAGTGTGGTGAGCCAGACCAGGGTCTGAAATATTTAACATTTTTTTGTTATTATTGGAAATGATCCACCAATTCAGGTTGGCTTTAAGGAAGGAGAGAAAACCAATACAAGCTCATAAAGTGTCAGACCTGTATCTTCTCCTGCTTCTTGTATGACTTCAAGTTTCATATTGATCTACACGTCACCTCTCTTCATCCCATCTATAATGTCTATTCTCTTATTTCCTTGTCCTCGTTAATTGTTATCCTCCTCTCCATCACTTGGCTGTCAGCATATCCCCTCACCCTTCACTACCTCTTCCAGTCACCTACTCTGTCTCCTTATCTCCTTCAGTAATTTTCTTTCCTCATTCAACATGCCAAAACTGTCTCTTTCACCTTCCTTCCCCACCATTTTTTTCATTCTCCTACACACCCACATATTCAATGCTTACACTCAATAGTATATTCTGAGTCGGTCCTTATGCTGTATGAAAATCCTAGCATAAGGTCCCATCATAAAATATCCTCTCGGTGAATGCCTCCTTAGCTAATGACATTCTCCCTCCAATATATAATGCCCCTTATCCTCCAGCACACTACCTAATACATTTGAATGTTTCATCTGCTCCAATTTAAGCCATCATGGTTATATGGTCAGCTTCACTTTCTTAGTTTAAAAAAAGTCATTTCAATAGTTTTCTGCCAGTTAGTCCTCATTCCAAAATCCCTTGTCCCAATTTTGAGACTTCACCCATTTGGATTTTCCTCAGTTTTGGGGAAAACCAGTTGTTTTTAGAATATCTGTTGAACAAGGAAGGTCTACTGTTGAAATCTGAGAAGAATTTATAATTTTTTCATTGAAACAATTTCAATATGAAAATGAAGTGAATAAAAATCGACTGCAAGAAATACTTCATTCTTTCTGCTATTCAGTCTTGAAATTTTAAACTCTTTATTATGATTACAAGTACATCATTTCAAATCACAAAAAAAGAAACCTCTGCCCTGATTCCAATGCTTTAATTATGGGAGTAAAATGGGGGGTCATTTTGGCCTTTGTACCAATGGATTCCTTGTATTCTACATACCTCAAATATCAAATCTCAGGAGAAATAGTTTGGTAGTTTTTGAAAAATATCAATACACAGAAGTAAAAGTGGTACAATTGAGCATGCGATTTTTTCATTACCGCATGCTATAGGGTATGGTAATGAAACAAATGCACATAGTGGATGATTGACCATTTAGCATACTTAAAACCCCAACAATGTATGCCCTTTTCCAAGCATGTATGATAATTTATTTTATTTAAGCCTGGTTAAGGTAGGTTTTATTGAATGTCAGAGAATCTCCTCCCATTTTCTACTCTTCCAGGGGCCTATCTTGCTCTAGAATATCCTGTTTCACCTCAGCATACGATCTGCCCTTCTTCATCCTGTCCATGAAACCTATCCTCCTTCTTCCTCTTCCTTCCTTGGCCAACATTCTTCCCTCGATCACATTCTTGAGCCACCCATCACCCCTTATTACTTGCTCCAGCTACCTACTCTGCCGATTTCAAATTTCATTGAGAAGTTTCCTTTCCTCGCCCACCATCTCAAGCACTTCTTTGTTAGTCTTCCTCTACGTCCAACTCATCTTCTGCATCCTTCTCCACACCCACATCTCAAATGCATGCAGCCTATTCTCATCCTCCTTTCTGAGGGTCCACGTTTCTGCCAGATACAAAGCCACACTCCTTATCAAGCCCTTCACCAACCTCTTCTTCACATCCTTACCCAAGGTCCTCATCATCATCTCCCTTCTATTACTAAATGCCTCCTTTGCTAGCACTATTCTCTTCCATTTTCTTTGCAGTATGATAATAAAATTATGTATATTTAGGTAATTAGGGATAATAAGTCATGTGATATAAAATCTTTTGTGCTATTACTTATTCATATCATATTTATTTCATGCTTCTCACCAAGTTGTTCAAAATGTACAGCACGCTTAAACTACTAAAGAGAATCTAAATATGTTCACTGCTGTGACAAGGAAAAGTCTTTCAAAAATACCCCGAATTGTGATTATTGAACCTTTGATTATGATAACTGTACTGCTCATCTTGATTTGACAGCCGGATGATCCCCACCTGGTGCGCTGGGCCCATTTGGCCCTCCTCGTGGACTTTGCCTTCGAGCTGAAAAGCGCCCTCACCGGAATCAATGAGCAGAGCTTCAATCATTTCGTTCTCAAAATGGGTAAGGCTTTTTGGGCGAACCATTTGCTTCTGGCTGCTTTGTTCTCTAAAATTATCAGACGGATTCTTGGGATTTATTGGTATCTTGAAAAATGACTGCATTAGTTATCATAATGGTTTTCATAAGGTAACCAGTGAAATCATTCAATTGTTAAGATATTTTCAACATATGTCATGAAACTTTACAGTCAAGTTTAACCTGAAATGTGCATTTTTAGGAAACCAATGTGAAGCTTGGTAATATAAATTAAATATATTTAGCTAAATTTATGTATTGCCTGCTTCATGCTTCTTAAAATTGCTTAAATTTTTAATTCAATTCAAATATCATCTCTATTATGAATAGAAAAAAATATTGCTCAAACTGTTATAATAAGTTCCTCATGGCAAAGTAGCATAAAAGTGAGGGATCAGATCCACTTACAGCATTTGTTTTGTACCCCACTGCCATATCCTATCTCCGATCACAGGCATTAACCACGGCCCCATCACAGCCGGCGTCATTGGGGCCAGGAAGCCCCACTACGACATCTGGGGCAACTCTGTGAATGTTGCATCCCGGATGGAGAGCACAGGGAAAGCCGGCTGCATCCAGGTAAGCACGTTTTTCCTCATACCCATCTATAGAAAATGAAAAGCACATGCCATCAATCACATGTGACCACTATTTGTCACATTGGTTCGACACATTCCTCTTAAATTATCTATGTGGCAACTATGGATGCACAGCTCGCATAACACTATATTTGCCTTTGTAAATGCAAAATGGACCAGTAAATCATGCTGCTTTCTTTAAACATAATATTCGAAGTGATCATTTATCCCTCCCTGTATCTCATAAATAGTTTCATCTAGAGATATATAGTAAATGCTTTAGGGTTTCTAAAGGGTAGGAAATCCCAAGAAAACTGCTCTTATTGTCCTAGCAGTTTGGGCTGGAACTCAGGAGACTTATATGTTTTTCCTAAGTTTACATACAGTAGGTAGTAATGCAATGAAATCTGTTGGATTTCTGGTGGGTAGGAAGTCCTAACAGAATTGGTCATATTTCCGTAGCCGTTTGGCTGGAACTCAGGTGACCTAGTATTTTCCTAAGTTGTCATGGGATTTCAAGTTCAGGTGTTCACGGGTGTCAGGGATCACCATAGTATCTATAAATTTGGAGATGGTGTAGTATTTTTGTATGGTGAGCAATGTATGTTTTTCCTTTGGCTTAAAAGCCTTTTGTGGTATTTTTTATGATTATATTTGGATAGTGCAGCATTTCCCAAATTTTTTCGAGTCACTGCCTCTTGGTTCCTCAAGACTATTCCAGATACCCCCGACTGTAAGCTTTAAAATTATAAACTCTATGGGATATTCGAGATGATCGTAGAAATAAATTTTTAATAAATATGATTGAATTCAGGTTTAGTGGATAAATAGTTATCTTTTCCCAAGACATGAACGCATACGGCTCCTTCAGGTAATAACCTTGCTTAAAGTGCCCCCTACTACTTCTTGGCTGCTTTTTGCCACCCTAAATTAAAGTGCCATTCCTCAGCAGATGGTAGTATCCACTTTAACTGGGTTGGAGCCTTTGTGAAAAACTTTTTTAAGAACAAGTTTGAGGCTAACGGTTTAATCGTTAGCTTTGCTATGATGTCGCTGTTAACACTAGTTTCAACGTATATGTATGCTATCTTATGTATATGACGTGCAACTGGATAATTTATCTCCAATCGATGACCAAGAGTATTTATCAACGTCCAAAACACTTGATCGTGTTGTCTGATGGAAATATTCGTCAATATGACCCATCCGATTTGTTTTCATTATCACAGGTGACCGAAGAAACTTCGGAGATCCTCCGTCCCTTTGGCTACACTTTCGAGCAGCGGGGACTCGTCTACGTGAAGGGCAAAGGTCAGCTCATGACGTATTACCTCATCGGCAAGGAGTCCAGGCCCTCGACGGGAGCAGGGGACGAGGGCGCCGCAACTGCCGCCGCCGAGCCGGGACCGTCGCCCTCCATCTCGGCCGCCACGCCCGAGCCGGTCCCGGCGGCGGCCGCGCCCTCCTCAGGGGACGATGCCGTGCTGTAAAGGGAAGGAAAAATAAACAAAATCCGGGGGAAGTGCGCATGAGAGGAAAGGGGTGTGGGGGAGGAGGAGTTGCGGAGCGACGCCGACGCCCCCTGCCGCCGGCAAACGGAAAAGAGTCCGACTCAGTCCGACGGACGGTTTATGAGCGGGACACTCCGATGGGGCGCTAGGTGGGAACCCGAGCGCCTTGTCGTCTTGCTGTCGTATAAATGGAAATTCATCTAGTTTGGATGCGAAAGTAGGGACCAAATCGAGTGAGTTGGATGGGGAGTTCTTTGATTCTGGACGAGAGGAACAGTGCGGGGAGGACCAGAATGGAACAACTGCCATTTTGAAGACAAGAGATGTACTTCGTTAAACCGAAGTCGAATTTCGATAAATCTAAGCACCACAGGAATCGCAGCATGATTCGAGTTGAAGGCATTTCGAGGTACAGATATGTCATTTAAAGCAATGGATTCTCTTTTGGATAGTGGAAGATTCGACTTCCAAAAGTACGTGTAATAGAAGTTCAAGTGTATTCATTGCCATGGATGGAAATAATTTAATGCAGAACTAGAGCTATCTTTAACTTGACTAACCATTCGTCATTCAACCTCACTTTACGTTACTTCCTCCCACAGAAAAGATAGAGGTCATCTGAACAATTTGGCTATTGTTTATGTGATTGTTAAGCATTAACTCTTCAGATTTCACATTCAATAAATAGAATCACAACCATTCGGTATTAAACTAAAGTTTGATGGTGAAGTTACTTGTTTAAAAATACAATAAATTATTATCAGGTACTTAGCTGTTGTTATGGTTGATAAAAAGTTGCTGACATAAGTTTGTACATATATATTTAAACGAAAACTTTCATGTTTTTCCGTTTTTCTCCTGGAAAATGTAGATATCGATGATGAAACGACGATTGTTTGCGAGATGCAAAACATCGCGACATCGCATCATTACTCGAGAGTCTTAGATCGACAGATCGTTAACTGGTATTTTGATCTTACCCAATGTATCCCCGCTTTTCAAAGGTGAATGTCATTGTAATCCACGTGGCCGTCATGAAGGTAACCCATACATCCTCCACATCACATTCTCTGGTGTATTTTGCGGAATGCTGTCAACACCGGACTCTTGTTTTTGTTTGCTGCAGAACTCTTCGCATCTCTTGCGGACCCGATTCCGTTATGGCAATGGATTGTGTGAAGTTTTAGTAAGAAATGCTGTTTCCTTGGAGGTGAAATTGGAATAAAGTATGTGACTTTTGTTGGATGGACTCCCCAAACCGTCCCTCCTATATTTTTGTATGCAAAGGCAATTTGGCAAAGAAGTTTAAAAAATGTGCGGATGAAAATACATGTAACAAAATCGGGGCTGCAATCTGCTCCACTATCCGTTTCCCTGATCCAATGAAATGGCAGAAAGCTAATCATGACGCCACTTTTGTGGGCCAGGGTGTTATTTTACAGTACCCGTAACATTCAGCAGTCTCCCTTTCACGTTTGGGAGCATAGCACTTAGAGGTTGGAAAAATATAACAGGGTAAAAAGGAAGAAGAGTATGATTTGAAACGATATTTGAGGAGAAAAAATTCATAGATTCGTATAAAATGTAAATGATGCTCTCTTGGGGGATGGATTAGAGTTTTTAAAACTGAGAGAAAGCGTCACTATCCAAATGGTGAATTCATTTCAAAGAAACAGATATCGTAGATGCAGAATATTTGCCACCCTTGCTCTCCAGTTTCTGTTAACTTCCAACCTGTTCGTTCGTTCGCTGTTCTCTCTTGATTTGAATGCTGATTGAAGAGATGAATAGACATCTTCAGTTAAATCTAGTGATAGGAACTAGCCCATGAACCTGAGATAAAGAAAAATTTGTTCAGCAGATAATTGCCAAAAGAACTTTTTGTTGGTATACCATTTGCACTATAAGGGTAAAACGGTTTAATTCAAACGGCTGTTTTTGTAATGACTACTCGGTCCATTATACTCTCTAATGTGACTGAAAACGTTCTGTGTGTCATAACAACAGGTTCATGAGTGCCAACTCCTCTTATAAACGAGAGAAATTTTCACTATTTTTATTGATCAACGGAAAATAATTAATTAGATATCATGTGCATATACCTACCTGCATAATTGTCAACAATTAAGTTATCGTAAGTGACAACATCGGTGTTAATTCATAGGAAACATCATCACTTTGTAGAGGTCGAAAATTGTGGTGAGGTCAGGTAGCATTGTTCTCACATTTCTCTATCCTTAGACATAAATTGATACGTTGGTATTAGATTTGATTATGATCGACGATGTCATTTCTTCTGGAATATTTGCGGTTTAAAAGACTTTGTACTTTTCCTTAGATTTGCAATTTCCATTGAGAAGTATGGTTAACGTAATTATTCTTATCACATGAATGTCTAGAGAACGTTTTATCTCACCAGGTTTGTTGTACTTCGATGGTGATATTTCATTTTAATACTTCTCATAACTTCAAAGTGATCATAGGCCTAACTTGATTTTGTATAGCCTAGCCGAATGTGAGGAATAGAAAGATATATATGTAATATTTAAATAGAAATTTTTATAGACGGGATGCAATCTTAGTGTCGATTGCAGAGATACGACAAATATTATCCTCTTGATGAATTTGGCAGAGTTTAAGACGCTTAGCGGCATGCTTTGTTATGCGAATGCTCATTCGCATTGTGTAACATAGGATTGCTTTTGACATACTGATGAAACCTTATGGATGGTGTTTAATATACCGTAGCCAAACAATGGCACGTAGTTACCTACCACTATCATCGTCCACAGTTCATACCGCCTAAACTAAATTTTCCCTGAATGTGTGCAGTGTTTTTTGCAAAAAAATTGTGTAGAGCCTTGATATGATGGCGTTATTTTTATTTCCTTTTTCTTGTACTTAAAACAAACAAACAAATTGGTGTTATGAGAATGCTGTAATGAGGCTGTAGATTGGCGCAGAAAATGTTCTGTAACTGTAATGTAAGTTGTTTTTAGCAAGTGCGCAGATGGATTGTGCGACCCGATATCGTGTTATTTAGTTTTACTGCTTAAACATAGTACATTTATGTGTCTGTATTGTTTTAGCCGTCTGTTTTTTCATTGCATGAACTAAATGGGGAGCAATCAAATTACTAAAAATGGTTATTTGTATGTGATCAATAAATGAAAAAGTTTTGTGAATCAAAATCTTTATTTCATAATTATTTTTTTAAAATATATATTTTGAAAAATCAATATCTAGATTATAATTATGGATGAATCTCGTCATCTTGAGTTTCGATCATCAAAGCTCTTTCATTTTGAAACCTCATACATTTCAACTAAGAGATCACTGTAATTTTAATATTTTCATTTATGATAAATTATTTACAATAATGAATGCATGTGTTTTATTCCACCTGTATCCTTATGCTTACTGTAGTGGAAACACAATGCAATCAGTAAGAAGATGCGGCCATAATTATATTAAATGCCGCCTGAATTGCCTGTGACTTGACGTCAAACGAAAATACTCCTTCGAAGGGGGAACGGCAATTCGCTAAGCTTTGCAGTTTAAGTGTTGGTGAAGCTGAAGCCCAATACGACTGTCAGTGAGAAAACTTCGATGGTTCAAGCTTCAACTCTCCCCAAAGTTTCCGTCTTCAGCCAAACTTACCCCTCCCACCAATGGATCTGGAGTGCGATCGCTCGGCGCGCCACCATTGTGACCACGGAACCATACATTCGAATGGCAGGTTCGCGGTGAAGAACAGCGAGCGTTTGGTGGAGAGGGACTTACTGAAGGTAACCATGCCTTATTCATAGAAGTAGAAACATTTCAATGGCCTGTAATTGCTAATTTATAGTTGTTTCCACCACCTTTCTTCAAAACATGACTATAGATCAAAGTTAAACATAAGATATTTCATGCACTTTATTTTCATATACTTTACTTTGCGGCATTTATCGTTCTTCATTTTTTGCCGTTTCCTCTTCATCTGTGGGAAGCTATTTTTCCTTTTTGACCGTACGAGAGGGATAAGATTGTATTTTTCGGCAGATGAAATTTACATTGAGTCATATAAAAAGATCTCATTATCATTTCTCTCTGGTAACACTCAGGTAGTCCTAGCAGAAGAACGACAAGCTGCCATATTCAAGCCCAGTTGTGCATTACTGTGGATCATCCAGTATTGTGTCGCGTCATGGTAAGTCGGAAAACGGGATATAAGAACATATTAGTTTGAGTGGGGGGTGAATCGAGAGATCTATCGTTCTATGGGCAATTTTCATTGTGGTCGCGAGACGCTAGCTGGGGATAGAAAACAATACTACTCCTGATTGTGTTGATTTTACCCCATTATTTACTGAATTCAAACTTCGTGGGATTATGAAAAAAATATTTGTTCCAACCACGGTTTGCAAGACTAAACGAAATTTTTAAATTTTGCGTCCCCAGGGCAGATCAGTTTAAGTTGGATAATTTTATGATCCTTAAACGGTAAATTAGCGACAATATTTGGGGAAGCCTTAGTTTTTATAACTGTGGACTCTTTACGCGTGCTTAATAAACAATTTTTTCACCTGAAAATTTTATAATTAGGTTGACCTTTTTTTGACTTACCTGCTTGAATATCTTTATAATTTTAATTGACATTTATATAAACAAGCATTTTGTTTTCAACCTGAAGGTAAAAATCCAAAAATCATGCCGTGGCCTTCGTTTATTAGCTTAATATCTTAGTCCTGGTCCTTTACAATCATTTTCCATCTTTTTATCGACTTCTAAAACGCCTTTAGCTAATTCTATTCCATTTTCGGATCCACACAGTAGTATTTGGGCCTTGGGCTGAGCGCAGACTTGAGATGTAGCGAATGAGTCAATTTTTATAGTATTTTTTTTATTTATGCGTTAGTTTTGAGCCGTAGGGTGGACAATTTTTGGAATATCACATACAAAGTTGCAGGTGACCGAGATCTATCAACACCTGATTTATGCATAGAGAATTAGAAGTGGGTCAAGAGTGAGATGGCCAGAGCGTGGGTGGCGGAATGGTTAGTGTGATTACACCGGAGCATGTGCATCGAGGGTTCGATCCCCGCCCGATTGCTTTCGACTCACGAGGTTTAGGATATGGGTTTAGCCCATTTTTTTGTATTTTAAAGCTAAATATTATGCATTATGTGTAGAATTGGAAGTCTTAATATGTTCGATTTTTAGGCGTTAAAACGAGGAAATTCGACTTTTTACAAACTATTTATTTAAATAAGGCAATTAGCGGATTGAATACATTGTTGTAACTTTTGTTTTGCTTTAAAAAGAGTAAGCGAAAGCTAAGTATTTAGAAAATGAATGAGAAATTCGCGTTTACCTTCGAGTTTAGTTGCCATAGCTTAAGAGTTAAGTTAACCATAAAGCCGCTATACGCGGTTGTTTTTTGTAGTACAAACAAATGCATGAACACCCTTCCCGAGGAGAACTGTACCGCGTTATCCAGCAAGCTGTATGAGTTTCTAAATGAGAGAGAATGGGATATAGAACCTGCTGTTTTCCGTTCATTTTCTTGTACATACTAGGCATGTTCATTTGTACAATAAAATATACCGTGTAAAGCGACGTTAAAACGCTGAGATTCTAATGTGTGTCCCTCAAAGGCTTTAAGGCTAATACCTTGGTGTCGTTTGTTTGTACTTGAAGTAGAATAAATCTCTTAAGTTTGAGTAAGTAATACTTACTCAGCTGACGAATTATTAAAATTCACCGTTCACAGTAATTCCCAGTCCAGGCGAATGATTTTTCCACTGTGAATTTCACACAATTGTGTGATCACTATCGGCTGACTCTGTTAAAGTTACTGCGCGGCTAGGTCCGTAGTTCTGTGAAAATATTAAAAGTAAACACCTTTGTCTTTAATGTTGGGCTTTACCCCGTGTACTGCAGCGCTTAGCGCTCGCATACGGGTACCTCTGCTATTATATACACGGTACCTGTGAGGACAACTTGCTCCTTAAAGCCCTCATGAGATTCACTGTGGAAGAGGACGCCTGGTTAGCTTAATTGGTTAGAGCACTCGGCGCGAAATCGAGGTATCTGGGTTCCATTCCCAGTCCAGGCTAGTGACTCCGTTAAAGTCAATGCGCGGCTAGTTCCGTAGTTCTTTGAAAATGACGAATCATTTTCCTCATATATCCACTGCATTACATATCACTCAGAGTTAGGTAGTACCGGTTGAAATATTGTGCTGCGCTGCTTCCATCTTGTATGAGTTTAGATGATATAGAATCCTTTTAAGTCTGGCGTAATATTTGCTGCAAGGGCCAGCCAAAAAAAACCCTTAGTTATCCGTAATCGTCGCCAACAACCTTGCGAAATTCTGTTACCTTCTCATCCATTTCACTTTCTCTTTCTGTCTTTCCTTCAGTGTCCTTCCTTCACCCTCCTACAAAATACCGAGTGGAACCATTCTTTAATCGTATTCGCCCAGCATTTCCTTCCTTGCATCAAGGAGAGTCCAAAGAGAGAGCAGTGCCTATTGGGGCGAGTCAACGCCATTAGACTCGAGACGTGAATTCCAAGATTTCCCGTGATGACTCATCATCTGCGAAATAGCAAACGAGAAAACCACGCCCCCTGCCCACTCACTCCCCACTACGATATTAACGCGCTATCTCATGTCGTTGCATTTTTCTTAGTAACTCCGGAGTGTTTACAGTTAAGCCATAACACTGACCCTTTAATTTAATCCACAGGCGACCTATCCCGTGGGTTTTGTAGTCCTTGGGCTCATAAAAGGCGGTTGAAGCGATTTCCTTTATGTGCAAATTTGCATGAAACTTTTCATGCGCGCTTTTCATAATAATTGGTGTAGATGAAAGCGGAAAAAAAAGATGTCACCGATTTGAATTCTTGGCAATTTTAACTCGTAGCATTATGGCACTTGACATATATTTCAAAATAAACCGATATATTATGCACATATTTTCTGCTAAACGCGAAAACATGCACTTCATATTTTTATAATTGCTTTAATTAAATATCACGGTATCATGGCGAATACAAAACACAAATTTATATACATTTTTTGCTTAAATTTCGAATTTCGGCTTGTATGAGATTTGGTCAGTAATGATGTGACCATGTTAATCAGCAATAGTATCTTGCATAAGTTAAATTGTAAAAGAATTCTCCAATAAGCATTAACAGAATTTACGCTTAGGAATTTTTGCATACAAGAAAACTTTAAGAACTTTTACTGAGTTTTTTTGAGAACTATAGAGCTGTGAGGCACAACTGAGCATGAGAATGGAGACTTATCAAGTGTACCTGAGGCTCACGGAATCTTAAGCCCAATGGTTAAGTGCAATGCTGTGGTATGGGTCAGAAATAACATTTAAAACCTCTAGGAGTGAATGCTTGTATATACAGTATGCCCTCTACTTTCGTACAACTATAATTACATTCGTTCCAAAACGACACTTATTACACTGGTCGGCATGAAAATCCTCCCACGAGGGTGAAAGGGTGTACCGGATAGATTTCGAGACGCTGATTACGAATATCTCATCGAGAAAGTTCCAGCACGTAAGGTTTTTTTTTGGCAGGGTGCTGTTTCCATAATTGACAGAAAAATCGTGTTTTTGGTATTTAATATGTTTTCCGTGTTTGGAGTGCATAATTCTCAATTTTTATCTTAATCCAAGAACTCTTACTAGGTTATATCCCAGGAACATTTTCTCTAGCTCACGACCTCCCCGGAAACGTACCCCTTCCCCTTGGGTTGCAAAGATTTAATGTCGTTCCACACTGCATACACTAAAACCTAGGCGTTATTGACGGAGAAAGGTTTCGTAATCAACTTGCGATCATTCTTCGGCTCCCTTTTGTCTAGACGACAGACAGATTGTTTAAAAAAAGGCGCCAAGACATACACCACGTTGTCGCGTGAAACAAATATTACAGTTTCGAGTTGATCTTGGTGTTAGAAGGTGGTGTTACGCTGTGTCTGTGTATACCGTCGGTGAACAATATTTCTGCGTGAAATATTGACGTTTGTGTTAAACGAACATGCCGAGAACTTGCAACAATTCGACAGATTCATTCTGCTACATATGTGGGGAAGTGATTATCAAGGGACAAAGTAGGCCATTGTCACCGTTCCTGAAGACAGCCTACCATCTGTACTTCGGGAGTAAAATCGGCGACCAGGATCGCGTTTGGGCTCCGAAAGAAAGTTGTAACTCATGTGCGTGTTCTCTCACAGGATGATTGAAAGGTACACATAAATCGATGCCGTTCGCCGTACCTATGGTTTAGCGCGAGCCCCGTGATCATGTTTCAGACTGTTACTTCTGCCTGACTAATATAAAAGGTTTCTCAAAAAACATGAAACATAAAATACAGTATCCTAACTTGGATTCCGTGAGGAGACCTGTGAAACATGATGTTAGTCTGCCTGTACCCGTACCACCAGACTCATACACCCTGTGCAGTGTTTCATCCGATGAAGAACCTGCTACTTGTGAGGATGTTGCACAATCTTCGAGTACACAGTCAGATCCCAATTACGCTCCAGTGCCTGACACTAATGAACCACATGTGCTAAGTCAGGAAGAGCTGAATGATCTGATCAGAGACTTAAACCTTCCCAAGTCTAAGACCCTGTTGCTTGCATCACTTCAACAATGGAATCTACTAAACCAAGATGTGAATATATCGATGTATAGGAAAAGAGAGGTGAGCCTAGTTCCTAATTTTACAAAGGATGGAGATTTGGTGTATTGCAGTGACATTCCATCGCGTATTGGACAACTGAAGTTGAGCTACAACACTGAAGATTGGAGGCTATTCGCAGTTTCCTCTAGGATAAGTCTCAAAGCAGTGTTACCACACAATGGCAATGAAAAGCCATCCACCCTATTGCTCATGCTGTACATATGAAAGAAACATATGAGAACATGCGAAACCTATTGCAGAAAATAAAGTACGAACAGTTCCAGTGGTCTGTATGCGCTGACCTTAAGGTTATTGCCATCCTCACCGGTTTACCAGGAGGTTACACAAAGCACTGCTGTTTCCTGTGTCATTGGGATAGTCAAGCCAAAGATCAGTACACCATCACAAAATGGTCGCCAAGGAAGCAACTGGTCCCAGGGGAGATGAGAGTGGCTAATGAACGTCTTGTGGATCCGGAGAAAATATTCTTACCACCCCTTCATATCAAATTAGGGCTCATGAAGGTCTTCGTCAAGGCCCTGAACCGGGATGGTGTGGCATTTAATCATCTCAGAAAACTATTCCCAAGACTCAGCTAGGCCAAAGTGAAAGAAGGTATTTTTACGGGACCTCAAATCAGAGACGTTTTTAAGGATACTACATTTTCTTCTAAGCTTAATGGAGTGGAAAGTGAGGCTTGGGAGGCCTTTCGAGAAGTGTGCAGTAACTTTCTAGGGAATCATAAGTCACCTGATTACAAAGACATTGTGGGCAGGTTAATTACTTCATTTCGTAACATGGGATGTAATATGTCCCTAAAGTTACACTTCCTGCATTGCCACCTGGACTTCTTCCCTGAAATGTACAGCTTGGGGGAGGTCTCTGACGAACACGGGGAAAGGTTTCACCAGAAAATAGCTACCATGGAGAGGCGCTACAGTGGTAAATGGAGTGAGAATATGTTGGCAGACTTCTGTTGGAATGTGACACACGAGACACCCTGTAGTAATTACAAGAGGAGTAGGAAAACCAAGTGACACGTAAGTGTTAAACTTTAACTTTTTATGTAATTTTATCTGCATAACTTATACTTATTGATATTTAAATTATAACGTGCAAATTATTATGGGTGGAGAATAGCATCTTTGGGCGGATATTGAAACACCCCCCCCTCCTCCCTGAAAACTGGTACGTCCTGGAGAAAAACGGGTTACGGATTCGAACTCAGAAGCTCGAAACCTATAGGAATCACCTATTTTCGTTCGTGGGAGCGAAAAAAAGTTTTATTTTGCCGACCAGTGTTATTCGACTTTCGTACGCTAAATTCAGACTGTCGGTAATTAGTCGGCGAATAGTAATTTGAACTTCACACGTTGATTCCAGGGATTGCGATGATTGGCGTACGAGGCGCATGCGCATCACGCATACTCAGCGACTATCAGTCTTCGAAGGACGGTGGAATTGGTACAATCCTTGCAACACGTCAGTATATTTGCCTTCCTTTGAGTCACAGACCCTCCGCACTTGGTAGCGCACTAAAAAACAATCGAGCAAAGTTCATTTACACTCAAGACCAAAGATCATTGAAAATAAATTCCGTGATTGTTGTCAAGTTAGATGATTTTCAGTAAAGGTGTCGAACATGCATATTGTGAAATTACCAATTACTCTATAATAAGAAGCTTTCGTTGCTAAATACCTATTAGATACATATATACCATTCACGCCGTTCCCTTCCGGGGTAGGCACAGTCAAAAATTTTCACTCATAAATACATATTAGTACACCTTACTCTGCTTCAATAATTTCCTCCATTCTGACCGACCCTTGCAAAACTCTTTTGGCACATTTACCCCCATACACTGTTTCATACATGCCCTCCTGTTTTTAGACTCCTAATATTCCTCCTCCTAAGAATTTCCTTAACCACATTCAACCACAACTTTCTCGGCCTACCTCTACCTCTCGCACCATTCATTTCACTCTTATATACATATCTGTTTCGTTAACCGACTCTCATCCATTCTCTCAACATGGCCAAACCAACGAAGCACACTCCTTTCATACACGTCCATTACTGGAGCATTTAACTCACATTCATTCATGACCCACTCATTCCTGACCCTATCCATCCAACTTTTGCCGCAAATACTCCTCAGATAACCCATACCCACGGCGTTTAGTCTAATCTGACGTCTATCCTGACATACCCATGCTTCACTACCATGCAACAAAGTGGGAAGAAGTCCACTTTTGCACACTGAGATTTTTGCTTCCTTAGACAGGCACTCATTCCTTGATATGCTTCACATACTACCTATCACTTTCCTTACAGCATTCTCACGTCTCTTTATCTCCTCATCTATCCGTTCGTCTTTCGAAAACATCTTACCTAAGTACATAAAATCATCCACTAGTTCAATAACTTTACCATTCGCCCTCATCATACAGTTATTCTCCCCATTCTCCTTATCAAAAACTACTACTTTATTTTTGGCACGTATTTACCCTCAATTCCATCCTCTCTGTTGATTCACAAAACATACCTAGGAGCTTCTGCAATCCCTCTCGGCTCTCTGAGGTGAAAACAGCATCACTCGCAAATAGTAGAACTCGCACGTTTACATTTACAATCAAAACAGCGTCGTTTTCACTATATGCATCTCTAACTCATTTATCCATATATACATTAAACGGCCATGGTGACATTACGCATCCTTACTTTACGCCCTGTTTTATTACAAACCAATCACTTAAAACCCCGTTAACTTACACACTTGCCTTGCTATTAACATACATCGCCATAAAGAAGGTGCATTGAGCGTTTGTTGATTTAGATAAGGCATATGACAGGGTAAATATAAATAAGTTGTGGAAGGTTTTGAAGGACTATGGTTTGAATGGGCAAATACGTATTATGAACGAAATAAACAATTATAAACCAAAATTTGGCCGTAACTGATCTTCACTCGCAAAGTGCTACCCACCAGCAGGTTATAATACAATACGCCGGAGGACATGGTTCCACTCCACTGATTCAACGTCGTTTGTATGCGCTAAAGAGCAATGATGAGTTCCGATCCGAGCTATCTTCTACACCTTTCATTGAAATCTCACGATTTTCGTTTGTTTTTTCTCCACGAAAATAAATTTACAAAATTTCGTCCATCATAAATATTTATAATTTCAATTTTATCAAGTTCAAGGGTTGAAAAATAAACGTTGTTATGCTTCTAGTATAATGCCTTTCGTGTTAGTGTACATTATCTGTGGAACTCAAAGCTGGGTAAAAGTTACCAATTCACAAGTATATTGTGTCGAGGTTTCACTCTGTGCGTAGCAAAATATTCTTTAAGCTTTAATTAAGGCGCATTACTGTACTTAAAACCGCAATGGCATATTGATTGAAATATTATTATTCTGTCAATGAGTAAAATTTGTCAAACCTTTCCTGCATATTTCCTCCATCTCTCGCTTTGTTTAAGATGGACGAGTCTCAAATTTTCATTTATTTGTGAGGTATGCTTCAATGGATATGACAAATATCTTAAATGTGACGTGCGTCACGGCCAGTGGGAGGTGGTGGAGGGAAAGGTATAGATAATAGGGGAGAGTGAGAGGGAAAAAACATTCATGAAGGAGTTTCACACTTTTGTTGCTGGCAGAACTCAAAATTTTAAATTGTTCTAGGTAGTCCAATTTGGCCCCTTTCTTCTCAATTTCTTCAACATTTTAAGTGTGGAATTTACTAAGAGATTTTTCTTTTTCGTCATGTCTGCGGTCACCTTCCATAAAGTTTCGCCTTCAACCATTAATTTTAAACCTTCAATGGCTACAAACGGGAAATTCGTCCCGGACGTTTTACGCCTTATCTCATACATGAGCGAAAAGTACGGAATCTCAGAGTGGGTACTCCGGAGTGTTGGGTTACGAGGAATCCATTGGGCCAAGTTTTACTACTGCAAAAGTTAGCTTAGAAATTACCTATTATGTAGGTATTTATTAGCGAAGAATCCATAAGCTATTAACACTAAAACGGGGCCATTATAATAAGGAGACTATTATGACAACGGAATGTTATGTAAACAACTCTTATAATGATACCAGCGCTTTGCATGAAAGTATCTTACTAACGTGGAGTTTTTTCTTCTCAGTACTTCATAAAGTAAAAACTGTATTGACATGAGTATAGCACTTATTAAGGTAATACCTCATTCTAACCTGTCTCATAGGTCTTAAAAAGAGGCCTCTAATACTCGGAATGAATGCAGACTTTTTTGCTATTTAAAATCACTTGTAATCAAGATGAAGGGTTAAAATTTTCACCAATCGGATGGTAGAGAGAATGATGGATTAAATTCTTGCAATTAATTTTTCTTTACACTTCGTTTTTCCTCACAATTCTGCCCCTTAGTCCCGGGTTTGTGATAAAATCTCCATCAAACATTTTCGTCCCGGTCTAATACTTTACGTTACAACCTTATAACATTTTTTGTGCGTCTTGGTTGTGGGCATGAAGGCGGTCGCGGTTATCGAATGTTGATGCAATGATGTGTGTTCGAGACTCTAGGGTGTCTATTTTTTCGGTCGAATATGATTAAGAAACGACAAAAGATGCCTTACCCCACACGTTTGAAGTATTAACTATAGCTTTTTTGCTTTTTAACCTATTTCCTCGATTTTCAACTGAACCTTTAGAACAAGTGTTGTAGATAATTTTGGAATCCTTTGCCCTGCCCGAAAAGACACTCACGGGCGGAAGGAGTGCCATGGACCGAGTATTTTCTGATTTTGAAATCCAAGGATACTGTTTGAGGAAGGCATATCCTCGATAGGTCGTGGGTCTTTCTTCTTGTTAGCTAGAGCCATTCAAAGTGAATATTTAGGTCCATCAATTGAAATAGTGCACAATGGAACAACTTTAGGTTCTTTTCATTGTCGGAAATTATGCGAGTTGGTCAAGAAGAAGGAGATTTAGCAGATTGTTTGTTAAGAATTGGGAATGGAGATTTGTCGGTTAATGTTTTAGATGACATATAAATTCCATAAGATATTATCTCCAACGGTAATTTAGTGGAAGACGTTTTTGGCTATTGTCTTGCTAGTAATAGTTACGAAGAAATGAAATATCGATGAATAAGATCACATCTTTTAAAATGATCTCTTGAATGGGGCGTATGGGTATGGAAACATTTCCTCGAAAACTACTGAACGTATTTTCCTGAGAGTGGATTCCTTTGGGGTATGAGGGATCCATTGGGCCAGGTTGAATTTTTGTAAAATCGCTTTGTTGACTTATAAATCATGTAGAGATTCAATTTCAACTTGAATTTTTGGTATTATTATGAAAATGAAACTATTGTTACAGCGAGAATATTATGACCACGGGCTGTAATGAAAACAACAATGAAAATGAAACAAGCGTTTAGCACGACTGTTGTCCTAACACCTTACCCTCATACGGCGGCTCGTATGGTAGTATGCATATGTGGAAAGTGTCATACTGACGTGGATGTCAATCTCGTGCACTGTAAATTGAGCTGCATTTGTATATACGCATGCACTATGTTTTCATCAAAACTGGATATCCGATCTACCCGAATGTTGGCATTTTACGGTGTTGCGGTACGATTTATCGATAGGGATAGGTTCCATTCCTAAAAAATCTGTCTTATGCAGAAATGAGAGCCTACCTTCCTATGAGAAGCGCATAGACAGATACACTGATTACTTTTGTTTGGCTCCACAGCCACGCTTTATTTATTTATTCGTTTATTATGCTTCTTCAATTGCTCCGCGGAAGACCTCTGAATGGATGCGACCATTGTATTAGCAAATATTCACAATTAAATAATCACTCTATTGCTTTTTTATTTTTGAGTAAACCTATGTCGGCGATTATTAATGATATTTTGTGAATTTATGATAAAATACATAAAAAATTATATTACAAAATACAAATTTCCATATTATTCAATAGTAAATGATGCATATTGTCAACCGAGCAAAGCTCGGTCCCCCGGTACTGGTGGTTGATAAAACATGCAAATTCATAGTAGCATATAGACAGACATTAGTAACTATGGAAACAAGCCAAAATTACAATTACTTGATGACGAGGGCGGCAATCTTTCCGGGTAACTTGCGTGAAACTCATTGATTGTGAATTTTCTTTGCATACAGGTCTTAAGGTATAATCTTCATGATGGCGTCCTTTTGAGTCATTGTTCAGCGTGCAGTGCCTTTCATTTTTTAATTAAGTATACCTTACCTTACAACCCTAACAGCAGAACCATAAAAATAACATAAAACAAGAGTTATACCTTGTATTTTTATTGATCATCAATTATATTTGGCATTTACAATACATTCTTCAGTGCAATTCAATTAAGTTTGTGCTAAATCTTTTAAAAGAAAACATTATATGAGTGTTAGTGAATCTAAGCTGTAGACGTGAATATTGTACCGAAACAGGCCTTTCATTCATGGAAAACCTTATCGTAATTAACAATTAAAGGGAGCAGTACAAAGTCAGTTATCATAATTTGAATTTTATATCTGATTTACCATTGTAATCTCCAGCATTCCCAAAAAAGTCACATTCTTCCTTAATGTGCTGATAAGTAAATTAGTAAAAGCATTACCGTCGTGCTGTCGCTGCTTGTTTTTCTAAGGTCAATTCTTTAGCAAAATTTTCGCATCTTCACTTTTTGCATTGATTACGTAAGGATAGGGAAAGTTTGTTTTCGTTTTCCCTTTCGAGGCACACTTTTATACCCGAGTACTTATGAACTCCGTTAGGAAAATACACGGGAAAAATAAAGTCCATAGGTTTATCCTTGTTTATAGTTGACACGCACAACATTTAAATAGTAAGTGTTGCATACATTCCAGGATACTACTACCACGCCTCAAAGGGGTCAGACGACTTCACCACCGCCACACTAAGGTACAGACGCTATACGGACCTCTTCCAAGTAGTTCATCCCTAGGGCTCGTCCGAGTACGCAACCTCTTCCACTAGGACAAGGTTTTATAACCCAGGCAAAGCGGATACCTACATACTTTCTGAATAAAGATACTGAGACTGAATGTGAGATGCTTCACCTACTAAACAAAGAAATGGACTTCAATAGAGTTTAATGCTGAAATGTCAAATATTTCCAGCGTTATCAACATTGATTTTTATAAAATCGACTTTTACGGTATCGGACCGGACCTGGACCTGCAGGGCTTTTCATTCGTCCTCATTGGTCGTTCAATCCTAGGATTGGTTACCTGCAGCCCTCCACCTTTCCCTATCTAATATTAGTTCCCTTACCTCCTAGTATCTCGTCCTATGTACTTTTCTCTTTATTTGGCCCATGAACTTGTTCCTTGGTCTTTCTCTGGGGGCTTTTTCCTCTATTTTCCCTTCAATTATGTTATTCACAAATCCATTATGTCACAGGGTGTGTCCAATTCATCTGGTTCTTCTTATCTGTATGGTGTTCTAAGTGTTCTATTCCTCTTCTACTCTTCTGTTAACTTCGTCAATTCTTATATTGTCCGTCCGTATTATCTTCAGCATCCTCCTCCAGCCCCAGGTTTCGAATGCCTCTATTCTTATCTGGTCAGTTTTTCCAATGGTCCATGATTCCGATCTGTAGAGTTCTACGCTCCACACGAATGTATTCACTTACTGTTTCCTGGTTTGTAGTCCCATATTCTTTAAGCACAGAAATTGTCTTTTTCTCATGAACACCTTCTTAGCTTGGGCTATTCTCCGCTTGATGTCCGTTCTACTTCTTCCATCCCACGTGATGGTACTTCCGGGATAGGTGAAGGAATCCACTTGCTCTAATTTCTCAAATCTTAGGGTGACTTCTGCATTCATCTTGTCTTTTCCATATACTAGGATTGTTGTTTTCATCTTATTTATTTTTACGTTGTATTCTTGGATAACTTGGTCCCACACGTTTAGTGATGTTTGAAGATCATCGAGATTTCCAGCTATGACTGCGATATCATCTGCGAAGCGGGGCATGTTTATTTCTACTCCGTCTATCTTAATCCCGCTGAGCCCAATTTCTTGTGCTTCTCGTATGGTCCCCTCCAAGTACATGTTGAACAGTGCTGTCGAGAGGTTTCATCCTTGTCTTACTCCTTTGTTGACTTTCGCATTTACCTGACTTCCATCTCCCATTGGCATGGTGACGATTTTCTTCCTGTGTAGTTGATAGATAATTCTTCTGCATAATACCCAAAATAATGTATTCGTTAAAAAGAGCATACATCTCATTGTGTTCTATTTTTGGCGTTAACCTCGCGGACTGTAGCACCTGTAGATCGCGTTAAGCTATATATCCTAGTCTTGAGCATCTTGTTTCTTTAAAACAAACATAATCTTCTTATTATTAGAACACCTAAGCGGCTTAAGATCATCGTTTCACCTAGAAACTAGTGAATTTGAAAGGTTTTTAAACGTAATGCTTGAAAAAAATGAATCAAGCTGAAGAATAATTTAAATATTTTTCTATGAATACCTGCTGAAAATTTCATCCATTTGAAGGATACTATTGTACCATTATAGTGACGCTTTTTTCTTCATGTTTATTACAGCTGATTAAATTAAAGCGTCAAATTCGAGTATGGTTTCCCTTCTGACGAGAGAAATATCTCGCTTAAACAATCTAAACAGATTACAGAACTCGGTACGAAGACAAAGGTTCCATGGTCGAGTGCTGATCAAGGGGAATTATTTTTTCTATCGGGAATCCCACTCTGAAGGGAAATTTGATTCAGATTCTGGCCGTGGAAATGGTTGTATCACAAAATGAGGAGGAACAGGATGATTTATGCTGCAAAACAGGGTAGCATTATGCGGGTCGAGTACCTAGATTGACGTGACCCTCCAAACACAAATGGAATTCTTTTTTAGCTGTCAGCATCCTCTTTTTCGGTATTACATAGCAGTTCATCTTGTACTGAAGAGAGTTTACAATTTTCCCCGCGATGAAATAGCCTCCCGTAGGTCAAGAGCAATTGGGTATTCCTAAGTTGTTTTAACCAAAACAATATTAACAGAATATATTGTCAATGACAGTAACAATGACCTAGAAAACCACTTTGTCTGTAAATACTTCGTGATTGAGACAGCTTAAACTAAATAATGAGATTTAAATTAGACGAGAAATGTTGGAATGGAGACTAAAGAAGAGAATATGTCGGTATCAACTTATTCAGGCGTCGAAGAGAAGACTTACACCAAGTGTGAAATGTATTACTCTGTCAGGGGAGATGAATTGGAAAACAAATCACTCCTTTACCGACCAACAACTTACTTGAGTGGGCTTGCTTGATGCCTCATTGACGTAGGAATTTGGCTGGAACTGGGTGATAGGAAATTGAAATTAAGCTGAGGGGTCTCAAACTACACCAGATGGAAGATGGTGTTGTTTTATACAGAGAGCGAGTAAATTTCTTGATGGATATGCTTGGAACTTGACTACCCTTAGCCTTAATTTGAATAGTTTTGTATCCTTTGATCATTTCTGCATCATATTTTTTCTAATTGTATTAGGACCACGGCATGATTTCATGTGTTGTTTAGTCGTAAAAATAATTAGCGACTTATAAACTATTACAGTCATAATAATTTATTAACCGAGACCTTTAATGTGCTGTGCAGATGGGTTATTGGTAAGGTTTTTTGCACGATAACGCTAGCCAATGACTTGAGTACAATATTTGAGTAAGCTTGAAAAATTCATTGTTGGTAACCTCATATATTTCAGTGGAAAGATTAAGAAAATCAGTAAAATAATTTTATAAAACCAGACTCTATATCGTCATCAAACATTAGTCAACAATCCTGAGATTGGTTTGACGCCCTCCACTCAATTCACCTATCAGCTGATATCTTCATATTTACATATTTCTTTTATTTCACATCTAGATTGTATGTTTCCATAATTTAGACTTTAACATCAGTCGGGCTATCGCACAGCAGCAGGCCAGGAAGTCAAATAATCGGCAATAGTTGGCATTATGTCACAGGGACGAATTTTGTGATGCGAACATTTGGAAAACAAATCGCGCGGTTGAATGAGAGGACTTGACGGTTGGAGATGTTTAAATGGTAGACCTACAGATGGCTCTTTTGAAGAACAGTAAAAATAGCATGGATTTTTTTTAAATTTTAGAATTAATTAAGCAAAATGTGAAAGTAATGATGAATTATATGAAAAATGTAAATTATAAAAAACTATTTAAAAGGAAATTTAATAATTTTAAATCGCGATATTGGGAATTATAACACTTCAAAGTCATGTTCGCGATATGTAGTATGATGCAGAGTTGATAATGAATCCTCGAGTCATTATAATACTGTCATCGAGCTTAATGATAACTTAACGTTTATAAGTGCGAAGGCTTTTGCGGTGCTGTGATGATGGGCAGCATTCTTCTGGGGTTTTGCCCGCGTTGTTGCTTTAATAGACAACAGTTTCAACCTAAAGACGTGTTAGGATGCAGGCACAACTGTTATCTTTAAAAACAACAACGCTGTGAAAAACCCCAGAAGATTGCTGCACTTATTAACGTTCTATTGCTTGGCTCTCCCTCCTCGTACCTACTTCAAGTAAAAATGGCGTTATTTGTAACGTAATCCAGTAATACAGCAGATTCATAATTCGCATAACCCGCGAATTATGAACCTGCTTTATTCGTTATTCATGCAGATCACTCCATTCAAATGAGTTATAAACCACAATCCCACAGCTATGTGGGTATATTGACAAACAGTCACCAGAAGGATCTCTAAAATGACATTACTTGACATGAATAATATTTCTTCTAGAGTCAGGAACCTCTTCTCGAAATACTTTTTGGATGAATAATGTCCACTCTGTGATGCTGAAGGAAATAACTGGCAGGCGAGGAATGTATATTTTGGCAATTTAAATAATATGAACTTTTTTAAGTTAAACAGTCCATTTACAAATAATACATACACAAAATAAGACAAATTGATTTGTTTCATGCTTGCATAAAGTTAACAATTGTGATGATGACTAACTTTCTTCACAATTATGATGTCTAATAATTCTTCTGTTCAGTAAAGTCCTGAAAAAAAATCACGCCTATTAATTGAAGAGCCTTGGAAAGAGGCAAATCCACATTATACTTCTAGCCTATTAAGGATAGAAAAATGCTAAAAATCCCTCTAACTCCACTGAGCTCACAACCTTATTAAAAGAATACTACATTTAGGACTGCTAGTATTATGGTATGAGTACCAGCCTTGTACATACCGACATTGACAAAATAGGAAACTGCATTAAAAGAACTTGATGAGAGCATTACTCAACGATAATTACCTGAGAAACAAAAAATTAATATTTAACATGGCCATATGCAAGTGGACGGAGGGTTCCTTTGAAAGAAACATCTTACATGCTATACTAGAGGGAAACACTAGACATCACATATTCATTTCTATTAACATTACCTTAAATTAAACGGTAGTCTAACTCTGCATCACTACACATCCTTAAGCCAGTTACACCAACCAGAGATTACTTTTAAGGGAGCATCACCAAATGAGTAAGACAATAAACATAAATATCAGCGGATATAATGTTGGAGCAATAAACTCCTGAGGAAATGAATTAATTTTTTAAACACATTACAGTTTACTAAGAGATTAGGATTTCTTGTGATAGCTTTTACTCCAAGCAATAAAACCCAAATTTATGAATTTTATCTTAGTAATAAAATTAGTTAAAAGAAGAGTAGAAGATGATAGGATCATATATCACTAAACAGAGGAAAAGAGCCTTGCATTAATCACACTGAGACATAATGGTTTTTTTGGGAAGAAAAAATTAAATGTAAAATAAACGGAAAAGTCTCCAGATGAAGACTCAGGAATATGTTGATGGACACAATAAAAAAGAAGGACAGAGGAAGAGTGACCAGAAAGTAAGGGGTTGCATTAGAAAGGGATGAGTGGAGGGCTGCAGTCAACCAAAGGATTGAAATACCTATAATAATAAATCTGTTCTCTCCGAATATGGAAACAACCATGGATAGAAAGCAACCCTATCATTTCCCTTCTTCATTTCCTTTCACTTTCATAGCTTAAAAAAACAGAGATGTGTGATTCTTCCATTTCCTTTGTTTCAGGTTTCCTTCGTTGGATGTATGATGTAGATATTGCAGTTCCTGAAGTGCAACTGTCTCTGCAGGACTGAGTCTCCAGGTTTCCAGGTTGAAAATTCCCAGCCAGACTTTGAAGTCAGAAGAAAGGACAGGAGAACGGCAGTAGATGATTTTTTACTCCCTTCCGAAGGTTATGAAGAACATTTTTCTATGGCCTTGATTTCTTGTCCATCACAATTTACTTTTGCACTGTAAATTCAGAACTCTGTCAGTGTCAGATTGTTTGGGTGCATTGTTAAAAAGCTAAATATCTTGAGCGATATTTATTCTCATATTGCCATTCTTGTCAATAAAACTGTTAGTCTGCGCAAGTTTTGAGACTTTTCATTCCAGCTGGTGACAATCGCACAAAATTTACCCATGGTGCATGGATGGTAAGTGTTTTGGATATATATTCACTGATTTGAAAGCTTTAACTTTACAATATAATATATTAAAGTAAACATTCTCGAAAAAAATGAACTATATCAAATGACTATTAGGAAAAATAAACAAGTTAATGCAACTAAAATCTTCGAAATGTGGCCACAAGAAAAATTTCTCAATTTCCTTAACTGCCTAGAGCGGGACTTGAACCTTAGACCACTCAAGTTTGAGAGCAGTGCTTTAGCCAACTTAGCCAATGAAGCTCCTTACTCGATGATAAATTTCTGGGGACTTTAAAGGAACCAAAGGTGTTCGCATGGTTAAAAGTACCATAAATAATTATATTCGGATAAAAATTGTGTCAACGTTATCAAAAATGACTATTTGCGTGTCTCAAGAATAATACCACTGAGTTTTCAGCCTATATAAAAAATGAATGGATTATGAAAGTTACAATTCAAGTAATCTCTAAAATACAACATTAATCATTATTAATAACGATTTATACAAGTCCACCTGAGGGGTAACAAGTTCGCCAGACATTCAAACCATCGCTGTCGGAGAAAGAACGAAGAGTCGTGTTTTGTGGTTTTGAATGCGCTTAACGGATAGTTGATTTCATGTCTGCGCCGCGCTGAACCCGAGGTCGGGCAGGTTACTCTAGTCCGCGCGCTGTAAAAACCACAATACTTCCATTTCCCGTATTAGCTCTTTCTTTTCATTGCAGTTGAAGTGAGCTCTCCGTAGGGATTGCACTCTTTTTTGAACTGAAGCTCTACGCTGAGTTTTAAGGAAGTTGAGTTTTATCGACCACTTATTTTGGTCTACTTCCCTTTAGATCTCCTCTTACGAATTACCTTCCCCAAAGAAATAAACCCCTTTTAATTACCTTTCAAAGAAGGTGCATATCTTGCAAGTATGCTCTCTGGCTGCCAATTTACGTCATGGAAAATGTAAACTTGACAACAATGGCAATAATAGCTGCTGGTATCCGCTAAGCGCATTCAGAATTACAAAACATGACTAAACAGGGTAAGATATATACATATAATTTTTATCATATTAGCTCGGCCTCATAAGGTGCTAGGAAGATAACAGTAAGGTAAAGGGAACTGATATCACTTATTGTACGGAGCAATTTTAAAAGGTGCAGCTTTCTTAATATTACTCCGTGAATTTCAGTTCTCCGACGACGGTAAACGTCTGATAATCGAGACGTCATTCGCAGTAAAGTGAGGAGGTGGCGTGTACTCCTCACTGTGTAGCTCACCTGCTTTCACGAGAATGTGCCGCGCTGAGCCTTCCCCGAGGTCGCGCAGGTACCTCTAGTCCGCGCGCAGTAAAAACAGCAAAATTTTCATTTCTCGTATTAGCTCTTTCTTATTATTGCTACTTAAGTGAGCTCTCCGCAAGGATTGCACTCTTTTTTGAACTGAAGCTCTACGGTGAGTTTTAAGGAAGTTGAGTTTTATCGACCACTTATTTTGGTCTACATCCCTTTAGATCTCCTCTTATGAATTACCTTCCCCAAAGAAATATAGCCCTTTTAATTACCTTTAAAATAAGGTGCATATCTCCCATGTACATTCTCTGGTTGTCTAGTTACTGCGTAGAAAATGTAAACATGTGGTGCTAGGAAGATAACAGTTGGGTAAAGGGAGCTGATATCACTTATTGTACGGAGCAATTTTAAAAGGTGCAGCTTTCTTAATATTACTCCGTGAATTTCAGTTCTCAGACGACGGTAAACGTCTGATAATCGTGACGTCATTCACAGTAAAGTGAGGAGGTGGCGTGTACTCCTCACTGTGTAGCTCACCTGCTTTCACGAGAATGTACCGCGCTGAGCCTTCCCCGAGGTCGCGCAGGTACCTCTAGTCCGCGCGCAGTAAAAACAGCAAAATTTTCATTTCTCGTATTAGCTCTTTCTTATTATTGCTACTTAAGTGAGCTCTCCGCAAGGATTGCACTCTTTTTTGAACTGAAGCTCTACGTTGAGTTTTAAGGAAGTTGAGTTTTATCGACCACTTATTTTGGTCTACTTCCCTTTAGATCTCCTCTTACGAATTACCTTCCCCAAAGAAATAAAGCCCTTTTAATTACCTTTAAAATAAGGTGCATATCTCCCATGTACATTCTCTGGTTGTCTAGTTACTGAGTAGAAAATGTAAACATGTGGTGCTAGGAAGATAACAGTTGGGTAAAGGGAGCTGATATCACTTATTGTACGGAGCAATTTTAAAAGGTGCAGCTTTCTTAATATTACTCCGTGAATTTCAGTTCTCCGACGACGGTAAACGTCTGATAATCGAGACGTCATTCGCAGTAAAGTGAGGAGGTGGCGTGTACTCCTCACTTTGTAGGTCACCTGCTTTCACGAGAATGTGCCGCGCTGAGCCTTCCCCGAGGTCGCGCAGGTACCTCTAGTCCGCGCGCAGTAAAAACCGAAAAACTTCCATTTCTCGTATTAGCTCTTTCTTATTATTGCAACTTAAGTGAGCTCTCCGCAAGGATTGCACTCTTTTTTGAACTGAAGCTCTACGTTGAGTTTTAAGGAAGTTGAGTTTTATCGACCACTTTTTGTGGTCTACTTCCCTTTAGATCTCCTCTTACGAATTACCTTCCCCAAAGAAATAAAGCCCTTTTAATTACCTTTAAAATAAGGTGCATATCTCCCATGTACATTCTCTGGTTGTCTAGTTACTGCGTAGAAAATGTAAACATGTGGTGCTAGGAAGATAACAGTTGGGTAAATTGAGCTGATATCACTTATTGTACGGAGCAATTTAAAAAGGTGCAGCTTTCTTAATATTACTCCGTGAATTTCAGTTCTCAGACGACGGTAAACGTCTGATAATCGTGACGTCATTCACAGTAAAGTGAGGAGGTGGCGTGTACTCCTCACTGTGTAGCTCACCTGCTTTCACGAGAATGTACCGCGCTGAGCCTTCCCCGAGGTCGCGCAGGTACCTCTAGTCCGCGCGCAGTAAAAACAGCAAAATTTTCATTTCTCGTATTAGCTCTTTCTTATTATTGCTACTTAAGTGAGCTCTCCGCAAGGATTGCACTCTTTTTTGAACTGAAGCTCTACGTTGAGTTTTAAGGAAGTTGAGTTTTATCGACCACTTTTTGTGGTCTACTTCCCTTTAGATCTCCTCTTACGAATTACCTTCCCCAAAGAAATAAAGCCCTTTTAATTACCTTTAAAATAAGGTGCATATCTCCCATGTACATTCTCTGGTTGTCTAGTTACTGCGTAGAAAATGTAAACATGTGGTGCTAGGAAGATAACAGTTGGGTAAAGGGAGCTGATATCACTTATTGTACGGAGCAATTTTAAAAGATGCAGCTTTCTTAATATTACTCCGTGAATTTCAGTTCTCAGACGACGGTAAACGTCTGATAATCGTGACGTCATTCACAGTAAAGTGAGGAGGTGGCGTGTACTCCTCACTGTGTAGCTCACCTGCTTTCACGAGAATGTACCGCGCTGAGCCTTCCCCGAGGTCGCGCAGGTACCTGTAGTCCGCGCGCAGTAAAAACAGCAAAATTTTCATTTCTCGTATTAGCTCTTTCTTATTATTGCTACTTAAGTGAGCTCTCCGCAAGGATTGCACTCTTTTTTGAACTGAAGCTCTACGTTGAGTTTTAAGGAAGTTGAGTTTTATCGACCACTTTTTGTGGTCTACTTCCCTTTAGATCTCCTCTTACGAATTACCTTCCCCAAAGAAATAAAGCCCTTTTAATTACCTTTAAAATAAGGTGCATATCTCCCATGTACATTCTCTGGTTGTCTAGTTACTGCGTAGAAAATGTAAACATGTGGTGCTAGGAAGATAACAGTTGGGTAAAGGGAGCTGATATCACTTATTGTACGGAGCAATTTTAAAAGATGCAGCTTTCTTAATATTACTCCGTGAATTTCAGTTCTCAGACGACGGTAAACGTCTGATAATCGTGACGTCATTCACAGTAAAGTGAGGAGGTGGCGTGTACTCCTCACTGTGTAGCTCACCTGCTTTCACGAGAATGTACCGCGCTGAGCCTTCCCCGAGGTCGCGCAGGTACCTGTAGTCCGCGCGCAGTAAAAACAGCAAAATTTTCATTTCTCGTATTAGCTCTTTCTTATTATTGCTACTTAAGTGAGCTCTCCGCAAGGATTGCACTCTTTTTTGAACTGAAGCTCTACGTTGAGTTTTAAGGAAGTTGAGTTTTATCGACCACTTTTTGTGGTCTACTTCCCTTTAGATCTCCTCTTACGAATTACCTTCCCCAAAGAAATAAAGCCCTTTTAATTACCTTTAAAATAAGGTGCATATCTCCCATGTACATTCTCTGGTTGTCTAGTTACTGCGTAGAAAATGTAAAATTACCGATTTCTCATTATTCCATCGATTTCCACGCTCTCATAAAATTGAATCACCCCACTTGACTCTCTCCAGCGTCCTTCCCGTGTTCCGAAGTAACCTTGAGCGACGCACCGCCGAGGTGGATTCCCCACACCCCAGCCACTTTTCACCTTGAACAGGCCATTTCCGCGTTTTTTTGCCGATTTTTGAGTGCGAGAAAATATGAGCTCTTGGCTAGAGTTTCTCAATTTCTTGTAAGGGGTTAAAAAGGACCCAAAGGGTGAAGGTTTCGCGGGGAAATTAGGGTCGATCTTCACCGCAGCGTAGGCTATCCCATTGGCTACCTAATGGCGCTGCTGTAGTAGGGCGGCAATTCGAAACGGATAGCCCTAAACACGTCGTTCTTTCTCCGACAGCGATGGTTTGAATGACTGGCGAACTTGTTACCACTCAGGTGGACTTGTATAAATCGTTATTAATAATGATTAATGTTGTATTTTAGAGATTACTTGAATTGTAACTTTTTTAATCTATTCATTTTCTATATAGGCTGAAAACTTAGTGGTATTATTCTTGAGACACGCAAATAGTCATTTTTGATAACGTTGACACAATTTTTATCCGAATATAATTATTTATGGTACTTTTAACCATGCGAACACCTTTGGTTCCTTTAAAGTCCCCAGAAATTTATCATCGAGTAAGGCGCTTCATTGGCTAAGTTGGCTAAAGCTCTGATCTCGCACTTGGGTGGTCTTAGGTTCAAGTCCCACTCTAGGCAGTTAAGGAAATTGAGAAATTTTTATCTTTGGCCACAATTCGAAGATTTTAGTTGTATTAACTTGTTTATTTTTCCTAATAGTCATTTAATGTAGTTCATTTTTTTCGAGAATGTTTACTTTAATATATTATATAGTAAAGTTAAAGCTTTCAAATCAGTGAATATATATCCAAAACACTTACCATCCATGCACCATGGGTAAATTTTGTGCGATTGTCACCAGCTGGAATGAAAAGTCTCAAAACTTGCGCAGACTAACAGTTTTATTGACAAAAATGGCAATATGAGAATAAATATCGCTCAAGATATTTATCTTTTTAACAATGCACCCAAACAATCTGACACTGACAAAGTTCTGAATTTACAGTGCAAAAGTAAATTGTGATGGACAAGAAATCAAGGCCATAGAAAAATGTTCTTCATAACCTTCGGAAGGGAGGAAAAATCATCTATTGCCGTTCTCCTGTCCTTTCTTCTGACTTCAAAGTCTGGCTGGGAATTTTCAACCTGGAAACCTGGAGACTCAGTCCTGCAGAGACAGTTGCACTTCAGGAACTGCAATATCTACATCATACATCCAACAAAGGAAACCTGAAACAAAGGAAATGGAAGAATCACACATCTATGTTTTTTTAACCTATGCAAGTGAAAGGAAATGAAGAAGGGAAATGATAGGGTTGCTTTCTATCCATGGTTGTTTCCATATTCGGAGAGAACAGATTTATTATTATAGGTATTTCAATCCTTTGGTTGACTGCAGCCCTCCACTCATCCCTTTCTAATGCAACCACTTACTTTCTGGTCACTCTTCCTCTGTACTTTCTTTTTTATTGTGTCCATCAACATATTCCTGAGTCTTCATCTGGAGGCTTTTCCGTTTATTTTACATTTAATTTTTTCTTCCCAAAAAAACCATTATGCCTCAGTGTGATCAATGCAAGGCTCTTCTCCTCTGTTTAGTACTCCATAAGATCCTTTTATCTTCTACTCTTCTGTTAACTTCCTAATTATTTGTCCATCCATTTTACTTTCAATATCCTCCTCCAGCACTAGATTTCAAAGTCTTCTGATCTGCTTTTCCAATGCTTTCAATCCTTAGAGTGTCATGCTTCATACAGATGTTTTCACATACTGTTTTGTAGTTTGCAGTCCTATATTCTTTGAACACAGCGGTTGTCTCTTTACCATGAGCAATTTCTTAGCTTGAGCTATTCTTTTCTTGATATTTGATGAATTTCTTCCATCCTGTGTGATGGTTCTTTTGAGATAGGATCTCTCCTCATAGTATGACATCTGCATTTAGCTTTTCCTTGCACTAGGATTTTAGTGTTTACCTATTTTCACATTGTATTCTTGGAGAACTTGGTCCATGACATTTGGTGACCTTTGACAATCATTGAAATTTCCCTCAATGACTGCAATATTGTTTGCAAAGTAGAGCATGTTTATTTCTTCCCCATTAATCTTAATTTTATTCAGTTCAATTTCTTTTGCTTCTATAATTGCCCCCTCCAAGTACCTGTTGAACAGTACTGGTGAGAGGTTGCATCCTTGTCTTAATCATTGGTAAATTTTAGCTTCTATTTATTGTCCATCATTCATTCACATTGTGACAACTTGCGTCTTGTATAGTTGGTAGATTTTTCCTCTGCTGTTGTAATCCATTCTTTTTCTAGCAACTTATATATTGTGTACCACTCAACATTGGCAAAGGCTTTCTCCTGGTCAATAAATGTTACTTACAGTGGCTTGTTCACATGTATTTTTTTGTTTACTATAATTCTTAGGCAGAGTATGGCCACCACGTTCCTCTGTTCTTTCTAAATCCAAATTAGATTTCTCAGAGGTTGTCTTCACTTTTCCTTACCCTCCTTCAACCTATTATTCACAGAAATATTCTGGATGCATGTTATACTGGACTCTAGGTTCTCTGCTCCTCATATTTCCCAGTTCTCGTCTTCATAATTGCAATCATCACACTCCTAAGAAAGTCCTCTGGAAGTCTTCTGCTTTGGCAGCTATCTTTGATAATTTTTCATACAGGTCATGTTCAGTCTTACTTCTGAGCAGTTTGATGATTTCTCTGTTGATGTTTTCTCTGTTGATGTTGTCTGCTCCAGATGCTTTACTTATCTCATGGTCTTTCATTGCTCAATCAAATTTGCTCCTCAGCATGAATGAGCCTTGTTCTTCCTCATCAACTTTGCTCTCCTCTTTCATTAGGCTTTCTTACCATTGCATCAGCCCTTGGTAGAGTTCTTTGAGGTATTGCTTCATCTATTTACAATGTCTTCACCCTCTATCAGAATATTTCCATATGCATCCCTGATGTTGTTGTTTTTTTGTTTTTCTCTCTCCAAAGTGTTTCTTCTCTAGCTTGTATGCTCCTTCAGTGTTCTCCTAGTTCATGATTTTATTGACTTAATTGCAGCAACTTTTAATCTAATTCTCCTTAGCCTTCTT
Organism: Ceriagrion tenellum; assembly: GCA_963169105.1. NCBI lineage: Eukaryota > Metazoa > Arthropoda > Insecta > Odonata > Coenagrionidae > Ceriagrion > Ceriagrion tenellum. Next base: position 35,894,128 of record OY720643.1, on the reverse strand, counting down.
GCATTCTCAATTGACTGGGTTCCTTAACTTCTTGTATAGGGTTGCCTTGCCTTTTTTTCTGGGGTTCTTGTATTTTCTTCTTTCTTTGATTAGTTTCCTAACCTTTGTCATTATCCATGGCTTCTTTGCATTGGCCCTCTTGCTCATGAGTTTGTCTTCTGATACTTCTGCGATAATCCTTCAGCTCACCCCATTTTTCTTGATAGCCCATTTCTCCTCCATTATCTAGGTTCCTATCGACGGCTGCGGTGAATCTTCCACTATTCCCTTCTTAAGCCAGTATTTTCATGACCCACCTTGGTAAATATTTTATCTTCTTGATTTTCTAGTATCGAAGGCAGCTCTCAATGACTATTAGGTCGTGGTCATTGTTTATGTCTTTTCCAGGATAGCCCTTGCACTGCTTTATTTGGTTCTTGTATTGGACTCTGACAAGTATGCAGTCTATTTGGAATCTGGCAATATCACTTGGCATCTTCCATGCATACTTCCTATGCTGACACTGCTCAAAGAGAGTGTTAGCTACTACCATATTCTTCTCACTCTAGGACTCTAACAGTCTTTCTCCTTTTGCATTTCTTTTTCCCAGTCCGATATGTCCAACATTATTTCCCTATCATACCACTGCAATCTAATCTCCCATTATGATGAGGTTCTCTTTCCTCTTCACTACTCCGAAGCTTCTTAAATTTGGTTGAACACTTCTTCAATTTCTTCTTCCACATGGCTAGCCATTGGCATGTAGACCCTCACTATTACCAAGTTTGTAGGCTCTCCTTCCAGCTTCACCGTCAGAATCCTTTCACGGTACTGCCAGACTGACTTCACTCTTCTGCCCTCCCCGGAGGCCCCACTTGCAGATCTGATTGAGAGACTATTTTACTCTAGGAATATTTTACTGGGAGGAATGACATTATGCCATAAATAGTTTTAATGCAAGGCTGCATCTTCTAGGGAGGTTAATGAGGTGATTTCCCCTGTTGCCTTCCTAATCCCAGGACCGCAGCAAATTCTGTGGACCTCACTTTTGCCTGAAGCTAGGGAGTCAGCATACACATGTGGATAGGATGAAAAAGTTGCTCTTGATTGCTAGGAAAATTTTTGTCACTTGGTATAGTAAACAGATAAACAGCATTATTTACGTTAATAGGAATGGGTGGCAGGGTTGGTGAGCTAAAGTGATTTATCAGAGGGAATTGAGTCTTGTTTCACTTGTTTCGTCTTGCTCCTTTGCATCAGCATGCTAATAACATAGAAAAAAAACAATTGATCAAGATATCATGTGGGTAGAGAAATTAACATGAACTAGGAACATAGGCTGGAAAGATTTGTAGCCTCAACTTCAGGTCTGACAGCTTTATATTACCATTTGAGGAAAAGGCTATTATTTTCTTTACTTTACTACCCTAATATCATTAATGATTTACGTGACCATATTTGAATGCAGTAAATTTAATGAAAAAATGTTTTAGAATTGATATTACAACTTGCAATTGGAGTGACAGCAGTTTTATGCTGTAGAAAATAAGATTTATTTTATAATTGAGTAAACGTTGCTACTTTGATAGAATGAATTGAAAGATCCTTCTGCATCAATGAGGATCAAAGACCATATCATCACATACTGCGACATCCTGCGAATTCAATTCAACAGAGCATGTTCTCCTTTATCTTTGGAGGACTGCCCAGCATCTTTGAAGTCATAGTGATGAATTCCAATCTCTCTATCCATCATTTGATTGAGGGTTGCCAGGAGAAAAAGTTTCTGCTCCCTAAGTCTCTTCCCATTTCACATTGCTCTATCCCAGGCATCCTCTTTCTCAGAATTTTTTCATGCCGACTGGGAGAGGATGTTTCTCATCTGCTGACAAATACGAAAGAAGAATTAGTATGGTAAAATAAAAGACGTGTGTATTCTGCTGATATTACTAATTAAGTTATTTAAATGCCAAGAGAGTAGAGCTTAAAATCACTGAGGATTGCAAAGCATAGCTGTTGTTTAAAATTTTAGACATTTTTCAAAAGGGTTTTTTAATTAAAAAATAAAATGTTTAACCACATTTTGAAGAAATTTAAGACTACTCATGAGAATCACAAGAATGTAAATCCATAGGAAAAAGTGAAATTTTCATCAGCAAACAGGGAGAGGATTAACAGCATGGAGAAATGAAAAACATTTGTACCTCACAACATTAATTTCTCAAACCTTTGAGTTTTCCATCCTTAATTTTTACACATGAGATAAAATTAAGAAATCTAGATAACAATACAAGCATCAAGTTAAAATTTCTTTAATTTTTCGCTTTCAGTAATTAGAAGAGAAATTAAAGACTGCAGGACCATGAATAAGTCTGTCTGGTATATATGTCTGTATCTCAGGGCATCCAGAAATTACAATTTTTTTTTTTGAGTTTTCCAGGTAAATAGTTGCATTTTTCCAGTCTTTTTCCACTTTGTTCGTACAACATTTTTATGCTATACAAAAATCTGGTTCTGGTAACTTGCAGTTCACATTAGCAATCTCCAAAATCTTCATGATATTTCGTAATCACTCACAGTGCTCACTTCACTCTATACAGAAGGCATTTCAAACTGCAGTAGCTAGATTATCTGCCGCTAGTAGTCCACAAAGATGCTTCCATAATCAAATTTCCACAGTGTTGCCATATATACAGGGGAAGCCTTAGTCTTTATTACTGCTGCAGGATTTATGGGTATTTTCATGAACTTAAGAGGCAGTGAATTTCCATGAATGTCCTAATTTTCGGGACAGAGCATTGACATGGTCTGAAAAAAAGTATTGCTTTGGCAACATAACCTAATTAGCAACAGATGATGTTGTAGAGAGAGGCACTTCTTTCCCATTCCTCTGTTCGTAGTTCAGAGTTCATCATCACTTGTGCTAAAACGGAGTTCAACTGGGCATTAAACATGTGGTACTGGCAAGTAACATATCAGGAAAATGCGCTCAAGAACCTCCCAATGTGCTATTTTCAATGTGGCAAATGCATCGCAATCCCCTGTTTCCCGTTTTTTTGTATTTTATCTCTGAAAAGCTCACAAGGTTTTCATCCATTCTGTCATGATAGTGAGCCAAAAATAAAAGTTTTAGATTTTGGATATAGTCCTAGAGCTACTATTCCTAAAGAACTATTAAATGAGTCATTAACCCAAAGTGAAATAAATTTGAAAAAACAATTAAATTTCACTTGTATAAGAGCAAAAAACAGAGATTGATGTCACAAAGAGTAAATGAAAATTTCAGATTATCTTCTTATTATGAAAATATCATTAAATTCAAATTCTTACCATTAGATAGACATTGATTGGGGTCACAGTTTGGAGCTACATGACAACTTTATGCGCCAACTTGAAGTGCTGAGCCTTTAAAATTGTCTTATTTTACAGGCTAATATTTTGCAAAATGTCTACATAAATAAATACTTCTACACTATATAAATTCATGGCTTCTGCTGAAAGTCTGTCTGTTAAGTCTGAGAAGACGCTGTCCTAAAGTTGCATATAATAAGATGACCAATCGTCCTCCTTTAGGGAGGACAGTCCTTCTTTTGTAAGTTTTGTTCTCCCTTGAAAAGTGTCCTACATGTCCTCCTTATCGATATTTGGAGACTAATCTGTTGCGCATTATGTGACGTATTTGTATTTGACATGACGATTCGTCAAGGCTCGGTACAGTGTGGTATAAGACACGACTATGGGATGCATGCTCTCCGCCACAACCACCGTAAGTCTGTCTTTTAGTGGTCGTGGCTCCGCGTGGGAGACCTTGAGAGAGCACATTGCGTGCAAGTGGCTTTGTTTACTTGTTACCGAAGCACAACACAGCACATATGCATGCAGTAGACTCACGGCACATTGGCAATTGAATGACTCACAGTAATTATTTCTTTCTCAGAGAATATTCAATTATACAGAGGTAAGAACAATCCACGTTTAATTAATTCATTATCAATTTAATAATTTCCAAATATGTATCAATTTATTTACAACTTCATACCAACCTATTGTCAACTGAAGAGTAAAATATCTTAATTTTAGTGAAGTTTATTCGCTTATTTCATTACATTTTTAGCTATAATAATTAATTTTATTTATTCATGTGCTTGCACTGTTCATGTAGCTTTATCTTTTCTTTTTAATTTTAAATTTCATTTAAGGGATGGAAAAATCAAAGAGGAAATGCCATTTCAACCATAATTCGCAATCAAAGTTTTCGTAGTATGGCTTATTCAACTAAATTATTGAAAAAGTTTCACTATGCTAAATTTTCATGCACCAGGACAGATGCGAGGCTATTATGAAATCAGTATTTAAAAATTACTGTGATAAAATACTTACAGCAGACTTGAAAATTGCAGCATTTGTAACAGTTCTATTTGATGCATCAAATCATAATGAAACCAAATTGTATCCAATACTAGTAAGATATTTTAACGTTACCGAGGGGATTCCAGCAAAAATTTTAAATTTAGAATCCATTGAGGGTGAAACTGCTGAAATCTTGTCAAACCATCTATTCAGAGTAATAACTGAAAGCGATTTGAAATCCACAGTTGTTGCACTAACAGATGATAATACGAACACAAATTTTGGTGGGTGAAGACTAAAAAGGGGTGAATAACATGATTGTAAAATTACAATATTTACTCCAAAAGAAAATACTAGGAATAGGTTGTAATGCACATATTTTGTCAAATGCAATCGACACTGCATTAGGTGCCAGGCCAATTGATGTAGAGTAATAATAACTACAATTTATTAGTATTTTAGTCATTTTACCATTCCTGTGGCTACTCTAAAATAATTTTGTGAAGAAGAGAATGTTGAATACGAAAAACATTTAGGATATTCAAAAGTTAAATGGCTTGCTCTAACACCTGCTATAGAGCGTGTTCTATAATTGGTGATTAGTGAGACCTGCAGCTGGTCTGGAACTGGGAAGAAATTGTAACACCGTTCCTGACCAGTTTTTTCAGAAACTGGGCTGTGGCTTTAATGTGGGGATTGGTCTGTTACATGAATGTGTGAATCTGTAATATAAATGTGGGAAATGGTTTTATCACCTTACTGATCTGAAAATGGTGGGTAAAGACTCGTGATTGGTCGGTGCCAATTAATATTTACCTTGATTTTAAGACATACCAGATGAATTTATGTCAGCAGCATACTAACCTCCAAGTACAGATCTACACCTACACAATACCCTGCGAGCCATCGCATGGACATGCAGCAGGGCATGTTAGGACACCAGCCATGTGAAGATGTAAGCGGTAAGGTTTTGGGTGGTGAAATGTTGACGTGTATTATGGGAGTGTATTTAGTGGAGCTCAATTTTTATTGTGGTCGCTCATTGTGCATGGAAAGAACAAGTTTTTGTACCTATCTGTTCGGCAATGTATCTCTCTTATTTTATCGCTTCTGTCACAACTAGAGATGTAGTATGGCGTCATGATAATATTCTCTGCGTCGCTCTGAAACACATCAGTTCTGAATTTCTCTAGCAACCTAAGCCTAGCGAGTAGCCTCTGAGTCTCTAGGGACTCCCACCTTACACCCTGTAAAAGTTGTGAAACACTATGTGTTCGCTTGTAGCAGTTTTTAAAGAAGCACGCTGCTTTTCTTTATATTCTATTAATTTTCTTAGTTAAATCTACATGACCAGTGTCCGAAATGCTCACGGCATACCTATCTGAGGTGTGGCCTAACCAGAGTGAAGTTGCATCTCTCTTTTACTTTTCCATCCGAGGACCTTCCTGTTACACACTTAACAAAATCTATATAGAATTTTACTATCTCCCGGCGAATGACTGCTGTGAACTCTTCTCGTGTTTCTGTCCGCGTAAGATGATCCATCTTCCCTTGCGCCGTTGACTTATTCAGCGAAACATCGGTGTAAGAGAAGATGGAGTATCTTACCCGGACGGAAACCCGAGAAGAATTCTTAACAAAACCTAGTTTCTTTAATGCTGTGCCGCATATGTTTTGTATGTGTGTTCCCCACTATGTACCAGAAGTTAAAGATATTAGGAGTCCCTGGAATTCTGCAGGTACTTGTGCTAATATAATAATAAGAACTTTGTAATATTCGACACTTTTTTATTACTAGTAAACAAGCCTAACCAGTTGCAACATATACACATCATCATCAAAGTCAAATACATCATACAGAGGTGGTGGCGTGATATATATACAGGGTACCACACAGGGAAGGAAGTAAGGAGGAGGTTGGGAGGGGGGAGAGGATATTAGTAGAGAGACAGGGGTTAATAAAGGAAGGACACAGGAAATGTAAAACCAACAGCATCAAGAGTTAAAAGAGGAAGGGAGAGGCACAGTAAAAAGGGGCGACAATTTGTCCGGAATAAAATCATTTAAAGCCCTATGACTAGATTTTTTAAAGGCTAAAACAATTTCAAAATTTTCTAAAAACATCCAATTTGGCACCTTTGAGACAAAAATATAAAATATTGGGATTAAAATTAGAAATGTGATTGTGGTATAAAAGATGCTTAGCAAACACAGAGCTGTTGTCATGATTTAAAAAACATTTTAAATGTTTTGAAATTCTTGTTTTAAATTTGCGGCCAGTTTGACCGACGTAAAAACAATTGCATCGGGGAGAATCACACTTCAGGGAGTACACCCCGCTTCTATTCAAATTGTCATAGGGATCTTTAGAGTTAAAAAGGAGTTTACCGATAGTCACAGGATTATAAAAGCACAGTTTAAAATTGTCCTTAGGCAGCACTCGGCTAAGTTTGTAACTTAGTTGGTTGATGAATGGTAGCTTGCACCATCTCCTAGGTTTTCCCGGGGGAATGGGGGTGAGGAGAGTGGAACTCAATCTGGTTTTTTTGCGTAAATGACGTAATAACAACTTTTCAATAAGATCCACTTTGTAGCCATTCCGTGAGACGATCTGTTTAATGACACTGAGTTCTTTTGAAAACTCATGGTCACTTAGGGGGATGTTGATGAGACGGTGTTGGAGAGAATGGAATGCTGCGAGTTTGTGGTGATGGCGGTGGTTTGAATCACTGGGGAAGATAACATCGCTGAAGGACTGTTTACGGAAAATGAGTGACTATTCCCCAAAATGGAGATGGCAAGGTCTAAAAAGTTGATTTTCTTACCACCTTTTTCCACAGAAAAGGAAATTGAAGGATGGAGGGAGTTTGGCAACACAAGGAAACTATCTAAATGATGCTCTGTCCCAGTCCAGAGGCAAATAACATCATCCACGTATTTAAAATAATAAAATATGTGCTTTAATAGTGGGCTATTTGAGGAAAATAATTTTTTCTCTAAGTTATCCATGAAAATATCAGCCAGAATAGGCGATAATGGGGAGCCCATAGATAAGCCATAGATAAGTGTTTGGCAGTAGAAGGACCCGTAAAATAGAAATAGTTTTGTTGTGTGCAAAGCTTTAAAAGACGTTAGAATTCGCTGGAAATTAGGTCAGAGATATTCGACTTGGACAAAACCTCAACAGAAAGTTTCACTGCTTCGGTGGCCAGGACTGAAGTAAAGAGATTTATTACGTCAAAGGACACAAGCTTCCCATTGGAAGGCAGTTTCATAACTGATATTTTTCGGATCAGTTCTAAGGAATTTTTGATACTATAAGTTGGACTGAAGCTGGAATAATTGTGTATTAATGAATTGAGTTTAAAAGCTAGCGGGTGACATGGTGCAGTATGATGGGCGACCACTGGACAAACGGGAATGGAAGCCTTGTGCATCTTGGGAAGACCATAGAGCCTGGGTGGGCAGGGATTCATTAGGATCAAACTCCTTCTCTCGCGGATGGGGATTAGGTGCGGTCTATGGAGGATTTTAATGCTTTTTGAAAAGCATTCGTTGGATCATGTGGTAATTTAATAAACTAATAGTCAGTAGTTAAAAGGGAGTTGCACTTATTGATGTATTCCACTCGATCCAAAATGACAATATTGTTACCTTTATCGGCTTTGGTAACAACTTAATCATGAGTTTTAATAGATTGTTGATGTGATTAACCAAAGTGGTGTATACATGCTATAGTGCAATGAGATCAGTGTGAAATATGTGGGACAAACAGGGAGGTCATTTAAGGTGAGAGTACAAGAACACAAGAGGTCCTACATCACGGGAAACAAGCAAAACTCACACTTCGCAAAACACCTTTGGGACAAAAACCACACCAGTGACTTCAACCCTGAAGTCCTCCACCTGGAAACTAAGGGTCAATGACTTAACATATTGGAGCAGCAGGAGATTAGGAAGAACAGTGCTCATGGACAGTAAGTGAATGACATCACATTAACCTGGCATTCCCCAATCCTGGATGTCAATTTTTAAAAAACATTGTACTTCCAACCATCTTAAAAAAATTTCCCGGTACTTTCCCACCATCAACCCCCCTCGGATAACCACTGTCTACCCGCAGATTATCCATCAGAAGAAGCAATGACTAACGTCCAATCCTCCCCCCTTACTCATCCCTTTCTCCCTCCCCTGAGTCGCATGCTGAACTAATCCCAACCCACGCCCCCTCTTCTCGCCAAACCCTTCCACTTCCCCCCACCCACCACCTTTGAATATATATGATGGAGAGCCCTGTAGAATGTACCTGATGATGTCAACTATTCGACGAAACTGGTCGTACAATAAATACTCTAAGTAAAAGTTACAAAGTTTTCCTCATTCCGTAGTTTACGGATATAGTGTAGACATTGACAATTGGTTCAACCAATTTTAAAATAAAATACACGGTGAAGAGGCATAATGCAGTAAATTTGTTGATGTTCTAGTACTTTAGAATAAATTTCTTTCCCAATCCCAACATGGAAAGAAGATATCCATACATACATAATAAGGTATTACAGGTTAGATGAAAACATGGCAGATAGCTATTAAAGTATTACTGTCAATATGTCAGGTAGACCACAAATAGATGATAAGATATCATATAGATATTTATAAGGAGTTAATGAAGTAACTAAATGGATAATTTGAATGAGAGGCAGAACTTACATATGTACCTTAATTCGTGTAAAAATTCAGTCACATACACCACCACTATGATTCAACTTGTAAGTTACTGATATGTGAAAAAATCAGTCTTCATCCCCAGGGGTAAGTCGACCTCCTCACATGAGGTAAGTACCTGCAAAGGCAGAGAGAAGATAATTTATGAAGGCTAGAATAATAATGCACACCACTTATCCCATTCAAATAAAATATAAGTCATAAGAAAGAACTAACCATTCTAATAATTTAAATAAGTTTAACTGCCCCCTTCTATTCCTCAACAGATGACAAGCATAATTAGGCATTTTTGTGAATAACCATAAAAAAGGCATTCCTTATTTATATCATTTACTGCTGACTTTGAGAGTCATAGAACTAAATCATAAATAATCCAAGACAATAACAATGCAATTCTAGCAAAATAAATGCCAACGAGTATGAGTACTATCATTAAATATGTAGCGATGGAGGGCTGCTGTAGACCTCCATCACTTGGATTGAATGGTAAGGGTTAGGTTTGAATGACTGATGATCATGAATAAAGCAAATTCTCATAATACAGACAAATATCTGACGCTATATGGGTTGCTGATAAAGGTCCGTGTCTATAAGGTACTAACCTAACTTAAGCCCTATTCTGAGAAGAACATATTGAAAGCATTAGCAACAATACATTAACGACAGACCAAGGATAATAGAAATCTTTATAGTCCGTGGAACAGACAGGTTTATTAAGAGATTTAGAGCTAATTCCCCAGATGAAAAGTGAAAAAGATACCACTTTACACAAGTGAGGCCTCATCTCAAACAAATATGGCCAAAAAGAAAAATATTTATTAAGTAATGTAAAGAAAATGCTATGATATAACACAAACTTGGTCACACACAACTGGAAAGTGCAATTCAGAGCAATGCATGAAACCACTTTAACATACTTATAATTCTTTCTCTGACTATATTCATGGAGACATACCGTCCTGTAATTTTATTAGCTAAAAGTCGTTCTCACAGCAAGTTTATACAAAATTTGAACTTGCGGGAGGTGGATGTCTATTCTTAGTCTACGAGGTTCGAGATAATCCTCCGACTAAATTTAGAGAGCTAAACAAAGTAAACAGCAATTCATGTTCGTATTACCTCGTCAAGAGAATTTCATGAATGACAGTTATTTTTGTTACATATAGAACTGCCCGCAAACATTTACCATTTCACAGCGTGCTTAGATAATAAAGGAAAGTTACTCACCTCACAAAAAACAGACGATTCTACGATACGCCGTGTTCACTGTATGCAATCATTCCGATCTGCTGGCCCCGTAGATGCCTCTGTCACTGAGAACCTATCACACATTTGCCATTTTAAACCATCATGTAGTCACTTCAAGCTTCACAAATTAAGAATTAGATCACATTACATTTCCACTGTCTACTGACACAACTCAACATTCCGCAACATTCGTCTCCAGGTGAACTCGGAGATTCAAATCGTTCTAATTCCGATTGGCGCGCCACCATGCGGCAGCGGTGAGGAACTAAAAATAAAGCGGTGGTTTGAACTTACCACAGTAATGAGTGAGGTTGCCATAATCCGGCGTATAGAATGCAACAAGCCCTACGAATAGTATGTATCCTTTATCAAGTATTTAAAAAATAATCTTCACATTAATTCAAAAATCTATCAGCAGGATGGCAAGTCACAGCTTCCAAATGAAGAGGCATTTCTATTCATTTGTGACTGCCACACTCGTGATATTAGCCAGGTATTCATTGGGTGATGGAGTGGAGGGGAATTCAACTACAATAACATTGCCTGAAGCAAATACCTACCTTGAAGGAAAAAGCTTAATGTGTTACCAGTGCACTTCTGAAGGGAGTCCTTTCCCACCTTTATGTAGCCGTACATTTTAGAATTTAATGATTAAAAGGGAGAGGATGTCCTTCATATCCCATTGCCTAAGGAGAAAAGGGAGGTTTTGCACAGTAAAGGTTGTCAAGAATGAAACCTCTGAAACAATATTTCAGGGATGTCATGGCCTCCTTGACACTCAGGGCAATAAGGTACAACCTGGCTGCATGCAAATACCAGGAGACAAGCATATGCTTCTGTGATGAGAATTTATGCAATCCTGCCCCATGCATATCATGCAATATAGGCATTTGCTTATTTCTTATCGTGACCAAATGTATTTTATGGAAATTAAAATTGATGTAATTAATAAAAAAAGTTTAAGCTTCACATGTTCTTAACAGACTATAGCATTGGAAAAGCAGTAGGTACCCTGGCAAAAATAAAATGTGCGTAAAATATGAAAAAAGTGTGCAGAAAATATTCATGCTGGCCTTTGCTCACTCTTTGCACTCTTTCTCTATACTTTTTCTGAATATTACCCTGCACAGTCTTTACACACTTCTTGCACATTTTCACACACATGCACTTGCACATTTTTCAAAAATTCACCACTTGCACACTTTTTGCACACTGTTGTCACTGTTCATCAATAAGCACTCTTTATTCATTGCCACTACATGTCTTTAAATGATTGTGAATAATAATATTTGACTGTCAAAATTATGATGATTATTGATAAACCACCCCTTATTTTCATTTGTTAGTGGGATTACAATTCTTGGTAAACCACCATTTTATCATTTTTTTCATAATAGAAATTATGTAGTTGTAGACCTTCACTACCCTTTCTATTACCAATTTGTATTCTTAAATTTCATAAAATATTCCATATCACACATGTACATTTTAGTCACACTTTAGGAATGTTATTCACACTTTTTGCACATTTACGTGCACCCCATTTGCACATTTTCAGCACACTCTCTTCTCACTTTTTCCCACTTTAGATGTTCCAAATCACACTTTTGTCACTGTAATCATGCTTTAAGTACACTTCATTGACACTTAATGTACACCTTTGTCACTTCATTCACATTTCCTGCACATTTTTCTGCACACTTTTCTCACACTTCATGCACATGTGCATTTTACTTTCACCAGGGTAGTCAGATCAGGTTGATAGTTTCACCACAATAAAGGTGTAAAAGAGTATGGGAAAAATTCAATTGCAAATAAAAATCATTTTCCCAGGCAAGCCTGAATAATAAATTAGAAAATTCAAGATAAATCCCGAGTATATTTATTGGATATGGGGAGCTGATTTCAAATTAGCATGATAATAACCTCAATTTAAATAATTTAAGAGATTTTACAAGTGCTTCTGATTAAGCATACACCCACAGTATTCACCATGAGCATGATGGTAGTCAGCAAGCCTGGTTGGCAGGTTAATAGGCTACAAATTTTCCATAAAATTCACCATTACTTAATCCTATATTCCCCCTATTCACCTAATGGAATGAAATCAACTTTATATGACTAAACTGTAATGGTGGAGCTAAAATTGAGCCAAGGATAAGAATTTTCTGATCAAGTCTCTGAAATCCTGATGCCATTGTGAAACACTACCCGTTTCTTTACGTATCGCTACCAATCCTATTACTTATCCTTTCTCTCAACGGCTGCTCAATCTTGATGGAAATTTAAATTAGTACCCAAACTTACCTCCTTTTTGAAAAAGAACAGTAATCATGTGACAAGCATACAACACATTTAAACGCACCAAATACATTTATTTTCAAGGTATGGCTCTCTGTAAATTATCACAAGCAATCAATTATTAGTTGGAATTATATTGGGCCCATTTTACAATGCAAACTTGAAGTAATTCGGTTAACGAATATGTTCTTATCCCTTTGGTTATAAAAGATAAACAGGCAATTAGTTATTATATGTTTCCAGTAAGAGACAACAGGTGTTCAGGGTGAGATCGTACAGAATTAAAATTTTAAACTCTTTTGTCTAGTATTTGACAGCTATTTTGGTGCAAAAGTTCTTTTTCTATTTAAATTATTGTTTTTCCACTTATCCTCCCTGGATCTCCTGCCTCCGTGTGCACGGCCAGTCTCTTTCCCTGCTGCCATCCGGCGATATTTTCTTTTCCCCTCTCGTCCTATCCTAAACTTCTGCTGCAACTCAAACCACTGCTGCTATTTCCGCGGTCTTACTATGCCGTCTTCTTCCTCGTTATCTCTCCATACGCGATTTTTCTCCAGTTTCGTCTCTCTCTCTCCTCCCTTCACGTCTGTCACCCCCAACTGCTTCTCTCTTTCTCTTCTTAATTGTTTGCCCAAGTGTCCCTAGATGTCTCCTCTGTATGATTATTTAGTCTCATATTCCCAATTAAGCATCCCTAGTGAAGGCTTTTGATAATTATTGTTTGGTTGACATTGCGGCCATATTTATACCATTACAACTGTTATTGATGAATTTGTTTCCGTGACAGTAGCTAATTTTATCAGAAACTTTTTTTGGATTAGGAAAGTGGCAAAGCTAGTGACTTTTGGTAAAGGCTCTTAACACCAGAAATACCGGAGGGGTCACTTTGACCCCTTTTCATTTGGGACAATCCATTACTTCCAATTTGTCCCAGCCATAGCACACATATCAACTTTAATTACCTTAGCAGGAAAATATAATTTGAAAATAAGATCCTCAGCTCAGCAAGAGTTTTTAATGTACCTACATTATCTTCTACCGATTAGTATATGAGGGGTCAATTTGACCCCAGGTTGTCTTTCCCCGGTTAATACAAGTTTTGTCTTTTATTAATGGGGTTTTACACTCTTCCATTGAAATATTTTTCTTAATACCCCTTTTGATAAAGGATATTACTGTTTATAAAGATTCAAAATACAAATTCATAAACGAAGCACACATGTATCATTAGGTATATAAAAACGTTTATAAACAGCCTGATCAAACTTGGGTGGTACATGCATAGTTTTTATTTCAAAAAAGATATAAATACAGTCCAATACATGTGCTTCATGAAGCTACTATTCACCAAAACAAAAGGCATGCTTAGCTACTCAAAAATTCAGCACTTGGTCCTTGGAGCTGTTCTATTAACACTTTGAGACCGAGCGCCATCAATAGATGGCGCGGCGGACTCCGCCCAGGTCCGAGCGCCATCTATAGAGGACGGGCCGCTGCGCTCAGCAGTCATAAACTCGAGAGCCCCGGTCTTCCGTTTCCCTTCGCTTGGCGGTCTCGGATCTTCACAGGCATCACACTTCAGCCTTAGCCACCACAGGGTACAGTTCGGATTCTGCTGCGACTTCTCGTGTTTTACCAGCTGTTGCGCTAACTACGACAAGGTATTTTTATTTAAATATTCTCATTGTGTTTAAAAATATTTTTTCCCCTGCCTTTTTATATTTCTTTTTATTAACAAAGACTTTTTTCTTGTTCTCATTTCCAATAGGTGGAGATAAAAATTTTTAGGAAACCGTATATTTAAAAAAAAACGTTTTTCAACAGTTTTGAGAAGGAATTGAAAGAGACGGGTAAGTTCGATTATTTGGCTTATTAAATCAATTTTAAAGGTAGTCATATACATTGTATTTACAGAAATGTTATTATGAGATTTTGTTGGTGGCCTAGTGGGTAGAACGCTGGGCTAATGATGGTATGGTCCCGGGTTCGAATTTTTACGCTAAATTTTTTCATTGTAAATAAAAATGTTTCCATTTCTGTGGGATGTGATTTTCAGCTTCCTTTTCATTTTAGAATGAAGCGATCCAACTCCCCTCAACCATCGACCTCGCGGCAGAGGAGTATTTCTCCAGAACATTTGGGTAATTGAATTTTTGGCATAACTATTTAGTATAATACCTTTCTTATTGTATTTATTGCAATAAATATTCATTTATGCTGTATTTGCTTTCATTATTCCAGAGGTGACAGCCAAAAGAAAGAGAGGAGGAGGAGGAGCTCCAGCCGGAATAACGGAGGGAGAAATACAAAAGATTCTGGAAGACGATTCTTTCGGCGAAGACTCGTCTTCAGAGTCGTGGAGTGATTTCGGCAGTGGGGAGGAGTTTGACGACGGGGAGTCGGACGAAGCAATAACTCCAGGTAGAGGCCCAACCCCTACTCCCCACCTCTCAGAGGACATTCCTCCACCCTCATCCCCTATTCCTTCCACTTCCCATGCACCCACCCCACCGCCCTCTCTTCCCACCCTCCCTCCCCAGACACCCCTTGCCTGGTCTAAGGGTGCTTGCCTGCCTGCAGCCCTTCCCTTTCGGGGAAGGGAAGCTCTTCTAACGGCACCCAGTGGAAATAATCCCATTGACTATTTCAGCTTGTTTTTCTCTGATGAATTCTTCCAATTAGTAATCCAGAGGACGAACGCCTACGTGGAAAACATTTTCCTAAATCAGGTGGGTGTTCAACCTCAAAGAGTTACTAATTGGAGCGAATTGACCAGGGAAGAATTCGAAGTGTTTTTGGGATTGATGTTCCATATGGGTACCGTTAGAACGAACAGGATAAGGGACTATTGGAACAGGAATGCTAAATTTGATTTGCATTTTTTTCACCGCAGGATGACGAGAGATAGGTTTCTCGCCATCTTGCAAAGTCTGCATTTTGCAGAAAATGCAAATTTTGGTGACCCTGCTCCAATAGATCCCTTGTACAAAATTAGGCCCCTTCTTGACCTTTTCCATAGTATTTCGGAAAAAACATATACTCCAGACAGGGTATTATGTATTGATGAATCTATGGTATTGTGGAGGGGTCGCTTGGGGTTCAGGACATTCATCAAAGGGAAGAGGCATAAGTTTGGAGTCAAACTTTACATGCTTACCGAACCCAATGGGTATGTCCTGGATTTCATTGTGTATACGGGCAAAAAGGACCTCGAGTTGGCCGGACGAGGGCATGCAAGTAAGGTTGTCCATAAACTTATGAAGGGAAGACTACAAATGGGGTATTCATTGTTTATGGACAACTATTACAATGACGTCAATTTAGCCCGTGAACTACTCAGCAATGAGTGTTATTGCACTGGTACACTGCGTGGAGACCGTAAAGGGAACCCACCGGAAGTGATCCGGGCTAAATTGAAACGAGGTGAGACAATTTGTATGAGTACTGACACAGGGATAAATGTCATGAAATGGAAAGACAAACGGGATGTCCTCTTACTTAGCACTGAATTCGGCAACAACTTGGTCAATATTACCACATCCAGGGGTAATATTGTCCAAAAGCCCAAGGCAGTTGCCGAATACAATAGATGTATGGGGGGCATTGACCGTGTTGACCAACTCATGGCATACTATCCCTGTGATCACAAGACTTTAAAATGGTTCAGGAGATTAGGGATTCATGTGATGCATATAATGCTTCTGAATTCCTATCTCCTGTACCAAAAGTTCAGCTCGCAAAAACTGAGCTTGTACTCATACAGGTTGTCCATCATAGATGCCCTTGCCAAAGGCCAAACGAGAGAGAGTTTGCCCGTTTCACGGGGCCCTTCCATGATATCCATAGATTCTCATTTTCCGAAGTACTGTGAAAAGAGGGATGACAGAAGGGTCCAGAAACGGTGCAGGCAGTGTTCGAAGCAGGGTAAGAAGTCTGCGGTGACTACCTACTGCCCTGATTGCCCTGAAGAACCTGGCCTCTGCTTGGAAAAATGCTTCCAAGACTTCCATCGGTAATCCCCTCTCTAGTGCCGAAAATGTAAATATTGTAAATTGTATAAAATTATAAATATTTGAAAATATAACCATTGTAAATATCATAAATATTCAATACAAAGTTGTAAATTACCATTTATGTATGCAATTATTTTCGTGTAAATAGATGTGTAAATATTATAAATATTTGAAAATATAAATATTGTAAATATTATAAATATTGCATACGATTGCTGTATATTTACATTTATGTCTGCGATTATGTAAATATTCAATACAGAGTTATAAATTACCATTTATGTATGCAATTATTTTCGTGTAAATAGATGTGTAAATATTATAAATATTTGAAAATATAAATATTGTAAATATTATAAATATTGCATACGACTGTTGTATATTTACATTTATGTCTGCGATTATGTACGTGTAATTAAATATGTGTAAATATATTACTAATAATTTGTAAATTGTTTTCCTAACTTATTTCCTTTTTCTACATTACTGCTGACTGTTTTAGTTTCAGATATTTTTGATAGCAATGGAATAAACTATGAATGTATTAGGACATAAATATTTCGGAAAATATATTCCTTGAATTTCTGTCATTCGTCCAAGTTGGTTGTTTGGGTATGCTTTGTCGGTCGGTCAAAGAGGAAAGCACCCTCGCCGGAAAGAATGGAGAGGGGAAGGGGGGGAAACTCCTAGCGGCCTCGCCTTGTTCTTCCGCTGCTGGCATAACAATAGGTCCCCTCCTGCACTAAAAGTGCCCCAGCGGCCGTCCTTGAGTTAGGAGCTTATCGTAGGGCGTTCACTTACCCTTTTCAACATGAAAGGATGCCGTTTCCGGCAGCATGGAAGTGTCAACTAAGTGCGTGACGGGAGGCGTGTGGATGCGGTCAAGTTTTTGGGGGTGGGGAGGCACGTTTGGCACGTGCTCATAATGGTACATGTTTTTCGTTCTCGAACGAATTCTCGATCGTCATTTCGTTACTGTTAGAGGCACCATGATTCAGACCACCTGCAGCAACTCACCCGAGACCTTCCTAACCTTAAGCGCGCACTTGAAGCTCGCTTTTGGGAGGGTGGAACTCAAGCGCTTATCTGTCAACTCGTGTAAACGCAGGTGTTTTATAATCATCGATACAAATTTACATAAAATCTTCAACATTAGCTATCTAGATTAGCAATTAGAACTTGGTAAAATTATTGATAAAGAAGAAAAAACGAGCTTTACAAGAAAAATTTAAAAAATAAAGAATTATTATTTAAATAATTCTATGTTAAATGTATTTAAATTTATCAACATTCAAATAAAAAACTATCTCTAGAATGATTCAATAACGATTTTTTAGTAAAATCTGGTTGAAAAAGTTGCCGTACATGATATTCGTAAAATATTGCACGCGCCAGGACACTTGGACTTCGCCAGGATCCGAGCGCCATCTATAGATGGCGGCAAATAAAAATCACAAAAAAACAATAAAATGTTCGAAGTAAAGACGTATTTTGGTCACCATTGGTATAATATAACACTTTCAAGTTCAGATCACGAAAAAAAAAGTTTCGGATTTCGGGAAATTTAAAATTTTAAACTTCGGGCTGAAAGTGTTAATGGGGACCAGTCAACACCGGCATGAGTTAGGAAAAATAGTACAGCTAACCACTAATACCCAAGGGTGAATCACCTCAGGAAATATCTTTCATAAGTCCCAGGTCCAAGTCCTAGTGAGAAGTACTATATCCTACACATTATAAGGAGAAATTATAGTACATTGATATAATCCACTATATTTGCAAAATAATGCACCATGCTAACTAAAAGATATTTCTTAAACAATTTACACATTACATATATCAAATAAAAAGTTATTTTATTGAAAAAGAAATATCTAAGGGATGACATTGACCTGTCGGTACTAACAGGTATGCCACAGAGTTGAGTACTTAAGTGTTAAGTCTATGATACCCACTGCCATCCTTCGGAATGCAAGTTGGATATCTTCACCCCCTACAATTTATTTTTAATAGCTACTTTCTGTTTGATGGACAGGAAGATAATTGTTACAATGTCAGTCAGGTTTGAGAGGTCTTCATCTACTTGCAGAACATATTTTGGTCGTGCTATGAATGAAGGTTTATGATCTATATTGGTATCTATTAGGAATGATCTTGTCATGAGAAACTTTGGAAGCAATTCAGGATATAAAAGAGAACTTTTAATAGTGCAGATAAATTAATTTGGGTATGTTGTCCCATCACCTATGTCCTACCATAGCATAAGCATTCACAGAAAGCAGTACGAATTCCCACACACCAAGAAATTATTACTGCATGCAGCAAGCCAATCTAATGCATCAACTCACACACATTACTACCACTAATTAGAAGCAGTAATGACATATTTTCAACTATGCATGAAAACCATGGCAACGAATGCATTCACACAAGACACTTCCGCATAAACAAGACCTCTTGCCTTGTACATAAATATGTTAAATGTAAATCAATACGTGATACAGCAAGGCAATAAATAAATTATACATAGTTACCAAAATGAGACTACAGAAATAGGTATTGACGTAAAACTGCAAATCCAATGAAGTAGCACTAAATTGCTATGAAATAGTCCCTCCTGTGATACATAATAAATTCATTTGCATAAAAACTGAGATTGGACTTTAATACAGAAATGAAATTATGTTGATCATGATTTTACCCCAAATCACACGTGAGAATACAATGAGAACGTAAATAAAAATAAAAGAAAACTAAAGTTATCTCATTCGTACCCAATACAAAACATTAAAATGAACATATCCATGCCAGGTTAACATCTACATACTACCTGCAAGCTGCCACATTGGTGTGTGGCAAGGGGTACTAGGACACCAGGTGTGTAAATATATAAGGTTTTTGGAGGTAAAATGGTGACGTGCATTATGGGAGTGTATTTAGTGGAGTTCAGTTTTTATTCTGGTCGCTTATGCCGCACGGAAAGAACGAGTTGTTGTACCTATTAATTCGGCAATGTATCACTCTTATTTTCTCTCTTCTGTCAGACCTTCAGATGGAAAGAGGCATCATAATAATATACTTCGAGTCGCTCTGATACCTGTTCTGAATTTGTCAAGCAAGATCACAGGACCATAAATATTTTATAGAATGAATAAAAGTAATTCATAAACGAAGAGCCTAGAGTTTATTTTCAAGATACAAGTGAAAGTTTTTATTTATAGAGAAATGAATGGAAATTTAATGACGAGGGCAAAGTTTCTATTCTCTAAATTTCCTAGGTTCCATATTTATACAGAATAGCCACTGTGATTTTTAGTTTTAAAAGTTTACTGTACATATTTAGCAATCGTACTATTATTTCTCAGGCCATGAAATAGTCCAATAATTGAATTCCCTAAAATCCAGGCTTTCATTTGTTTACTTTTGTTACAATTTTCATGCAAGAAGTATTACTGAGTATGTATGCCAGTCTACTGCTAGTGTGGGTCGCCCAAACATCCTAACTTAAGGGCACTAATGTCTGTAAGCATGGGTGTAGCCAGGGGGAGGCAGCTGCCCCCAACCCCCTGGACGAGACATTTCATACCAAATCTGGTATATGGGACCGAACAGGATGATGTCCTGCCCCCTCTGGCATATATCTACAGCTGCAGATGTGTGTCCTTCCCCCCTAGCAAATATATTGGCTATGTCCATGTCTGTAAGACATGGACATAGCCAGGATTAAATATAAGGGTATGGGCGTAAAATATCATTTCTTAAAGTTACAAACCTTTTGAGACCAGAGAATTAGTTAAAATAAAGTTATGACTACTGTAAGTTCAGCGCGACGGGTTGCCGGGTCAAATATCCTGAATTAGCGGATATTATCCACCAGTAAACCCAAGGTGAGGTGAAATATTCATACCATTCATCAATACATAACACTCGTTTTGATCACTGTTTAAGTAAATGAAAGATGAAAGACTACTAGTAGTCGTGGAGTCGTGCCTCAGCATAAGCCCTTTTTGAACTGTCGTGTAGATTCCCACATGTTATGTGACCCCTGTTGGTGCCGTTTCGTCCATCTCACTTAGCCTTGGGTGAGCCATCAACAATACCTATATCTATGGGTGCGACGTAATTTTATAAACCATCAATATAATGTGAAAATATCGACAGTATATCGCATGTCAATGGTGCTTAACTACAGCCATGCATTCAGCTGGGCAAACACCAAGTGACACCGGTGATGAGCCATTATAAGAGGAACCATCAGTAACATATCTGAACCTACTGTCAACAAAAGCAGCATTTTCCCATAGCATAGAAAATAATAAATTACATCTTACTTTTCATCCAAATTACCCAACGGCTACCTTTTTGTACAGAGTAGAATGAATAATGATAAAAAGAAGTCTCACAGCTAATTATCGGTAAACAAAGGTAATACGTCAAACTGCCTGATTATTGCCCATAAATTTTATGAATATGAGATTCTATGTGCTTTTATAAAATCATAATATTCTACAACCACTCATTCTCTCCAAGAATACATACAATCGTCTGTAACTTCCAGTTAAATAAAATCTGCAAAAGAGAAACTGAGGACTTAGAGCCACCGTTTTTGATATTGACGAGTTTTTCATAAAATGAAGACATAAATTTGGATGCTACTACAAATATGCTTATAGTTACCCACACATGTACATTTGATGATAATACCGATATCAGAGTTTCTAACTGTCACAAATATGTCGGCAGTAAATTCCTTCACACACACAGTATTTTCTCCAGTTTGCAAGACAAAAATGTCTAATATTGAAAATGATAAATTAATCCAACAATGTTTTATGTCACAATCACCCAATTATAATCGAGTGATCAAGAAAGCTGCATGGTCAACAGCAAGTGTTAGTGCAAATGCTCACTGATCGCTTGGCATACTTGACCCTTGAATCATGGACAGAAAATCGACATAACCTAGGTAAGTACCAACTGAAATTTGGATATAAAGGAACTCATTGGATAGTAACTCATACAGAGGTTATTATTTGGTCATATCCTTGCAGCCAGCTCTCGTGTATACCAGGTATTATTGTTTATCAAAAGATAGAAACAGAAGAGAAGGTAAGATTCAGCTGACAAAACACTTAGGTACCTTTTTCACGATGGGCATTGACAGGAACACACACATCACATATAAACCTTTATCGGGAAGATGGATAACACTCCCATTCAATTTTCGAATAGTTTTCCATTAGCACTCATTCCAATTGTGTACCGTGGAAGTTCATTGAGTTAATTATAAAATCTGGGTCATCTCTTAAAACCCGTAACGTAAAAGGCCTTCTGAATAAAACTGTTGCAGATTGACATTAAAACTTTTGTTAAAAATTATGACAAAATTGAATTTTCCGCTGGTAAACCAGTGAATTTTTATGAGTCGAAAGTTGCTATTTCTTTCATCATTATGTTGATATCATAACACATCACTCCTAAAACCTCTCACATTAATAAAAGACTTAACTCATGGTCTAAGGTTCACTTAAAAGGCCATTCACCAAATCCAAAGCTCAGACAAATACATTAAATCTGCAACTCCTGGCATAGATTTTTTATATATAAGAAATCTCTTAATCATTAACCTTATTTAACCAGGCACACACTGTGACAATCAAATGAAGGAATAATACATCCAAATACCATACATAACAGTGAATAAATGATAAGACCACTCTTGAGGTTGCAAAATTTACTGAATGAAGCATTATGAAACAGTATACATGTGTATATAAAAGAACCATTGCACTTTAACTTGGACGTAAACAACCACATTCACAATTCATGAGAAAATCAAATCCAAGGATAATCTATACCAGAGACAAATCCAAATGCATACAACTAATTAACCATCAATTGCCTTGAACATCGATGGGTTAATTTATTGCACAAAAACCCATTCTGTACACAACTATGCAATGATACAATAAAATTGACTCTTGAGATGATAAAATTTACTGAATTAAGCATTAAAAAACACTATAGCCTTTAAAATTTTGGAAGGGTGAAGAACAATCACAGTCCAAAGAACACATCACACTGAAATAGGTTTTCAGGTATCAATAAAATAAGAAACCAAAACAATCCGTACTTCGATTGAAATCGCATCGATATTGAAAACAATTGTCAGATATTTTTATGTCAAACTCAAGTCTCTCAAAACACACTTTGTTAAGTTTTCTCTTTCCTTTTACTCTGAATGGCAAAGATAATTGACATTGAAAAACTGGCGGAGCTTCCAACTTGTAATAATTTAGGGGCTCTAAGATTCAGGAACAGTGTGAATAACTCACACAACTAATCGGGGGCTGATGCAGACTCAGATCACAGTTTAGTAATGATGAATTACGAGGTTACGTTCAAAAACCTTAATAAAAGTAGGAGTATGAAGAGATGGAATCTGGAAGTGTTGAAAGGGGAAAAAAGGAGGGAAAACCAAGAGAGAGTGGAGGGGGAACATGGATGAAGCCAAGGAAATAGGGACGATAGAGGAAAGATGGGAGAATATAAATGTAGGCATTTTTAAGAGTGGCCAAGAAAACAATAGAAGCATCAGAAACTAGGTGGGTAAAAAAGCAGTGGGTTACAGAAGAAATGATTAGGAAAATGAAGGAGAGAAGAAATTGTCAAAATGTCAACAATGACATAGGTAAGGCGAAATACAAGGAATTAAATAATCAACTGCTACAAATAACCAACCGGGCGAAGGAAAATTGATGGATAAGCCAATGTGAAGAAATGGAGAAGCTGCAAAAAGAAGAGGAGGTGGGTGTGCTATACACTATACGGTAAGAAGGGCAAGTGGTACCAAAGATTAACCCGGGAGAACTCACATGGCGGGGAAAGGACTGCAGGAATGACCACATAGACAGAATGAATGAACAGAGGATGGTGAAAGTGGCAAGAGACAATGCTCCAAAGGGGAAAAGAAGTGTGGGTTGGCCAAGGAAAAGGTGGAAGGATAACCTGGATAAGGGATGAGGAAATATACTGAAGGAAACAGGCACAAGCCTAGGAGGAAAGGTGGAAGAAGAAGAAATCAGCTGCGAAAGTGTTTTCATACCTATGTTAAAACCATATTAATAACCACAAAAAATATAGAAATAAAGGAACCTTTTATCATATTAGAATACAAAATATGACTGTAGACTGTATTTATACTGTTGTGTTCACAAAAAAAGCCTGCATGTAGGTGTTAAAACCAGTTGAAGCATATGCAGTCAAAAAGACCATGCGAAGCTCTCACGTTATTCCCGCTATGTGAGTTATCCCAGGTTAAGGACAGAAGAGGTAAGATACCAATCGCGCAGGAGGATATTCAAGATCAGTAGAAAGAATACATGGAGGAGCTACATGACAGCAATAGTAGACCAGCAAATTTAGATATAGAGGATGAGGGAACATTAGAGGAAGATAACCTCGGGCCAATGATAATCAACTGTGAAATTGAGAAAGCACTGAAAGAAATGAAGGCAAGAAAAATGGTAGGAGTAGATAACAAAGGAGAATAGGTTTCATGGACAGGATGAAGAAGGGTGGATCATATGCTGAGATGAAAAAGGATTTACTAGAGCGAGATAGCCCCTGAAGGAGCAGAAAATCAGGAGGAAATTCTCTGACATTCAGCAAAACCTACCTTAACCGGTAGAATACTAAAAAAAAAAAATAGATAGAGCCCCCTTCACATAAATTATAGATTCAATGATCGCAGATTCTTTCCATGCCAATTACAGATGCAATGTTTTAGCTGTCAAATTCCAGGATCTTCGTCAACGTCGATGTGAATGTGGGTCTCTGACACGCAATGTCGCACTTTTCACCTTTCAAATGAAAACTTACTTTCTTCATTTCACTCATCGTTTTGTTCAGAAGAGTCAGGAAGCTATGTCGTCCACCACGTCTTCTAAGCACTTTGCAGAAAATTTTGAGGAACAATGAGTTCCCATAATATGATATCGACCTGGTACCTGTTAAAAAAACATGAAGGTAAATTAATAAGGAGAATATTTAAATTCATCATGATGAATTATTCAAGAAAGAAAATTGATGCAAATATTTTGAAATCGACTTGAGTAGAAATTGTGGTGTATTGAGAGCATATTTTAGTAATTTTTCAATAAAGTATTGGTCCATTAGCTGAGTGCATACTTCGTACTTTCTGTTCCAATTTTTTTACATCCCCCTTGCGGTTCACCCAATTGAACTCTGACCAAGGCTAGAGTTTGAATGACACAGAAATCTCCTAAGGAGCTTGTGTTAGCAAATTTAGCAGAACTTAGAATATTAATATCTGGGGAACTACGATCAATGCTCATGACAATTCGTTTTAAGATTCCGACGTCTAATTTCGAGGAGTCCCATTGAGCCCAATAAAGTTTTTAAATCAGACTTGAAGCAGAAACTTTTCCCAAACAAGGTCGACGTCCCATTTCTTTCCAAGATGCACATATTGTAATTTATTTACTAGTTAATAAAACCCACGAATGTCTGCGGAACTCGAACAGTACCATGTACTAATGAATTGATTGCCAAATTTATGTCATTGAAAAAATGGAACCAATGAGTAGAAATGTCACTGCTCTCTTAACCATTAGGTAGAGACTAGGGAGGATACATGATATCCTGAGAAAACTCCAAAAAATTAAGATCAGGCTAATTTCACAATGACAAGGGGGGTATTAATTTAATCCTGATTCACCATGTCAATGTGAGTGATGACAGCAAGAAAATAATATACACTGCCAACCTAATGAGTGCAAAAACTCCTCCTGCCCATGGGCCATCTGACTATGACAAAAACAGGGCATGACACTACCAATGGACACCCTATTTATATGCAATTCAACTTTGACCTATCTCCTTCTTCCTCCCTCATTCCCTCTCCTTCTATGGCTGAAGCCCTGACACCATCTGCAGCATGAACATGCCCAGAGTACTTTGTTGTAGGGTACTATTGATGTAGCTGAACTGAATTTAACTTGAGAGGGCATGGAAGTGTCAGCAACACATTTCATGGCAGTGTTTACAGTCTGCAACAAAACAGCAAGACAATATTCTGATAATGTTCGCAACCCATTGGAGAAGACAATTTACACTAATGGATTACCAGTCATAAAATCCTAGAAGGTTGATTTAAATACAGACGAAGCATGTAGAAGTTGGCAAAGAAGTTTCGTGACATTGGAAGTCTAGGTAATTAAATGTAGAGACTTCCCTCCTCTCCTGAGTGGAACCCTTTCATAGGTAATTGTATCTTCCATTGAAAAGGATCTCCTATGCAACCACCACCACTTTCCATACCAATTTTAGCCAAAATGTTACCAGATGACGAGAATGACAGCTTAAAGACTTGACCCAAATCTGACTCCACAGGCATGGATCATCTGCATGCTGCTGCTATGCTCTACTACCGACATAAATGTCCTTGTAAAATAATTAAGGGAATGACTGCTCAATGGCCAACCTGTAGCATGATTGACTCTTCCATACAAAATTGACTGTAGAAAAAGCCATGTTTCACCACTGCTATTCATGCCCTCGTCACATTATGAAGAGATTATTTAATGACCCACCCATATAGGCCACATAATCTTCAATGAAAAAGAGTCTCCTGCACAAGAATAACAACGTTATGTTACCTTTATAAGCTCCTCCATCATATGATGAAGAGAATAACTGGTCATTGACCCACCTACGATGTATCTGATACCCAACACTGATGTTGATTCTTCATTGCAATTTCAGAATCTTCATCAGAGTCGAGGTGAATGTTGATGTCTGGCACACTTCAGGATCCACATTATCCATCTGAATTGATATGTTTTCCATTTTACCCATTGCCATGTTCAGAAGAGTCAGGAAGCTGAGATGTCCTCCATATTCCCACACTGTATCATTGAGACAAGTGAGGAAGATGGAATTCTTATCCTCAATTTGAAATGACCGTGTTCCTGTTCCAGTGAGATTTTAAGGAAAATGAGTTATAATGGGAGATCGAGCTGAGATGGAAAGTTACATTTTTTTGTTATCAGCATAGAATTAAAACATTCATGGTGCATATTTGTAAAATATGAGTTCTTTTTAATTAATTGCCAATGCCATGATTTGAACAATAGCTGTAGATTTTACAATTCAATATTACTAGAAGCCTTAATGCCTTAGAAAAACATGACAGACATGTTTGAAAGGCATTAGCCCATCAACATAATAGTTTGCTCTGACAAGGATACTATCATATGGGACAGATTAATGATACATAATACATTATGATAATGTATTCTGGATGAATCATTATTCTGTCCCATATTATCATATCCTTGTCAGAGTAAACCATTATGCTGATGGGCTGATGCCTTTCAAATATGTCTGTCATGTTTTTTAAGACATTTCCAGTCCCAGTATGATAATATAAAATTTCTAAGCTAAATTAAAGTTCAGCAAGGGAGGAAAATGAGTGGGGTGTGGTGTGACAGGACAGTGGTCTATAGAATACAAGGAAAAATGTGTAAAATAGTAGTGAAAACCGCAATGACCAACAGCACAGAGACATGTGCAATCACTAGGGCACTGGCAAGGAAATTAGAAGTGACAGAGGTAAACAATGCTGACATGGATAAGTGGAATACCAAGATTATATAGAATAAGAAACCAATATGTTAGAGGAACACTTAAAGTGCTGCCATTGAATAAAAAGATTCACCAAGGCACAGGTCCTTTGGTCATATCAAAAGAGGAAGTGGTTACTACATGGGAAAGACAGTGCTAAGATTGGAGGCACCTGTGAAGAGGAGGGTTGGAAGACCCAAAGTTAGATGGAAAAATAAAGTAGCAGAAAACTCAACAGAAAAAGACCATACTGTAAGGGAAGTCCAAACAGAGAGGGGAGGCAAAGATCACAGAAAGGTTTTGTCAACCCCACACTGGAAATATATAGGCAAAGTGAAATAAGTTAATCTCGATGCTAGGTTTCTCTGCACACTTTCACTCTTTTTCCAAATAGGTAATCCTTCCATCATTTAACTCTAATGGTGAGAGTGATTTCATCAGAAGCCTATTAACATATCAGCCACCTTGGGATTGAGATTGTTATTGCATTGTTAATAGGCATTGTTCGGCATATTTTCCAGGTACATTTCTCATCTGATGGCCGAGCAGTTTGTAAAAAGGACATGATAATGATATTCATGGACATATGCTGACATTATTCACCCACTATTTCACTATTTGACACTTTGACACTTTCACTATTAATTTTCAACATTCTATTTTGACAATTTATTTCACATTTGGCACTTTCACTATTTAACACACAAGCCATTACTCACTGGCTTGTTGGCATTCGTTATATCCATTTAATGTGAGTAATTAAAGACCTGCCAGTCATGTGTGGCTTTCATTTTTGAATCAGTGCTTGTTCCATGTGATTTCTACCAACATTACCCAAGGCTTTTCTTGATTTTTTATAATTATAGACCTTTACATAAACAGCCACTACAGAGCTGTCTGCTTAACAAGTTTCAATGACGCTGTTCGGATTGTTACTCTTTCAAGCAGAATTCGCAAAGGAGTACATGTTTCAAAATGCATCACAACCCCTTGAAAAATTAAATGCTGATGAAATTTAAACAATCAATAAAGGAAAGCAAAAAGTAATACAAAATCAAGAAATTTCATGCACAATAAAGTACACACGAAACACCACATATATCTTTCAATTCATAGCACAGTCATTAAATTAACATAATGAACTACAAAAGCTGGACATCAGAAAAGTATGCACCTAGGTATAAACAGACGCCAAAATTCATCAGGGTCAAAAGTATTTAATAATGAGATGTTTTCAAGGATCAATCATTTATGCATTTAGTTCACAAAATAATATTTTATATTACTTCCTATAAAAAAGACTACCCAGTGAAATTTTTCGAAAATTTAAATATGGATGTCATCAAGATAAGCTCTCAGTAACTCCCTTACGGAGCATTAACTGCTGCAAGTGAATATTATCTAACTTTCAAGATAATAATACAGTAAAATAAAAATAATTCAGTAAAAAATACAGTAAAAGTAAATTAAATCTTCAGACATGAATTAACTGCCTTTCTGCAGATAATATGAGTCATACTATATATCATGACTGTGGGAGGTAATCCTTTCATTTATCTACTTAGCTGTTTCCAACTTGGCTAATTTTGTATAATTAATTATAGGTATACATCTGTTTCCAAGAAAATTACAAAAATGTGCATTACTTAAGAAAGTTTTGCCCAGAAACTGAACATCGATTGGAGAAAGACATTATAAGCAGTTGATCATAATTTTGAAACACTTTACTGTCACTACTTGAGAAAAAATTCACCAATTTCTGGAGATTAACTCCAACCCCAAAGAGAACATTTGCCTGTCTTCTAAACTGGAAACCCAAAAACATATTTGACAGAAACCATGGGTTTGAAACCAAGCCAACCAGATACTGATAAGCAAGAATTGAAAATTATAGATGCAGCAATGTACTCATATTCAGTAACTGATGGAGTGATTTTAACAGAAGACAAGAATTGGAGAAGTACTGTGGAATTTCACCAGGAACAGAGCTGGTCATTGACGGTTCCTTAAATTGTCATTCAATACTAATGAGCTGCTGGTGACACTTGACCATTAACAATTTATAAAGACTGATGTAGTACAATCCATCTTAGGGAACCAACGAAATACAATGTGTGTTTCAACTGTCATTCATCCATCATTAGGCACATACAAGAAATATGAGGTACATTTATTGTACCTGATGATTACAGAGTGGCAGGCAAAATGCATGTTGTACAAAGATGTAGGTATCAATAAAGTAGACAGAGCCATATTAGTCTTTTTTCATAACAAGAAGCTGTTCCAACCACTGGTATTGCTAGACTCACAGTAGCCCAAGCGCAAATATACTAAGTGTGGCACTCTCAACTCTCCCATAACCTGACATTCATTATGCACAAAAACACCCTTTAAATGAAATTGTATGTAAAAACAATCCAACCAAAGCAAAAAAAGGATTTGTAATTATTCCAAATGTAATTATTTTTGTAAAATTACCCCTTATCCCCTAAAACATTGGGGGACCCAGGGCACTACCACAATGCAGCTACACCATTTATTCCATCATACCTTGCCTCACACCACTGACCACTAACCGATGGACTACACCAGCTACTGATCAAACTAATGGAGAGAGTTCACCATTGCAGTTCCTTTGGGGATGGCTAAGCATACTTAAACATTTACAGTTAGTTCTCCAAAATTGCATTTATTACACAGTCATTGAATCTACTTACCTTCCGTAGAGGACTGAACAATCAGCACATCTTTCATCTTTGCATTATTTCCCAGATTTTCATCCTGTATGATGAAGTTTCTCATCTTGTGCTCCAGCAGTCTTCTCTTGTAGTCACCACAATACTTTTGGGAAACCTCAAAGTTTGGCCCTCTGCAAGCCTTTTGAGAAAGGAAGGAAAACAATCTTCATCAAATCTGTCCAAGCCATTACATACTTATTCATTTCCACAATATTTACATAATATGTATATTTTAAAATGTAATCATTGTAAAATGATGCTCACTTAAAAATAATGCATGTAACTGCATATAATTCCAGAGGTGCCCATACGAGAGCACTAAGCACTACAGTCCACGGTAAAGCCCAACATTAAACACAAAGGTGTTTACTTTTGACACTTTCAAAGAACTATGGAACAAGCCATGAATAGAGTAACTTTAACGGTTTTAAAACCCGCTTGAAATAGGTAATTATGTATGGTAAAGAACTGTTATCGCATAATTTATACAGCTTCAGACTTATTATAATTCGATATACGAGCGTGCAATAGTGAATTGCAATGGTTCACACAACTGTGTGAAATTCACAGTGGATTTAATACCTTCGTGGTTAAAGTTGAGCTTTACCCCGTGGACTGTAGCGCCTAGCACTCGCATATCGGTACCTCTGGCATTTGCACGATACCTGTGAAGACAACTTGCACCTTAAAGCCTCATGAGATTCACAGTGGAAGATTAAGGATGACTGAGAAGAGAAAGAATGGGGAACGGATGCTCCCTTAATTTAAGTGTAAGAAAAGAATGTTTCCCTGTTCCCACGTATTCGGCTATGAAAGCAGAGATGGATTAATCAGGTCTACGATAAAGTCTCACACTGTGATGCCAGTATTTAAGAGGAAAAAGCACTACCATGCTATATAGGCATTGACATGCTTTGGGTTGGGCTGGGAGCAAAGAAACTGGAAGTACAGCCACCTCCACGTGGTGAATTCTGGGTCGTACCTCAAACAAGAGAAGAGCAGGCGAAGAGCTGTACACGCAATTCACAATTGCACGCTCGTATGTCGAATTATAATAAGTCTGAAGCTGTATAAATTAAGCGATAACAGTTCTTTACCATACATAATTCCCTATTTCAATCATATTAGTCGGAAAGTCATCATATTATTCACAAAAAAGAAAATAAACGGGATGAAAGTATTAAGTTTATTGCGGGTTGCCTACCCGAAAAACTCTTAAAATTTCAAACTAATTCCGGAGTGGTAGGAAATTAAAATATCGATGAAATTCTTTTTTCATAGTGTTTCTAGATTGTTTCCACATGATTTCAAGGGGGGCCATCGAAGACCCGAGGGAAAAAGTCATTTTCACTGCCCCCTAATGCTCATCCCATTCTCTCCTCTTCAAGAATAGAGCATCCTCAAGCATGCAGCCATACTGCATTCCTACCTCACTGTCTAGGGACCTCTCCACTTTTACTCTCAACTGCTTATGTTCAACATTCTTTCTTGGCACCCACTTTCTTCCCAGATGAAAAAATTGTGTGCAGCAAAATGTAACAATAGGTAGGTTTAGAAGACATTATGGCATTTGGTCACAGAACATATTTTATGATAAAACATAGCACAGTAAATGTACTTCAGGAATGCAAATAGAAGCATATAATTTCCCAGTCAGTAGTCCCCTTTGCACTTCGAAATATTTTGACCAGTGCATGTAATGCGCAGGAAGCGTGCATGAAGCAATTACACACTTCCTCATGTTTTCTGCACATTTTCCACACATTTCCCACACATTTCCCACACCAGGGTTGATACGCATTGCCAGTTTTGATTTTCCCTGACTTTTCCCTGACTTTCCAGACCAAAACACAGATTTTTCCCTGACTTTTAAAAATCACCTCATTTCAAGAAAAGTCAAGAAATAACGAGCATTATGGTGTAATACAGCTTCTTTTATTAACGTATTTCACTGCTTAATCGTCGCCATCGCATAATCGTCGCACCCTACTTTTTCAGTCCAAAAATTGGTTCACAACTATTCATCGCATAATCGTCGCATGTTCATTATGTTCGTCACGACACTTGCTGTAAAAGGAAAAATTTGTCTAATTTTGCACTCTACCTGACAAATGTTTCTACCTACCATTCACAAATACAGGGTAGAGGAGACCGGGGCTAGTTGGGTACACTTTTGTCTTATGAATTTTCTATTTTTATCTACTAGCGTTTTCAATGAAATAACTATGCTAGCGCATTGAAACAGAGGCAGCAGGCACAATAAAGGCAGTTAAGTATGTAATAAATGATCTATGTACAGCTAATACTGGCACAATCAAATTTATTTTATTTCCCCTCATAATGGTCGCACCCTACTTTTTAGTGAAAAAAATTTGCATAAAATCTGAGACGATCATTCAGTGACATATTAGCTCCGTTAACTTGTATTGTGGTTAAGTTTACTATAATCTTACAAATAGGATGACATGAAAACAATGTGACCAGTGTGGAGTCAATGCTCAAGATCATACATCATCCGAAACCTATGCTAACGGTGGATAACTGCCCGCACATCTCAGCAAACACAACCTTCAACTTATAAAATAAACCTTGTCTATAGGGTGTATTAAAAAATAAATGTTAAATGCAGTTTTGAAAGCAAACAACACTTACCTTCATTTTGTTTTTTTTCATTAGAATTAATGATTATATATCTTAAACTTTATTATCATATTTTTTATCCTTTAATAATAACTGGAAAAATTATTAGAATATATAAAATTAACAATAAATAGGGTCAGTCACATGCCGGCCAGCTAACCCAAAGACGGCTGCTTCTTGCTATGGTAGAAAGTGTTTCAAATCTTTGAACAGTGATATTTCATTGCATACTTAAGAGAGCTCCCTACCTCGCCAAAAAAAAGCCGCTGCACACCATTTCCAATTCCCGGGCTACGCTTACGCAGCTATACTTTTTAATTTTGATTTGAACAAAAGTTCAATCTTTGCTTTCCTCGGGGCATTTTTTTCTACGAAATTCCCAAGTTACGAGAATTTTGGTCAAAATTGATGAATTTTGGCTTTTTTTTCAACATGTATCGCCACGGCACAATATCTTATTTGGAAAATTCATCCGAACAAAGAGAAAAAAAGAATCCTCCATCTACAAATGGAGACTCTTACATTATGCACATATCCTACTACTATGCTACAATTTGGGTAATCCTGAGCCCTAGCATACACAAAATGAGTGGATCAGTTTCACTGTTGTCCCTGGGGGAATTTTCGAATACGAGGTCAGCGAAGCACTCTGGTGTTTTAGAAACAACTGCTGAGTCCAGAGCTTTGGGAATCTTTCAGATATGTTCTGCGAAGCAAGGAGAGGGTTGCGTGTTTCAAGCTTCCCATCCCAGGATTACTCTTTCTCACTTTTTTGAAATTATCTTTCTCCGTTGATATTCTGCATTTTTGCTCTTTTTGATGCTGTATCCCCATCCTCTTACCCAGTTGTTTGGCGCAAGGTTCACGCCTCAGCACAATAAAGTACCTAAGGGATCTGTAGTGCAGATGTACAAGTCACATGCCGAATCGAATTCAAACATGGGTAATTTTTTCCTGACCAACAATAAAATTCCCTGACTTTTCCCTGACTTCCAGACCAATTTTTCAGTTCCCTGACTTTCCCTGACTTTCAAGATGTGTACCAACCCTGCACACACTTCCTGCACAGTAAATTTTCACCAGGGCATCTGTAAATGTAATAGATCTCACCATTTACATAGCCAAATTATTACAAAATACATGGCAAATGTGATTTTACTCGTTATAAAATCACATATGAAAAATAAAAATAAAAAACATTTTCATTAATGGTGAAGTGGTAAAGAATACAAAAAGTGTGAAATATCTTCGAGTGATAATTGATAGGAAATTAAGGCTTGACAAACATGTCGACTATATGTATATGTAAGAAAATTGCCCAAAAAAACTGGCTTTATCTCAGGAGTCAGTAAGCTTTTGATACAATCTAGTGTGAGGAAAATTTATAATGCAATAGTCCTGCTACACTATTGATATTGTCTGACCATTCTATTCATGATGAAAGGTTATGGTGCATGAAGATTACAAACTTTGCAAAATAGAGGTATGAGTGTTATACTTAAATGTGATAAGTATACCAACCCTGCTGGAACAGTTGGATCTGATTACATAAACGTTAGGTCAGTTGAAGTGAAATGGAAGATCCAAGGCCATTGATTTGTAGTTGAGCTCAATTTTACGTTAATGGTTGACCCTTCGTTGAGCGACCCTCAGAGCCATTCCGTGTCAATGCTTCATCAAGAAATATTAGTTCAAAACCAACTTGCATGTCGGTTTTAACTGGCAATTTTTATTACCAGAGTAGTGCAGAATATTAATCTATTAGGATACTGATCATAGCGGGTATCGATATCACATAAATTAAATTCCCTGAATGACTCATGGGAAGAACACTAATTGACAACCCTTGAAACGTGTAGTTATATTAGCTATTTGGATCGGATGGGGCATGATAAACCTACTGTTTACTGTTTCAGTAAAGCTTTTTGTTAATATTATTCAGCGCATTGCTCATAAACTGGCCTTCATGGGCACTTTTTTATCAACATATTGAGCATCTTCACCCTCCCATGGAATAACCAGATGGCTTGCCTCTTGCTTTTCATTTGTTTCCTAGTGAGAAACTACGTTTGAAATGTGTTCATGTAGTTGCTATGTGGAGTTATTAATGAGTTAAGCCAACTACTCCACGATGAAAAACGTATTGTTTCAGTGGTGATTGATTGCTTCATTTACTGCCATAATAGGAATTGATATCCTGTGCACTGCTCACTGTGGAAGATAAGTCTGCTAAACAATTTGGTGAGCCATGGGAATGACTTCTTTATGCATCTTCACAGCAGCGGCTGTCACAGAGCTGGATTTGTGCTAATATTTTGATTACTTAACGAGTTCATCATTTTCTCACAAACAGGAAAATTTATTTATAAATGCAGAGATTTGCCAACTGTTGGAAAATACTCAACAGCATTCATTTATGATGGAAGAGTATACTCGAGAGAGGTAGGTATTATGTTAGTTTTATATTTTGGACTAAATCATGACATTCATAATTGATGATTGAGGATATTCTAATGGTTTAGGTTATTCTTTTTATGCAGAAGTGTATGCTGAAGGAAAGGCCAGTTATTTAAAAATATACAAACTCGAGTGTTTAGAATTGTGTGAGTGGCCACTACCTGAGAATTCCACCAACAGCGATACATTTAGCGATGATCGTCTGGCGATTAGCATTTCCATCTCTCTCGGAAGATTATATCAAGACCATTTAGGAGACAGTGGTGCAATCAGTAAAGATGATAGATACCCAGCACAAGTGATACGGATCGTAGTGTAGTAGTTCCCCTAGTGAAATTTAACATGAGTGATTGGTAGTAGAGACGAGTGGTTCAATATGAAGATTTCATTCATTCTTAATAAGCCATAAATACTCTCACTTGTGCCAGTTTTCAATGAGAAGTTTTTCAGAATGCAGTGGTTTAGTACGTAAAATTTATAGACTTTATTCCATTTTCTTGTAAATTCTGACGTGCAACTGAACTTGTGTATTTACTGAACATCCTATATTTCGTCATGTATTTATTAGAGTGCAAATGCAAGTTTGTGTTGATGTTTGGATTAGCCATTTTCTCTTAAGTGAAATCCTAAAATGAAAATTGCATGCTGTTTACTAGCATAGCAAATCCTATTGTAGTTCGTAAGTCTGCCATGGTAGGATTTGAGGGGGTTACTAGTCATTATTTCCTAATAAGCCCTGTAAATGGCTCTACTGTCAGTTGATGTAAACCATTTACATAAAATTGGTTGTATTTGATGCCGTTTTTGACCTTGCGTTGATGTCACATTTACGTAAAATTTAATCAACCAATCATATGATGAAAACGTAATTTTGACGTCGAATTGGTATCAACGGCCAATCATGTGGCAGTAAGGTGCCTTTGATTGATTAGTATTTAATTTTAGTTTGTTTACATAAAACCATTCACCAAGTAGGATCAAGTCCTCATTCAAAGTATCTATAACAGAGTTTACTTCAGTACCATGATAGTATATCACAGTATCATCTGCAAATAAGTGATATTTGCACTTTCTCAAAGCATTTCCTAAATCATTTATATAAAATATAAACAGAAAGGGCCCCAAAAGACTACCTTGGGGCACCCCATGCACAACATCCTGTTTGGTGGAGATCAACTCATCACATTTCACAATCTGACTTCTATCAAGAAGATAGTATTCCAGCCACTTAATTGCAACCCCCCAAAACCATACATTTCCAGCTTCTTTAATAATCTTTTCCTATAAACTGTTTCAAAAGCTCTTTTTAGATCTAAAAACACCACACCAACCATTTCACCACCATCTACACTTCCCTTACAGTCATGTATCACATGCTGGAGAGCACTTTCAGAGCTATAGACAGTTCGAAAACCAGATTGATACTCTAATAAAATATTGTGTTTTACAATTAACTCTACCATTTGATTATACACTACTTTTTCCACGATCTTACTTATTGCACTTAAAATATTTATAGGTCTAAATTCCTCCATATTCTTAGTCCCTGATATTTACCTAATTGGGAAAACAGTTGTTCTTTTCCATTTTTTTGGAACAACCCTCATTTCCAAGGATGTATTCACTATGTTAATTATTTGTTCTCCCATAACATCCAAATACAATTTCAGAAAGGAAGAAATTACCTATGGCAAAAGGGAACAGTATGATGGGTTTGTATGTCTGCTTAGAAATCAAAACTCCAGTATTACTAAAAGATAAAGCTTTCTCTATCCTGAAGGAAAAGATCTACCTGGATTATAAGAGTTCACAACCTACTCCTTAGCTTTTGCTTGACAATGCAAATATTCTCCACACAAATGGATAGCAAAAGAACAGGAATATCACAGCTGTAGCAATGATAAAATTCCAACAAGTGGAAGATTGAGAATTTGGCAAGTTTACTCACATCAATTATGACCACTTTTGGCTTCCCAGCTAATGCTTCACAGTTGGCAAGAGACGTCCAAACATCATCCACAGTGAAGGTTTCATCGTATGCATACAAACATCCTCTATTCAGGCCATGGGTTGATATGACAAACATAATGCAATCACAGGAGGCTAGTGTGTCCCTATCTTGCAGAACTGTAACACAAAAGCAAAACACAATAAATATCATTAGTGATGACTGTTTACCTAAGTACAAAGTCTAAAAAACTTCAAGAGAACCTTATGAGAGAATGTAACAGACAAAAACCCCAAGACAAGGTGGCTATTCTGTTGAGTAATGAAGCAAATAAGAACAAAAGGGCCTTATAGTGATTAAAATGCCATAAGCTCAAACATTTTTCAAAAGACTGCCCA
The DNA here is from genome assembly GCA_963169105.1 of Ceriagrion tenellum. Taxonomy (NCBI): domain Eukaryota; kingdom Metazoa; phylum Arthropoda; class Insecta; order Odonata; family Coenagrionidae; genus Ceriagrion; species Ceriagrion tenellum. The sequence goes on along the minus strand of OY720643.1, from coordinate 35,856,684 downwards.
ATAAAGATATAATAAAAAAATGAAAAAAGAATTTTTAAGCATCCTTTCCAAAAAACAATGCTTAATAATAAAAAAAAGAAATATCTTAACATCATACTAAAAAAGGAAAAAATAATATTTTCTCAAGTGAATGAAAATGTTTAGCCTAGTGCTGGAAATAATTCAATTCAAGGAAATTAGCTACACAATGACAAGACCACAACGAAAAGCATGGGGCACTTTCATATTCAATATCAACATAAATTCATTAAATATGAAGATTTTGGCATTCAATGGAATAGAGATCTTCAATATACAATTTCTAGAAAAACTTAAAATGAACTTAAGTTTAGGTGCAAAACATAAATGAGGTCGCGCCCCATGCTTTTCGTTGTGCTCTCATCATTGTGTGGCTAATTTCCTTGAATTTAATTTAATTATTTCCAGCACTAGGCTAAATTTTCATTAATTTGAAAAAATAAAATTTATTCTTTTTTAGTGCTTTGTTAAGATATTTCTTTTTTTAGATTCTTTTATAATTTATTTAGAAAAGCATGCATAAAAATTCTTTTTTTTTATTTTTTACTTTTTAGTCCTAGTTAATAAAATGTTTGTTAAACAACTTGTAGTTTTTTAAACATTTTAGTAACTAGGGCTGTTACCTAGAAAAAAAATTTGCCAGGTTGTGGGCTCAATGTGACAACTCTGATTGACGCATAGGACAAGAGTTGGATGCTTTACCACCATTATAAGTCCATTCATTTTTGAGTGAATGAAGTGGTAACTATGTAGGGTAAAATGAAGTGGTAACCATGAACCACTGGATCCATGGAAAAATGAGTTAAAGAAAAGCATGTAAAAATGGAATCAGCAACATCAAGGTTCATCATTCAAAGGGAAGAAGTGAACAAAATAAAGTAAAAAATAAGGCAGGTCACAGTGAAAGTAAGAATTTTTCTCTATTGAGTGCCATATCAGTCATGCTGCATGAAAACGATAGATATGTTGACTCTGGACCCACCACTCATCTGTCTAGAAGTAGAGAGAGCATAACAAATAATGTCTGGGATGTGGTGCAAAGGGAAGTGACCATCGCAAAAAATAAAAAAAAATTGCAAACCTCAGGAACCAGCACTGTCTGCTGGCTTATGAATACTTTCTTCAGGGATGACAACCTTTAATGACTCATAAACAAAATTAGGGAATAAAATATGCAGGCTATTCAAATTATATATATTAAAATAACATTTTTGAAGCCTACTACAGCACCATTAAAATTTTCACCATGTGTAATGTTTTGTGGCTTCAATAATTGTAGTAATTTCCTAAAAACTCAGAAAGATGTAAATGTGCCTCATTTTATCACCAGTACCGGAGGACCAAACTTTGCTCGGAACACTGAATGTAATTATTATCAAAATAAATAATCAAATGAAAATTCATTTCATTTGATATATTTTAACCTTTTCAATAATTTATCATGAATACAAAATCTCATTATTAATGGCTGAAATTTTCAACAATTTTAAATCCAGGACTGCATGAATCATAATTCCATGTTTTGTTCCAGTCTGGCCATGTATGAGTTTTAGTTTCATGTTTTTTATAATACATGGAAAATGTTTTTTTAATCAAATCCACTAAGAATCCCTTCTTTTAGTTTCACTTTGTTTCATACCCCTTGACATACTACATGGTTTTATGGGCAATAGATTTATTATCGCCAATAAATGGAATTATAAAACGGCTATTATCCATGTGAGATAGAGGTAATACCTTAAATTAGTATTACACTCCCATAAATACAGTTCTTGCTTTATGAATAACAGACGAGGAAAACCTCCATGTTAGTAAGATACATTAGTGCAAAACGTTCATATCATTATTAGAGTTGTTCACATAATAGACCGTTGCCATAATAGTTTTGTTGTGATTATAGCCTCATTTTCATATTAATAGCTTATATGTTGTTCGCCAATGAATCTCTACATAATTGGTAATTTCTAAGCCAACAGCGCTTTCACAGTAGTAAAACTTGGCCCAATCGATTCCTTATTCCCTAAAACCCCTAGATATTTACTCTCAGTTTCCGTACTTTTCACTCATGTACCTATATGATAAGCCTTAAAATGCCCAGGCCAAATTTCCTGCTTATAGCCATTGCTCAGGTTTACAAGAAAATATGCTTTTGTTTATATTTGAGAAAAATTTACAATTTTACCATTGAAAACATATTTTATAAGCAAAAACTAAGTGTGTAACAATATCAATTGCAAGAATCTATGCTTCATTCTTTCATCCATCTTAAAGTGAAAATTTAAACCTTATATCTTGATAGGAAGTAATGTAAAAAAGCAAAAAAAGAAACCACTGAACTGATTCCAAGTAAAGCAGGGATCCATTTTCCGGGCATTAGAGCCCCTTCAGCCCTTTGGTTTAATGGATTCCTCATACCCAAAAACCCTTGCATACTGACTTTCAGGAGAATCGGTTCCGTAGTTTTCAAGAAAATATTTACATGCCTACATAAATATAAACATATATACACACACAAATAGAAATCTTTGCCAAATGGTCACAAGCACAAAAATAGAGAGAACTTACAGGGGGGTAAAAAGACGAGAGTAAAAAGAAAGTCTTACTGGAAACGTTTCGGGTCTTAGCCCTTCCTAAATCGTAGAGACACTGTACTGCTCCGATGAGGGTAGGAGAGGGGAGGTTATGAAGAGGGGAGGTTATGAAGAGGGGGACTGGGAGGTTAATAATGCTGGGCCTGGCTGAGGGGGCAGGGGGAAGGGTGCAACAAAGTTATGATGATGGGGGACTGGGAGGCGCCTAGAACTGGGAAGGCACGGAGAGGGGGTGGGGGTTGTAGCAACAAAGTAACAAGGTTAGTGATCCTGAGCCTGGCTGACTGAACAGAGGGAAAAGTTGCGACACAGTAATGAAAGGGGACTGGGAGGTAACTAGAACAGGGAAGGAACGGGAGTAGCAACAACCTAATTGTGATGGAGGGGCGGTGACAGGTGACAGGTAGGGGGAGGGAAAGACTGGCTAATTCAGGTGAGGGGAAGTTAGTGGGCCAGTTGGGTGACGTTGGGAAGGGGGGGGGGCAAAGAAACAGAGAGGAGTTTATGAGAATTTAAAGAAGCAGAGAGTTAATGGAGAAATTGAGTCCAGGGGGGAAAAAGCTTTGCAGAACCAGATTATTGACATCTCAGTAGTTCTTAGTTCTGTATTGGAGGCATCAGCGGGGAGGATGGTGAGGTGGAAACAGGAGTTGAAGCGAAGATTGTGAGTAGAAGCATGTTTTGCAACAGGAAAGTTGGGAGGAGAAGATCTATGGCTGCTCATACGGATGGATAAGGGATTGCTAGTTTCCCTGACGTAAAAAGAGGGGCATAATTTGCATTGAAGGAGATAAACTACATTAAAAGAGGTGCAGCTGCCATGGCAAGAGATAGGAAATGGGGTCGGGTTGTTAGGGCTTTGGAAAGTAGAGGTGTTACGTATTAGGGGGCAGGTTTTACAGTGAGGTCTATGGTAGGGAAAGGTACCAGGGACTTGAGGAGGAGAAATGGTGAGAGGGGATTGGTGGGGGCATAGAATATTGCGCAGGTTGGCTGGTCTTTTGAAGGTGAGGGTAGGACATTTGGGAATTAAATCTGCAGTGAGTGGGCTGTCGTGCAATATAGGGAACAGTGATTTGAAGGTGAGGTTAACTCGATGAAGTCCCAGAATGAATTTGGTACTAAGGTTTAAAGGCGATTCGGAGGTGGGTCTGGGACGAGGAGTATAAGGTGTGGAGGAGGGTAGGATGCGACTACATATCAAGGAGAGGGGAGAGGTAGCCGCGTTTAGGGAGAGCATTTTTTAAATTTTGAAGGTAGTGGTCGAGAGAATTTTTGGAGTTGCAGTTTCGATGCGCACAAACAGATAGGGAGAATGGAATGGATTGTTTCGTATGGTAAGGGTGGCAGCTGTGAAAATGTAGATATTGTTGACGGTTGTTAGGTTTGATATGCAGGGAGGTAAGAAATTTGTTCTCAGAAAGAGAAATTTCAGTATTGAGGAACGTAAGGTGGGTGGAGGAGACGGTGGAAGTGAATAAGACAGAAGACGAGGAATTGAGGTCAGAAAGGAAGGTGGACAACGATTGAGGACCGTGCGTCCAGACGAGGAAGATGTCGTCAATAAATCGGACCCAGAAAATTGGTTTATGGGACTGCAGAGATAAAAACTTCTCTTCTAGTGCACCCATGAAGAGATTGGCATATGATGGAGCCATTCTTGCACCCATAGCAGTACCTTTGATTTGGAGGAAAATTTTATCATTGAAGGAGAAGGTATTTTTGTTTAGGACATATTCTGAAAGCTTCAGAAGGAAGTCAGTTGAGGGGACTTGAGGGGTGGGGCAGAGGGAAAGAAAGTGCTTTAAGGCATTGAGGCCTTTACTGTGGGGTATTGAGGGGTAGTGGGAGGTGACGTCAACAGGAGCCATTAAAATACTACTCTAGGGGGGAACTTGGAGGCTGTGAAGGCATTCTAAAAAGTGGTATGTGTCACGAATAAAGGAAGGGAGTGAAGACACTATGGGCTGAAGGGCGGAGTCGACGAAGGCAGAGATGAGATTCTTTCAGTGGGGGAGTTGATATTGCTGACTATGGGTCGGCCGGGATTGTTGGGCTTATGAATTTTTGGGAGGATGTAAAATCTAGGTGTGCTGGGGTTGGAGGGAGAAAGAATGGCAATGTCTGATTGTGAAAGTCCTTCCTTGGGGCCATGAGTTTTGAGGAAATTACTTTTTGAAAGTTGGGGCTCGGGTCATCGGGGAGAGGTACATAAAACGTGGGGTCGTTGAGTAGCCAATTGGCTTCCGCCTTGTATTCATCGACGTCCATGATTACCACACATGAGCCTTTGTCTGCAAGCAAGATAATGAGGCTCGGGTCTGAACAGAGTATATGGAGGGTGGCAATTTCACAGTGGGACAGATTAATTTTGGGTTTTATGGTGTAGAGAAACTGGTGATCAGAAATTTTGCTTAGGAATTGCTTAATGAATATTTCAACTGGTTGGGTTTTGTGGAGGGATTTCGGTTCATAACCGGATGGTTGTCTGAAGTTTTGAAGGGCCGGATGAATTGAGGATTGGGAAGGACCGTGTGTTTTCCAAAAAGTACGCCATCTTAAATTTCTGCAAAAATTAAGGGAATCCGCCAGGAAGGACACTGGATTAAATTTTGGGATAGGTGAAAAAGAAAGGCCTTTGGAGAGTAGACAAAGTTGGTCTTGGCTCAGGATGCGGGAAGAGAGGTCAACAACTTCATGGGACGGGGGCTTGCGAGAGGATGAGGTTGAGGCTGACGCTTAGGTAGGATGGGTATGGTCTTCAAGGGCGGTGGGAGGTTGTAAAGGCTGGCAAGATCAGGTTTATCAGAGATCAGGGGTATTATGGGAGGAGGTGAATTGAAGGGGCAAGCTAAGGCCGTATGAGAGATGACTTTTATATAAGGTTGACAATTTTCTCAGGAGTTCCAGGCGACGAAGACAGTTTTTCGTAGGAGTCCAAGAGTATACGGTTGACAAGGTGAAATTTATTGGGGGAGTACAAAAATATCACTTCAATAAAAAAGGCGAGGTTTTGCTGGTGGGAGTTGAGTAAGGCAACGTACTGACTGAGTACAAGCCGGGTGAGTTCAACAGAAAATTTTTGACGAATGGTGTGGAAAGAAGGATGAAGGGTGGAGGGAATGGCAAACAAGGGAAGGTGTATAGTGAGACCGTTAGGTTAAACTCCCATCGAAAGGCATTTGGTTAAAAATTCAACATGGGCGGCGAATTGAACGGTCTTTCTAGCGTAAAGGCAGATACGTTACAAATATACATACATATAATAATAAAAATATTTTATTGGCTCCAGGACATGCAGTTAACATGTATAGAACAGGTCATTCACCATAACATACAAAAAAGGACAAAAAAATAACACAGCAACCAATATTCACAAAAAATACAAGGTATCATTCAGGAACCCTATTTCGATGACAAAAATTCATCGGCAGAATAGAAGCAATTGCTAACCAGATATTGGTACAGTTGAAATTTAAACCTTGAAAAAGGACAAGTTTCCCTAAGTTTTTGTGGCAAGCAGTTAAACAGTCTCATTCCAGCAGAAACAGGGTTTTTGCTGAATTGGGTGAGACTATGTAAGACCACCCTAATCCTTAGAGGCTCTAGTATTATTATTATGCACATCAGCATTAATTTCAATACCAAATAGGCTTTTATTTTGACAAACAAAAATGACAGTTGAATAAATATAAAGACAAGGTAATGTGAGAATTCCAAGGGATTTAAAATGTGTCCGGCAGCTACTTCGCCCTGGAATATTTTTTAGTATCCTAATAGCCCATTTTTGAAGTTTAAAAAGTCTCATAGCATGGTGAGAGTGACCCCAAACCACAATTCCGTATTTCAGTCAACTATGAACATGGGCATGGTAGACTGACAGTGCTGTGTTGGTATCAGTGAGACCTTTAATTCTTCTTAAAAGATAACACCCAGTTGCCACTTAGGTGCAAAGGTCATCAATATGCACTTCCCAGGATAATGCCTTGTGCACATATATAACAGCTGCTCGTTAAATAGTATAAGATTCAATTTTATCGAGCAATTTTCACACTCTACATAGTATTTTTTAAAGTAAATATGGAATTTCATAAGGGAGCAAAATATATACTATTTTTCTCATGGAGGAAATGAAAATTAACTCAGTAAACTCAAACTAATGAGTTATTGAAACAACCCACATGATGAATATTGTACAGTTACAAAGTCACGTAAGAGGGATGGGAAAGAGGATGGGGGAAAAGGACAGAAGGTAGGTGGGACCAGGTTGATGAGTTGATGGCAGGGAAGGGGTGAAGATTGGGATAAAGGTAGCGGGGTAGAGGGTAGTTATATAAGCCCTGCGTCCATAAATAACCAAGGCCCCCTCTCCTTCAATTCTTTATCCTCCCCAATCCATGAATTTGTGTACATATACACTGACACCAAAATCAGTGATTTCACCTGAGAATCATACATAGTATCAAAACCTGAATTGTTTCAATTAATTTAAAAAGAGAAGTTCCCCAAGATACCCTTTATTTTCTCTGTGAGGGAAAAATTCCTGCATTGATGTGATCAGTAATACACATCTGCAACAAAAGAGCGACTTGTTATTAGCTATGAAATGGTTATGAAGAATTTATCCGTTACTTCTCATGATCTATCCCATTGACGAAGTCAAAACTTTCTAGGATGGAACTTTATTACTCATAAACAGGTACGTAAATATATACATATTTACAAACGAAAAATAATTCAAAAATTTTTAAAATGTGTTTTGGGCAGTAGTATTAGAAGTACTGACACCAAAATCAACAAATTCACCTGAGAAATATACAAAGTAACAAAACCTGGATTGTTTCAATGAATTTATAACGTGAAGTTCCCCAAGATACACCTCATTTTCTCCATTTTCTCCTCACTTCTTCCACAAAATAAAACCTGTAACTTTTCCCTATTTCTCCGTCACATCTCTCCTACTATGGCATTTAACACCATGTAATGTCCAGCTCAATGAGCCAAAAAAGTAGGCCACACACACACACACACAGCAAACACATAAAAATAAGAATTATAATCATACTTACTATTGTGGAGCTTTTCTTTGAATTCTGACTGCCTCATGATCCCGTCATTAATACAAAATTCTGATTTAAAATTCAATGCTTTGAAAAATTGCTCTAGAATATTTTTATCAGAATACATAGGTTTTTGTTTGGTGTCTGCAAGAAATTTCTCAAAAAGGAAAGCATAGGCCAAATGTTTCTTCCCTGTTGGCATACAGTACTTGCTGATTGTAGCATCAGTTGGCCTGTTTTGAAAAAGAAAATACATTTTTTAGATGAATTTCAACACAGGAAATAGAGTGGCTCAAATGCTAAACCACCCTGCCACGGTTTTGGACATACAGCAGGTCTGAGTTTGTCCCTCAAAATTATCAATTCATTTTTCTCTTTTATGGGCTAGTTTAGAAATAATTTTGAGCCATTCCATTCCTACAGGATCCAATTTACATTTATTATGTCACTCATCTCTGAAACTTGGAAGAAACATTACATGTTCTTTTACTTTAAGCTTCCATTATGTGCACAGACATTTTGACCCTGATGTGATTACATTTTCCTCCTCAAAATAGTTCGGGTTGCCTATGATGTGGGAGTACTTCTGCCCCGGTACTATAACCAGATTTTTTTTTGTACAATTTTAATGTACATATGAAAGAGCTGATTTTGTCATTCTGCCAAATATGAGGTGATGAAATATAGTTTGAAATCGCCATGAGAAATTTCAAGATTTTCAACAGAGAATTAGGAAACCGCAAAACCTTTGGGTAGCACAAAAATTTTGAGTGGAATTTATGCAAAGTATTGTTGTACTTGGGATGGCTAAGCAAAAAATGAAACATTTGTAAGTTAGCTAGCCTGCAAGGCATAAGGTATGTTCATGTATGGTGCTGCCCTCAGAGGCTTAGCCGTCCTTGTTGAGAAGCTAATGATGTAATGTAAAGTGATGTAACCTTGATCAGCAGAGTTAGCCATTAAAGTAGTTGTGTTGCAAGTATATACCTAAGTTTTATTTCCGATCAAGAAGATATCTACAACAAGTATTCCCAAAAAAACAGTAATTTATATATTTATTTGCCCAAGGATTTGTAATAAGCATAGCATATACAAATATAGGAGATGTCAAGATATACAGGCGAAATACTTAATTATATATACATGCATATATATTATCACAGGCACTAATTACATATTTAGAAATTCATTTAATGAATAAAACAGCTTAATGTGCAGAAAGTTTAGCAAGCTTTTCTTGAAGAGGGACAACTTAGTAACTTGCTTCAATTCTGGTGGTAGCTTATTAAAGAGTATCAATCCCATAGATTTTGGGCCAAAAGCTGCATTATGGGTTCTTACAAATGTTGGTGCAGATCTTGACAGGATTTTGTGTAATGAAAGTGGTACGAAGAATTGGTTGGGTATTGTGAAATATTGTTTTTGTGAACATTATTGTGACATAAAATGTAAATGCAAGGAATTGGTAGGATATGCAGCTTCTTAAATAGAGGGTGATATGTTGAGTTGCAAGAAACATTGCCTTATAAGTCATGTAACCTATTTTTGTATGCAGAAAACTACATCCATACAGTAATAATATAACAATAACAGGGTATCTCTCTTTGTCTGGCCCATCACCCTTGACCTGTCCAGCTAGGGTGGCCCTACGAGGAGGAGCTCATACTCCCACCAGCAAAGCTCTCTCAAGTTCTCTTATGCACACAAGCCCCCTCATTACTACAAGATGGGAATACCAGCAAGGGAGTTTTATGAAACTTACTGACAAATAACCTAAATAAAACCCACCAACACTAAAAGAGTTATTAACCATTCAGAGAATTATATCCATATGAAGTCATACATATAATTGCAAGAATCATAAGAAGAGCCCTCCACTATACTACTATATTTATTATTTTTCTTTTTCATTACATTGGCTGACAATCGTATCAAGGAAAATTTGTCGAAGGGGCGAGGGGCAACTTGAGAAGTAAGTCTATATCACAGAGTTCAGTCAGTAAACTAATCAAGTAAATTTGATACAACAGGACTGCTTCAAAAGCACTTTAGAAACTCAAAAAAATAATGCTATCTTATTCCAAAACTAGATTTGGGATCAAACCTTGTGCTCTTCAATGAATTAGCATTTAAAAACAACAGAATCAATTATGCTTTTCTAATACGATTGCCACTATGTGAGTATGGATTGACTCAAGTCGGTGCATGTCTATAACTTGATGACCTCGTGTAATGTGATTTAAGTGATACTTACCCCTTTCCCAAATAAAGCAACTTTGTCAAAGTCGAGCTAAACTTAGGATTCATTTGATCATCCAATTTGTGCGTCTGCTGGATGACGGCAGTCAGAACTGAGTTTATGTCCAGCACCTTTCGTAGTTCAAGGTTTAGAATGTCCGCCACAGATGTTCCTGCTCCACCTAAGGGTTGACAACAAAAAATTCCATTAATCCCATTGAGAAGCAAAAAAAGCATATTAGTAATTGATTGATACCAATAAGCAGAATCGACTCTCATATATACCTACAAATGAGAAATTAAATAAAAATTTTTGCACATTCATTGGGATTCACCTGGATCAATATATGAAATGGGAACATCATAGAAATACAATAAGATATGGTTCAAATTATTGTAATACTAAACTATATTTTATTCACAAAAAATGTCCAGTACATCTAAAAAAAATCTACTATGACTAGCATACTCTAAAATGAGCTACAGATTAATATGCTGGGGAGGAGCCAACCAAAATTCTCTAAAAAGAGCAGAAAATGTACTTAAGGGTATTGCCTGAGTGATAGCCCAAAGAGATTGTTTTGACCTTCCTTCCCCATTTTTAAGACACTACGTTTATTACCACTATAATAATAATAATATTTTATTTGTCCAAGGATCATTATACATGATATAGGACACATCAGTTATACACATAAAAACATTTAAACTCTGTATGATACAATCATAAGTCCTCATCTATGAGATATTCTTTGACTGAGTAGTACAGTTTTCGCAGTAGCATTTCTTTAATTCTACACTTAAAAATAACAATTTTTTCAATGTCTTTGTATTTTGTTGGGAGTTTATTATAGAGGCGAATCCCCATAGCTCTAGGACCATGGGAGGTATTACTCGTCCTTACAAATGGAATATGTAGGTTATTCCTCAGTCTTGTCGAATAATTATGTACATTTGAGTTCTTTTCAAATTCAGCAATATTAGTCTGTACATACATTAAAACATAATATATATAAATACAAGGTAAAGGCAGTAATCCCTATGCCTTGAAGATAGGTCGACATGGAGCAATCATAGAAGCATTTACAATTAGTCAGACAGCTTTCTTCTGCAGTTTAAATATCACAGTAGCACGGGAGGAAGAACCCCAAAACAAAATACCGTATACCATGCAAGAGTAAAACTCTCCAACATACAGAGAAAGCAGAACATCGATAGAAACAGTATGTCTTATAAATCTAATCATATAACATTTTGAACTAAGCTTACTAGCTAATTCACAAATATGAGGTTCCCAGGTCATATAAGAGTCGAGATGAAGTCCAAGAAATTTAGCCTGGGTGACCTGGAGAACATTGCTCTGGTTAATATTCACATGTATATCTTTCTGTTGTTTGCCTCTGTTCATGATGTACATAATTTGTGATTTATTAACATTAAGGTGCAAGAAGTTGTATTTACACCAATCACTTAGTGTTTGGGCAGCTAAGTTGCATTGCTGTAGGAAACTGCAATAGTTATCAGAGGAGACTATAAAATTAGTATCATCAGCATAAAGAATTGGGGAACCACTTAGGCACCTTTATATATTCAAGGTTTTGTGATTATTTTTTATTTGCAGTGGCAATTCGCCAAAAATATTTCAAAAACCACACTCCTATGCACTTAAAAATAATTCTTGTAATGCTTTGCCAAAGCCCTACCTAACTTTGTACAAACATTATTTCATTCGTATCAGGCCAAAGGCATTTAATATGTTCCCTACAAATGTTAAGACTGCAAAGAGGTTAAGAGGATTCTTTAGTTGTCTAAAACCATGGCTATTGAATATAGAAAATGTAAACTGTTTCTTTTTTCCTTAAATAAGCTATTGATTGCACTCCAAGTGTATCGTACGTCTATATCATGCTATGTGTGTTATGTTGAATGTCATTGTAGGTCAGCTGGGTGAGCAGTATTGCATTATTTCATTTTGATGGTATCCTCACCCTCAGGCTGATTGCCTTGAGGGACACCTAGCTCCAAATTGTTTTTCCTTGTATGTGTATAAGAATATGTATATATTTTTACAAAACAAATAAATTTCAATTTCAATTGCATTTGAAATGGGATGTGCTAACATTCAGTAGACATATTGGTTCGATGAAATGTCTAAATACTTACAGAGAAAAGATAGAATTTAAATTAATTCTTATGAGTTGCATAAGTAACATGGATGGAGGATGAGCAATGTACCACATGGAGGCTAATGTACCAATGAAGTCCAGCAGGGTCCATGTCTTCAGAGATCCCATAATTATCAATCACACACCTAATTGCTTGAGCAACTGGCTAAGAGACTTTACTAATATATACACTGAGAATAGAATTGTTTCTGGGAATCATTAAAAATAAAATATATTTTTCATTAACATCTTCTGATTATATTTTTAATTTAGTTATTGAGTAGTTTTTTAGAGCAGCACTGAAATTTTCCTATTTCACTTTGAATTGCAATGGTACCGATATAAACAAGAGAATGGAGGCTATTATTGTACATAGTAACCTTTCTCATTCTATCAAATACATACAGCACAAATGATTGGGAATAAATTTAGGGCACATCCCAGCCAACGCATGATGTTCATTTGGAATCCAGACATCCAGAAGTCCCTTGTGGGCATCCTTTGGACATCTATAGGATTCCATGTAAATGACATCCTAAAAAGGTCCATTTAGTGACATCCATATGGAGGCCACAAAATGATGTCTAATGGACATAATGTAAAATAAATCTAAAATAATATTAATTACATCTATGTTCAGTTTCCCAAATGTACACGAGCTTCGTCTTAAGTCATAAATCTATCTACCTGTTGCATACTTTTAAATTTTTAGGCTTTGGTACCCTCAGAAAAAAATACTAAAGGAATATATATATAGTGATCATAGGATTTCTATCACCACCATAACATTTTCTATAGTTACCATAGTAAATGCTATCACTTTGGCAGACAAGGGCTTCGTTCTATAATCACCATAGGATGTCTCTATAATCACAATAGGACTATGTTCAGCCTGATAATCACTACCCAATGGAAAATAGATATCTATATCTTGTCTACATATGTCTATGGATATATATAGATCTAATAGATACCTATTTTATGTCTATAATTGGTAATTGTTAATAGATTGAACCCACTTTGCTATTACGCATAACCAGAAAGAAAGAGTGTAAGACCGCCAGAAAGTAAACTGCTACATATTTTCCAGAAACGTCCACATTATGATGACTCTCTAATAGATATGCAATGGATGTCTATTAGGTGTAGGCATTTGTGGATTAGAAACACTATGCAATGGCCACACATTTTTTAAAAATTCATTACCAAAAACAATATTGCATTTAAGAAATATCTCTCCGAAAATATGGCTTCTTTTGACTATCTGTCAAGAGAATGGGATTGGCAGTGCGTTGCAGTCTGTCACTCTCTGTGATTATGCATGTATTGTAGATTCCAGTCAATGACTAAGACCCCAAAAATCACTGGATATCAGTGAATTAAAATATCTGGATTGATTATCATAAAAATACTGTGTTCCATCATTTTGAAGACTTTAAACAGTGGATTTGAATCATGTCATGTCTTAAATATCAATTACGATATTATCTACGTTCACCGGTAACTTGTGAAATCCATTAGATAGCTAAGTGAAATGTGAAAATGGAATTTAAAGAGTAAAAGTATGTCTACGAGTCTTGAGTTTTTAACGAAATATCTCAATGAGCTTTTTATATATCAGAGATTAATGTCTCCTTTTATTTACCACAGACATCGTTTCTATGCACATAGAGGTGCCGCACTCAGGTTTACGCAGCAACCACTGAAATTATTATTTAATCCAATGGTTACCATTTGGATTCAAGCTGAAAAGTAAAATTTAAGTGAGACTAGATTGTTAAGTAGTTCTCTCCTCAGTTTGAATACCATGCCTCAGTTTTATGGCAGTAGTTTTCCGGTTTCTTGCACATCGCGATGCTCAATTATCTTTTTCCTTCTGGTGGCACTGGTGGTTGCCCAAAAGCTGTATGGTTAGTTTTTTTTAAGTGTGTTTGTGGTATGAAATTGCTATCTTTGATGGATCGAGACATATAACGACAAGAAAAATATGTTTGGTGTCCGTCACCAATCTTATACTCACACACTTCGTAGCCCTGTTGTGGAATTTGTGCTTCAAAAAATCATCATGATGCCGGCAAGGACAACAGATTTTCCATCGTGAACTTCAGATATAACTTGGGTGACCACTTTGATCAACTACTCATACGTGGACATAAACATCTGAGGAATGAATCGAATGATGAGTGGAACCATTCCAAGATGCTGAAATCTCCTCTCAGAAAAACTTGGACCAAAGTCGTGACAGAAGGAAGTCAATGTCCAATTTTGGACTGTAAGATCAGTCATCCCCTTAGCCTTTATGTGGTACACATTATCACACAATAAATCACGCAATGCGTGCAAAAAATATTAAGTCTGATATTCGTTACTTTTTCGTGACTATAATGCCCATCAGAAGTTATTCGACATGGCCAACGGGTACACGTCCACTTTCGTAAACAGGTAAACGTCCACCACACACTAATAAATTTTGAGTCCTTCTCACTTAGTGCTGTCATTTACGTGAAATACCAGAGTTTACATCAAAAATTTTTTAAATTGTATTACGGAAGCGGACATTTACCCTTATTTTTCTAAATGTAACGATGCCTTTCCCCCTGCAGTCCTTAATGAAGACTGAATGCATGCATGTATGTTATTTTCATCAATATACCATGCTGTTATGTACTAAAAGTTAACATGAAATTGGATTGTGCCTCGTTTCAATTGTATTATTTTTTGTTTAAGATTTCAGTGAGATGTGCTTCTTGCCATAGTATGAGATGAAGAAGTCTGAGGGTAAAATTTGGTGCAGCAATGTGAAGGGAAAGAACTTAATGTATCGATATCATCGACCTTGGTAATACAAAAAAATTTGTACATATGTTCATGCGAATCAAATGTGTGAAGTATTTCACAAACATTTCTGAAAGACTCGTTAATTTTAATACTAATTTCATGTCTAAAATAGTCCTAAAGTAGTTGATGTTAAGTCATTTAAAAAGTATTTAACTAATGTGCAAGGTTTGCATTCAAGGGCATACCCAGGATCAAAACTAGGGGAGGGGGGGCCAAACCATGGTCGTTCACGTTATAACATTTTAGCACGGAAAAGGCAAATGAAACCAAAGTTTTAAGAAAATTATTTATAATTAAAGCAGTGCTTTATTAGTTATTACAATTATTTGCTCGAAAAAAAAAATAATTTTTATTCAAGTTACATGCCTTATACTTGCTTCTAGGGAGGGGTGGGGGGGGCAGCTGTCCCCCCCTGCCCCTCGCTGGGTACGCCCACGTTTGCATTACAGTAGAACCTCGATCTATCGTTTTTCAAGGGAATGGGCAAAAAAACGATGGATGCGGGAAAATGAACAATGTGGGAAAAGATTTCCCGGGAGCCAAAACGAGATGAAAATGAGAGAATTTTTAAATTAAATGAAAATACTTAGTGCATCTCTAATTTTTCGATTGACTACTAACTGTTTAAAGTATTTTATTAGTATTACATATCCCAATGGTGTCTCGGATGATGAAAGTAAATGAACAAGGTCCATTATCATGTTATTGGATGATCCTCAAGCCTGAGCACCGACCTGTCCATGCATAGAAATTTATTCGTTTCAAATATCCTTGAGGGTGAGAAGCGCGCCTAAAATTTGTTGGGGAAGATGTAATCTTTTTTCACGCTTTCCATTGTGCTCCACTGATGGAGGAGTGCCACCCGTTAAAGATGGAGTGAGCTTGACACTACCAAGTGTACTCTTGTTTATCTGGAGCAATCGCGTAACCCACGAGGCACAGAGCAAGAGAGGTGTAGCAGTTTATCGCCATCTGGTTCAGAGAGGCAAAAGTTTGCAGGCAATCTGGTTGAAATGAGGAATTCCGATATCAGCAGTTGGAGTTCGGCTTGGCATTACTAAATGAACACCAATTTCAAAAGAATAAATCATTTTGATGGGCCACTGTGCCTAAAAAACAAAAAAAAACATTTCTGGCACTGCAAGCCCACGTCAGACAACGGATGAGAAGGAACTTAGCCCACACTCGCAGGACTTCCACTACGACAAACTAATGGTTGAAACATCTGCGTTACCTTCAGCCGTCTTAAAATACCTATTTTAAACAGTTTCGGCTATAGGCTCAGAAATAAATACTTCAGGAAAATGAATAGACATAAATACCTACTTTAACTGGCTAAACACGGAAAAAATAGAAAAAGGAAAGAGCACAGAGCCGTAGGGTTTGGCCGCACTTACTAGAAGCCCGCGAAGTGACCATGACGAAGGTCAGGGAGTGACTGAATTGCCGAGGTTACAAGCCACACCCGCTGCCCTCTGGTTGGTTCCGCGAGAGTCACATGACGAGAAACCCCACTTCCCTCCCTTCCCTCAGCCACTCCCCCGTTTAAGCCCATGTGGCCCACGTAATTTGAAATAATGCACTGGTTACATACAAGAATTGGGTGAGACAGGTAATTGGGGGACCCTGTTTTCCACCGGGAGGGACAGGGCAGGTGGAAGACCTTTGACCCTCCCGACCCTTTCTGCGGAAAGGGCCCCAACCACTGAGGGGCGCATTAGTGGAACGTCAGTTAATTTTGCTCAAGGTTTTAATCGGCATAAATCTACAGAACAAGTATTATATGAAGTTTGTCTGTTATTTTCTGTTACATTTGATACCAAACACCAAGGAAATCCATTGATATTTACCCACATGGGTTATATCAGATCTCAATATGGTGCCGAGAGCGAGTGTATGTCAACTACTGGTAAGAGAGCATTGAGAGGATAATAGGAAGAAAGGTTAGAAGCTCATGGCGAAGGAATGTGGCCGCTAAAGAGCGAGGTAGGGACTCGTTTGGGTAGGAAAGGAGGAATGCCAATTGTCCTCTGGGAAGGAGTTTGGGCCATAAAGATAAGAAGGGACTCAGACGGCAAGGGATACCCATCCATCCTGCGCAGCGCATCACCTAACTACCTCCTCCTCCTTTCCCGCCGCGGAGCGCCGCAAAAATCCCAAAATCTTACTTCGGTGTAAATTTTTGGTTTCGTCTTTTTCAAACAATGAATGTGGGCATTGCGATTTGGGGACCGTGATTTGGAAATGACCGAAGCGGGAAAACGATACTTTGGGGAACGATGGATGTAGGAATTATTAACGTTATCAGCATGGAACTACATTCGGGACCAAAGACGGCGAACGATAGAAGCGGGAAAACGATCAATGCGAGAACGATAGATCGAGGTTCTACTGTTAAAGTGAGGTGATTTTGGTATTGATACATCTACTGAAAGTGGGTGAAAATCTAGTTTTTTCTGGCAAGACAAAAGCTCAACTTAGCTGTGTATTTTTCTAAATGGAATTAAAATATGTTCAATTTTAAATTCAGACAATTGTGCAAGTGTTCATATTTAATAATAATAATAATAATAATAATAATGTCTTTATCACATAATAAACCACTTCTTGCCTTAGATAATACAATTTCATGGGCTTAGGCCTGGGTTACAAGTGTAATATGAAACCTGTTAGATGGGATGTTTGAAACTATGTCTTAATCAGGTAATTTGCTAATATTGACAGGTACAGTTCTCAACAAGTTCCCTGCAGCCACAAAGAAAGAAGTGGATAGAGTGACCAGGGATTGGCTGAGGCATAGTGCTGATAGGCTAAAAAATAAAAACTCTACTCAAGAAACAGCTGTAAATATTGTACAAACAATTTAATAAATATTTTTTTTAAATAATGTTATTTTTCTTTCTTAGTACTGTACTGCAAATGAGTTGCATCTGTAAATCCCAATAAACTAAAGTAATATCATACATCCTTTTAAAATCCTTAAATCGGCATCCCTTAGATGTCCACAAGTGGGACAGTTGGACATCCATAGGCAGTCCATGGCACATCAAATGGATGTCCATGGATTTCAGTAGCGTCCATGTTGAGACATCCAACGGGTGTCCATTGGACATCATTACAATGGCTGGGATATTTTTTCAAAACATTCACCAATAAGTGCTTAAAACTGAAATATTGTCACCTTTATTTCTGTCAGTCCAAGAAAGAATAATAACTGCTTAGATAATTATTATTATACCATACAGGGAAAATGTATTCATTGAAATTTAACCCACAGAAAAAAATTAAATTATCCCAAAGGATTAAAAGAATAATTCTAACTAATATGTACATACTTACAAACAAAATTTATTATTTAACAATTATTTATCACAGATGGAGAGGTTAGAGTAAACAGACCACAGAGAAAGTCATGCATTTATTTTATATTCATCTTATGCTTGGCTTATGCAATTGAGCCCAGAGGCTATTGAAGCCTGCATATCACTACCCAAGAACAAAGAAACTTCATTGCTGAAGTAGCGAAAAAATGATTTTGAAGCTGAAAACCCAAATTTTCAAAAAAAATTGAAGAGCTATATTTGAACTATTGATTATGAACTAATATTTTGCATAGGCATACAAATACACTCATTTTTAATAAAAAAAGTTTTATTTTCAATCTAAGCCGGTCTTATACCCGCAATTGTGTTAATTATTCATAATAATTTAAAATAGCATACATCACTGTGTTTTTGAGGAAAATGGATCGAAGTTGGAAGTAAGTCAGTCCTCACTGAATGGATCAATGAAGTAGAGCAAAGTATACCCGTATTAGGGTAATTTTGTCTTTACACTTGGTTTCAGTGGAACAAAATTAAAACCCTCTACATTTTTACAGGAGCTCTACAGTTTTACAGGAGCAGAGCAACCCCGGTTGATGTGGCAGCAAAAAGATTTTTTGCAATGAAAATTGTGGGGGCCTTGCCTTCTCTGCTGCAGTGCACGACACCCATCCTAGTGGGTGGTGTCTTGTGATTGTTAGAATTCTATTCTCTATAAATTATAATGTAGACTATAATTGACTTTTTTTTTAAATAATAGTTGGTGACATTATTGACATTATATAGGAAAAGGAATGTCCACTGAGCAGGCCATCTTTAGTGAAGTTGACACTATAATACAACAAATTAATTTAAAGTATAAAGTTATGGGAGTGTTTTTTGACTTGACAAGGGCCTTTGATATGGGTGAACATGAAAAATTATTGTACAAATGTGAATTAATGAGTATTAGGGGTCCAGCTCATCAATGGCTGGAAACCTATCTACAAGATCGAAAACAAAGGGTAGCTATACGCAAGAATGGGAACACTTTGCTGTCTTCTCCACTAAATACAGCTAAAGGTGTTCCTCAAGGATCAGTTTTTGGCCCGATCCTCTTCTTAATACAGTGGAGCCTGTTTATAACGAAGTTGAGGGGGCCGGCAGTTTATTTCATTATATCCGAACTTCGTTATATGTGGGCCTGCTCTTGTGAACTTAGAATTGAACTTTGACCTAAGCAAACTTCTGTAATATTGTTGCTATTATTTTATAATCTCGCACAGGAAAGGAAAAGAACCGTCTATGTGAAAGCATTGAGGAAAAAGGCTACCATCCGAATCGACCAAAAAAACTGCTTTATTTTCTCCATTTCAGAGTCTGTTGCCTTCATCAACTTGTCAAGAACGTTTTACCAGAGAGGTTCAATGAACATACTAATTCAACTACCTTTTGCACAGTTAAGATAGTACACAGAGGAGGGGTTATTTTGTCATCTCGTATTCATACATTCACGAAGTTCACCTATTTACATGACGAAATTTTCATGAAAGGAAAGAGTATGTTTCCTGAAGGGGATCAATTTCCATGAGAATTATTTAAACCACACATTGTATTTAAATCATCAGCATCAAGGCTAGCTGCCGATGTGCGACATCGGTAAGCTCCATTTCAGTATTTCCTCGATTGGCATTCCCCCTCCATAACCTGGGAGGAATGGGAAGGTCCTTGGCATGGAAGGGGGCAGACGGTGAGCGAATGGAGGGGAAGTGAAGGTGGGGGAACTCTGTAGAAAACAAACCCGGTATCAAATTTCGTCTCGCTGGGCTTCCAACTCTTGGATGAGTTTTGCCTGGGCGAGGTGAGCGAAGTCCCGTCGCTAAAATTGAAAACTGCCAGATTTTTCTTTACGTTCCACAGAACTACGCGGGTCGTTTCAAGTCAATTCTAAGGCTTGGCTAAAAAAACATTGTTACTTTTCCGATAGCTATTACGCAGCAATAATATTATTACTTATTTACTATTCGATCCAATTATTTATGCAAACGATTCCATGTGCGTAAATAATCGGATATTGATAGAGCTCTTGAAGTTTTAACACAAAGGTGATATTGCCATAATATTTTGCAACCGCCGAGAAGAGGTTTAATATATAAAGGATATCTTGCCGCGTGACTAACTTTGTTGTAAGCGGGACTCATTTCAGTACACCTTCGTTAAAAGCGGGATTTTTTTACATGGTGAAAGGGCCTTTTTTGATGGGGAGTGGCTTTCACTTCGTTAAAAGCAGGATTTCGTTATAAGCGGGTTCGTTATAAGTGGGCTCCACTGTATATATAAATGATCTCCCAGGTACACTGCAAGTTAATCCCCAAAGTAACTGTATTGTATTTGCTGGTGATAAAAGTGTAGTTTTACACAGCAAAACTCTACCAGAAGCTATCGCCCTGAGTCAATCCATAATTAATTATGTGTACACATGGTGCAGTGGAAATATCCTCATCCTTAATCACTCCAAAACTCAGAATATGATACTCACCGCAGGCAATCATCAGTCTGATGCCAGTATTATGACCACCAACCAACCATTACATTGATTGACAATGACCAAGGTCATTGTCAATCAATGTAAATTCTTGGGCTTACACTTTGATAGCCATCTGAAATGGGATCTGCGTGTAACCCACCTAGTCAAAAAACTGCACTCTGTTTACTAAATCTTATATATGCTTAAACATACAGTAAGTGCAGACATTTTAAGAGCCCAATATTATGGTTTATTTTATTCACATATTTCTTATGGAATAATTATATGGGGAAGTGGGTCTTCATCAAAGTTAACCAAAATACTTCTCATTCAAAAGAAATTGATCAGGTCAATGTGCAGTAAACCATTTAATGCACATTGTAGACCTCTCTTTAAAAGTCTTGATATACTAACAGTCCCCTGTATCTATATTTATAACTCTGTTATCTCTGTAAAAAATAATATGGGTTTATTCTCTTCTAATAATAAATTACACAATTATGTGACAAGGGGACATAACGACTTACGTGCATTATCCGCAAATAAGACAATAATGGCAAAACATGCAATGTATATCAAGTTGTATAATCATTTACCAACAGTAATAAAAATGCTAACTCTCTTACTATATTCAAAAAGATAGCTTTTAAGTACCTCAATGAAAAATGTTACTATACTGTAAATTACTATATAAATTCATATGTATAATATTGATGGTGTTAAGGACTAAATGTACATGTATATATTAGTTTGTGTTATATTTACATTTCAAGTGGTGATAGTATCATCAGAATCTTCTGACATACCCTAAGCAGTTACAGAGTGTATAATGCCTAGTGTATTTTACTATGTATATTGTCAACAGGGGAAAAATAATAATAATAATAATTCCCATAGCCTTTCCTGACAGTATTTTTTATGTAATGCACCATCACATGAACTATCATTCATCTGGTCACTACCCTTTGGACTATCTAGCTTTGAGGGCCCCACCAGATGGAGTAGTATTTGCTAGAACCAGTACAGCTCTAGGGGTTGATGATACACACAAGCCCTTCCTTCCAGTTATGATTGTAGTCCAAAGCAAGAGAGAGTTCATTAAGGGACTCAATTAAAATGCTTTGATAAAGAACTACCATTTTAACAGAATGTAAAACTAATTATCATTTCTCAAAAATAATAGCTTGAATATCATCCCTAAGGTCTTATAGGTGAAGGTGGGTCCTTATGCCGGTATCAGTTACTCCAGATGGTCAATACCATCAATACAACCCAGCCCTTCTCCAAAACATCATCACTTAATTAAACAAAGTTATGGTTGTCATTCGAAAAGCAGACCAGAACAGACTAAAAGCCTACAAAAACTAGTGCTGGAGGAGGATGCTGAGGATAAAATGGCTGGACTAAATAAGAAATGATGAAGTGCACAGAAAAGTAGAAGAGGAAAGGACTATATGGAACACCATGTAGAAAAGAAGAAAACAATACATTGGACACACCCTGAGACACCATGGATTAGCGAAGAACGTAATTGAAGGGAAAATAGAGGGAAGAGTCCCTAGAGGAAGACCCAAGAACAAGTTCATGGACCAAATAAAGAGAAAGGTACATAGGAAAAGATACCAGGAGGTAAGGGAACTACCATTAGATTTGGAAGGGTGTAGGGCTGAAGTCGACTGATCATAGAATTGAATGACCAATGATAATGATAGTTGTCATTAGGAGCTTTCCATTGGTTCTAGTGCACTGGCAACTCCACAACACGATAGGATTTTGCTTCCCATTTATTTTAAACCTTGCACATTTAGTAGTTCACTTCAAAATAGATCGAGAGTATTATAAGCTGCATTCTAAACAAAACAATAACCTCAATAATCACACCAGGATTGCTGTTCCTGTGCCAAATTCCACTATAGTTGAAAAGCATGGAAAATGAAATTTTCTTAAGGTACTGGGCAGTATAAAGTATGCTTCATTATAAATTAATATGGGACGAATAGGGAAATTATACAGGAAACATACCACCGTGACTATTTTGACATTGAATATTACCATTATCCAACAAGTCAATTGATGTTTTGCCAAAGCACATCAATCCTTTCAACATCATTATGATAATAATACTTCTTATTTGCACAGCAAGCAAATTTTTGCATAGTTTCGTCAACAATAGATACATAAAAAAAAACAGGTTAACGAGATATAAAAGAAGAACAACATACACATAACTTCAGAGGTCACTTGAAAGAAACATTTCAACAGAAATCATATGCAAACAGATAAATGAAGACATCAATTTTATGATTTAATCCTTATATGTACAATAATGGACTAATGATAAGTTTGGCACTTTATTAAGAGAAAAAACGGCATTATGTAAGTTTTAGGTAATTTGGGACTTTTCCTGGCATAGACTATAAAATTCATCCGCTGTGTATGAAGTTTTAATTAAAAGGAATCCTTTAAGCTTAATCTTGAACTCATTGAAATGGGATATTTAAAGTACGGAGGGAGCAAGTTAAAAATTTGGCACCCTGGCAGGATGGACCATCACTGCATAATTTAATGATCTGGTCTCAATATGTATGTCACACTTTGAGCGTGTATTATGCTGATGGACATCATAGTTTTGATCATAAATATACATACTTTTCCTTAATAAATATTACTAAACTGCATACATAAAGAGCAGCTAGGAACATAATTTTTAGCTCATGAAAATTATAGGCATTGATGTGTGTCATGATAGTACTCCCAGCAGAGCTTACTGTATCATCTTGAATGGAAAACTAACATTAACATATCTAGTATTTTTGTTACGAATGGAATTAGGTTATCCTTTTGACTATTTCAGCGATGTCCAAGAGGAACAATAATATGCATGTAAGTCAGAAAGATACTCGCATAGTTTTCACAGAGTGGGAATGGAATACATTGATACCATTGGATGTTAATATCAAGGTCGAAATTGTATGCTATATCATAATACATAGATATCAGATACTTTATCATAACAATGAAACCAGGTGCTACCTTGAGGTGACCCAGGTAAGTAGTTAGTTGCAGGACTTTTATAACACTCACTTTCATTTGGAAGGTAGGCCAGCAAATTGTGGGCAGACTCCTTCACAGGATATCCAGTATCCATATTTCCAGATTTGGGCAGAGCATTGAACAACGAAGAGTGAATGTCATCGACGTCATCTTGAATGTTTTCCTTGAGATTAAAAAAAAATAAAATAAAGCTGGGTTTCAGTAAGCAGAGGAGGGATTTTGGGGCAATGGTAATTTAAGTTTGATTTTACATTCATTTCAAGGAACCCAATATTAACTACCGCATTTCCCAGCCTATAAGACGCACCGGCGCATAAGACACACTATGATTTATCAGATTAGAATTTACGAAAAATACGCCTATAAGAAGCACTGTGATTTATCACGTTGGAATGAATGAGAAATACTTCAATCCGACAAAAGAGGATCAAATTATTTTAATGATAATAGTTTATTCAAAGAAAATGAACTGCCACATTTCAAAATTGTAAACATCTTCAGTGTTTATTCAGCGTAGGGTCCCAGAAATTCGTCATCACTGATGCTGTTAAATCATATATACAGTTATTTTTGCTGGAGTTGTCACTTTCCTCATACACAATGTCATCTTCACTTCCATCTAGCACATTGCTAATTCCACACTTTTTAAAAGACTCTATGGTTAAGTCACCCTTTTAACACCCTTCTGCCAGGACTTTTTCACCAAATCACAAACACTGGAAATTTAGTGTTTCATTCTTCCCGTTGGTGTCATGAGTTGACACATATATCCACTTTACTCACTCTTCATGCATACATCCCTTGAGTGGCTCATTGACTGAAACTTCCAGAGGCTGTAATTGAGAAGTCAATCCACCAGGAATCACAGCAAGATGCGTCTTCAGTTCAGTAGTAAGGAATTTTGCTGACTCTGTTATATGTGCTCTCTTAAGGTAGTGCGAGCAAGATAGTTCCCTAATCATAAATAGAGACCATACTCGATATACAATACATGTTCATTTCACCAGCTGAGAGACCTATCACAAATTAAATAATGCATTATTAATGGTGCAATATAATAGTTTTACATGACAGAAATTGTAAGTAATCAAATGAAAATATCTAAATAAATCTTTAACTTGACTCAATTTTTTCACGTGGTACGTTTGAAACTCCATCAAAACGGAAGGTTCATTGTGATCCCGAAGAATTTACTGCGGTGACAATATGATTAAAATTTTCAAAAACAGTCGATAAAACACATAAACTACAAACTGTTGATTTTTTGACAAGATCTAAATGTAGGAAATGCCTCATTTTTAATATGAGGTCTCTCTGGAGTGCCTATACAAACTATTTCCCATATGAAAGGGCTGGTATTTTTTGGCAAATATCTCCTAAAGTAATGTGATAAAGTGTTGTGTTTTTTATTTCAATGGAAGGGTGATATATTTTTCTTTAAGTTGAGACCAAATTGATTGATTTCTAGGTAAATGATATTTCGCTCAAACTACCTTAAACTGACCGCACACTAATAAAGATGATTTCTTCAAAAGTCCACCTGGACCACACCTTCTGTAACCACAGCTTCATACCCTTTCCATCCATCCTTTGGGATGAACATGAATAATAATTCCAGGTGTAATTGTACATTTAGGCAGCGTGTTTTTCGTTTAAAGCTTAACAAAGGAGGGAGTTTTGAACCGTCCGCACAATATGCAAGAACAACAGTGTAGCGCGTCTTCTCATTACTAGAAGTCTTTATCATAAATGTCTTACCACCTTTAACGTTCACTGTTCTATTTGATGGCAAGGCATATGCTCATCCATGTTTCCTATTTGTTCCCTCTCAAAACACATCCTTTTTCTCCTCCGGTTTATGACGTATTTGTGGAATTCTATAACTTTTACTTCGTATTCAAGTGGCACTATTTTTTGTGCGATTGAAGTTCTGGTACACATGCACAGACCATTTCTCTTCATGAATCTCTTGCACCATGACGTTGTCCCAGAAAAATCGGTAATAGACATATCTATAACCAATTTTCTTGCTTCAATTAAGATAATTTTGGTTGAAACAGAAATCCCATTCTTCCTGTGACCTATTATCCACTTCTTAACATGTTCCTCAAGCTTTGGCCTTTTAGGAGCACATAAACATAAAAGTTTTTTACTCCTATCTGCATTCAATAAAGCCATCTTCTTTCTCGCCCTGCTAAGGGACCGCTCACCCCCTCTTGACAGGGAGGGATGAGGACTACATTGTATACATACACGAGTTTGTACAATTTACAATTATGATCTTACAAATTATTTTGAATTTTTTATAGGAAGTACTGTCAAGGACTCTCAAACTCTATTGCTTTCTACTGGCTCAAAACGATGTTATTATCTACAGAGTTATTAAGGTACAAGAGGTGGCGCTGCCTATACTCGGCTGTAAGCGAAGGTGAAGCCGGGTGGGCGTAACCATCCACCATATTGAGTTTCCCTGATATACTATTAGCATATTAGGTGTAAACCTAGCTATTTACTCCTTTTTTGTAAATAAAATGTTGAATTATGAGAAATGGGGATAGTAAGTATCAGTAAGGCAGATAATACAGAATATATTGTCAACTCCTCCAAAGTATCTCATGGAGAAATAGGCAGGTAGGTGAAATGAAAAGCATGTCGTTTGCTCTTGATGGTATGTGTTTAGTGTCTCCTAAATAAAAGAGAATGAAACATCGGAAGAGGTAAGGATATATATCTAAAATTATAATTAATGCAAATGGTTTTTAATATAAAATTTACTGGCCGTTAAGGAAAAACGTGTTAATTACGGCTTTTTATTTAGCTATACCTATCAACTGGCAAAAGAGGCAGACTTACAGAAAACTTTCGTCATTTTTGACAGCTAAAAAGTAAATAATAGCTATAAACGTTAATGAGTGATGATTTATAAATCATAAAATGGTCACTGATGCATCGTTATGCGCATAGAACTCCCATTCCAATAGCTACTCCGCTTGTTGTTCTGTATTTGAAATCAAAGGTTCATTGTACAATGGACTTTTGGCTTGGTAGGAGGACAATGAAAAGGGCTAAACAGCCGAAACTTGTCGAAACTTTATAATATTGTGGAAGTCACAAAGCGCAGGCGACCATCTAAAATAAAGTATTTTTTTCCCAATTTATTGTACACATTTCCAAAAAGAATACATCATAAAATTTGTTTAAAAAAAAACATTAAGCTTTTAATTACCTCAGATATTTCACCTGAAAGCAGGAAACACAATTACTCGTCCTCAGAATAATCGTCCCATCTCATTATCTCTAACGGAAATCAGTGTTCTTACGGTCGCTCAATATGGCGGAAAACTTTCACCGTGGCTTCACCTGTAATTTGTCACGCCACCTCTGTTGAGCTATATACTCCTCTGTTGAGCTATATACTCCTCTGTTGAGCTATATACTATACGTTATTATCCACATTTATCATGAAGGCAACCATTTTCTATGCCTGATGCGAGAAAAAATATTTAACAGTATCTTTCCCGGCGAATCAGCTCGCGTCTTAGAGGACTAAGTTACGCCCTCAGCCCATAAGACGCAGGCTGATTTTAGAGCACATTTTGGAGTAAAAAAAGTATCTTATGGGCCAGAAAATATGGTATATTTAAGATTGTTCTCAGGTCCCTTGGACCAGCTCAGCTGGTTGTGATAAACAACAGGGTTTGGTTTGATCAATCTTATAGTTCTGTATAAGTATGGTATTTCTTTTCCTCAAGCTTACTGTCAAATGAGGGAAGTAATTGGCCAAAACCCAGTCATGAGACTAGTCCCCCCCTTGTTGGCTCATGACTGCCTTGTGAGGCACATTAGTTCACGCTGGAGATTGGCGTGTTTTCTTGAAATCAAGTAATTTTTAGACACTATCGTGCTGCAGTGACTATGGTTATTCCACGCATGGAAATAAATGCCTATTATTATACCATAGCATGTACAACTCTCCCCTCCCCATGAATCAAAAATAGTGGACATGCTAGCAGATGATGGAGTTGACTATACTTTCCTCATACTAAACATTATTCGATCTGATAAGCGAGCCAGTCAGGGATGTGAAAACTAATTGTTGGGCTAATCATTCTTCTCATTTGTCAATGGAAAACAAAATATAATTGATATCAGTCATAATTAAGATTTCTTTTGAAGGGATGAGAAGAGAAAGCATGAACCATGATGGCAAAG
This sequence comes from Ceriagrion tenellum, assembly GCA_963169105.1. Classification (NCBI taxonomy): domain Eukaryota; kingdom Metazoa; phylum Arthropoda; class Insecta; order Odonata; family Coenagrionidae; genus Ceriagrion; species Ceriagrion tenellum. The sequence continues at coordinate 35,828,679 of OY720643.1, read as the reverse complement.
AATCTAGGAAATTCAACATTATTCTGATTACTAATTGAAGTAATAGTTCAATATCGATATACCTATTCAATCAGTGTGAAGGAGGATTGGTGAATCTGGCAATCTGATTCATCAGACTTCAGAACTTTCCAATCCATCCATGATCGATTCGCAAACACAGTGACATCTACTCGGCATTAATCAGAGGGAATGTAAAATGGGAACTTTTAAATGGGAAAAATTGGGCCAAAATTGGCACCTGGGGGTTCATTCGATAACAATAACACCGAATGCAATTTGCCAAACGATGCCATCATGGTATCAGCAACTTGAAATGCCATTGTCATGCCATGCCAGCTGATTGTCACATCTCAAGTTGTTAGGCTAAAGTCTACACATTGATCCCAGACTGTAATTCAGCAAAAGTGGTTCGTAATACTGTTGGCTCTCGGCCAATGGTATTGAATAATAACACTTGGCCATCACTTACAAAACACTTGCATTGGCATAAAACTGTAGATAAACATCATGCATCTTTCATGAAATGCATCAATTATAATGAATATTTACCTGAATAAAGAATAACTTAGGGCAGGTGAGTGCAGTAAAATATTCCCAAACGGTGAAAATTTCAGAAGAATTATCTTGCCCATCCTCCAGCTTTTCTTTATGCTTAGGAACTATGAAGTACATAAAGAGGCAGCTTATATCGGCACACTCCTTGCTTACTGTAATGAACGAGATATTATGTACACTTGAAGAAGTATCACAAGACTTGAGGGACAAACGCAGATTATTAAAACATATATTATGAATATGCTCTACATTAGCAGTGACCATTGCAGCTGAAAAGCAAAAGAGACTGGACAATGAAGACGTGCTGTTACCAAAGAAAGATGAAGATGTGGGTGATAAAGCAGCCTATTGAAAACCATTAAGAAAGGAAAAAATGGGATTAATAACAGAGGAAGAATAAGACTGGTATGCATCAGGAAAATTATGAAAGACAGGCAAGTGAAGGGTTATGTAGGATTTCCATCTAGTTTGCATAAAATTCCCCTCAAAATTCGCCTTGAAGGACGATGGCGTGGTGGTGTAACTGGCTAACACACCTGACCGGCAATTGGGTGATCCGGGTTTGAAACCTGGTCAAGTCAAACGATATTTTTCATGGCGAATTTCAACCCTGGAGGAATGAAGCGGTTGATTTGTAGGAGAGTGGAGTGAAAAGGAATAGCAAATAAAACTTAGGATTAATGACAACCGTGGGGAAGATGGTATTAAATATTTTTCATACTTCATTTAATCATCCCAGGACAAGTTGTACACATGTATAAGACAAGACAAGACTATTTTTTTTGGCAAGATGGCCACCGATAATGTTCGACTGTACGCAACGTGCTCTGTAATTCTCGATGAAAAAAGTGATATTCTATTTGTGAGTTCAATTGCCTCAATGGCATCTGGAATGTTCGGGCCTACTGTGGGTGCAAAAATTATGTAGACGTGAAAAATTATGTAGAGAAAATTATGTAGAATTATGTTTGGACACTAATTAAATATGAGCCGAGGTACCCACAAGTATGCGACTTACACCAAATTTTAGCTTGTTTTATTTTAAGTTTATCTGAGGTTGCCAATTATTTTTACATTGCACTCTCGATTTTTTATACCGGTGAGAACAAAAGAGTGCCGATTTTTTGCCGTTTTCGAAAGGAGTGCTCTATTTGACATTTAATAGTGAAGAAACTTGAAGTTTAATCGTAATGAACCTGTAGTATTGTGCGGGAAAAACATATTAAAATGTATATTTAAACGTTCAGTTCCTTCTATTGTGCCATAAAAAAGTTATTAACAAGTTTGTGAAACAACTTTTTCTTGGTTATGAAAAGTAGTGGAAGCAAGATCTAGGTCTTGTTTTGAAGCTCTTTTCAGCAGTATTTAATGACAATTACCATCGTAAACTCACATAGTGATATCGATTTTTAACAAGTTAACATACAGCAGCTAGCGATGAGGCGGCCTTCTTTGCTTGAGGGGAAGTGAAAGTATGAGCCCTGTTGCCACTTGCGGGTTGTGGGCCGAAACTGTTACTCATATGCTCCTTCTGTGCATTGCCTTGAAGGGCGAAAACAATCGCAGCACACGCTCATTTAATGAATTTTATTTTTGGTAGAATTGTTGTCTTTTTAGTATCCAACCATTTGCCATCGCCTTTTACACATAAGGGCCTTTTCTCGATGCATTGAATTTCTTCAATGCGCCCAAAGAGATTCCAATACATAGACGGCCCACAACTGGCAAATTGCAACAGCGCTCAAACTTTCACCACCACTCTCGCGAAAATGGCCGCCTTACCGCTGGCTTGAGCCCGCTAAAATACTCGGTTGTTTATTAACTCGTTAAAAATCAATATCACAGTGTGAGTTTACAATGGTAATTTACATTAAATACTGCTGAAAAGAACTTCAAAACAAGACCAAGAGATTACTTCTACTACTTTTCATAACCAAGAAAAAGTTGTTTCATAAACTTGTTAATAATTTTTTATGACACAAATGAAAGAACCGAACTAAGCATGAGTAGAATCCAAATGTCGATTCTCGATTCCACCAATTCTCAGGATTAGAATCCATCGATTCCAGATAGATAAATATTCAAATCAAATTTCATTTATCACACCATATTTGTCTCAGTAATTTTGGGTGTAGGCTATCAATTTGTACTTTTTATCTACCTCAATAAGCTGAGGATATATTTACTATTTGTTAATAAATATACTTTTTGAGAGACTTAGTTGTCTTTGTTTTTATTTCAATGTAAAGCAAAAACATCCACCATCTCCTTGAAATTTAAGGAAACTAACTACTGAAACATTGATAACATAGTGCCATGGATTCTATTCAATTTCACCATAGTTTCCACTGGAAATACAAATTACTACACATTTAATTAAATAAAAAACTTCATATAGGGAGGATTTATGTTTAAGAAGTAAATTCCCACTGATTTTTTGTAAGTTACAGATGGAAAATAGTAAACTTGTCAAATTGTCAGACCATAAGCAATGAAGGAAAATTGGGGTTTATTTATGGCAGAGAGGCCGTAACAGCTTTAAGCAATGGCCACCATACCAATCGCCATCTTCATCGACCAAAATGATGACAACTGACGATGGCACACAATGAATGTGTGGAAGATCGCAAAAAGAGAGGGTGGTCACTAAACAAAAAAGCAAACCCAGATCGATTCATCATGCAATATCAGCCATAATGAATCTGAAAGGAACATACCTAAAGAAAGAATAGAGGATAAAGTACCATGAGGAAGAAAAAGGCATTAACACATTGGCCACATAAAGAGGAAACTAAATGAGAACTACCAGGAGGTACAGAAAGTAGTATACCCGTAAATAGGGAAGAACTGAGGGATGGAACCAACTAATCTTAGGATTGAAAGATTTTCATGAGCGATTTTCAGAGATGTTGTAAAATGCATTCTCCAGAAGGAATATCTTCAAATTGCTCTTTAATGTCATCATAGTAGAATTTCTTGTTATAATATTTTTTTAATGACTGGCCATCTTTGTTTTACTATTCACCATGGAGTCCATAAAGATTTGTTTTCTTTAACCATTAACCTGGGTGATTAAGCACCTCTTTAGTTCAGTTAACATTCAGCTTATATACTTAGGTCAATTTTTCTGAGTGAAAATGAAACTTTGGACTTTTACTCAACTCAACCTTTGTTCAAAGATATTAGGTTTTCCCTTTGGAACTCTTGATATAATTCTCAGTGTATTGCCTTTGAAGCTGACCCATTGAGGTAGATGGCGAGGGTCATGCTTACTATGGTGGTCAATGCTAGGGGCTCTAATGTGGGCGTTCCTGTCCGCCATATTTGTGAACCCCAATTAAACTTGAGTGGTTCCATGCTGAAACCCTAATTGTGAAATTTTAATGATGGTTTCCATCAATAACTTGCTAGAATTGAGCAAATGTTTACTTTTTTAACATGAATTCTCCCTACAAACATTTATTTATTATTAAAAAAATAAAAATCCTCTTTTTTTGTGTAAATATGGTAAAATCACATAAAATACATAGAAATAAGAAACCAATACATGTTTCATCTAACCAGCAATATCTAATGTACATCTATTAGATATCAATTTTCTGCGTGGGGATCCATTCATGCTTTATCAGAGCATCTACTCCACATTCTCTCATCAACAATATTCATTCTTAAACATTCTCATCCTGCTTTTAATGCAAGCACTTTTCAACTATGTCATTCCAGTTGCACGTTGCCAACTTACGTGCTTAACCTTTACCTTCCTGAGTTTTTCTGTAGTCGTAAGCCTTGCTGGCCAGGGTTTTTTAAATGACCAAGGTTTTTTAAATGTCCATCAATGTGCCAAACGAACACGCTCGGCAGTCTAGGGACATAATTTTTGTGCTGGAGAGTCACGCTCGGAAGATAAAGGTTAACCTGGGCTCCTCAAGGTCACTGCCAAACACTAAGGTGAGCGTGTTAACATTCTATGGAATACTGCAATGCCACCTTTAATCAAACGCAACTTTCCCCACCACAGACAAATATTCAATCTTTCAATTCAAATTCAATTCAAACTTTCCCCACCACAGACAAATATTCAATCTTTGAAACATTCCACATTCTACTTGTGACTTTCCTTGCCAACATTTAGTCCTTTGAATCTCTTCATCCATTCTCCCACCCATGAAAATCTTTCTACCAAAATACCCAAAAGCATACATACACTTGTTCAATTATTTCAACATACACACTCATCATACAACCTTCCTCCCCATAAACTTCACCAAAACCAACACTCTGGTCTGTTATGCAATGACCCTAAATCACTTTACCTTGCTGCATGAAATGTTTAGTACATTTGCATTCACCTTTAGGTCAGTTATTGGACACAAATTTCAATTTCCAGCATATATACAACACAATCAGTATAAAGAAATATGTAGTGCTAAAAGAGTCTTCTTGGCACTGCATTGGCTAGCTAATGATGGTATGTACTTAATTCACAGATCTGCACTGAATACTTACCAGTTTCCGTGAGGTAATTGGTGAAGTCCATTGGTCTAAAGTTATCGTGTACATCAGAAACGGTGAATCCCAGGTTCTCGAGTAGCTTCTTAATCGTGTTGGCATCTTTTTCATTGGGACAGACTTTATCATTGGGTTTGGTTTTAATGCGTTGGGCAATATTGGGTATACTCCAGGTGAATATGTATGCTCGTTTTCCCTTTGTCATGTCATATTTGTCCAATAGATCAGCAGGGTTTCCAGCCATGGTGGAGATACTGTTGGAAGTAAATGAAGTCACAATAACTCATTTATTTTTTATACTACTCCAATAAAAAGTCACAAAAGAAATAAACAGATGAAAATCTATTAACTGTCAGCAAATTTCCATCACTACGTTTACCAATCGACCTCCGATCGATTTGACTGGTTCAGCTTGGTATGGTAAATGCAACAGGCTAGTGGGTTCGATATGAAAAGCGGGCTAACCCTGCCCACTTTCTCTGCCAGACTGTGATTTCAAATTAATAAGAATAGATTCAAATCGAAATTTCAATCAATTTTGTATTGGTAAACCAGGCAATCTGAGTCAGCTGGCTTACAATGTTCAGAGCAGTCAGAGTTCATATAGATCCGAGTTTGATTGGTGAACGTAGTGCATATTTCCGCCAAAAATCTCCAAGTGAAGATGACCCTCTTTCTCTGGAGATGGATACTATTGTGGTGCGAATAACCAAAAATAAGAAAAAGACCCCTTTATCTTCATAAATTCGATGCTACAATGACCGTAAATTGGATCGTCACTTATCAGTAAGTTGTGCTATTTCTCTCATATACAAACATGTTTTTCGTGTACATAGCCAAAATACAAACAGTAGAACCCCGCCTTACAACGGGTTCACCTTATGATGGATTCACTATATTATCCTCATGCTATTGCGTGCACATTATTCAAATTTCGACGATTTATTACGCCCATAATTCATCATAAACTGCTTGAACATTTTAAGCCTAATTTGTAAGCTGACTTTATTTTTCTCATAGAAACGTATTAATATTTAATGTTACATGTAATTATGAGATGCTCGTGCAATAAAAGCAAATGTAATGATTAGCGCTGCCGCCACTCTGTTCCAACGAGATAACGCAATATTCCTCGCTTAGTCATGACCACATGCGTAATAATCCAAGTAAGACTTTCATTAATTATCATAAGAGATAAAATTTTTCCACCGAATTCCAGCCGGTAGCAAGAACGTTTAGTTATGGAATCAATAATTATAAGATCAATAAAGTTAGAGATCTTATAAATATATTCAGGCTGCAGGAACATATCTACAGGTTACATAACTTATATACCAATAGTTAACGGCTTCGATTGTTACATCAAATTTTCTACCGCCGGATAAAATTTATGAAAGTTTAGCCTATGGATAATTTCTAATGCTCATAATAATTAGTCAGTAAGAGCTAACAAACTGATCGTTTGTCTCAAAACAACTATTTAATCTAGTAATTATATCTCCAAGAGGTTCACTGAACATCCACCATCTTAGCTACATATGCAACTCCATACATTAAGTTATGAAACCAATAGATTCATCGGATGTTTCTGCAACACTTGAATGGTTGCTTGAATGGTTTCTTGAATGGTTGCCATGCTTATGTATCCCATAACTATATGGAATACACATGTGTCATTCTAGCAACTGGCCAAAGGAAATATAAGAGCACTCCCCTTATATATCACCAAAATATTGTTAGAGAGCATTACCTAATCAACAACGTGATATGATTCCTTATTGGGTGCCTCTATAGTTATCGCGAGATAATAAATCGAATCAGTGAAATGAGATGAATAACATCGCAACACTACTCAGTGAAGAATAGGGACATAGTAGTATAATGGCTTAAGAATGTTTGCTTAGAAATGAATGTCCCGCGACATCGCACCGAGCGTTTGAGAGAAGCGTCAGGGTGGTTAGCATCACACTGCCATCAGGGTCGCTTACGGCTCAACCGATGTGTGAAGCTCAGTCTTCGAGTGTCTTACATGTGAAGTGATTTTGTCAGCGAAGGGCGAAGTTCTTACTGTGAACTGTATCTTTACAATCGGCATTACGAATTCAAATGTAAACCTTGCCAGAAATTGGTGGTTTGTTGTAGGAAGTTTCTGTGGTGAAAATGCCCCAGAAGTGCAACTCAAGTAGGAAATAGGCCTAAACTACCCTAGGCCACCTTCATCGTGTTTTTCCCTTTCCCGGGAAAAAACACGATGAGGGTGCTTCAGAAAGCACTTTATCATGAGAGTTTGGTTATTCATAGTTCACCATGTCAACAATAGTTTAGAAGAAAGAGCGTCCGACAAAAACGAAATTGTCTGATGAATCAAGAACGTAGAGGAGGAAACTATTTTAATGGCAACTTTGCTGAGAATAAATTGAACTTTAAGCATAAAATAATGGTGCATGCTCATTAAAAGGAAAAAATTATGATGCTGGCAAATAAATAGGAAAAAATATGGTTTTTACTTTAAACAATTGATTTAAGGCTGTTTATAAATATATATGTAACACTATCAATATTATAATACAATTAATCAGGCAGACGATAACATTCAGCATCAGATATCCTGTAGATTCTGAGGCGCCTAGAACTAGTATCCTTGAGATCAGCTGTTAAAGTGGCACAAAAGACTCGGTTTAAGTAAAGCCGGAGGCGCGGCAGCTAGACCGCCCCGGTGAGAGGAACTCACCACAACCGGTTTGTTGTCAAAATGGTACACAGCGGGGGATTTTAATTTGGAGTTTGATGTGTGGTTGGTGTGAAATTTGAAAAACACTATTTTTGTCATAATGAATAAACTAACCTACGGGGGGATATAAAAGACTGCTATTAGGGTGCCTTTATAGCTCCGCGCCAGGACTTGTGGGCCAATGAAATCTCGTACTGAGAAGACAGCTTCTCCAATCAAAGAGGGTAGAGTGTCGTTTGTTTTTGAAAACCATCCCAGGTACTTCAAGTCTAATCGATACGGCATTATAATTTCGAGCAAAATTAACTGCATACTTGCTTTTCACTAGCTCATTGTACAGAATGCCCTCTTTGAGAGATTATGCTAGTATTTACGTCAATAATGAAAACGTTGCGTTAGCCCATCGTGAACGGATCGTGAAGCAGCTCGTTCCAAAGAGTCGTTCATTTCGTCACTGAAAATAACGTCGGAGGGAGGCGGCGTTAAGTTTTTGCATGGCCCACTGCAGACGACATCAAGGTCAACATTCGCAGCTGCATTCGCAACCAATGAAATACGGAAACGATTCGGGACGCTGCCAATATTAGGGATGACCCATATATGGTCGCCTTAAAACAAAATTCGAACACGTTCAACAAAGATTGTCAAGACAGTAGGTATATAAAAGGCCTTCATGACATTATCGTTAGAGATACAGGCCTTAGGCAAAAAGTGATGGGAATCGCTTCCAGACCGTAGATTTGAATTTAGACTCAATCTTTTAAGTTCCAAACCGATCCATTTTCTGACGATGTCTAGAGCCAATTATGGAACCCGGCATACAACGGTAGGAAATTCAAACAAACATTTCGATATCTTAATTAACACCCAGTCAGGAACATGCACGACTTTCCTATTGAATTTTTCTATATATGCTTTTAAGCTCTACGCCAAATGAACCAATAAACGTCAAACTATTAAAATCAGAGAATAAAACTAGTAAAGAAATTATCTTCGGCCTCGCCGAAGCTTAAATACCTTACACCACTTTCGAGTTTGTTTAAAAAAAACGTGGGTTTGGTCCGATCCAACCCATTTTACGACTGTGCCGTCAGTGGACTACTAGAGGCTTATTACCCAAATTTCAGCTCGATATCTCAGTTTTTACGACAGTTATCGCGCGAAGAGACAGACGGACATAGCTAGATGGACTCGTAAGGTGATGCTGATCATTTCTATACATACACTTTTCCATATCTACCACTCGTCCTTCAATGCGTTACATTTCTGTTGTGACAAAATCAATATACCCTACCCACGTAGTGGTATAGGGTATAATTAGGGAAATAGGGTATAATTAGGGACAGGCAGATACAAAATGTGGTTTCCCCGTAAAAACAAAAATACCCCTCTTCTAGCCGTAGGTTAGACTTTTAGACTTAGAAACTCGGTTTGTCGATAGGTAGAGTAGATAATTGGTATGAATTGCTCCAGAACGCCTGCTTATAAATCTGCTTCGATGTAATAACAGAATACCTTGAATGTTTTATCATAATTCATGTATTTTAATGAAAGTATGTAGATGCAGAACGCACTAAAAGTTCCTTTGACATTGTTAGCACGACAAAAGCGTAGCGCATTCTGTTGAAATAAAATGTGCAGATAAACAATGAGCACCCAGACCAACTCGGCTACTCCCACCTCGTCCACCATTATCGTTAAGGCATGAGTATACAGAAGATTTACTCTAGCATTGAATACTCTTGATACAATGGCATATAAAATTTCACTGTTTGCGGTTTCCGAATGTCGCAAGACGGAATGAAACATACACGTCGGAATCTTAATCATCATCGAGTCAGGAATCACAATATTGTAATAATCGTAATGACGTTTTCCGTTTATACTACCCAACGTAACTGTCAACCATATATTTATTTTCTCTCCCGAAATTTGAAGAAATTCCTCCGAGGACATTGTATTTCGTGCGATGAAGATGTCGAATCAGAAGTCAGAACGTGGTTCAAACTAATCGAAAGAAATTTTGTAAAATAGGATATACATATTACAGCTCAAGTGGTCGAAGTATGTTGAACTTCAAGGAACCAATTACGAAAAATTAAATCAATCTACACAATCACCACCAACCATTTCTAACCCAGGGTTATATATTATCGAACTCCCCTCGTACATCCGATCAGAAAGTATATTTGTGATTTTGTCATTTTGCGGATGAAACTCGGGTTGCGACCATGAAAATTACAAGTAATGGTTATCTCCACTTCTGGACGACGATAAGGTTTACCATAATGGCTAACGCCGGTGATAATAATGGCGCTTTCCGGGGTTGCTTTCCTGTATTCCATGAGTTTCCCGCCGAATATGTAATCGTGATATACGCACTTTTACATTTATGCATAAAGAATTTTACTTGGACTTTGACCATTAAGCATAAAAGTAACCCAATACTCTTCATCTTCTGGTTAAAAAACTGTAATATTAATGAGCATGAATATTACTGGGGGAAATTGGCAGAAATAAGGCATTTGCATGAAAATGCACTTTGTATTTATAATGTACCTGAATATTGAATTCTCATTTTGGGAGTGGGAATTTTTCACATGGAAAACAACAAATAAGCCCTGCGCGAGCTATTTTCTCTTAATCCGACCATATCTAAAAAGGATATTGTCATACTTACTAGCACAGGCTGAATGCAATGAAGTTTAACAACCGACTGCAGAATGCAACCTCCTGACCTGAAACGGCTCTCGACAAACGACTGTTAACAGGTGGCCTTGATCTCCTTTAGCAGCTCTCTCGGCTCTCTCCTCCAACAGACACGCACTCTCCAACGTCGGCGGAAGAACTGGCCGATCTGGGGGGTGGAAGAAGGTTTATGATAAGAGAATTGTTTTGCAGGGACGATGATCTATCACGTCACCGACGCGCGCGCTGCTTTCCGGGCATAATGGAAAGCCCGCGAGAGAAGTAAAAGCCAGATGCTCGTTGCTCAACGCGGAGGACGGTAAAGCATATAATTTTAGCTAGTCACAGGCCGGCGGTGAACTAAGACGCGGAACCGCGAATGGCGGAAAGATATTTTAAAATATATTTTTCAGCTAGCGGTACCCCGTCATAAGTAGTGTCGTCATTGAATTTATGCCGTTTTCTGACGTAAGATCTGCAGTTTTCGAATAGAACCAGTCGCTGCTGTGGCTCTCATTCCACCCGACGAAAACAATTGAATTTCTTAGGACTTAAGGTGGCCAAGGCTTGACTATGCGAGTGAAGACAAAAACTAAATTACACATTTATAATTTTTCACAGAAATAAGTCCTACTATCGCTGTAGAAATGGGTTACTACCGAAAACCAAAGTTAATGTATAAAATATGCAGATTCCGCGAGTATATTGTCAATGATCACATTTGTGGCAGTGAAGCGTATACTTTGGTATACTGAGCTATTTCCGCCAACTACTGTGCAGCCTCTGCGATGTGTATTCCCCTCTCTTCTCCATCCTCCTCGCTTCGCGATTTCCCCTCCGTGCGTGTTTGGACTTGTTCGCCGACGACTGACTTCTTCCACTCCATGACGTCGCCGACAGCACTCCAAAAACCTTATTTGAAATGGATAGCGATCGCGCTATACACCACAATAAAAACCCAAGGGATTATACCGTAGACACTGACGGGCTCCGAGGATATGACGTGTAGATAAATTGAGCAGGTCGTCAAGGAGAAATCTGAAAGTGATCACCGGAAATAATCACCGGAAATCGCCGGACGGGCGATCGTACTGCTGACCATCAAGCGTTATAATTAGGTAACAGGCTCTACACCAGTTTCTTGATGACTCCAGCAATGTGCAAATACTTGATGATATTGTATTTGCTGATAAACGAGTGAAGGTATCCCTTGTAGCTAAAGAAATAGGATTTTCATCGGGCACAGTTTGGATCATCATTCATTGGTATTTCGATATGACTAAAGTCAGTGCAACATGAGTTCCGTGAGTGTTGACACCGTTCCAGTAAGATTTTAGGGGTCAGATGTGTGAACTTGGAGTTGCTAGGTCAGAACCAAGCAACTTTCCTTCACCATCTGGAAACGGGTGTAGAGACGTGGGTATAACACAGTGATATTGAGTCTAAAATTGATTGCGAGTCTATGCAGTGGAAGCACAAGACGTCTCCCACACACAAGAAGTTTAAGGCTACCAAATGCCGGCAAATGTGGCAACTATTTTCTAGGATGAGGAAGGACTTGTACTGCTGTAATTCATGACGCATAAGACGACTACTACTCTAGAAAGCTACGCCAAAACTATGACTACTATACACCACATAATCAAGAAGAAAAGGCTTGGAATATTCTCTTCCAGCGCATTGCTCCTGCAAGATAACACGCCGGTGTACAGGTCAACGAATGCACAACCAGTCAATAGAAACTGTGAGTTCCAACAGTTACGCCATCCACCCTATAACATTTCTTACCCAGGTATACATATTATGGAACGCCCCTCGCACTACCAATTAGAAAGTATATGTCATTTTGGTCATTTTGAGAATGTAACTCAAATTGCTATCATGAAAATTACAAGTAACAGTTCTCTCCACTTCTGGAAGAAGATAAGGTTTATGATAAAGGATAACGCCGGTGATAATAATTGAGCTTTCCGGGGTTGCTTTCCTGTATCCTACAATTTTCCCGCCGAAAATATTTATCACTAGCGAAAGGTACCCGTTGAAACTCAACGGGTGTGAAAAGCACTGAACTTATTAAATACGAAAGCCACAAAACCTGAAGAATACTGAGCGGTCTTCTTTGAGTCGTCTTCTGAGTGAATGAACTTAATCGTTTCCCTTGTGTACATACATATATTTGCATTCAATGACTTATTTCAGTTGCGATATTCATTTTTGATATGGGCGTTGAGTATCTTCAAACAGGATTGGAGAGTAGGGGTACAATCCAGCGGTTGAAAATGTCAAGCGGATCATTTGCAGCAGCAACCATGTTTATTTGACCAATTAATCCTCCGTTACCTGGACTGCATTTTAGGCGTAAAGGGTAGCCATAATCATTGGTTTCGGAGTTCAAATCAAAAATATACGTTGATTCTTAGGGCAATTGTCGATTTTCATGTATGGATGGCTTCATTGAGCAGAATACCCCGTTCGGATGGCGTTCATTGGCCAGAATACCCCGTTCTTCTTTCGGGTAAGATGAATGTAATGACGTTATTATAGTTTCCGCCATATTTAAACAGGTTGAAGTTTCGAAGCAGACGGGTCAATATTTGAACCAGATTTATAGCTGGGTACCATTCCGTGGTTGGGTTAGGATGAGATTTGTGCGGTTCTTAGTGTAACCCGAGAAACAACACGGGGAGGTGACCGACTTAGTTTCCCATTTTTCTTCATACAGGTATCCTTTATTGGTATTTTTGTGTTGGATTTTTTTATTTTTTCGTAAAATGCTAATAAAACTGGTCATCGTTAAAGCATAGGTATCAGCTCGTTAGAAAATAAACTTAAACATTAATTTACGGCTTTCCCTCAGGAGTGTTGAATGTATACTTATTGTAAATATGCATTGAATTTATCGATTGTCCACCTAAGCAATCCATCATGGGCCTGCAGGAAAACATGTTATTTACATGGGCTTTCCCTCAGGAGTGTTGAATGCATACTTATTGTAAATATGCATTGAATTTATCCATTGCCCACCTAAGCAATCCATCATGGGGCCCTTGGGACTCTGGGCCTTTCTGATACAGATTTACTTGCTCGTGATATCGTGGGGCTGCAGGAAAACATGTTATTTACATGCTAGTGGCGTAAATATCTTTTGAAGATCAAATCTTTGGTTGCCAAGGAAATGTGATATTAATGATTTCAGAGAAAATGTGAGATTTTTCAGCTAAACACATGAATTTCATACGAATACGAAACGTAAAAGAAAATCGATTGAAAGAATTTGAAACTTCATTTATTCAGCCATTCGATAAAAAAATCCCAGCCTTCTATCTTGAGTGAAAGTACTTTTATAAAGCAAAAATAAAACCACTGCACCGAAGTTTTTGCGTGATAGGAGAGTGAAAGTACCAAGGGCCAGTAGTTTTTGCGAGCTTGAGTAACAAACATCCGAACATACAAACTTTCACATTTAGGATATTAGTAGGATGAATACACGTACTTTTACATTCATACATGAAGAAATTCCTTGGACTTCGACCATAACCCATGAAAAAACCGAAGATTTTTCTCCTTCGGGTTAAAATCATTAATTATTAACTACGATGAGGATTGCTGGGGTTACTACGAGGAAAGACGGCGTTAGCATGAAAATACAATTTATATTTTATGGTACCTGATTATTTTATTTTCATTTTGGCAGAGGGTAGTTTTCACATGGAAAACAAGAAATAAGCCCTGCGCGAGCTATTTTCTCATAATCCGCCCATATCTGTAAAGATATTGTCATACTTACTAGCACAGGCTGAATGCAATTAATTAAAACAGCCGACCGCTGAATGCAACCTCCTGACTTGACACGAAAGGCTCTCGACAAACGATTGTTTAACAGGTGGCCTTGATCTCCTTTCACGGCCCACTCCTCCCACTGAACCGTACTCTCCGAAGTCGGCGAAAGAACTGGCCAGATGGGGTGTGGATGATCGCTATATAGCCTCTGCGATGTCTCTTCCCCTTTCTTCCCCATCCCCCTCGCACGACATTTCCCCTCCGTGCATGTTCGGACTTGTTCGTTGACGACAGACCCCCTCCTACTCTATAACGTTGCAGACAGCGATCCAAGAAAACTTAATGCGAAAGAAATAGCGATCGCTCTATTCGCCTGAATCCCGACCCAAGAATCTATTTCCAAGATTGTGGCGATCCGGTCGCAAGAAGTTTGCCATAATGTTTGATAATGTATCTATCCCTCGGTGATAAATAGCGTGGGGAGAATGTGGTTGTGCCAGAATTTCTCCATTATCGCCTGCCACATCTCTTCACATTGAAATCGGCCGTGGACACAAAAACGGACAAGAAAAATAGAAAGGTTGATAAATAACGTGGGAAGAATTTCATTGGGCCTAAATTTCTCCATTATCGCATTCCATCACATATCATCTTGAAATCGCCCGTAGAAACACAAACGGCCGAGATCTGCCTCCTTCATCGCTTGGATCGGGAATTAATGTTCTGCGATTAGTTTGCGTGATGACGATTGCAAGGCCCCCTGTAGTCTCGGCGTGAAATGATAACTTGAGCTATCTCCAACAATCACTCTACGGCCGCTGCGATATCTCTTTCCCTCTCTTCCCCAGCCTCCTCGCATCGCGATTTCCCCTTCGTGCGTGTTTGGACTTGTTCACCAACGATAAACACCTCCTACTCCAGGACGTCGCCGATAGCACTCCATGAAACTTATTCCAAACGAAATAGCGACCGCTCTATTGGCCTGAATCCCGACCCAAGGGTCTATTTCTAAAATTGTAGCGAACCGGTCGCTATATGTTTGCCAGGATGTTTGTTCATGTAATTACCTCTCCCTAGGTTTCTGGTTTACTCTCCCATTGTAGCACTAGTGCGCGACGTTCAAATTCGAACTAGAACGAGGTTATCAGACTTGGGGAGGAATTACCCCGAGCAGGAGGCTTGCACATTACTGCGGAGTGATAGAATTGTATTCATAGATAGACATGCCCAAGGGGGATAGTATACGGGCATGATTAATGTTGCAGCCCTTGGTTGGAATCTTAAGACAGAGAAACGTAATTATTGATGCTGAATGTAGGATAGAATAGCTTATGGTATTCCTCATATGGTATCAGCGTAGAAAGATAGTTGTAAAGAAGAGAACTTCGCATATGCAATGAGGGTATAGGTTGAAAGGTTGACAAATGACGTGAGGAGAATATGAATGGGCCTAAATGTCTCCAGTATCGCATTTCACCACGCATCACCTTGAGATCGCCCGTAGAAAAACAAACAGCCAAGATCGGCCTCCCCATTCCCATGGCTCGCGTATCGATAGTCTGCGGCTGGTTTGACAAATGACGATAGCAAGGCCTCCTGTAGCCTCGATGTGAAACGCTACAACTTGAAGTGTAACTTGAGCTATCTCCGACAATCACTCAGCAGCCACTGCGATGTTTCTTCCCCTCTATTCCCCGTCCTCCTCGCATCGTGATTTCCCCTCCGTACATGTTTGGACTTGTTCGCCAAAAGATGACAATACACTGCTAGCCGACGACAGATCCCTCCTATTCCATGTAGAGATGGGCGCCGAGAAGGTTGACTTCGGCGGCAGCGTTGGGGGGGCAAAACGAGCGGCTGCGGCGGCGCCGGCGAGCACGCCGTCGTATTCCACGTCGGCGGCGCCGAAGGCGTAAACTAACAAACAGTCTTATCTAAGCATAAATGAAACGCTAAAGACTTAGAAGCTATAAGCGGATGGTGCGACACTTGTCAGTTAGAATTACATTTTATTAAGTGCGCTGTTATGATTTTCTGGAGGAAGAGTAGCTTAACCAACGTAACTACACAATTAATCAAGCCGAACTAATAAATGTAGTCAGTTAAGTACTTAGGAGTGACCCTTACCCAGGACTTGTCGTGGGGGAAGCATATACGAGAAGTTTTGAGACAGGCGAACCGTAATTAGGATTAATTAAAAGAATACTAGGAAAGTGTGACCAGAAGGTAAAGGAGCGATGTTATTTTTATCTCGTGAGACCCCACTTAGAGTACGCCGCTAGTATATGGCAGCCTTACGAAGTAGGACTAGTTTCAGATATAGGTCGAATACAGCGGAGGGCAATAAGATTTTTTCTAAATTCTTGTGATAAACATGGTAGTGTTACAAAATTGTTGAGGGTATTAGGGTGGGAACCTCTTTCCGATCGAAGGGAGAAATTAGTTTAAATCTTTTACGAAAGTTTGATGTAGATTATTTCTTACCACATGTTCAAATTATTTTGCTAGTCAAACTATTATGGTAGGAACGATCACAGGAATAAGATTAAGGAAATAGACCGTAGAACCGATAGATTTAAGATGTCTTTTTTCCACGTACAATAAGGGAACATAATAGATATGATAGATCAGCTCTAGGATACTAACTAGGTTAAATAGGTTTTTTCAGTAGGAGAGCGAAAGTGTAACTATTGTCCGACAACGACGTGAGAATACGTTGTCCGCGAACGGGGCCAGCCACGTCACTTAGGACGTATCAAGCAACTCGTTGAAGGTGACTGCAACAGTTGTTGACCTTGAGGAAGACGTGGTGTGACGTAACGAACGACTCTTGGTTGCGAGCTGCATCACGATCCGCTCACACTGGACCACTTCCCCATTTCCACTAGAGACATACGTAGCAAACCAATCAGCATGCATTTCCACCCTTATGGAATTGCAGTTGTTACTCAGTTATAGCATCCTACCATAAAATACAGAGAAAACGTGAATAGCAAGAAAAGGGACAATATATAGCTTTACTTGGTGGAATTCCTACATGATGAGGGAACATTAAGCAATTCGAAATATACAAAATATCTGATATTTGAGGATTAGATAGTTAAAATGACCCAGCTTCTGTCTCCGACATCTATCTACACATAAACACTACCATGCGACCCACCACATGGGTGTGTGGCAAGGGGTATTATGATAACAGCCGTGTAAAGACGTAAATTTTTGGGAGGTGAAATCGTGACGTGTATTATGGGAATGTGCTTAGAGGAAGTCGGTTTTTATTGTGGTCGCTTATTGTGCGCGGAAAGAATGAGATTTTATGCATATCTGTTCGAGAGTATGAGATGAATATGAGAGTATCTCTCTCATTTTATCGCTTCTGTCAGACCTAGAGATGTAGAGAGGCGTCAGGACTATTCTCCATGTCACCATGAAACACACGAGTTCTGAATTTCTCAAGCAAGCTAAGCCTGGCGTTTAGCCTCCGAGTCTCTAGGGGCTCCCACCCTTATCTTTCTAAAAGCTGAGAAACACTTCATGTTCGCTTGAAGTAGTTTTTAACGAAGCGTGCAGATTTCCTTAGTATTCCACTTATTTCTTACGGTAAATTTTTCTGACATGTTAATGAAGTTTTCTCGGGCTTCACACCACGTTACACTGTATATAACTTTCTGACATGATTGTGACTGTCATCAAAATAATTGATACTGTAACAGTAATCACCAAAACGGGAATGTTCCGGTGCATAATTAGCAGTCTGACTTCTGAGAGCAGTATAAAGGCGAATCTACGTTATTACAAACTTTGTTCCCGCCATCGGATGATGTAAAACAAAACCACTCCTTCCTATCTCCTACCGTCGCTACCCAAGAGCTCTTATCGAAACAGCGGCTTCGCTCGGAATACTTCCGGGAGTCGTTATAATTCGAGAAAATCAGAAGAGGTGTGTTTCAAATAGTTCCGAAGAGTATCTACTGAAAACTATATGGAAAAATCATGAAATTACCGGCCACCAGGAGATTTGTTAAGTACATTATTCCCGCGCAAAATGAAGTATCTAGTGAAAACTAGCTGAAATTAACATGTAATTATCAGTCAACAGCTGAATTGTGAATAATATATTTTCCTGCGCATGGTGTAAAAGCGAAAAAAATCGAGGAGAATTGGAATTTTCATTTTTCTGATAACAAAGTATGGGCCCTGATTTGTCAAATATATTTTCCTGCATAAACATAGATTCCAATAAAATTTGCCTTAAATAATCATGAAATTTTTAGTCACCACCTGTTTTATGAATTATATTTTTCCCTCGCATTATGAAAAATAGCTGATGTAATCATGAAATTATCAGCGACCAGCTGATTTATAAAGTATACTATTCCCGCGCGTCCACCTGAATTGTGTAGCATACTTTATACGCGCGAAACAGAGTATCTAATTAAAACTGGTTGAAAAACGCATTAAATTATCAGCCACCAGCTGAATTGTGAAGTATATTTTCTCGCGCAAAACACTAGAGTATATAATGAAATCAGGCAGAAATAATTATGAAATTATCAGCCACAAACTGATTTGTGAAGTATATTTTTCCCGCAAAAAATAAGAGTATCTAATGGAACCAGCTGAAATAAAAATGCAATTATAAGCCACCAGCTGAATTGTGATGATTATTTCTCCCGCGTAAAACAGAGTATCTAACGAAAACTAAATGAAATAAACATGAAGTAATTAGCCACCATCTGTTCCGTGAAGTACACTTTTCCTGCGCAAAACAGAGTATCTAATGAAAACTAGATGAAATAAACATGAAATTATCAGTCACCAGCTGAATTGTAGGGTATGTTTTTCCTGCGCATGATGTATACATCATTTATACTTTTATAAAAGCGGGAAAAATCGAGGACATGGAATTTTCATTCAGCTGATATTCAAGTATGGGCCCTAACCCATATTTAAGACTGATGAACGTGTAATTTGATTTCATGTATAATGTAATTGTATGTTTTAACGAAGAATAAACGGATATTTTAAAACCAGGTACTTCCCAATTACAGTCAATCATCAAAGAAATGTTGCCAAACTTAATTGCACGAGATCCAGTTCATATGATTACCCTAAATACTGATGAAGTTTACCACCGTTACAGCATAATCACAAATACGCATTTCCAATTTTCCTATCACTTCCTACCCTACTACTACCCCCCGCGTCCCTCTGTTCTCCTTCCGCGAGCTCACCGAGGCAAGGGAAATTCGTCACAGCTGAATGTGGGGCGTGGCAGTCGTAAAGAACAGTCCGCGAAGATTCCCATGGCCGAGCTATCTTGGCGAGAAACAGAAAGGAAAGTTGGGGACTAGGAGCGGGAAATGGAAAAGCAAATGGGTCATCTTCATAATACTCTCCGAGCAACCAAACGATTGAGGGGCAGGGAGGTTAGTTATCACGGTTATCACCAACTAGCATCGCACCATACGCCATTAAAGTTTATGTAACAACAACTGCTGTTGGATTCCCAAAAGCCAGATAAAGCTTTTCAAGATTCGAAATCTTCAAATATATGCGATACACTACAGACGTGCTCACAATAGAAGACTGCCTATATTATTTTTTTACAACAACACTAACGTATGGAGATAATCACTGGACGAGGCGGAGACTAGGTAAAAACAGGTACTTGAATGAGAAAGTCATACGAGCTTCTTTAAACCTTGACTGTGTAATTGATTTATTCTTTAGTATTAACTAATTTTGAAGTTACGTGCCAATAGTTTAAAAAAAGGGGTGGTTTTCCAATCGTTCAGAGGTTTGTGGAGTTAATTAGCTTTTTAAGATTTAAATAACCCCCTCCCTCGGCCAATGCTAAAAATGTATCCTCCCTCATTCCGAAACGTTATCCTGTCTACGTCAATCATCCGAAGTTTACGAGGGAAAGTGCTCTTAAACACGAAACTAATAGAAGAGATTAACACTGCGTAGGATCTCTACAAAATAAATATCCTGTTAATGACAATGCAACGAATGAAATATTTATAAATGCATAAATGAACCTATTAGTTGTTTTTCCTTCGCTTCTCCTGAGCATTTATCTTATCCACACATCAAGACTTATTCGTGTAAATTACCGGAAATAGAAATAATTTATATCAATTAACACCAATGAATACGGCAAAGACATCATAACTACTCAAGAGCCAGAATAAATGCAATGCTACCAACTTATTTAAATGCAATTAATGCTTGGGGACCGTTCAAGTATTACGTAAGACTATTTGCCATTTTTGACCTCCCTCCTCCCCCTGTGTAAGACAATGTAAGATTTCCCAAACCACGGAGAACCCCCCCATCCCCATTCTTCTTAGTCTTACATAAGACATCAGATATTTGTATCTACTCTTCGTTAAATGCTCGCTTTCTGCTGTTTCATCTTTCCATAGAAGCCATCATACCTCCTTGAGCACTGGATATCGTATAATTATGCAGTGCTGGAGTACCACATTCATTAACATTAAGAGCAAAATAGTACCAGAGCTGATGAATCTGTGAACAATCACAGCCCTAGTGACACAAAATCATTGGCCAAATGTTGGAAAATGCTTTTGGAAATGATACAATGTTTCAAGACGGACAACAATCTTACGTAAATTGATCCCAGGACCTCTTCTTCAAAGACAAAGTACGATGACCCCAATCCCCCTACCCCCAAAAACGTCTTAGGTAATACTTGAATGGCCCCTGGATTTTCTGGAAATTTGACTACATATTAGTTTTCATACAGTCAGAGGTAATTTCTCCACGCATTGTGTTTCTCTATCGGCTCTTGAATGATCCGTTAATGAGATTCCAAGTTCAAGGACGATGTATTTTTTGACGACGTTAAAAGCATCTTGTGAATCCCTACACACTGCCATCCATTCGATCATGAGAATTAAACCATGCACTATGTTTACCAATTGATATGAGATCGGATCGATCTGAAAATTCCAATTGCAATTGGCCTAAATAGACTAAAAGTTGACCAAATCACGCTTAACTTGGTAGTAGAAGGAAAACTAGTAAAATTCGAGGTTGACAGCGGTGCATGTGTTTCATTGGTATTTGAAAATCTTTATTATGAGAATCTGAGTCATGTAAAATTACATCCAACTGACTTAATTTTAAGTTTGTATACCAAGGAGCGAATTAAACCGGAGGAAAAATTATGAGTTAATGTAAATTATGAATCTGTTGTAAAATTGTTAGATTTGTATGTTGTGGCTAAGGGTTCTAACCCATTACTGGGTAGGGATTGGATGCAGGAATTTCAAGATGTAATTAGTATCCCTAATACTGGAAAGGTGAGGTAACCAAAAGTACGTCTGAGGGTAAATTGATTGACAACCTTTATGCAGAGTATCCTAATATTTTTACGGACAAGTTAGGTTGTTACAAAGGGGAACCCATGAAATTAACTCTTAAGAAAAATGTAATTCCCAAGTATCATAAACCTAAGCCAATACCGTTTTCACTACAAGGTAAAGTAGAGAAAGAGTTGCAAAGATTAGTGGATGAGGAAATTATATCCCCTGTCAGTACAAGTGAGTGGGGAACTCCCATTGTTCCTGTTTTGAAATCTAATGGTCATTTTAGAATTTGTGGAGACTTCAAGGCAACACTTAATCCTTATCTGGAGGTGGATAGGCACCCTATTCCAAGAATAGAGGATCTTTTAACAGAATTTCAATAGGGTGAGAAATTTTCTAAAATTGATCTATCACAAGCTTATCAACAACTCTTACTGGAGGATGAAAGTAAGAATTATTGTACCATTAGCACCCACAAGGGTTTTTTTCTTATAACCGTCTTTGTTTTGGCATATCTTCGGCACCGGGAATCTTTCTGAGAGTCATGGAACAGACCCTTCAAGGGATGAAAGGAGTGGCCTGTTTCCTTGTAGATATAATTATTACCGGTGAAAATACAGAGGAGCACTTGGATCGGTTAAAACATGTTAGTGAATGCTTAAGCGACAAAGGCTTAACGGTAGCTAAGAACAAATGTCAATTCTTTTGTGATAGTTTAGAGTACCTAGGTTTTGTCATTTGTAAGGAGGGATTAAGTACTACTAAGAGTAAAGTTAAAGCGATGGTGGAAGCACCCAGACCAAGAGATGTAATGCAGCTCAAAGCTTTTTTATGGTTAATTAATTATTATGCTAAAATTGTACCAAATGTTGCTACAATACATAGTCCAATGTATGAGTTACTGAGGAAAAAAGTTGAGTTTAAATGGAATTCCACTTGTGAAAGGTCTTTTAAAATAATTAAAGAAAAGTTTGTGTCTGCTCAAGTTTTAGCTCATTATAACCCTGATTTACACCTCAAATTAGCATGTGATGCATCCCCTTATGGAATTGCTTCGGTACTAAGTCAGGTACAGAAGAATGGTATAGAGAAACCCATATCCTTTGCTAGTAGGGTATTGAATAGTGCAGAATGCATGTATTCCCAAATTGATAAAGAAGCCCTAAGCCTCGTCTTTGGAGTGAAAAAATTTAATCAACATTTATGGGGCCGAAAATTTATGCTGTGAACCGATCATAAACCTCTTGTAGCTACTTTTGGACCTAAAAGGGGTTTACCTGCTTTTGCCGCCAGTCGATTACAGAGGTACGCTTCGTTTTTATCACAATATGATTACCACATATGCTACATTAAATCTCAATCGCATGGAAATGCAGATGGGTTATCCCAAATGCCAATACACAATTCAGCTGATAGTATACTGGATCAAAATTTGAATCTAAGTAATAACGGGACACATTTGCAATGCATTGAAGAAAATGATATCCCTATAAGTATAGAGGAGGTACAAGCTGAGACACAGAATTAGTAAAAAAAAATTTTGGTTATGTGCTCAATAGAAATATATAGATATAAGGGCCAAATACAAGTAATTTAGAAAAAATAGAATATAACCTAAACTCTTATATTCAAAGACAAAATGAATTAACCATTGAACAGGGTGTGCTGATGTGGGGTTATAGAGTAGTCGTACCTCGGTCCTTAAGGAAGTCAATGCTTAAAGAATTACATGTTGGGCACCTGGGCATTGTCAAAATGAAGTCGGTAGCAAGATCCTATTTGTGGTGGCCTTCTATTGACAAGGATATTGAGGACATTACGCAGAGTTGCTCAACATGTCTAGCTCTGTGAGATAATCCACCAAAAAGTAAATTGTATACATGGGACCTTCCCGCTAGAGTATGGCAAAGAATTCATACGGATTTCTTAGGCCCACTTAAAAATAAATTATATTTAACTGTGTTAGATGCGTACAGTAAGTGGCTGGAAGTGGAACCAGTACCCTCTACTTCGGCTAACCAAATTGTGGAAAATTTGAGAACCATGTTTGCCCGGTTTGGCATTCCAGAACGGATTGTAAGCGATAATGGACCACCTTTTACTTCTGAGGAATTCTCAAGATTTTTGAAGCAAAATGGTATTAAACACACTTTATCTCCACCGCATCATCCATCCACTAATGGGCAAGCTGAAAATGCAGTTAAGTTAGTTAAAAAAAGATTGAAATGTGCTTTGCTGGAAAACCAGGATGTGAATATAGCTCTATGTAGATTTTTATTGGAATACCAGAATGCTACTCACTACACTACAAATCAGAGTCCTGCCAAATTAATGTTTAAAAGGCATCTTAGGACGAGACTGGATTTAATAAGACCTGGGGTTAAAGATACAGTACCTGACAGACAAAGTACACAGATAGTTAGTGCTCAAGGAAGCAAATCCAGAGAATTGGTAACAGGGCAACCGGTACTGGCAAGAGATTATAGGGGGAGGATTAAATGGATTGAAGCCAAAATTGTAAAGCGACTAGGACCTGTAACCTATATAAAATTCACCCACTCCAATAGCTATATCACCTACAGCTACAGGGAATAATCAAAGATGCTATCCTACCCGGATTAGGAAACCTGTGATTATATTAAATCTGTAACTACAAAGTGTTCTCTGACTTGTAATTAATAGGTTATACAGTGATCATGTATTTTAGGTTGTTTGTTAATTTGAATTTTGGTGTTATTGGAATATTGACTTGCTATAATGTTCAGTTTATGTAAAAGTGATATTTTGTATAGTTTTTCTTAATAGTCATTGTGTTCAAGAATAAGGAGGGAGGAGTGTTATGTATTTAAATGGAAGTTAAGCTTTCTCATTGGTGGACCGCTGGTCAAGGGTTCAGTCCATCCGTTGTGGGTACTAGAGAGATGTTTAAATAAACAAACCTTTGTTGACCAGAATGGTAATGAGCGGTCATTAAGTCAATCGTGTATTATTTCATAATTCTAGTTCATACATAACACCTCCCAGCCCTTTCCTGCCAACATAAAACATCAATCACTGAGTAGAACACCATATAATGCAATACTGGTAGTCCTCTTTAGAAAGAAAACAGAGGAATTCGCAAGTAAATCAGTTGTATGTAGTCGATAAGTGCACATGTCCAGTCTGAAATAGACTTATAAAGAGACACTGCTTTCCCAAAACTGACACAGGAAAGGATTACTGCATATATAACTCAATCATGAGGATAGCAGGCATAATTAACATGAAAAACTTAGCATTATTTCATATTTTAAACTTTATAATACATAATAAGTATTATAATTTTATTTATTTATGAATTAAAAAAGTCCTATATTATAATTGGGGAATAATATTTCATCAAAGAGAGAGAGTAATACACCACAGGTTTGCACCTCATTAGTTGCTAAAATTTAATTTTGATATGACTGAAAAGTTGGATGGAAGGGGCAGGATTTATTATAGCGACTCTGAACTGGGCAATATATTTCCCACATCCATTCAGAATACCAATCTGGGTGTTTCCGAGCCATGGAATAGCACGATCTTGAAATAGTGACTCCGGATTCAGAATAAGACCGTTTGCAAAAAAATTATATGTATTGAAGATTGCACTCTTAAATACTGGAGCCAAAGAGTAACGAAGTTGATAGAAAACATTTTTATTTAAAATATTATTCATTAAAAATCATTTCCCTTTAGCGACAGCAAAAAAACACATCATCGACAGTTCATGACAAAGCTTCATAAAACAGTATCACAGTCAGTTACAAGATTTAAAAATAGCTAATATTATCTTTATTTTATTAAAAGAAATCAACCCAATTTTAGTACATCGTGGTGATGTATTATAATTAGATCTCCCCTGTAGAAACACTACCAGTAAAAAGGTAAGCACCACTTAGGTACATATTAACAAAGACACATACGATATAGGCACCATTAAGACACAACTGATGCACTCCTTACCATCCACAGTTTTTGCGACAACATCTTCAAAAACTTCGTTCAATCGAATCGAAGCAATCGTTCACTTGTTATCATTAATAAAATGATTTCATACCACAGAAATCAAAATATTGCACAGAGAAAATACCATATTTGAAGGCTTATAAGATGCAATCAACTTTTGAGAGGGATATATTCAGGGAAAATAAGATTTTACTCAGCACAAGTAAAAGTGTGGAATGATTATTAACGTATTGTGACTTAATTATCATAGAATTCATGTCCTGCCAAATTGTAGAAATAACACATCGTTAGCAAGGAATGAGCAGTAAAAATAACCTCACTAAGCAATTTATCCACTAATATAACTTGAAATTCAAGGAGTATGCGACAGCTCGTAAAGCTTTCAGGGATGAAGCAATTTTTAAAAATCTATTACACATACCTTTTTTGCGATACACTATACAAAAGAAGCACAAAAAACCATGGAATTGATTAAAAATGAAATAAATGCATAATACAATATTATTTTTTATGTTATTAGTGAAATGATGCAGAACAAGATTTGAAAAGATTAGTCGATAGAAATGGCCAGGCTGTCGGCTTCAAAGGCAGGAAATTAGAGCTCGTTAAAAATATGGCAGTATAACAATCTGATTATGGTTTTAAATAGATAGGCACCAGTCTTCTTTTACCCAAACTAACAAAAGAGGCGGAATTTAGTATAAATTTAATTTGACCTACATATCATTCTTTGATTTGCATATTCTTTACTTCAAGGGTATAATTTTATCAATATGTCACACTAATAAGGAAGAAGAACCCAAGAAAATTGCTATGATGAGAAACACAAATCCAGTCATGGTAGTTCAACATACTGATCTCAGTCAATGTTGCCAAATGCTCATTTATAAAAAACTAATGACTTGATTTTTTTCTATATTTATAAAACTGATGGCAAAATGGTATCATTACCTTAAAAAAATATTGATTTCTTGATCGCCTGCTGACACCTTGTCACCACAATACAATTACAGGCATCCCCACTTCTGTCCATTCTCATGCTATAGCGAGAGGAAGAGGTTGTCAGAATTCCTTTTTTTCAACACATAGGGGGAGAATATTTTTATTGTTGGCTTTTTCAGGATCCTAAAATGTCTTTAATTAATGATAAAAATATCCATGAGTGTGCCATAGTATTCTGGAGGAAAAAGAGATGAAAAAGCACTGAAAATTTTTTTTTATCGATTAAATGCCGATATCAATATATGTATTTCAAAAATCACCAACACTTTGATAAAACTGGCCGCTGGTGCAAATACATTCAGATCAATAGAGGGTTTCGGATCAGTCAGGATCTATAGGTGGTATAACTTCTTTTTAACTTGAAATTATCAATGTCTAACAAATGTCTAAACAACATTGAACTGAAGACATACATTATTAAGACATTGTTATTAGATAATTATTGGATGCTGGTGTCTGTACTAGTAAGTACATTTCAAAGTTGAAAAAATCTAAAATAAGTCCAACTGACATTGTAAAAATACATCTTAAAAATGTCTAATAAACATACTTTTAATATGACATAAATAACTTTTACAGGATTTTCTTTAACATTTTGACAATGTTTAGTGGACATTTTAAAGATATTTGTACAACTGTGGAGTGGTTTGAAATTTGTAGCTGCTGCATTTAAACAACTTTTTATCAATAACCTTATTTGTAATTATACTACTGGTTCAATGTGAAGCTCATCCAACAGTTTATAGCTATACACATCTCATATTTAGGAACTCCATCATTATTTTTTTAATTACCTGATCTCATGTTGAATCTCATTTTTCTGTTTACTACATCTCATACAATATATATGAAGGTAGACATTGACGAATTCAATAGTTTCAGCCTTAACCCTTTGAGTGCGGTATGACGTGATATCACGTCATGGTTGTCTTTGCGCCGGTACTGATGACGTTATATCACGTCAAGTGTACCATGAGTGTTCCAGGTTTCATTAGTAAACATTCACTAGGCCCCCTTGTGAAAGCTGGAACACTCACGGTACCCTTGACGTGATATAACGTCATCAGCACCAGAGTAAAGACAACCATGACGTGATATCACGTCATGCCGCACTCAAAGGGTTAACTTTGTAAAACTTTTCCATACTCAGGAATTAACAAAAAATTGTGTTTTACTAAGAGTATTTATTGTACGTTTGATGTCACCAATCTGTTCACCAGCATCCCAGTGCCAGAAGTGCTAAGAGATGCTGAAAGAACGCAGGAAAAATCAGGTGCAGAACCCCCCTTCACAACTCAGTTCCTAAGCCTCCTGGAAGTTTGTATTAAACAAAACTATTTTCAACTCAACGGTGATTTCTTCCAGCAGACCCAGGGACTGGCAATGGGATCCCCACCATCTTCGCTGCTAGAAGATTTAGCGATGGATGATCTGGAGAACTCCAATTCAAACTCAGTGAACACTCACCTCATCCACTGCTGATACTGATACGTGGACGACCTTTTCACAGTTTGGACTGACTCACAACTGCAATCGGATTGCTTCATTAAGTGATTAAATTCCCTCTGCCAAAACATATATTTTTTTTAATATTTATTAAATTTAATAATTTTTATATAATATATTTATTTTTATTAATTTATTATTATATAATTTTTATATAATATAAAAATTTATATAATAAAAAAATAAAATTATTATATATTAAAAATTTTATAGTTGAGAAAGGTATAAATAGCATATTGAATTTTCTCGATGATACTATCTCTTCTGGAGCCAAAGGCTACAAGTTTGCCATTTTCAAAAAAGCTTCATCCATGGACCAAGTGACCCATAATAACTCCCGTAACCATATGTCCCAAAATTTAGCAGCGCTTCATTCAATGGTGACCAGACTCTTGGATATCCCTCTACCTCCTACTAATTTTAACCAAGAACTAAAATCCATAAAACTCATAGCAAAAAATACAGTTACAATCCAGACATCATCAACAGCATTCTAAAGAAAGAGCAGCTAGGAAGTGCAGAATGACTTATTTACAATGGAGGTGGAGATGATTGAAATGAAGACATAAAGTGGTGCAAAGTAAATTACTTGGGGGGAATCTTCGAAAAGTTAGCCAATGTCTTCCCAAAAAGTAAATATAAAGTCTCTTTCTATAAGAAGAAAAACCTGTTAAATAGAACTAAGACAAAGTTGACGTGATTAACCAAAGTGGTGTATACATGCTATAGTGCAACGATTGCAGTGTGAAATATGTGGGAAAAACAGGGAGGTCATTTAAGGTGAGAGCAGAAGAACACAAGAGGTCCTACATCACGAGAAACAAGCAAAACTCACACTTCACAAAACACCTTTGGGACAAAAACCACACCAGTGACTTCAACCCTGAAGTCCTCCACCTGGAAACTAAGGGTCGATGACTTGACGTTTTGAAGCAGCGGGAGATTAGGAAGAATAGTGCTCATGGATAATAAGTGAATGACATCACATTAACCTGGCATTCCCCACTCCTGGATGTCAATTTTTAAAACACATTGTACTTCCAACCATCTTAAAAAAATTTCCCAGTACTTTCCCACCACCAACCCCCCTCAGATAACCACTGTCTACCAGCAGATTATCCATTAGAAGAAGCAATGACTAACGTCCAATCTTCCCCCCGTACTCATCCCTTTCTCCCTCACCTGCATCGCACGCTGAACTAATCCCAACCCATGCCCCCTTTTCTCGCCTAACTCTCCCAAACCTTTCCACTTCCCCCCACCCACCACCTTTGAATATATATGATGGAGAGCCCTGTATAATGTACCTGATGATGTTGACTAGTTGACGAAACCGGTCGTACAATAAATACTCTAAGTAAAAATTTATAAGAAGTTAATGAAGTAACTAAATGGATAATTTGAATGAGAGGCAGAACTTACATATGTACCTTTATTGGTGTAAAAATTCAGTCACATACACGACCACTATGATTCAACTTGTAAGTAACTAATATGTGAAAAAATCAGTCTTCATCCCCAGGGGTAAGTCGACCTCCTCACATGAGGTACCTGCAAAGGCAGGGAGAAGATAATTTATGAAGGCTAGAATAATAATGCCCACCACTTATCCCATGCAAATGAAATATAAGTCATAAGAAAGAACTAACCATTCTAATAATTTAAATAAGCTTAACTGCCCCCTTCCATTCCTCAATAGATGACAAGCATAATTAGGCATTTTGGTGAATAACCATAAAAAAGGCATTCCTTATTTATATCATTTACTGCTGACTTTGAGAGTCACAGAACTAAATCATAAATAATCCAAGGCAATAACAATGCAATTCTAGCAAAATAAATGCCAACGAGTATGGGTATATCATAAAATATGTAGCGATGGAGGGCTGCTGTGGACCTCCACCACTTGGATTGAATGGTAAGGGTTAGGATTGAATGACTGATGATCATGAATAATGCAAATTCTCATAATACAGACAAATATCTGACGCTATATGGGTTGCTGATAAAGGTCCGTGTCTATAAGGTACTAACATAACTTAAGCCCTATTCTGAGAAGAACATATTGAAAGGATTAGCAACAATACATTAAGGACAGATCAAGGATAACAGAAATCTTTATAGTCCGTGGGACAGACAGGTTTATTAAGAGATTTACAGCTAATTCCCCAGATGAAAAGTGAAAAAGATACCATTTTACACAAGTGAGGCTTCCTCTCAAGCAAATATGGCCAAAAAGAAAAATATTTTTTAAGTAATGTAAAGAAAATGCTATGATATAACACAAACTTGATCACACACCACTGGAAAGTGCAATTCAGAGCAATGCATGAAACCACTTTAACATACTTATAATTCTTTCTCTGACTATATTCATGGAGGCATACCGTCCTGTAATTTTATTAGCTAAAAGTCGTTCTTACAGCAAGTTTATACAAAATTTTAACTTGCGGGAGGTGGATGTCTATCAAAGATTATATACACAGGAATGTCTATTCTCAGTCTAGGAGGTTCGAGATAATCCTCCAACTAAATTTAGAGAGCTAACCAAAGTAAACAGCAATTCATGTTCGTATTACCTCGTCAAGAGAATTTCATGAATGACAGTTATTTTTTGTTACTTATAGAACTACCCGCAAACATTTACCATTTCACAGCTTGCTTAGATAATAAAGGAAAGTTACTCACCTCACAAAAAACAGACGATTCTACGATACGTCGTGTTCACTGTATGCAATCATTCCGATCTGCTGGCCCCGTGGATGCCACTTTCACTGAGAACCTATCACACATTTGCCATTTTAAACCATCATGTAGTCACTTCAAGCTTCACAAATTAAGAATTAGATCACATTACATTTCCACTGTCTACTGACACAACTCAACATTCCCCAACATTCGTCCTCAGGTGAACTCGGAGATTCAAACCGTTCTAATTCCGATTGGCGCGCCACCATGCGGCAGCGGTGAGGAACTAAAAAGAAAGCGGTGGTTTGAACTTACCAAAGTAATGAGTGAGGTTGCCATAATCCGGCGTATAGAATGCAACAAGCCCTACGAATAGTATGTATCCTTTATCAAGTATTTAAAAAATAATCTTCACATTAATTCAAAAATCTATCAGCAGGATGGCAAGTCACAGCTTCCAAATGAAGAGGAATTTCTATTCATTTGTGACTGCCACACTCGTGATATTAGCCAGGTATTCATTGGGTGATGGAGTGGAGGGGAATTCAACTACAATAACATTGCCTGAAGCAAATACCTACCTTGAAGGAAAAAGCTTAATGTGTTACCAGTGCACTTCTGAAGGGAGTCCTTTCCCACCTTTATGTAGCCGTACATTTTAGAATTTAATGATTAAAAGGGAGAGGATGTCCTTCATATCCCATTGCCTAAGGAGAAAAGGGAGGTTTTGCACAGTAAAGGTTGTCAAGAATGAAACCTCTGAAACAATATTTCAGGGATGTCATGGCCTCCTTGACACTCAGGGCAATAAGGTACAACCTGGCTGCATGCAAATACCAGGAGACAAGCATATGCTTCTGTGATGAGAATTTATGCAATCCTGCCCCATGCACATCATGCAATATAGGCATTTGCTTATTTCTTATCGAGACCAAATGTATTTTATGGAAATTAAAATTGATGTAATTAATAAACAAAGTTTAAGCTTCACATGTTCTTAACAGACTCTACCATTGGAAAAGCAGTACCCTGGCAAAAATACAATGTGCGTAAAATATAAAAAAAGTGTGCAGAAAATGCTCATACTGGCCTTTGCACACTCTTTGCACTCTTTCTGTATACTTTTTCTGAATATTACCCTGCACAGTCTTTTCACACTTCTTGCACATTTTCACACACATGCACTTACACATTTTTCAAAAATTCACCACTTACACACTTTTTGCACACTGTTGTCACTGTTCATCAATAAGCACTCTTTATTCATTGCCACTATATGCATTTAAATGATTGTGAATAATGATATTTAACTGTCAAAATTATGATGATTATTGATAACCACCCCTTATTTTCATTTGTTAGTGGGATTACAATACCTTCAATATCCTTTCTATTTCCAATTTGTATTCTTAAATTTCATTAAATATTCCATACCACACATTCACATTTTAGTTACACTTCAGGAATGCTATTCATACTTTTTGCACATGTACTTACTCCCCATTTGCACACTTTCAGCACACTCTCTTCACACTTTTTCCCACTTTATTCACACTTTTGTCACTGTATTCATGCTTTAAGTACACTTCATTGACACTTAATGTACACCTTTGTCACTTCATTCACATTTCTTGCACATTTTTCTGCCCGCTTTTCACACACTTCATGCACATGTGCATTTTACTTTCACCAGAGTAGTCAGATCAGGTTGATAGTTTAGTATATTTATTGGATATGGGGAGCTGATTTCAAATTAGCATGATAAAAACCTCAATTTAAATGATTGAAGAGATTTTACAAGTGCTGCTGATTAAGCATACACTCACAGCATTCACCATGAGCATGATGGTAGTCAGCAAGCCTGGTTGGCAGGTCAATAGGCTACAAATTTTCCATAAAATTCACCATTACTTAATCCTATATTCCCCCTATTCACCTGCTGGTATGAAATCAACTTTATATGATTTAACTATAATGGTGGAGCTAAAATTGAGCCAAGGATAAGAATTTTCTGATCAAGTCTCTGAAATCTTGATGCCATTGTGTAACACTACCAGTTTCTTAACGTAACGCTACCAATCCTATTACTTATCCTTTCTCTCATCGGCTACTTAATCTTGATGGAAATATAATACCCAAACTTACCTCCTTTTTAAAAAAGAACAGTAATCATGTGACAAGCATACAACACATTTAAACGCACCAAATACATTTATTTTCAAGGTATGGCTCTCTGTAAATTATCACAAGCAATCAATTATTAGTTGGAATTATATTGGGCTCATTTGACAATGCAAACTTGAAGTAATTCGGTTAACGAATATGTTCTTATTCCTTTGGTTATAAAAGAAAAACAGGCAATTAGTTATTATATGTTTCCTGGAAGAGACAACATGTGTTCAGGGTGAGATCATACAGAATTAAAATTTTAAACTCTTTTGTCATGAATTTGACAGCTATTTTGGTGCAAAAGTTCTTTTTCTATTTAAATTATTGTTTTTCCACTTATCCTCCCTGGATCTCCTGCCTCCATGCGCATGGCCAGTCTCGTTCCCTGCTGCCGTCTGGCGATATTTTCTTTTCCCTTCTCGTCCTCCCTTAAACTTCTGCTGCAACTCAAACCACTGCTGCTATTTCCGCGGTCTAACTATGCCGTCTTCTTCCTTATTATCTCTCCATACATCAATTTTTCTCCAGTTTTCTCTCTCTCTCCTCCCTTCACGTCTGTCACCCCCAACTGCTTCTCTCTTTCTCTTCTCAATTGTTTGCCCAAGTGTCCCTAGATGTCTCCTCTGTATGATTATTTACTCTCATATTCCCAATTAAGCGTCCCTAGTGAAGGCTTTTGATGATTATTGTTCGGTTGACATTGCGGCCTTATTTATACCATTACAACTGTTATCGATGAATTTGTTTCCGTGACAGCAGCTAATTTTATCAGAAACTTTTTTTTTATTAGGAAAGTGGCAAAGCTAGTGACTTTTGGTAAAGGCTCTTAACACCAGAAATACCGGAGGGGTCACTTTGACCCCTTTTCATTTGGGACAATCCATTACTTCCAATTTGTCCCAGTCATAGCACACTTATCAACTTAAATTGCCTTAGCAGGAAAATATAATTTGAAAATAAGATCCTCAGCTCAGCAAGAGTTTTTAATATACCTACATTATCTTCTACCCATTAGTATATGAGGTGTCAATTTGACCCCAGGTTGTCTTTCCCCAGTTAATACAAGTTTTGTCTTTTATTAATGGGGTTTTACACTCTTTCATTGAAATATTTTTCTTTATACTTCTTTTGATAAAGGATATTACTGTTTATAATGATTCAAAACACAAATTCATAAACGAAGCACATATGTATCATTAGGTATATAAAAACGTTTATGAACAGCCTGATTAAACTTTGGTGGTACATGCATAGTTTTTATTTCAAAAAAGATATAATATAGTCCAATGCATGTGCTTCATGAAGCTACTATTCACCAAAACAAAAGGCCTGCTTAGCTACTCAAAAATTCAGCACTTGGTCCTTGGAGCTGTTCTATTAATGGGGACCAGTCAACACTGGCATGAGTTAGGAAAAATAGTACAGCTGACCACTAATACCCAAGGGTGAATCACCTCATGAAAGTTGAAAGTGAAATATCTTTCATAAGTCCCAGGTCCAAGTCCTAGTGAGAAGTACTACATCCTACACATTATAAGGAGAAATTATAGTACATTGATATAATCCACTATTCTTGCAAAATAATGCACCATGCTAACTAAAAGATATTTCTGAAACAATTTACACATTACATATATCAAATAAAAAATTATTTCATTGAAAAAGAAATATCTAAGGGATGAAAATGACCTGTCGGAACTAACAGGTAGGCCACAGAGTTGAGTACTTAAGTGTTAAGTCTATGATACCCACTGCCATCCTTTGGGATGCAAGTTAGATATCTTCACCCCCCACAATTTATTTTTAATTGCTACTCTTTGTTTGATGGACAGGAAGATAATTGTTACAATGTCAGTCAGGTTTGAGAGGTCTTCATCTACTGGCAGAATATATTTTGGTCGTGCTATGAATGAAGGTTTATGGTCTATATTGGTATCTATTAGGAATGATCTTGCCATGAGAAAATTTGAAAGCAATTCAGGATATAAAAGAGAACTTTTAATAGTGCAGATATTTTAATTTGGGTATGCTGTCCCATCATCTATGTCCTACCATAGCATAAGCATTCACTGAAAGCAGTAAGAATTCCCACACACCAAGAAATTATTACTGCATGCAGCAAGGCCAATCAAATGCATCAACTCACACACATTACTACGACTAATTAGAAGCAGTAATAACATATTTTCAACTATGCTGAAAACCATGGCAACAAATGCATTCATACAAGACGCTTCCGCAAAAACAAGACCTTAAAAGTACTTCATAAGTTTATTTTCAAGACACAAGTGAAAGTTTTTATTTATGGAGAAATGAATGGAAATATTTAATGACGAGGGCAAAGTTTCTCTTCTCCGAATTTCCTAGGTTCCATATTTATACAGAATAGCCACTGTGATTCTTTGTTTTAAAAGTTTACTGTATATATTTAGCAATCGTACTATTATTTTTCAGGCCATGAAATACTCCAATAATTGAATTTCCTAAAATCCAGGCTTTCATTTGTTTACTTCAGTTACAATTTTCACGCAATAAGTATGACTGAGTATGTATGCCAGTCCACTGCTAGCGTGGGTCGCCCCAACATCCTACCTTAAGGGCACTAATGTCTGTAAGGATGGGTGTAGCCAGGGGGAGGCAGCTATGGGCCCTGGACGTGACATTTCATACCAAATCTGTTATATGGAACCGAACAGGATGATGCCCTGTCCCCCCTGGCATATCTACAGCTGCAGATGGGTGTCCTTCCCCCCTAACAAAAATCCTGGCTATGTCCATGTCTGTAAGACATGGAAATTAAGAAAATATGAGTATGGGTGTAAAACACTCATTTCTTTCAGTTACAAATCTTTTGAGACCAGAGAATTAGTTAAAATAAAGTTATGACTACTGTAAGTTCAGCACGACACGTAGCCGGGTCAAATATCCTGAATTAGCGGATATAAACCACCAGTAAACCCAAAGTAAGGTGAAATATTCATACCATTCATCAATATCCAACACTCCTTTTGATCACTATTTAAGTAAATGAAAGATGAATAACTACTAGTAGTCGTGGAGTCTAGCCTCAGCATAAGCCCTTTTTTTAACTGTCGCGTAGATTCTCACATGTTATGTGACCCATGTTGGCGCCGTTTCGTCCGCCTCACTTAGCCTTGCCTCACTTGGCCCATAAATTTTATGAATACAAGATTCAATGTGCTTTTATAAAATCATAATATTCTACAACCACTCACTCTCTCCAAGAATACATACAATTGTCTGTAACTTCCAGTTAAATAACATCTGCGAAAGAGAAACTGAGGACTTAGAACCACCGTTTTTGATATTGACATGTTTTTCATAAAATGAAGACATAAATTTGGATGCTACTACAAATATACTTATAGTTACCCACAAATGTACATTAGATGATAATACCGATATCAGAGTTTCTAACCGTCACAAATATGTCGGTAGTAAATTCCTTCACACACACAGTATTTTCTCCAGTTTGCAAGACAAAAATATGTCTAATATTGAAAATGATAAATTAATCCAACAATGTTTTATTTCACAATCACCCATTTATAATCGAGTGATCAAGAAAGCTGCATGGTGAACAGCAAATGTTAGCGCAAGCGCTCACTGATCACTTGGCATACTTGGCCCTTGAATCATGGACAGAAAACCGACATAACCCTAGGTAAGTACTAACCAAAATTTGGATATAAAGGAACTCGTTGGATAGTAACTCATACAGAGGTCATTATTTGGTCATATCCTTGCAGCCGGCTCTCGTGAATACCAGGTATTATAGTTGATCAAGAGAAAAAACGGAAGAGAAGGTAAGATTCAGCTGACAAAACACTTACCTTTTTCACAATGGGCAATAACAGGAGCGCACGCATCATGTACAAACCTTTATCGGGGAGATGGATAACACCATTAGCACTCATTCCAATTGTGTACCATGGAAGTTCATTGAGTTAATTATAAAATCTGGGTCATCTCGTAAAACCCGTAACATAAAAGGCCTTCTGAATAAAATTGTTGCATATTGACATTAAAACTTTTGTTAAAAATTATGACAAAATTGAATTTTCCACTGGTAAACCAGTGAATACTTTGGGTCGAAAGTTGCTATTTCTGTCATCATTATGTTGATATCATAACACATCACTCCCAAAACCTCTCGCATTATAAAAAGACTTAATTCATGGTCTAAGGTTCACTTAAAAGGCTATTCACCAAATCCAACACTCAGACAAATACATTAAATCTGCAACACCTGGCATACATTTTTTATTTATAAGGAATCTCTTAATCATTAACCTTATTTAACCAAGCACACACTGTGACACTCAAATGAAGGAATTATACATCCAAATATCGTACATAACAGTGAATAAATGATAAGACAACTCTTGAGGTTGCAAAATTTACTGAATGAAGCATTATGAAACAGTATACATGTATATATAAAAGAACCATTGCACTTTAACTTGGACGTAAACAACCACATTCACAATTCATGAGAAAATAAATCCAAGAATAATCCTTACCAGAGACAAATGCAAATGCATACAACTAATTAACTATCAGTTGCCTTGAACATCCATGGGTTAATTTATTGCACAAAAACCCACACTGTACACAACTATGCAATGAAACAATAGAATTGACTCTTGAGATGATAAAATTTACTGAATTAAGCATTAAGAAACACTATAGTCTTTAAAATTTTGGAAGGTTGAAGAACAATCGCACAGTCCAAAAAACACATCACACTGAAATAGGTCTTCAAGCATCAATAAAATAAGAAACCAAAACAAACCGATCTTCGATTGAAATCGCATCGATATCAATAAACAATTGGCAGATACTTTTATGTCAAACTCTTTTTGATACTTTTATGTCAAAGTCTCTCAAGTCACATTCTGTTAAATTTTCTCTTTCCTTTTACTCTGAATGGCAAAGGTAATTGACATTGAAAAACTGGCAGATCTTCCAACTTGTAATAATTTAGGGGCTCTAAGATTCAGGAACAGTGTGAATAACTCACACAGTTAATCAGGGGCTGATGCAGACACGGATCACAGTTTAGTAATGATGAATTGTGAGGTTAGGTTCAAAAATCTTAATAAAAGTAGGAGGATGAAGAGGTGGAATCTGGAAGCGTTGAAAGGGGAAAAAAGGAGGGAATACCAAGGAAGAGTGAAGGGGGAACATGGGCAAAGCCAAGGAAATAGGAACGATAGAGGAAAGATGGGAGAATATAAATATAGGCATTTTTAAGAGTGGTTGAGAAAACAATAGAAGCATCAGAAACTAGGAGGGTAAAGAAGCAGTGGGTTACAGAAAGATTGAAGAAATTTTTAGAAAAAGAAGGATTAGGAAGAAAGGATTGGGAAGTTACAGGAAGAAATGATTAGGAAAATGAAGGAGAGAAGAAATTGGAAAAATGTCAACAATGACATAGGTAAGGCGAAATACAAGGAATTAAATAATCAACTGCTACAAATAACCAACCGGGCAAAGGAAAATTGATGGATAAGGCAATGTGAGGAAATGGAGAAGCTGCAAAAAGAAGAGGAGGTGGGTGTGCTATACGCTATACAGTAAGAAGGGCAAGTGGTACCAAAGATTAACCCTGGAGAACTCACATGGCGTAGAAAGAACCGCAGTTAAATGTACTTTGTTGCAATTCTGCTGAAATGTATCTTATTGTAAAGACGAGCCATGCCTTTGTTTCTCAGACCCTTCCGGTACCCCCTACAAGTCAAATGCAAGTATTTTTGTCGCCCTACGGCAACTGGTGGGGCAAAGGTTTGAGAGACTCAGTAAGGGGATGGCTTCTTCATAACCAAAGTTTGATTGACAGCGATAGGGACTCAATGATGAAGAAGATTTTTTGGGACAGAGTGATCACAATTCCGTAACTGATCAGTATGGAGAAGAAAAGGAGGATGGATTAGGCGATAACCAGAATATAGACAGTCTATACTACATGGGAGGGGACGGTGTCACCAATTCCCGCAATGTGAGTTATCCCAGGTTAAGGAAAGAAGAGGTAAGATACTAATCTTGCAGGAGAATATTCAAGATCAGTGGAAAGAATACATGGAGGAGTTATATGACAGAATTTAGATATCGAGGATGAGGGAACACTAGAGGAATATAACCTTGGGCCAATGATAATTGACAGTGAAATAGACAAAGCACTGAAAGAAATGAAGGCAAGAAAAATGGTAGGAGTAGATAACAAAGGAGAATAGGTTTCATGGACAGGATGAAGGAGGGTGGATCATATGCTGAGATGAAAACGGATATACTAGAGCAAGATAGGCCCCTGAAAGAGCAGAAAACCAGGAGGAAATTCTCTGACATTCAGCAAAACCTACCTTAATCGGTAGAAAAAAAAAAAAAATAGATAGAGCCCCCTTCACATAAATTATACATTCAATGATCGCAGATTCTTTCCATGCCAATTACAGATGCAATGTTTTAGCTGTCAAATTCCAGGATCTTCGTCAACGTCGAAGTGAATATGAGTATCTAACACGCAATGCCGCACTTTTCACCTTTCAAACAAAAACTTACTTTCTTCATTACACTCATAGTTTTGTTCAGAAGAGTCAGGAAGCTATGTTGTCCACCATGTCTTATAAGCACTTCACAGAATATATTGAGGAACAATGAGTCCCCGTAAAATGATATCGACCTGGTCCCTGTTAAAAAAACATGGAAGGTAAATTAATACAAAGAATGGGTATTTAAATTCATCATGATGAATTATTCAAGAAAGAAAATTGATGCAAATATTTTGAATCGACTTGAGTAGAAATTGTGGTGCATTGAGAGCATGTTTTAGTAATTTTTCAATAAAGAAGATTTTAAAAATTATTGTACCACATTTCATTCGCATGTTTATGCTGTGGAACCACATTACTTTTCAACAACACCTTTACAATTATTGTTATGTATTTATTAACATTTGAACAAGCTGAAATTATTGCAAAAGAGAACAGATACTATCCACGGCAGACACAAGAAGCAACTGTAATTACATTAAGAGAAACCAGTGCTTTGAATTATTGTTTTCTCAAGATAAACACAATTTACTGCGATGAGTGTATTTAATAAAAAATAATTGAGCCTTTTAAAAAATAGTAGGCTCATTGCTGCCTTTCACATTTGTGAAATTTCATTTAAATACTACCTTGGGTAAAATCTTATAGGATAAAGGTTTACATCGAAGCTTTCACCATTTAACGAAAACCTGTAATTATACTGACACCAGCATTTATTGCTAATTTTGCAGGATTTCATATCATGATTCTTTAACAAAATGAGAGAAGGGTATAGTTATCTTCAGGCTTAAAACTTTTAACAAGGAGTACTAAATGCCTAATTTGGATATATTTATTGTATTGTACTGCAAAATTTTATTATATCCGCAACAAGTGTAACTTAAGACCTTATAAAGATATTTTATAATGCATTAGTAAACTCCAAGCTCAGCTACAGCATTACGGCCATCTCGGGTGGTGCTTGTTACAATTCAATACAGCCAGTCTACTTTTCTCAAAAGAGTATCATCAGGATAACCTCAGGAAAAAGCAAACGCCATCTCAGTTTTCCCTAATTTTTCAGCCTAAAGGAGCTCCCCCTAGACATTTATACATTTTTTAGGTACTATGAACATTCTTCTTGAGAATTGGCAACACTTATACCTGGTTTGATAAACCACATATTGGAGGTGGCCATTGAAATATGCTATTTCCTCTACAAAAGGATCACCTAATTATATTTAAAAGATTTTATGTTCATATTGGACCTAAACTATACAATATGTTACCACCTACATTAAAAAGGTCATAAAAATGAGTACATAAAAAATAAATTAATTCAATTAAAATATTGGCACAAATCATGCTGATAAATTAACAGATAATTATATGTACGATGATTGCATAATTTTGACCAACTTGAATTATATTGGCCATAAGATATTGAATCCGTTTCACCAGACTTATGCCCAACTCCACTCACTGACCTACCCATTAGGCACCCGACTCCCACTGTTGACGTCAATTCCTCACTTGAATTTCAACAGCTTTGTCAGCGTCGAGGTGAAAGTGGCTCGCTGACAGACATCAACATCTATACCAACCACAGACAGATGCTTTCCATTCAACTCATGCATCGCCGCATTCACAAGACTCAGGAAGCTATGATGAACCCCGTATTTGGACACCGCTTCATGAAGACGGATGAGGAACAACGAATTTCCATTCACGAACTGATACGACATAGTTCCTGTTTCAAAAAATATGGAGAGAAATAACTTTAATGAAGTTTGCAAACTGGAACTGAAAATGGCATTTTTTAAATGAGGCTTAAAGCATAAAAGTTGCGTCTTGGACAATATCCTTAGGAGTAGCTTGAAAAAAGGTACTTTTAGATGTAAGCACCAACTTGGCTGCAGGGATTGATGGCTGTATTAATCAACCTAAGTTTATGACCCTGGTATTGAATAGCCAATCATCCAACGGATTGTTAGCTTAGGTAGATGAATTTATAAAATACTGCAAATGCAGAATGAGGATGAAAATAGTTTTTTTTAATTAATGCAATTTTCTCAGAAAAAGAAAAGGAGGATAGTTCGAAAAATAAAAGGGCATTAACTGGAGCAAATAGAGTGATTCAACTACTAGGGTGGTTCATAAGAAGTAAATGGGTAGTGTAGCAAAGACATTAGGATCAGCATTAGGATTAGATATTAGGATAGATAAGACATTAGGCACTAGCACCAACAAAACAAGCATCCAGCAATATGAGAGAGTTGATGTTGGGAACTTAGGGTAACAATTTAAAGAAGTGGCTGGTGAACCATTTAATATGTAGCATTGCATGGTGCAGAAATGCGAACTCTGAGAAAAGAGAACTGGACTAAGCTGCAGGCGATAGTGACTTGGGACTGGAAGCAGACAGAAGAGAGGAAACTTCTGGATGAGATTAGAACATGTATCAGGCAGTTGAAACAAGTAATGAAGGGCGAAGGTATGCTGAAAGCCACTATACAAGAGGAGGATGTTGAGTAAGTATCAGAAAAGAGTTACATAAATGGGAAGAAGAAAGGTATGACATTTGTGTAAGGCGAAGAAAGAAATCCAAAGAGGGAAAAGGACAAGCTTCCACTAGTTTTTCAATTTTGCGTAAAAATCACTTCAAATTCATTGTAATCCCAGCCACATGTCTGCGACTAGAGATCAAAAAATTTAAGCAACAAATCAATTTGCCAGATGAGGACTGATTGTTACATAGGTTTGTAAATATTTATTTACACCTTGAAACATTTTCATGTAAAAAAATCTTGGTTAAGTCTAACGACTGTTCTAGCATTATGAATTAGGATAGTATATGCACTGTCACACTCGTCGTCCATTAATGACACTTTTAACATGAACCCTGATTAGTTATTATTTTCAGAAATTTGTAAATGCATAATTACTTTAACTGATTACATGGAGCGGCACGACACTTGTCATCATCACCCCAATCATCATCCTTTTCTTCTGTGTTCCTATTGCCAAGGTTCTACCTCACTAAAACTCCATGTCATGTTACACAGACCCCAGCTTATGGCTGTTTCATCCCGGAACAGTTCTCGATCAGCCGATCTTTAAGTCCAGACTCAAGTCGAAGTCTGAACTTTTATCCTTGATGGTATTCACTATGCATAATA
Source organism: Ceriagrion tenellum (assembly GCA_963169105.1). Taxonomy (NCBI): domain Eukaryota; kingdom Metazoa; phylum Arthropoda; class Insecta; order Odonata; family Coenagrionidae; genus Ceriagrion; species Ceriagrion tenellum. The sequence continues at coordinate 35,785,994 of OY720643.1, read as the reverse complement.
AACACATGGTTTTCTCACGGTGCTTGATGCTTTGTGGATCGTGATGAAAAATGCTGATATAAACCACGGTACGCCAGAAAATCATTCCAGAAATTCCAGTATGCCTCAGATACATGATAAGCTTCAACCAACTTTAAAAAGAAATAAGTAGCCTCCAGGATGTATTTATGTCCGGCCCCTGTTTCTGGGAAAGGGCCTGCAAAGTCAATAGCGATTATTTCAAAGGAGCTCCCCATGTTGTGCTGACATATTGGTGCAATTTTCTTCCCTCTAGGTCCATTTGCTGATTGCATACTTTGCACCTTTGTTCCAATTTTTTATGTCCTCCTTGCGGTTCACCCAATTGAACTTTGACTTAGGCTAGAGTTTCAATGACACAGAAATCTCCTAAGAAGCTTGTGTTGAGCATATTTAGCAGAAGGGTATCTGGGAAACAACAATCAGCAGTTCTGACGATGTTTCATCAATGCTCATGACAATTCGTTTTAACACTTAGACGTTTAATTTGATAAAGTTTTTAATTCAGACTTTTCCCAAACAAGATCGATTCCCCATTTCTTTCCAAGACGCACATATTATAATTTATTTACTGGTTAATAAAACCCACTAATGTCTGCGGAACTTGAACAGTACGATGTACTAAAGAATTGATTGCCAAATTTATGTCATAGAAAAAATGGAACCAATGAGTAGAAATGTCACTGCTCTCTTAACCATTAGGTAGAGACTAGGGAGGATACATGATATCCTGCGAAAACTGAAAAAAATTAAATCAGGCTAATTTCACAATGACAAGGGGGCATTACTTTAATCCTGAATCACCGTATCAATGTGAGTGATGAGAGCAAGAAAATAATATATACTGCCGAACTTGTGAATGCAAAAACTCCTCCTGCTCATGGGCCATCAGTGACTATGACAAAAACAGGGCATGACACTAATCATGGACATCCCATTTACATGCAATTCAACTTTGCCCTACCCCCTTCTTCCTCCCCCATTCTCTCCCCTTCTATGGCTGAAGTCCTGACACCTTCTGCAGCATGAACATGCCCAGGGTACTTTGTTGTAGGGTACTATTGATGTAGTTGAGCTGAATTTAACTTGAGAGGGCATGGAAGTGTCAGCAATACATTTCATAGCAGTGTTTACAGTCTGCAACAAAACAGCAAGAAAATATTCTGATAATGTTCGCAAACCATTGGAGAAAACAATTTACACTAATGGGTTACCAGCCATAAAATCCTAGAAGGTTGATTTCTGACTCCACAGGCATGGGTCATCTGCATGCCTGCTGCTATGCTCTGCTACCGACTTAAATGTCCTTGTAACATAATGAAGGGAATGACTACTCAATGGCCAACCTGTAGCATGATTGACTCTTCCATACAAAATTGACTGTAGAAAAAGCCATGTTTCACCACTGCTATTCATGCCCTCGTCACATTATGAAAAGATTATTTAATGACCCACCCATATAGGCCACATAATTTTCAATGAAAAAGAGTCCTGCACAAGAATAACAAAGTTATGTTACTGTTATAACCTCCTCCATCATATGATGAAGAGGATAACTGGTCATTGACCCACCTACAATGTATCTGATACCCAACACTGATGTTGATTCTTCATTGTAATTTCAGAATCTTCATCAGAGTCAAGGTGAATGTTGATGTCTGGCACACTTCAGGATCCACATTATCCATCTGAATTGATATGCATTGCCATGTTCAGAAGACTCATGAAGCTGAGATGTCCTCCATATTCACACACTGTATCATGGAGACAAGTGAGGAATATGGAATTCATATGCTCAATTTGAAATGACTGTGTTCCTGTTCCAGTGAGATTTTAAGGAAAATGAGTTAAAAGGGTAGATTGGTGGTAGGCTGAGATGGAAAGTTTCACCTTTCCGTTATCAGCATAGAGTCTAAATTAAAAAATTCATGGTGCATATTTGTAAAATATGATTTCTTTTTAATTAATTCCCAATGCTGTGATTTGAACAATAGCTGTAGATTCTACACTTCAATATTAATAGAAGCCTTAATGCCTTAAAAAACATGACGGACATGCTTGAGAGCATCTTCCATCAACTTAATATCATATCCTTGTCAGAGTAAACCATTATGTTTATGGGCTGATGCCTTTCAAATATGTCTGTCATGTTTTTTAAGACATTTCCAGTCCCAGTATGATAATATAAAATTTCTAATCTAAATTAAAGTTCAGCAAGGGAGGAAAATGAGTGGGGTGTGGTGTGACAGGACAGTGGTCTATAGAATAAATGGAAAATGTATAAAATAGTACTGAAGACCACAATGACCAACAGTGTAGCAATTCTATCATTTATTGACAAGTATTTCCATACACACGCATGGAAGTTTTGGAGGGGAAGAACCTACTACAAATAGATCATTACATTGAGAAACCAAAGGGGTATGTGAGAGCAAGGGGAAAAGCAATTCATAGGAAGCATTACCGCATGTGCAGTGATCTTTTGGCACAGTAGACAATGGTGTAGAATGCCGTTCTCTAACAGCTGACTGCGTGTTATACATGGTGTTAAGTAAATTCCTACATTGCACTCGCCATAAAGTACGTGCTATAGTGGGTGCGTATTATAATCGGAAAATTAAGGTAACTGCTGCAAATGAATATCATCTAACTTTCAAGATACTAATGCAGTAAAATGAATTAAATTTAATCTTCAGACATGTCAAATAACTGCCCTTCTGCAGTTAATATGAGTCATAATATATACCATGACTGAGGGAGAAAATCTTTTTATGTATGTATCTACTTAGCTGTTTCCAATTTGGATAATTTTGTATAATTAATTACAGGTACACATCTGTTTCCAAAAAACTTACAAAAATGTAATTACTGAAGAATATTTTGTCCAGAAACTGAACATTAATTGGAGAAATAAATTATAAGCAGTTAATCAGAATTTTGAAACTTAACTGTCACTACTTGAGAAAAAATTCACCAATTTCTGGAGATAACCATCACCAAAGAGAAAATTTGCCAGTCTTCTAAACTGGAAACCCACAAACATAGTTGACAGAAACCATCGGTTTGAAACCAAGCCAACCAGATACTGACAAGCAAGAATTGAAAATAATAGATGCTGCCATGCCCTCATATTCAGTAGCTGATGGAGTGATTTCAACAGAAGATAAGAATTGGAGAAGTACTGTGGAATTTCTCCAGGAACAGAGCTAGTCATTGACGGTTCCTTAAATTGTCATTCAATACTAATGAGCTGCTGGTGACACTTGACCATTAAAAATTTATAAAAACTGATGTAGTACAATCCATCTTAGAGAACCAACTAAGTACAATATGTTTTAACTGTCATTCATTCATCATTAGGAACATACAAGAAACATGAGGAACATTAATTGTACCTGATGATTACAGAGTGGCAGTCCAAATGCATGTTGTACAAAGATGGACCAATAAAGTTGACAGAGCCATATTAGTCTTTATTTATAACAAGATGCTGTTCGAACCACTGGCATTGCTAGACTCAGTAGCCCCAGCGAAAATATACAAAGTGTGGCCCTCTCAACTCTCCCAGAACCTGACATTCTTTATGCACAAAAAACACCCTTTAAATGAAATTGTATGTAAACATACTCCAACCAAAGCAAAAAAAAAAGGATTTGTAATTATTCAAAATTTAATAATTTTTGTAAAATTACCCCTTTTGCCCTCAAACCTTGGGGGCCCCAGGGCACTACCACAATGCAGCTACACCATTTATTCCATCATACCTTGCCTCACACCACTGACCATTAACCGATGGACTACATCAGCTTCTGATCAACCTAATGAAGAGAGTTCACCATTGCAGTTCGTTTGGGGATGGCTAAGCATACTTAAACATTTAGAGTTAGTTCTCCAAAATTGAATCTATTACACAGTCATTGAATCTATTTACCTTCCGTAGAGGACTGAATAATCAGCACATCTTTCATCTTTGCATTATTTCCCAGATTTTCATCCTGTATGATGAAGTTTCTCATCTTGTGCTCCAGAAGCCTTCTCTTGTAGTCACCACGATAATTTTGCGGAACTTCGAAGTTTATCCCTCTGCAAGCCTTTTGAGAAAGGAAGGAAAACAATCTTCATAAAATCTGTCCAAGCCATTACATACTTATTCATTTCCACAATATTAACATACTATGCATATTTTGAAGTTTAATCAATGTACAATGATGCTTACTTAAAAATAATGCATGTAATTGCATGTAATGCCAGAGTTACCCATATGAGAGCACTAAGCACTACAAGTCACGGGGTAAAGCCCAACTTTACACACAAACGTATTTACTTTTGACACTTTCAAAGAACTACGGAACAAGCCGTGCATAGTGTAACTTTAACGGTTTTAACACCCACTAGTGATCACACAACTGTGTGAAATTCACAGTGGATTTAATACCTTTGTGTTTAAAGTTGAGCTTTACCCTATGGAAAGTAGCGCTTAGCACTCTCATAACAGTACCTCTGGCATTTGCAAGATACCTGTGAAGACTACTTGCTCCTTAAAGCCACCATGAAATTCACAGTGGAAGAGGATGCCAGGGTAGTTTAATTGGTAGTGTTCAAGGTTACTGGATTCAATTCCCAGTCCAGGCGAATGATTTTTCCACCATTAATTTCACACAATTAAGGAGGGAGTGGGTTAAGGATGAGTGGTAAGAGAAAGAATGGGGAACCAAAGCTCCCATAATTTAAGTGTATGAAAAGACTGTTTCAATGGTTTGGCCATATTTACAGACATGATACGTGAGTACTAGACAGCAGTTATGAAACTAAACTTATATATGACAGCCATATTTGTCTCTATTTAAAAAAAAATATATGCATACCAATCATGCCATTCCCTTCTGGGGTAGGCATAGTCACAAGGTTTCACTCATAAATACATATTTGAACACCTATCTCTGCTTCAATAATTTCTTCCATACTGACCTATCCTTGCAAACCTCTTTTGCCTCATTTATCCCCATACACTGCTTCATACATGCCCTCCTGTTTTTAACACTCCTAATATTCCCCCTCCAAAGAATTTCCTCAACTACATTCAACCACAACTTTCTCGGCCTACCTCTACTTCTTGCACCATTCATTTCACTCTAATATATCTTTTTCATTATTCAACTCTCATCCATTCTCTCAACATGGCCAAACCAATGAAGCACATTCCTTTCATTAGCGCTCGCACAACAATACCTCTGGCATTTGCACGATAGCACTTGCACGAGACAACTTGCTCCTTAAAGCTCCCAAGAGATACATAGTGAAAGAGGATGCCTGGGTAGTTTAATTGGTTAGAGCACTCGGCGCATATTCAAGGTTACTGGGCTCGATTCCCAGCCCAGGTGAATGATTTTTCCACTGCGAATTTCACACAATTAAAGAGCGAGTGAGTTAAGGATGAGTCATTACTAGAGCATCTAACCCACATTTATTTATTACCCACTCATTCCTGACCCTATCCATCCTACTCTTGCCACAAACACTCCTCAGATAACTCATACCCACGGCGTTAAGTCTACTCTTATGTCTATCCTGACATACCCATGTTTCACGACCATACAACAAAATGGGGAGAAGTACATTTTGGACATGGCGATTGTCACTTCCTTAGACAGGCACTCATTCCTTGATATGCTCCGCATGCTACCTACCACTTTCCTTCCAGCATTCACACATCTCTTTATCTCCTCATATATACGTTCGTCTTTCGCAAACATCTTACCTAAGTACATAAAATCATCCACTTCTTTAATTACTTCACCATCCGCCCTCATCATTGTTATTCTCCCTGTTATCCCTATCAAAAACTACTACTTTAGTCTTGCATGCATTTACCTTCAATACCATTCTCTCTGTTGATTCACAAAACTTATCTAGGAGCTTCTGTAATCCCTGTTGGCTCTCTGAGATCAAAACAGCATCATCCGCATATAGTAGAACTCGCACGTTTACATTTACAATCAAAACACCGTCATTTTCACTACATGCATCCCTAACACATTTATCCATAAATACATTAAACAGCCATGGTGATATTACGGATCCTTGCTTCATGCCCTTTTTAATTACACACCAATCACTCAGAACCCCGTTAACTCTCTCACTCGCCTTACTATTATCATACTTAGCATTCATAACATTGAATAACTGCCCATTCACTCCATAGTCCTTCAAAACCTTCCACTACTTCTATTTACCCTGTCATATGCCTTCTCTAAATCAACAAACGCACAATACACTTTCCGCATCACGCAAGTAGAGAATTCGGCAGCTCCTCGAACATGAAGAAATGGGCAACCAGAGGTTGTCACAATATCTCCGTGGCCTCCGAATCCTCGGGTTTACCTTGGATACAGGGTTGCCATCATACAACAGAACTCGCAGCCATTGAGAACTTATAATACTCGTCCATGTTCTCGCTTATTCGTAAGTAATAATTAATGACACTGATGGAGGCACTCAACCGCATGAAAATATCAGCTGCAGAACCGAAGATAAATGAAGTTGACCAGCGATTAACGATGCACATTCCTGCTGACGGCTCCCTAACCATGTTAATATTAAGTCACATACACAAGTTACCAGAAATGCGATGGACAAGAAGGTGCTTTCTGATTTGCTGGTTCTCACGGAGTCTCTGATTGGCGCTTTATGCTTTTAAAACAGCAAAAATCCCGCAAAATGGACAATATTAACAAATTTTTCGGCAAAATACATTATGAAGATGTATATATTACAAGACAGGGTCAATTATTCATCTTGTTAATCAGGAGTTATCGTAAATCAGGAGTTTGCTCATTAGAGGTATTTACCACAATTTTCTGTATATAATACGCATTTTTTCCAGCGAAAATTCTACAAAAAAATTGGGTGCGTATTATACATGGTTACAAACTTATCACGTTATTATTCGGACCATAGATCACATTTGAAGTAATCTCAACGTACTTATAGGTATTCGAATTTAAATTTTTAATAAAAAATGCAATGAATCAATTTAATTTATTTATTAAAATGAAAATTTACACACAGTCCCTCTTGTCTTTAATGCTGTTTGCCCTGAATCCTTCGAATTCAAAATCACTATCCTCGCTTAATTTGAACAGTTCGGGCAAAGTACAGTTGAGCACCCGTAATACGGAAATCCCAAATCCAGGAACACCCGTAATCCGGCAATATTTCCAAGGCGTACTTCGCGGAAAACAAACTTTTTTGCCGAATCATTTACTTCGTAATTACTGAAACTGTAACCCATTCTAACAAAAATTCTCCCATTCAAGAACGAGTATCGGAAGATTTTTTGCATACAATGTTGTCTATATTACTTATTGTGTGCAATGAAGGTGTTCATTCAGCAAATTGAAGACATCACTACATTGTACGTCATTGCCGAGACGCGAGTGTGTGACGTCACGGAGTGGACAGTGTCTTACCTTGCATGGCGCGCGCATGTTTGCTTTGTACCTAGCGTTGACGGCGCAACGTGGACAGCTCATTGAATCGTATTAAACACAGTGGAATAAGGATTGCAAGGAAAATTGGAAGCGATGAAAAATTTTTACTTATCTACTGTATATACTCTTTGATGTCCAGCAACACGTTTATATGTTATACGCATTCCTTTCACTCAGCAGTTTTGCGAGACTACCGGTTGACTGATTTTGTTTTTGTGAATTTAGAAGAAGTTTATTTCTCTTTTTTTCGAATTACCTGTCGAATTATACAGAATTTATTCAAACTTCATTGAAGTTGTTATAATTTATCGAATTCCCGCATTTAAAATATTGTGAACCCCATAATTATGCTGGTTACTACCACAGCACCCATAGTCCAGAAAAATCCCTAATCCGGCATCGCTCGAGTCCCAACCGTGCCGGATTAAAGGTGCTCAACTGTACTGACATCTCGCTTGCTGGCAGCATACACTGCATCGCCAAGGACATCGTACTTGTCCTCCTCAATGTCCACTACACATTTTTCTACCCTAAGCAAATTGTCATCGGACCCATCTATTGCGTTCGTGAGGCAGCATTTTTAAAAACCTTAATCACAAATGAATCGATGGCATCCCAGGACTCTTTGATCAAGTGACTTATGAGCGATAACGCCAGTTTCTTAGATGTTCTTTAAGTTGTCAAAGAATGTGGTCCGGAATAAAGCCACTCATTCCACTTTTTACGCAGTATCTGCGTCTTAAACATGCGGTTTCAACTGATATCCATCACCTCCAACTGACTAGTCATCCTTCCAGGAATAATGACGAGATCTGTGCCATTCTCGTACAATATATAATCTTGATGCATGGCATTCAATGGCATCTAAATGCATCTAGAACCAACATACGACATGTACAAACCGCATCTTTGAACCACACACTTTGCAGCCAATCTTTGGTTGAATTTTCATCCATTGAGCCATTTAATTTGCCCGTATGAGCATATTCTGCGGCCATTTAATATTCTTAGGGAGAGTTGCTCTCTTAAATGTTACACAGAAATGTAACATCTTCAAATAATAGAGTAACGTATCTTCCGCTAGTAGATCGGAACCAATCGGAAAGGGACGTACATAAAGGGAGACAAATGGAATACAGACATGGATATTTTTTTCAGCAACAGTACAGCAATTCTGTCATTTATTGACAAATATTTCTGTACACACACATGGAAGTTTTGGAGGGGAAGAACCTGCTACAAATAGATCGTCATACTGAGAAACCAAAGGGGTATGTAAGAGCAAGGGCCATCCATAGGCAGCATAACCGCTTGCGCAGTTATCTTTCAGGTGCTGAACAGCACAGCGGACAATGGTGTAGATTGCCGTTCTCTAAAAGCCGACTGAGTGTTATACATGGTGATAAGTGAATTCTTACACTGCGCTCACTTTAAAGTGTACTGTAAAGTACAGTAAATGTAAGAATAATTCTTATAATGGGTGGTTTTATAATCGGAAAATTATGGTACTAATGCTTTCTCATAGAGATTTGGCGGGACCACTAGCATTTGTTCATTCATCGGAGTCTCTCGTTTAGTGGGAGTTTGTAAGGTAAAGGTTCTACTATATTTAATTTTAGTTTGTCTACAAAAAACCATTCACCATATAAGATCAAGTGCTCATTCTAAGTATCTATAACAGAGTTTACTTCAGTACCATGATAGTATATCACAGTATCATCTGCAAATAAGTGATATTTGCACTTTCTCAAAGCATTTCCTTAATCATTTATATAAAATATAAACAGAAAGGGCCCCAAAAGACTACCTTGGGGCACCCCATGCACAACATCCTCTTTGGCAGAGATCAACTCATCACATTTCACAATTTGACTTCTATCAAGAAGATGGTCTTCCAGCCATTTAACTGCAACTTCCCAAAACCATACATTTCCAGCTTCTTTATTAATCTCTCCTATCAACTGTTTCAAAAGCTCTTTTTAGATCTAAAAACACCACACCAACCATTTCACCACTATCTACACTTTCCTTCCAGTCATGTATCACATGCTGGAGAGCACTTTCAGAGCTATAGACAGTTCGAAAACCAGATTGATACTCTAATAAAATATTGTGTTTTACAATTAACTCTACCATTTGATTATACACTACTTTTTACACGATCTTACTTATTGCACTTAAAATATTTATAGGTCTAAATTCCTCCATATTCTTTGTCCCTGATATTTACCTAATTGGGAAAACGGTTGTTCTTTTCCATTTTTTTGGAACAACCCTCATTTCCAAGGATGTATTCACTATGTTAATTATTTGTTCTCCCATAACATCAAAATACAATTTCAGAAAGGAAGAAATTACCTATGGTAAATGGGAACAGTATGATGGGTTTGTATGTCTGCTTAGAAATCAAAACTCCAGTATTACTAAAAGATAAAGCATTCTCTATCCTGAAGGAAAAGATCTACCTGGATTATAAGAGTTCACCACCTACTCCTTTGCTTTTGCTTGACAATGCAAACATTCTCCACACAATGGGCAGCAAAAGAACAGGAGTGTCACAGCTGTAGCAATGATAAAATTCCAACAAGTGGAAGATTGGGAATTTAGCAAGTTTACTCACATTAATTATGACCACTTTTGGCTTCCCAGCTAATGCTTCACAGTTGGCAAGAGACGTCCAAACATCATCCACAGTGAAACATTCATCGTATGCATACAAACATCCTCTATTCAGGCCATGGGTTGATATGACAATCATAATGCAATCACAGGAGGCCAGTGTGTCCCTATCTTGAAGAACTGTAACACATGACAAGAGCACAAAACAATAAATATCATTCGTGATGACTGACTTACCTAAGTATGAAGTATAAAAAACTTCAAGAGAACCTTATAAGAGAATGTAACAGACAAAAACCCCAAGAAAAGGTGGCTATTCTGTTGAGTAATGCAGCAAAAGTGAATAAAAGGGCCTTCAAGTGTTTTTAACGCCATAAGCTCAAACATTTTTCAAGAGACTGCCCAATAAAGATGTAATAAAAAAATGAAAAAAGAATTTTTAAGCATCCTTTCCAAAAAACAATACTAAATAATATAAAAAATAAATAGCTTAACATCATACTAAAACTTACTTTGGGTCCTCCAAAAGTAAGCGTGTCAGCCCACCGGCATGTGTTGTTGAGTGGAAGTTGATACACAGTTTGGATTTACCATTAAATAAATTGAATTGAAGAACCAAGCCAGGTCATAATAACAGCAAAAATAATGTCGTTCAAAACAAGAATGATGATTTTTAATAAATTATAATTACAATTGATTTTATCATATGCAATCTGTGTTTTTTTACCCTTTCACGCTCAGTCCATGCAATGAAAAATTCTACCCTTGACATGAGTGTCGTGAACATAATCCTCCGCATCGAACTCTCTCGCGACAAGGAATCGCACAGGCACCAATGCTTCTCCTTGTCGTGGAGCACAAGTCAGCGGGACGCCAGACACGTTCCTCCAACATGTGGCGGAGGCAATCACGACCCTTGTCTCAGTACCATCTCCACTCATGGCCCATGGCCAACTGTGTATTGGCTTAACAAAATTGGGATTAACGATTAACTTTAACCGAGACAGGTTTCGTTAGCTTTTCAACTTATTAGTTATTTTTTTAATAGCCGTAACATGTAACTTTTAATAGATAACACTTTTGCTAACGATTAAATTATTTGTTACTACCTTAATGCTACGTGCAATCCTTATGTTTCGCTTTGACTTTACCAATTTTAAATGGAACTTTATCTTTATCGATAACAAATGTCTTGTATAATGAACACTCAAGACATTTTCTGAGCTTATATTTTTCAAGCATTCAACATATTGTCTTAGTAAATCCACAACGTAAAAAAAATGGACCATGGACATAGTCCGGTGTGCCACAATATGGGGTGCCTAGTTACCACAGGGACTTTCTTTTGCTTGCTTGTATTCCGCTCAGCCACAAAGGCATGTTGGCTTGCTGTTCATGCGCGGCAAAATCTACATCGTTTACTAACGACTTTTGTCGGCCTCCGTTGAAAAATCTGAGGCGTGTAAGCACGGTTGCATTTGTAGCGAATGGGAGAAATGCCAAATTTTACCATTCATAATGTTGCTGGAGTTTATTTGCTATGCCTTCTCAATGATGAAATTTAAAACATGAATAACAAATTTTTCTCATCTAAACGCAAGACCTGACGTCTTCCTCTCCAGAAGAGCGAAAGAGTGTCACAATTTCATAACATTTCAATGCATACATACGATGTGTAGGGATTTTGAGGCCAGAATTTCAGTACGCATGAAGATACTTTTTCAACGATGGAAACATGATGCTGAAACTTCACATGCGGCATAGTTATTCCCACAAGCCCGGGCAGAGAGTTTCGCCAGGTCATTACAAAGAACTGTTAACAATTAGTCAATTCAGACTCGAGTGATTGCCCTTCCGATTGCTAGTGGTAACGCTAAGCTGCCGCTACCTGAGGGGAAGAGGGACACATTTCGCCCACCACACAGTCAAATTGGAAATGGGGTTGGGGCTAGGGACGGGAAAAGGGAGTGGGTGGAGAATGGGTGGAGCCAAGGCCAGGCCGGGAAGCTGGTTGGGGAGGGAGGATTAACCGGAAATTGTGCCGGACCCCCTGTTGGATGAGTGACCTTCAGAGGGACAATAGAGGCATGAGATGTTGGGGAGGGGTGCAAGTGAAGAAGAAAAGTCCTTATCTTTCGTTCCTTCCCTTTCACCCCTCCTCGACCTCTCATGCTCTCTCAGACTCCTTTCAAAGTGCAGTAACCCAGTGGGAGTTCTGTACCCTCAACCCAGTTAAATAACTTATCCAAAGGTTCCATGTATATATTTCAGTTGTCAAGCTCTTGGGCCCAGTACGTGTGGCAAAGCTTCCTGTTATATAATGCAGTGTCATGCATAGCCGAATGAAAGCTGTTATTTATGTGACAGAGTTCCTAATAAAGTATTTTTTGTTCCTGTGGGGACCAGGACTAAGGTTCATTATTTCGTAATATCATTTCTTTACCATACATTTAGATACCCCTATCGTTGGGACCAATGATTTGGTTCGTAAGAACGAAAACGTCGTATAAACATTGTTTGTAATAAGGAGAGTCTACTGAATTATCTCAAGTGAATGAAAATTTTTAGCCAAGTACTGGAAATAATATAATTCAAGGAAATAAGCTACACAATGACAAGACCACAACAAAAAGCGTGGGTCGCTTTTTCATATTCGATATCAACATAAATTCATTAAATATGAAGATTTAGGTGTTCAATGGAATAGAGAGCTTCAATATACTATTTCTAGAAGATCTTTAAATGAACTTAAGTTAAGGAGCAAAATTTAAATGAGGTCGCGCCCCATGCTTTTTGTTGTGGTCTTATCATTGTGTGGCTAATTTCCTTGAATTGAATTTAATTATTTCCAGTACTAGGCTAAATTTTCATCAATTTGAAAAAATAAAATTTATTCTTTTTTAGTGCAATGTTAAGATATTTCTTTTTTTAGATTCTTTTAAAATTTATTTAGAAAAGCATGCTTAAAATTTTTTTTTATTTTGTACTTTTTAGTCCTAGTTAATAAAATGTTTGCAAAACAACTTGTTGTTTTTTTAAACATTTTATTAACTAGGACTGTTAACTAGAAAAAAAAATTGCCAAGTTGTGGGCTCAATGCGACAACTCTGATTGACGAACAGGACGAGAGTCAGATGCTTTACCACTATTCTAACTCCATTCATATTTTTGAGTGAATGAAGTGGTAACTATGTAGGGTAAAATGAAGTGGTAACCATGGACCAATGGATCCATGGAAAAAGGCATTAAAGAAAAGCATGTAAAAATGGAATCAGCAACATCAAGGATCATCATTCAAAGGGAAAAAGTGAACAAAATAAAGGAAAAAATAAGGCAGTTCACAGCGAAAGTTATAATTTTTCTCTATTGAGTGCCATATCAGTCATGCTGCACAAAGGTGATAGATATGTTGACTCTAGAGCCACCACTCATCTGTCCAGAAGTAGAGAGAGCATAACAAATAATGTCTGGGATGTGGTGCAAAGGGAAGTTACCATCGCCAAAAATAAAAAAAATTGCAAACTTCAGGGACCAGCTGCCAGTCTGCTGGCTTATGAATGCTTTCTTCAGGGATGACAACCTTTAATGATTCATAAACAAAATTAAGGAATAAAATATGCAGGCTAATCAAATTATACGTATTTGAATAACACTTTTGAAGCCTACTACGACACCATTACAATTTTCACCATGTCTAACGCATTTTGGCTTCAATAATTGCAGTAAATTCCTAGAAACTCAGAAAGATGTAAATGTGCATTTTATCACCAGTACTGGAGGACTGAGCCTAGCTCGGATTACAGAATGTTTTTATTATCAAAATAAAAAAATCAAATTAAAATTCATTTAATTTTATGTATTTTAACCTTTTCTATATTTTACCATGAATAAAAAATGTCATTATTAATGACTGAAATTTACAAAAAAAAATTTTAATCCATAGTATCAAAACCTGAATTGTTTCAATGAATTTATAAAGTGAAGTTCCCCAAGGTACCCTTTACTTTCTCTGTGAGGGAAAAGTTCCTGCATTGATGTGATCAGTAATACATATCTGCAACAAAAGAGCATGAAGAACTTATGAAGAATTTATCCATTATTTCTCATGATCTATCTCATTGATGAAAGTCAAAACTTTCTAGGATGGAACTTTATTACTCATAAACAGGTATGTAAATATACACACATTAACATACGAAAAATAATTCAAAAAATTTTGTAATGTGTTTTGGGCAGTAGTACTAGTAGTACTGACACCAAAATCAACTAATTCACCTGAGAAATACACAAGAGTACAAAACCTGGATTGTTTCAATGAATTTATAAAGTGTAGTTCCCCAAGATACACCTCATTTTCTCCGTGAGTGATGACTTCCACAAAATAAAACCTGTAACTGTTCCCGATTTTTTCCATCACATCTCTCCTCCTATGGCATTTAACACCATGTCAGTTGTTCCCCTAGGCTATTTAGGCTGTACAAAAGGGCACTCAGGATTCTGATGGGTACTAACAAATATACCAGTTATAGGCAGTTTTTTAAGGAGCTAAACATTTTGACTCTTCCTTGTATTTATATTTATTATGCTATTGTATATGTCAAGGAGCAGCACCAAACCTTGGGTCAGATAGTTAATAATGATGTGCACATGTACAACACCAGGGGAAGCAGGGATTTCAGAACTGTGTCACACTCCTTTTCTTTGTTTGCTAAAGGGCCATCGTATGTTGATTGTAAATTCTATAACCACTTGCCTGCCAATATCAAAGGTGTGCACTACCTCCCAGCATTTAAAGCTATACTAAAAAGGTATTTACTCTCTGATGCTTTCCATTCTGTTAGAGAATTTCTGGCTATGTGTTGTAGGTATTTTTATGACTTGTCCTATACATGTACTATTGTCCTGGGATCAATAAATTTATTATTATTATTTCTTTTTTTTTACTTCTGTAACTTTCCCCTCCAAGTCCCCGGCTAACATCGGGTTTCGTTGCCGTCATAATGGCCGAGAATTCGAGAGGGGCGGTGCAGAGTTCGTAGCCACTTCCGATTAACCCATCGGATCAGTGGCTATGCTGCGTTCGGATCGTGCGCACGAAGCAGACGGAGCGACCCCAAGAGGACGGCCTTCTGCATGTGGGCTGCAAGTGATTCTGCCTGTGCCACGCAAGCAGGAATACACTTGATGCTCTGTATCAGCGAGCCCTTAATTCCACCGAGCACACCTATGACTAGGACTACTAGTTTTACAGAGTGTCCCGGGTACATCTGCCGAAGTTCAAACAGCAGGTATTGATATTTCGTCCGTTTTTCCGCCTCTTTCGAGTCCAAGTTCCAATCGGCCGGAGCCGAAAACTCAATTACGAACATGGAACGAGATAGGCGGTCGAGGACAACGATGTCAGGCTTGTTCGCCTCCAACTGCCTGGTGGTGGGGAATGAGTAATTCCACCAATTTTTATTTTGTCGTTCTCCACGACGGACTCAATATCTCCAGGGGCATAGGGCAGCACATGTACGACGCCGATTAATGATGTCGGAGGTGGAAATACAACACCCGCAGAGCTGCATTGTGCCGAGCTAATTACGCTGACTGCGCGTAATAACTGCAGCCGGAGAGAAGATGACTCAAAGTCTCCGGCTTGGCTCGGCACGCTCTGCATCTCGTGTCCGCCACCTCCGCCTTGAATATAATTCGGCAGTACACGAGAGTGTTGATGACACCATCCTGGCACGCGAGAACGAAACCCTCTGTTTGGACCTGAGACCCGCGGAACGAAGGAAGGCAAACATCAGCTCCTTCGATAGCCCATGTTTTTCCATGTTTCGGAAGATACATCCATGCATGGGCTTATCCATGCAGCCGGAGAGAAGGTGACTCAAAGTTCGTAGGCTTGTTCGCCTCCAACTGCCTGGTGGTGGGGAATGAGTAATTCCACCAGATTTTTATTTTGTCGTTTTGTCGTATTATTATTATTATTATTATGTAATTTCCAACTCAATGAGCCAAATAAAGTAGGCCACACACACACACACACACACAGCAAATATATAAAAATAAGAATTATAATCATACTTACTATTGTGGAGCTTTTCTTTGAATTCTGACTGCCTCATGATCCCGTCATTAATACAGAATTCTGATTTAAAATTCAATGCTTCGAAAAATTGCTCTAGAATGTTTTTATCAGACTGCAGAGGTTTTAATCCAGTGCTTGCCTCAAATTTCTCAAAAAGAAAAGCATAGGCCAAATTTTTCTTTCCTGTTGGCATAGAGTACTTGCTGATTGTAACATCAGTTGGCCTGTTTTAAAAAAGAAAATAAATTTTTTAGATGAATTTCAATATAGGAAAAACAGTAAAACCCGTCTAAACCACTCTGCCATGGTTTTTGACATACAGCAGGTCTTAGTTTGTCCCTCAAAATTATCATTTCATTTTTCTCTTTTACAGGATAGTGTAGAACTTATTTTGAGCCAAAATTTTGATAAAATAAGTGTCATCCATAAAGCAGGGTCTTACTAGTGTTGTTCAGATCAAAGAGTTGAGTCCCATCAAAACTTTTGTTGGTATCAATGTGAGTATATTGTTGAAACATTGAAGGAGTTTGATATGCTACATTGTAAGGGAGCATGTACACCCTGTGAAGTAGACTTGTCAAAACCTGGGTATGATGGAGATCCTTCTAATGATGGTACTTATTGTAAAGCCATAAGTAGACTCTTTCATATATTCACTCTCTTTTGCTACTAGTTACCTAAGTAAATATTGTAAGAATCCTATCCAAGAGAATTGGGCAGCAGTCAAGTGTTTTCAGATATTTGAAGAAAACCGTAAATCTGTAATTGACCTTCTCTTAAGATCAAGACCTAAAAATATCTGTCTACTGTGATGCTGGTTGGGCTAATGATATTGAAGATTCTAAGTCTGTTGTAGGATATGTGATATTGATGTGTAATGTAGCCATTATGTGGGGCAGTAGAAAGCAAGATGTCATAGCTACTAGTTCAATGCTTGCATGAGTGCAATGAGTATTATTCCATTTTTGAGGCATGCAAAAATGTGGTTAGGTTAAGAGATCTCCTTTTTGAGTTGGGTCACCGCGTGGACAAACCAATTGTTATTTACACTGAAAATCAGGGTGCAAATGTAATGACCGAGTCTATTAAGGTGAATAGGACAAATAGGATTGTCGAATGCGCTATCATTATGTCAGATAATGTGTTGCTAAGGAGGAGGTTGAAGTTACCTATGTAACTACTGATGATAATATAGCAATGTACCAAGGGTTTGGGCTTGTACTAATAATAAATTTTTTGTACCATTAGCCATAAATATATGATTGTCTTCATAATACTGATTCAATTTTAAATTTTGCACTGTCCAAGGGATTTATTTTCTTGGGAAAAGTTTTTTTTTGGTATTTTTATTATGCTAATGATCATTATTCTGTGCGTGCCTTTATAATTAGTGTTGCTACAAATGATAATTTTTTAGGAGAGGTGTTGTACTTGGTATGACTAAGCGAAAAATGAAACATTTGTAAGTTGGCTAGACTACAGGCCATTTGGTATGTGCACCTAAGTTTTATTTCCGATCAAGAAGATATCTACAAGTATTCCCCCCCCCCCCAAAAAACAGTAATTTATGTTTATTTGTCCAAGGATTTGAGATATGCATAGCATATACAAATATAGGAGATGCCAAGATATACAGGCGAAATACTTAATTATATGTGCATGCATATATATTATCACAGGCAATAATTACATATTTAGAAATTCATTTACTGAATAAAACAGACTTAAGTGAAACAGTGCAGAAAGTTTAGCAAGTTTTTCTTGAAGAGGGACATCTTAGTAACTTGCTTCAATCCTGGTGGTAGCTTATAAAAGAGTATCAATCCCATAGATTTTGGGCCAAAAGCTGCATTATGGGTTCTTACAAACTGTTGATGCAGATCTTTACAGGATCTTATGTAGTGAAAGTGGTACGAATTATTGGTTGGATATTGTGAAACATTGTTTTTTGTGAACATTATGGTGATATAAAATGTAAATACAAGGAATTGGTAGGATATGCAGCTTCTTAAATAGAGGGTGATATGTTGAGTTGTAAGAAACATTGCCTATATAAGTCTTATAACCTTTATCTGTATGCATAAACCTACATCCATACAGTTATAATATGAGAATGATTTAAAAAGAAGAAGGAAAGTTTCTTCACAGAGATTATGCAGAATTTATCTCAACATGGACTCCAAAAAGTTCATTGTTTACCAAGACCATTGTTTTCAGTAGGTTGATGATTAAGCAAAAGTGAGCTCATGCAGGAAGAGAAGGATATATAGATTCTTCCTGCCATAAGGAGAAATACTGATTTACAATGCCTTTCATGATGCTGGTGCTGAGTCTTAACACGCTCAGGTGGCCATGTCAGAGAGTCATCCCACACAGCACACGCAAAATTTATATGGTATAAACGATGAATAAATCAACTGGTGTAAATCATAAATAATATTCCATCAAATATGTGTGTATTATTTGAATATTATGCAAATAATATGAAACTACTCGATCGTATAAGACTGCGAATAAAGTAGGCATAATATATTATGCCTACTTTATTCGCAGTCTTATACGTATAAGTGCGTACATGTGGAATATATTCAATATTAAAGAGCATAAAATATTCATGATGTTTAATTCCCATCGAATAATCATGTCTTTATTCTGATGAGCAACAGATTGAATATTCATATGATTATATGTGCATAATATTAAAATTTTATGCAACATTTCTTCCTTAACACTTTCAGGACCACCCCATATATGCATATCTTTCCTCAGGGGCCAACACAAAATTTTTTAATATGGTATACATATACACTTCTACTATACGTTAGTTGCTATTTTTAGACATTTGACGCAAATCTGAAATGATTGGACAAAAAAAAATGTTGGACGCATACGCTGCGTCGTCGGGTAGCAGCGCCTTCTTCCTTCATCCGTGACGTCATCACTCGCGCCTCAATAATGGGTTCGGATGTTCTTTACTCGGAAATTATCAGGTTTTTATGTTTATTTTAACTTTTTATCCAAAAGGATTAATGTCCCTACTAATATATATGTATAGACGAGCACGATAGGCACACAAAAAAGCGAGATACGCACACTTACATCGCGAATATTTCGATGTTTTCAACAGTCTTCAGCGGCGACTATGGTAGGTATGCCTTTTTCGTCTGCGCTAGAGAAAACTGAGCGGGGGATGGAGAGACGATACATTGTCCCTTTTACGACAGGGCTGGTCGGAGGATTAGCCCAATGGAGGGACATTCGGGTGTGGGGGGGAGTTTTGTCTCGGCGGAAGGAAGAGTAAAGGAAATAGAGGGAAATTCCGAAGACCAGCGGGGGAGGGCAAATTTTGAAGGCTAGTGAACTTTTTTCAAACCTTGGGCCAAGTGTGCGCCCAGAGCGAATATCTTTGCTAACTCCTTTTTTCCTGACCTGTAGAGAGATGGCGTTGGGTAGGTGGGGAGGGGAGAGGGGGGGGAGAGTGCAAAATGGAGAGTAAGAAGCGGTCGTCAAATTTGGTTTCGTGTTCTCGTGCGAGAGTGGGAACTGGGAGGGGGAAGAAGAAGAGTCATTGCATGTACACCAGAGGCTATAATCCTAATGTTGAGAGATTTTGCGCATTTACCGATGTGAAATGCGGGACAAAGGTTGCATTGAAGGACGTAGACAATATTTGGAAATATTTTTGGTGTAAAACATGTATATAAATGCATACTTTCATAAAATAGATTGCTTTGTAAGAGTATATAAGAATATTTATAGTTATTTCATTTATTAAAATTGAAAAGCTATAATATACCGTATAAATAAACAAACTTGTCATGGAATAGTAAACAATTTATTTTTTCGAATTATAAAAATATAAAACACTAGTAAATAATCTTATAATACATAAAAGTTGTGCATGAAAATTTGATGCAATAATAATCAATAAATAAAAAAATCCTCTAATATTTGTGATGAAGGCGGAAGCAATCTTCCAGGCAGAGGCCGGGTTGTTTCGGGCAGTCTGGGCAAAAATAATTTGTGTCCTTCCTCAGCCCTTTTGAGTCAGGGTTTCTTGGTACCATGGATGGGAGGTGGATTTTTGATTTTCGAGGTGGTGGAGGTGGAAGTGGAGTTTGGAGACGGGAAGCTAAGAGGGATTTTATAATTTCTAAACGAAAGTCGTAGTAGCTGGTTTTATGATCACGGTTGTACAATTATACGAGTTTAAAAGAATCGAATGAAAATATGAATGCCTACCTCTTTGTACCACCAGAGAGTTTTTCTTTCGATTGGGTAATAGGCCAACATATGGTCTTGTTGATCTATTCCCCCCATCGACTTATTGTACTCGACGACGATTTTCGGTTTCGTTGTTTTTTCACACCTGCGGTTTTCGACTTCTACCATGGAAGCACCGTGTTCAGAAGATATAATCAGAGCTTCCCTTCGATCCTTCCATTTCATAACACATACCTTCTTCAGATTACCTATGCACTTCTTCCCCCATCTTCACCTTCTTAGTTATAACCTCCGCCGGGTTATTCCTCCGGGTTGAACGAAGGGTTCCAGTGCAATAGCTATTCTGGGAAAGAAGGTATTTGGCCAGGTCCACCGAGTTGTAAAAATTGTCCATGTGGACTGAATGCCCTACTCCCAGTTTTTCCATCGTCAACTTCTTGACGACACTGGTGACATGACCAGGCCCCCAATATCCTTATCTCCACTCACTGCATACACCATGAATTTTAGGACCAAACCATTGGGCTCAGTCAACATATACAGCTTTATGCCATATTTGTGACATTTGCCTTGGATGTACTACCTAAAAATCAATCGACCCCGCCATAAAATCATCGACTCATCGATTGATAATTCTCTAATCGGAGAAAAAATGCTTTCCATTGTTCCGTTGAAGAAATCAATGATAGGATTTACTCCCCGGAGTCTATCACTCGACTCGTCTTCATTTACTTTGGAGAAATGCAGGGCTCTCAAAATACGTATAAAGCGGTTACGGGACATACAATGACTGAAGAGTGGAATGTTGAAGAGGACATCTTTCCTCCTGTAGTCCTTCAGTCTATTCAGTTGGATGGTACCCACATGGAACAGAAGGCCGAGAAAAATTTTGATTTCCTCCTCTGTCACAGGATTCCACGGCAAAACTCTTTTTCCCTTACGGGATTAGAAAACAACGCTTCCGTACTCATTCGTCGAGGACACAACAAGGTCGAAAAACTCCACGGTGGCAATCATAAAAAAAGCTCATGGGATTGGCAGTTTCGGGTGCATGCTGAAGGCCAGGGAATCCTCGGAAAGGAATTTGTGGTCGAGGTGGGAATGGGGGTTGCTCCGACCAGATGGGTGTAAATGAGGGTGCAGGATGTGGGAGGGGTTGAGAAAGGCCAGGGTGAGAAGTAAAGGGTTGGGAAGGACCCTGTGAATTTTCCCGACTAACCGCGCCAGCCTCTGCCTGATCTTCTTCATCGCTTCCTTCTTCTCCGGACTCGCCATCGCTGGAATCGGAGTAGGCCAGTTCCTCGTACTCCTCAACCGACGACCACTCGTCCATCACCTTTGATATGTCCTCCAGCAAAAGTTTTTCTTGGGCTGCTTTCCACGGCCTCTTTATGCCAGCTCCAGGATTAGACATATCTCTGAAAAATGTTCGAGATATTACTATGTGTACACAAATCATTGGTAAACGTACAAAATTTCATGAAATTCACGACGGCAAAATTATTTGTCTGAAATTTACTGTTACTTCCACATCAAAAATAGTTGTATACAAAATGCATACAGTGCAGCAGCAGAAAATTACTGAAAGGTTATGCGAGCAACACGCATTTTGTGTAGCCGGTAATAGACGATAGAAAAAAAGACACCCAAACGACCCCGAAAGCTTCAACAATGCGTATCGTCTGTTATTGTACATTTTGAGTACTTTAGAAAAAAATATTTAGGCACTTTCGGACGAGCAATGGACACTCAAAAATTGTTATAGTCACTAAAATACTCTCACACCGAAGTAAAATTTTTTTCGACAAATTTTAAGCTAACTGGGACTATTTCCAGTTCAAAGTTTAAAAGTTCCACTTTTACGGAGACACCCGCAATGCACAAATTTGCTAATGTCCACAGAGAAAAAATCATCTGCCTATCAAGGCGGTCCCGGTCAAGGCGGATGATTTTTTTCTCTGTGGAAATTTCCACAAAATTGTTTTTCGTAAAAATCTCTCTAAAGGACTATAAATCTCTATAAATTTCCACAAATTCTATAGATCAAAACGGAACTAATCCTTTGAAATAAATTCCCCGCTTTTGCTACATTTTTGTTACCGTGCAGATAGTCATCATCACTCATCTAAATACGTCAAATTTAGCATCTAATAATCATCGAGTTGTTTAAATATATATAAAAGTACACTTACATTAGGCGTGATGTATATTCTTCGGAATGAAGGTCCTTCGGTTCGGAAGGTAAGTTGAGAGCAGACTGCAACATGAGGAAAATATGTTAGCGTGGAGGAGAAAATAGCGAAAGAATATTATAATGCATGCTACAAAATATTAAAATTATTTAAGATATTACCTTGATTATCCAATTTTTTTCGCCTAAAAAGCTTTCTTCTAAATAAAACAAGCTGAGGAACCTAAAAAAATGAACAGTTATCGCTGAATAAGGTATTCAATAACTGTAAAAGAAATCAAACTTAATAACAGAATAAAGAAAACTTTACACTTACCGTAAGTTGAGTGGCGCGAGAAAAAAAAAACTAGGAAAAAAAACGAGAGGCCAATGCGTTTTCTTCGAAGTTTGAGCTTTCCCTGAGGCCCACTGCAATTTTCAGCACTTTCCCGGCTCACCGCATGCTGTGGGATACCGTTATAAACTGAGAGCGCTCGGACGCACACGCTGCGTCGCCGGGCCCTGGCGGGCGCACGCCAGGACGCAGCGTATGCGTCCTCGGTCCTGAACGTGTTAATGCACTACACTAAATCCTTAGTAGTTCCACGGCTCTCCGGGAAGTACTGTGATAGCATGGTGTATTGTGATAATACAGTACCTCTAGTGTATTGGTAAGAAAAGAAATACATATCTAAAATTCCGGAACACGCCGTACTTCATTGCAAGATCTTGGAAGATAAATGGTAAGAAATTTTTTCCCTTCACTCTTATATTTTTATTCAGCATTATCTTAAAAAATTCCCCTTTTTTTAATAACATTATAAACTAGTTGCAATTAAGTAGGGGTGCTTGCTAATCTTTTTTCATGTTTTTTACATTTTTGCAGCGTGAATTCCATTTGCCCTTACAGACTTCAGCTTGTATAAATTCATACTATTTCAAATCTATTGGCCACATATCACCACGTCTTTGATTTTACAGTCAGTAACTTATGACCATACTTTTGATTAAAATCTTATGGGACTTCCCTGACAATTATCCAATCAATTTTTTTGTGGGGGATACCCTCATGGTATCTTTGCTATAATGTTTTGTGTTTTTTATATTCAATATCACATAAGTTTCCTCTACTTAGTTTTGTAACATTTTAAACATGACTAGGGAGACAATGCCACATTAATTTTCCTTTTCCCTTTCAGGTTGCATTTGTCCTTGAATTAAATCAAGGATCTGTCGAAGTGGGTTAGGAAAAGCTTAGAGAGGAGTGTGACAAACAACCTGGCAATGCTATCTAATTGGTCCGGGATACAAATTAAATTGCCATTTTAGGCAAGTTTTCCTAATTTACTGGGGGACTTCATGGTAAGTTCTGTTACATTTTACTCGTTAATGGTTGCTACTTATAATTTGATGTTTTTAACTAAATCTAAAAGTCATGAATAACTCTATTTATACTGTCTTAATTTTTACTTCACCTTGCTGTGGTTGAAATTTTTTCAACTCAATTCATGCAACTAGATTTTTATAGATTTGTGTAATTTTAACTCAGTTTTTGATTGTATTTTTTTCGGTGGCTGCAAAGGCAGACCATTGTCTAGTTGAGAAATATGACCCCATCATTTTGAATGAAGAAATTAAGAAATGGCTGAGGAATGCCGGAGGAAGAAAGACTGTGGTAGAAGAAACCCAGACTCTTGTAGATAAATTGTTGAGATCTGTAGACGATTCTCACTATATAAATGTGGATAAAATAATGACTATGTTTTCTCATTTTTTGTTGCTGTGAATTGTATATCAAAACCAAATCAAATAATCTACTGGTTAAGGTGCGCTTTCATGAAAGTACTATTCCAACTGCTCTTAAACAACTGCTAACCCTTATATTCTCACACAATTTCTATCTCCAGATCTATGTAGGCCTTTCTTCCATTTATCGCATCCAAAAATCCTGTTCTCCTTCTTCTTGGGTAGTGTTAGATGCGAAGTGTTTTACGTGCTCTCTTATTTTTGTTTAACTTTGATATCCTTGTCCTAGAGAACATAATCTTTTTATTAATTTGAATATTATTTGCATGTACATGGCATAATTCAGTGCAAAAAGTGGCATATATGTGTATCCTGTAACAATATTAATTGCATATGTATGGCATAATGCCGATCTAAATACAGAAAAATGCCCTACACCCTCTAATTGAGCTCAGAATGGATAATATTTAAATATTATGAACCCAATATACCATTCCATTCATCGTCTAGATTTTGCGTATTATACACATATATTAGGGATTTATGGGGACATTATACCATTTATATTCACAGTCTATGCACATTATATGCACATATTATACCTATGGCATGGCATATAAAATTTGCATAATATTGGAATATTATGTACATATTATTGACTTTGTGCTGTGTGGGATGTATGGACACACTTAAGGCTGCTTCACATGGTACATTTTATTGCACAAACGAATGCAACATGGATTGTCTAACAAATTAATGGAATTAAAGCAGATACTATTTCCAGTTCCATCATTCAGATAATCATACATTTAACTGTTTTACATGGTACTGCTTTAGGAGTGGGGGTTAGAGTTAAATATCAGCAAATTCACCACAGTTCACTTCCTGCAAAAGTCATCACACGAATGCCATACCTATACTGTGGGTGGAGTAATCATAAAATCTTCAGATACAGTACAATATCTTGGAATTACCTTGACTTCTGATATATCATAGGGAACACACATACAAAGCATATGCCGCACAGAATTACTAGGAAAACTAGGTTTTGTTACATGTATGTATAATAGGAAGGTCCTCAGATGAAAAAGTAAAAGAGAGATGCTACTGCACTCTGGTTAGGCAACATCTCAAATACACCATTAACAATTGGGACCCTGGTCATAAATATTTTACAATAAAAATTAATGAAATACAGAGAAAAGCAGCACACTTCGTTAAAAGCTGATATGAGCGAACATATAGTCTCACAACTTTTAGAGGGATTAAGGTAGGAGCCCCTAGAGACTCAGAAGCTACACGCTAGGCTTGGGCTGCTTGAGAAATTCAGAACGTGTGCTTCAGAGCGACACACAGAATATTATCACGACAGTTCACTGCACCTCTAGGTCTGAGAGAAGTGATAAAATAAGAGAGATACATTGCCAAACATAGTTACAAAAACTCACTCTTTCATGCAAAATAAGTTAATACATCTTTACACGGCTGGTGACCTAACACCCCATGCTACGCCCATGCAGTGGCTCGTAGGGTAGTATGTACGAGGCATGTTTTTGAAGTAAGTACTGTTTGGAAATTTTGCCACTGCTGTGCTGCAGACAGCATTTGGCACATGGGCGCTGTGTACCTAAATCTATTAGGAAGACACAGATGCCATCACGACACCATTCAACTGTGTTTACGTTTACGCTGTAATCATCTTTATTTTTTTAAATTTTTAATTTCAGTGAAATTAAATTAATAGTGAAAATTTTAAAAATGGTTAAAGGCTGTGTTTTTATGTTTATATTTAATGTAATTTTTTGATTTTGTATTTCTAATTTGTAATTACATCTTATCACTGCCTATATGAATGGAACATTGTACAAATGCTGGTGGCTCAGTTCAGGTTTCAATCTTGGAGCCCACCTAAAGCTTTTATTTCCATGTTACATTTTTTATTATAATTTCTTAATTTATTATTATATAAATGAAAGTAAATAAATGATATATTATTATATTATTTTCTTAGTGCTAAGGCGTGAAAGTGACTGAAATTCATTGCCAGATCGGTGAAGTTAATGGAAAAACCATTATGAGCAATGGAATGGAACGAAAATGGGTTTAAGCTTTGAAATAATCCAAAACAAAAGGCGTGGCATACTGAGTAAGGGGATCATTTTGTTGACAATGCCCGTCCACACACAGCTAAGCAAACTCAAGATCTCATCGGATCATTTGGATTGGAACAACTTGATCACTCTTCGTAGAGTCTCAATCTAGCGGTGACTACCACCTGTGTTTGTATTTGAAGATGCATCTGTGTGGTCAGCATCACGATGACGATGATGAGGTCAAAACGACCGTGTTGCAGTGATTGTCAAATCAGTCGGCAGACTCTATGAGGATGGGATTCAAAAGCTGGTTCTATGATTCCATAAGTGCCTTAATATTAGTTAAAATTATGCATAAAAGTGGATTAATATGCAGTTTTTCATGTAAAAATAAAACTTTAAAGAAAAGTATCCTTGTTTTGTTTTTATTTCAAAACGGTACTTAATTAAAAAACATGCCTCATAGATGTAGATTTAGATGTAAAATTTTTCTCATGAAAGAGTTCATATATTTGTTTGTACAATCAAATGTATCATGAAAAGCGGCCTTTACAAATCTGGCAATTTGAGATTTCACAACGATAAGTGATGTTTTCATTTTAAGACCAATGTGAGTTCATCATTCAGCATCCTTGAGGCCTTTGAATCCACCAATTAAATTTCTCAGACAACTTTCAAGTGATTCCCTATGTATCAAAAAGTATATACATTTAGTCTATGCCTAATTATGATTGAATACAAATAGGAGAACATTGAATTTCAAAGACATTATGTATTTCTTAGCAAATGTTTTCCATGGCTGTGTTGTATTATCTGATTTCTTTGGTTGGGAATTCCATGGACACCATAGTTTAGTACAGCTTATTTCCCTTTCCACTACCATAAGTTTGCCAAAAATCCAAAAACAATTGGTGCACATCCACATTATATTCATAAAGTTCTCCATTATCTGTCTGTGAAGATATAATCCATTGTTGATCTACCCTGTCTAAAGCCACATTGGTAATCTCCAAGAATCTGCTCCACCAATGGATTTAAGCCACCTAACCAAACTTTTGGTCAAGATTTTATAGACTACACTCAACAGAGCTATGGCATAGTAATTTTAACAGTTGGTTTCATTCTTCATCTTATGAGTTGAGCAAACAATACCCAAACTTCAATCCTTGGGCATCGCTTCTGATTCCCATACTTCCACTATCGATACTTATCCTTACATTTAATGCCTTGAAGTTAAAACTGATGCCTTATATATACTACCAACAAGAAACCTGTATTGTGTGAAATTCACAATGGAAAAATTGATTGCCTGGATTTGGAATCTTACCCAGATCCCTAAATTTTGCACTGAGAGCTCTAACCAGTGAAGCTACCCGCAAAGTAGAAAAACACCTTTAACAGTAAACACCTTTGTGTTCAAAGTTGGGCTTTTCCCTGTGGACTGTAGGGCTTAGCGCTTGCATATGGGTACTTCTGGCATTACATGAACAGTACCTGTGAGGACAACTTGCTCCTTAAAGCCCCCATGATATTCACAGTGGAAGAGGACGCCTGGGTAGCTTAACTGGATAGGGTACTCGGCGCGAAATCGAGGGATCTACTGTTGTTGCAAAAATTATGTAGACTCAAGTTTGGACACTGTTTAAAAATGAACCGTGGTACCCACATGAATGCGAGATACTCCAAATTCTTGCTTGTTTTATTTTACGTTTAACTGTGGTTGCCGATTATTCTTACATTACACTCTCGATTTTTCATTCTGGTGAGAACAAAAAAAGTGCTGGTTTTTTACTGTTTTCGAACGGAGCGTTCTCTTTGACATTGATTTGTGAAGAAGCTTGAAGTTTAATCATAATTAACCTATATTATTGCGTGGGAAAAACATATTGAAATGTATATTTAAACGTTCAGTTCTTTCTATTTTGCCATAAAAAATTTATTAACAAGTTTATGAAACAGCTTTTTCTTGGTTATGAAAAGTAGTAGAAGCAATATCTTTGTCTTGTTTTCAAGCTCTTTTTAGCAGTATTCAATGACAATTACCATCGTAAACTCACATTGCGACATTAATTTTTAACGAGTTAATAAACAACCAAGTATTTTAGGGGGCTCAAGCCAGCGGTAAAGCGGCCGTTTTCGTGAGAGTGGTGGTGAAAGTTTGAGCGCTGTTGCAATTTGCCAGTTGTCGTTCATTGGTCCATGTATTGAAATTTCTTTAGGCACATTGAAGAAATTCAGTGCATCCAGAAAAGGCCCTCATGAGTAAAAGGTGGTGGAAAATGGCTGGATACTAAAAATACAACAATTGCTACCTAAAATAAAATTCATGAAAAGAGTGTGCGCAACGATTGCTTTCTCACATCGAGGCAACTCACAGCGAGGAACGTACGAGTAACGGATTCAGCACGCAACCCACAAATGGCACCAGGGCTCATACTTTACACCACCCCTCAAGCGAAGAAAGCCACCTCATCGCTAGCTCCAGCCCGCTAAAATACTCGCCTTACCTTACCGCCCCGCCTTACCGCTGGCTTGAGCCCGCTAAAATACTCGGTTGTTTATTAACTCGTTAAAAATCGATATCACAATGTGAGTTAACTATGGTAATTGTCATTTAATACTGCTGAAAAGAGCTTCAAAACAAGACCAAGATCTTGCTTCTACTACTTTTCATAACCAAGAAAAAGTTGTTTCATAAATTTGTTAATTACTTTTTTATGACAAAACAGAAAGAACTGAACGTTTAAAGATATATTTCAATATTTTTTTCCCACACAATAATACAGGTTCATTATGATTAAACTTCAAGCTTCTTCACTAATCAATGTCAAAGAGAGCGCTCCGTTCGAAAACGGTAAAAAACCGGCACTTTTTTTGTTCTCACCAGAATAAAAATCGAGAGTGTAATGTAAAAATAATCGGCAAACACAGTTAAACGTAAAATAAAACAAGCTAAAATTTGGTGTAATTCGCATTCATGTGGGTACCACGGTTCATTTTTAACCAGTGTCCAAACTCGAGTCTACATAATTTTTGCATCGACAGTAGGTTCACTTCCCGGTCCAGGCGAATGATTTTTCCACTGAATTTCACACAATTATGTGATCACTAGCAGTTGACTCCGTTGAAGTTACTATGCCGCTAGTTCCGTAGTTTTTTGAAAAAAAAGAAGCCTGTACTTCCTATTACACTGCTCTCTCCACCACTATACATGATAACGTATTTGCCATAGTTTAAGATTCCTTCTCCTTCCCATCTAACTTCTTGAATGGCTGATATTACGATATTATATTTTTCGTCTCTTCCTTGAGACTTTGTAGCACCCCTGGTTTATTCCGAGTTCAAACATTCCATGAAGTAATCTTCATATCCATTTTCCATTCAGTTTTACCTTTTGTAAGTATGGGTCATTTATTGTAATAATCAGTCCGGCTTTCATTGTCTCTGAGCTTCATAACATGAAATATTTCACAATATTATGTCAGTAGCCCTATGCTCAACCCTAACCTTGAGGGCCACGGTATCTCTCTTTTCTGGCCCATCGCCCTTGACCTGTCCGGCTAGGCTGGCCCAACCAGGAGCTCATGCTCCCACCAGCAAAGCTCTCAAGTTATCTCATGCACATAAGCCCCCTCATTACTACAAGATGGGAATTCCAGCAAGGGAGTTTTATGAAACTTACTGACAAATAACCTAAATAAAACCCACCAACACTATAAGTGTTAATAACCATTCATAGAATTATACCCATATAGTCATACATATAATTGCAAGAATCATAAGAAGAGCCCTCCACTATACTACTATATTTATTATTTTTCTTTTTTATTACATTGGCTGACAATCGTATCAAGGAAAATTTGTCGAAGGGGCAAGGGGCAACTTGAGAAGTAAGTCTATATCACAGAGTTCAGTCAGCAGAATAAAGTAAATTTGATACAACAGGACTGCCTCAAAAGGACTTTAGAAACTCAAAAAATAATGCTATATATCTTATTCCACAACTAGATTTAGGATCAAACATTGTGCTCTTCAATGAATTAGCATTTAAAAACAACCGAATCAATGATGCTTTTTTAATGAGATTGCCAGTATGTGAACATGGATCGACTCAAGTCGGAGCATGTCTATAACTTGATGACCTTGTATAATGTGATTTAAGTGATACTTACCCCAAAATAAGTGACTTTGTTAGAGTTGAGCTAAACTTAGGATTCATCTGGTCATCCAATTGATGCATCTGCTGGATGACACCAGTCAGAATTGAGTATATGTCCTGCACCTTTCGTAGTTCAAGGTTTAGAATGTCTGCCACAGACGTTCCTGCTCCACCTAAGAGTTGACGACAATAAATTCCATATTAGTAATTGATTGACAGCCATATCCAGAATAGACTCTCATATATACCTACAAATGAGAAATTAAATACAAATGTTTGCACATTCATTGGGATTCACCTGGATCAATATATGAAATGGGAACATCATATAAATACAATTAGAAATGGTTAAAATTATTGTAATACTAAACTATATTTTATTCACAACAAATGTCCAGTACATATATACAAAAACATCTACTATGCACTAACATACTCTAAAATTAACTATGAATTAATAAGCTGGGGAGGAGCCAACTAAAATTCTCTAAAAAGAGCAGAAAATGCACTTAAGGGTATTGCCCGAGTGATAGCTCGAAAAGGTTGTTTTTAAACTTCCTTCCCCATTTTTAAGACACTAGGTCTATTACCACTTAGGCACCACTAAATATACAAGGTTTTAGGATTAATTTTTACTTGTGGTAATTTGCGAAAAATATTTCAAAAACCACACTCCTATGCACTTAGAAATAATTCTAGTAATGTTTTGCAGAAGCTCTACCTAACTTTACATAAACATTCTTTCATTTGTATCTGGCCGAAGGCATTTAATATGTTACCTACAATCGTTAAGACTGCAAAGAGGTGAAGTGGATTCTTTAGTTGTCTAAAACCACAGCTATTGAATATAGAAAATGTTAACTGAATCTTTTTTTCCTTAAATAAGCTCTTGATTACACTCCAAGTGATTCATACATTTATATCATGCTATGTGGTAAATCTTTAGTTATCAATGTGTATGTACAGTGCAATGTGCGAGAACAGTAAAAAACCAGCACTTTTTTTGTTCTCACCAGAATAAAAAATCGAGTGTGTAATGTAAAAATAATCGGAAAACACAGTTACAACATCCTCACAAACACAAACAAACAAACACAGTTAAACGTCCTCTCTGACAACCTTTCCACCTCCAAAATTTTCCCCCGCTGTCCTTCTCACTTTTAGACGCCCCCCCAACCTCTTTAAAATTACTAAACCACTTTCTAAATCAATCTCCAGCACTTCTAAATCCCTTCCGACGCCTTGCAATCGCCCGCGTTGCAAAACCTGCAGCATCCTTATCACCCAGCCTCTGCCTGATAAATTCCTTGACGTTCATCTTCCTTCCGTCCCCTCACTCTCCAGCGTTTCCCACAATGTTGTTTATACCCTCCTTTGTCAAGTATGCCCTAGCTTTTACATTGGTTTGACCACGACTCCGCTTAACATCCACATGCATGGCCACCACTCTAGTTGCAATGAACCACCTCCAAACTTGGACAATCATATACATCCATACGCAGCCCATGGCACATTAAATGGATGTCCATTGATGTCAGTAGTGTCCATGTTGCGACATTCAATGTATGTCCACTGGACATCATTGCAGTGGCTGGGATATTTTTTTAGACATTTACCAATAAGTGCTAAAAACTGCAATATTGTCACCTATATTTTTGTCAGTCCAAGAAAGAATCATAACTGCTTAGATTAATACCATACAGGGAAAATGTATTCATTGAAATTCAACCCAAAGAAAAAAATTAAATTATCCCATGGGATAAAAAGAATGTGTACTTCTAACTAATATTAACAAACAGCATTTATCATGCAACAATTATTTATCACAGATGGAGAGGATGGAGTGAACAGACCACAGAAAAAATCATGAATTTATTTTATATCCATCTTATACTTAGCCTATGCAACTGAGCCCCAAGGCTATTGAAGCTTGCATTGCATTTGCCAAGTACAGTGAAACTTCATTGCTGAAGTAGTGAAAAAATGATTTTGAAGCTGAAAACCCAAATTTTCAGAAAAAATTGAAGAGCTTTATTTGAGCTATGGATAATAAGCTATTATTTTGCATAGGCATACAAGTATGCTCATTTTTAATAAAAAGTTTTTTTTTAATCTAAGCCGGTATTATACACGCAATTGTGTTAAATATTCATAATAGGTAAAATAGTGCATATCATCACAGTTTTTGAGGAAACTGGATTGAAGTCAGAAGTCAGTCAGTCTTCACTGAATGTATCAATGAAATAGAGCAAAGTACACCCATATTAGGGTAAATTTCCCTTTACACTTGGTTTCAGTGGAACAAAATTAAAGCCCTCTACATTTTTACAAGAGCAGTAACCCCAGTTGATGTGGCAGCAAAAGGATTTTGTGAGATGAAAATTGAGGGGGCCTTGCCTTCTCTGCTGCAAGGCACAACACCCATCCTAGTGGGTGGTGTGTCGAATTTGTTAGGATTCTATTCACTATAAATTATAATATATACTATAATTGACTTATTTTTTCTTGAAAATAATAGTTGGTGAGATTATTCCCATAGCCTTTCCTGACAGTATTTTTTATGTAATGTTCCATCACATGAACTACCATTCATCTGGTCTGTGAACTATCTAGCTTTGATGACCCCACCCATCTTCTTTTATCCCATAGAGCCATCAACCCATAGAGCTGTACTGTTTCTAGCAAATTCAGTAGCATTTGCTAGAAACAGTACAGCTCTATGGGTTGATGATACGAATAAGCCCTTCCTTCAACTTATCATTGTAATCCAAAGCAAGAGGGAGTTCATTAAGGAACTCAATTAAAATACTTTGATAAAGAACTACTATTTTAACAGAATGTAAAACTAATTATTATTTCTCAAAAATAAGAGCTTGAATATCACCCCCAAGGTCTTAAAGGTGAAGGTAGGTCCTTATGCCAGTATCAGTTACTCCAGATGGTCAATACCATCAATACAGCCCAACCCTTCTCCAAAATATCATCATTCAATAAACAAAGTTATGGTAGTCATTCGAAAAGCAGACCAGATCCTTTGAAAACTGGTGCCGGAGGAGGATGCTGAAGAGAAAATGGCCGGACTAAATAAGAAATGATTAAGTGTACTTAGAAGAGTAGAAGAGGAAAGGACCATATGGAACACAATGTAGAAAAGCAGAAAAAGATAATTTGGACACACCCTGAGACATCACGGGTTTGTGAATAATATAATTAAAGGCAAAATAGAGGGAAAATCCCTACAGGAAGACCCAGGAACAAGTTAATGGACCAAATAAAGAGGAAGGTACATAGGAAAAGATACCAGGAGGTAAGGGAACTAGCATTAGATTTGGAAGGGTGTAGGGCTTAAGTCGACTGATCATAGGATTGAATGACCAATGATGATGATAGTTGTCATTAGGAGCTTTCAATTGGTTCTAGTGCACTGGCAACTCCACAACACGACAAGATTTTGCTTCCCATTTATTTTAAACCTTGCACATTTAGTAGTTCACTTCAAAATAGATCGGGAGTATTATAAGCTGCATTCTAAACAAAACAATAACCTGAATAATCACACCAGGCTTGTTGTTACTGATCCAAATTCCACTATATTAAAAAAACATGGAAAATGAAATTTTCTTAAGGTGCTGGACGGTAAAAAGTATGCTTCATTTAAATGTATATGGAACAAATTGGGAAATTTTACAGGAAACTTACAGCTGTGACTATTTTGACATTGAATATAACCATTATCCAACAGGATGATTGATGTTTCGCCAAAGCATATCAATCCTTTCAATGTCATTATAATAATAATAATTCTTTTTTCACAGCAAGCAAACTTTTGCATAGTTTTGTCAACAATAGATACATAAAAAAACAAGTTTACTAGATAAAAAAGATGAACATACACATAATTTCAGAGGTCACTTGAAAGTAACATTTAGACAGAAATCATACATAAACAGATAAATGAAGACATCAATTTTATGATTATATCATTATACAATGATGGACTAATAATAAGTTTGGTACTTCATTAGCAGAAAAAACGGCATTATAAAAGTTTAAGGTAATCTGGGGACTTTTCCTAGCAAAGAGTATAAAATTCATCCGCTGCATATGAAGTTTTCATTTAAAGGAATCCTTTAAGCTTATACATGAACCCATCAGAAGGGGATGCTTTAAAGTACGGAGGGAGCAAGTTAAATTATTTGGCACCCTGGCAGTATGGACCCTCACTGCATAATTTTGACAATCTAGCCTCAATATTTATGTCACACTTTGAGCGTGTATTGTGTTGATGGACATCATAGTTTTGCTCATAAACATGCATACTTTTCCTTAACAAACATCAAATATTACTAAATTGTATATTGAGTTGGGCAGTATCGAAAATACATGTATTTTAAATACATATTTTCGATACTTTTGTATTTAGTATCGAAAATACATTTTAGGTGATGTAATTTGTATTTGAATCGAAAATACATTTTACGAGTATTTTGTATTTTCCAAATACTTAAAATACTTTTCACGTCCCTTATGAATACATATTGTCGGAAATCTGTTTTGTTACATTGGCTTCATCTTTCTCATCCTGAAGAAATTCCTGCCCTTGGTCGGGTTTTGGCTCTACCTTTCTTCCCAACTCATGGCGCTAGAGGGGTAAGAGTGCATTCATACCTAACGCGCTTCGCAAACCGTGTTGCGTGCAGCGCTTGCGCTAAGCTTAGTGTTTCACTTAGTGCCCGTTCAGACCAAATTCTTAGAGAAATGAAGAGGACTGAAGAAGTAAGTTTCGTTAGCCTACAGTATTCACCACATGGTAGTGAGAGAGTGATGGGGTTATCAAAGCTCACAAGAAAAATGCTGCTACTGGAGAGTTCCAACTCCAAACACAGGAAGAGAAAACGCTCATGGGTGCACGAATTTAATACTGAAAGGTTGGAGAATTCTATATCTGTATTGGGACGCTAGAATCTATCCCGAAAAATTCTATAGCTAAGAATGACAAGCGGTACATTTGAAGAACTTCTTAAAAAGCTTTCGGATCACATGAGTGGACAAGGATCCAATTACAGAGAAATTATATCAGCGGAGCAACATTTGGTGTTAACAATAAGGTAGAGTAATTACTATTTCCCACATAATAATACGTAGTTATATCACGGTCTATAATATACAGTCACGACACCATGTATTTTTACCTATCCAGAGCGAGTAGCCAATCAGAGGCACTCCCCCTTCCACTTAAGTTTCCCCCTCCCATGTCCCCTCCATCACAATCCAAGTGGCCAGCCAGCATTGCCAGACCTAAGTAATAAATGCACGCAGGGCGTCAAGCCCAGCTTGAGGTCTAGCCGACTGCTCGGCACGGTGGGTATTTTTCTGTGGCAAAGCAACATTGCCAGTGCTGCAAAATAACTGTGGCAACACTTACTACATTTACCAATGGAACCCAGATCGATATTAACTCAGACCAAATCTGAACATTTTAAGCCTGCCGACTCGGATCGCCTGGTTTATCGATGCGAAATCGATTGAAATATCGATTTGAATCAGTTCATATCGATTTGAAATCTCCGACTGGCAGAGGAAGCAGGCCGAGTCAGCCCTCTTCTCATATCGATCCCACTACTCCATTGTGTTTACCATACCGGGCTGAACCGGCCAAATCAATCTGAGTTTGATTGGTAAATGTAGTGACTGACGGCTGGAGAGCGACGTGATCACCACTGAAGCAGGGCTATATTTGTTTTCTAAATGCATTTTATGCTCATGTGAAAAAAATAATTTTGGAATTGGACATAACTTGGTGATAACTAAAAAAGAAAGATGTATTCTGCAAAAATCTCTTCCCTGACAGAAGTCAGAGACGGACTGAATCCCCACACCCGAGCAACCTGACGGCAGCTTTTGTGGGTAGTAACTGGGACGAGAGGAACGCCTCCACGGACCCCCACCCTTCCCTCTTAATTAATGATTATTACCCCTATTAAAGATATATTACTAGTTCCATCTTGCTAGGGTGGGTTCGATCATACTAAGAAAATTAGGGAGATGGATTGCTGAAGGGATAGGTTCAAGAAAATCTTTCCACATACGATTCAGAACTGGAATGGTAGCAGTCCAGTGGATCGGTAGTGGAAGTGGCAAGGATGGGTAGAATAAATAGATGTTTTCTTTTTCTAGCACAGTTGATTCATTTTGTTACAAATATATCAGTTATCTTTGTCCACATATTTCTTTTTTTGCATGCTCAGAACCTTTGATAGTATTAGTAGTCCTAATGGCATGTTTTCATAGTGAGGAGATGGAATCCTGCATGATTGGGACTTGGTTTAATTACTTTTGATTCTTCATGATTTCATTGTCAATATGTGTGGATTGAGTGTAACTTTTGTTTGTTGGGCATGCATGGTGTGGAGTCGCACCCTTCCACGAGCCATCGTCGTGGCTTGCAGTGTATACCTTTAAGTATTTTATATGTACTGCCTAATGGATTTTGAAAATACTATTTTGTATTTTATATTTTTAGAAATTATGGCAGAGTATTTTGTACCTAAAATACATTGCGGTAAGTATTTTGTATCTATAATACATTTTCATGTATTTTGCCCAACTCTGACTGCATACATAAAGAGCAGCTAGGGGCATAATTTTCCGCTCAAGAAAATTATGGGCATTGACGTGTGTCATTGGTCGAAATTGTATGCTAAATCATAACACATAGATATCAGATACTTTATTATAACAATGAAACCAGGTACTACCTTGAGGTGACCCCGGTAAGTAGTTAGTTGCAGGACTTGCAGGTAACACTCACTTTTATTTGGAAGGTAGGCCTGCAAATTGTGGACAGACTCCCTCATAGCATCTCCAGTATCCATACTTCCAGATTTGGGCCAAGCATTGAACAACGAAGAGTGAATGTCATTTCTGTCATCTTGAATGTTTGCCTGGAGATTTAAAAAGAAATAAAGCTGAGTTTCAGTAAACAGAGAAGGGATTTTAGGGCGATGGTAATTTAAGTTTGATTTTACATTCATTTCAAGGAACCCAACATTAACTATATTTAAGATGGTTCTCAGATCCCTCGGACCAGCTCAGCTGGTTGTGATAAACAACAGGATTTGGTCTGATCAATCTTAAAGTTCTGTATAAGGAAAATATGGTAATTCTTTTCCTCAGGCTTTTCTGTCAAATGAGGGAAGTAATGGGCCAAAACCCAGTCATGAGACTAGTCCGCCATTGTTGGTTGATGACCGCCTTGTGAGGTTCACGCTGGAAATCTGAGTCTTTTCTTGAAATCAAGTCATTTTTAGACACTACCGTGCCACAGGGACCACAGTGACTAAGGTTGTTCCATGCAACCTTCATGGAAATAAATACCTACTATTATATCATAGCATGTACAACTCTCCCCTCCCCATGAAGATGATGGAGTTGACTATACTTTCCTCATACTAAACATTATTCGATCTGATAAGCAAGCCAGTCTGGGATGTGAAAACTAATTGTTGGCATAATCATTCTTCTCATGGTTTGTCAATGGGAAACAAAATATAAATGATATCAGTCATAATTAAGATTTCTTTTGGAAGGGATGAGAAGAGAAAGCATGAACCATGATGACAACTGAAAGAATCTAGAAAATTCAAAACTATTCGGATTACTAATCGAAGTTATATTTCAATATTGATACATTCCATCAGTGTGAGAGAGGATTGGTGAACCTGGCAATCTGATTCATCATGCTTCTGCACTTTCCAATCCATCTATGATCGATTCATAAACACAGTGACATCCACTCTGCATTAATGGGAATGGGAATTTTGGAATGGGGAAAATGGGGCCAAAATTGGCATCTGGGGGTTCATTCCATAACATTGACACCAAATGCAATTTGCCGAACGACGTCATCATGGTATCAGCAACTTGAAATGCCATTGCCATGCCATGCCAGCTGATTGTCAAATCTCAAGTTGTTAGGCTAAAGTCTACACATTGAACCAAGACTGTAATTCAGCAAAAGTGGTTGGTTATACCGTTGGCTCTCGGCCAATGGTATTGAATAATAGCACTTGGTCATCACTTACAAAACACTTGCATTGGCATAAAACTGTAGATAAACATCATGCATCCTTTCATGAAATGCATCAATTATAATGAATATTTACCTGAATAAAGAATAACTTAGGGCAGGTGAGTGCGGTAAAATATTCCCAAACGGTGAAAATTTCAGAAGAATTATCTTGCCCATCCTCCAGCTTTTCTTTATGCTTAGGAACTATGAAGTACATAAAGAGGCAGCTTATATCCGCACACTCCTTGATTACTGTAATGAGAGAGATATTATGTACACTTGAAGAAGTATCACAAGACTTGAGGGACAAAAGCAGATAATTAAAACAGATATTATGAATGTGCTCTACATTAGCAGTGACCATTGCAGCTGAAAAGCAAAAGAGACTGGACAATGAAGACGTGCTGTTACCGAAGACAGATGAAGATGTGGGTGATAAAGCAGCCTATTGAAAACCATTAAGGAAGGAAAAAAATGGGATTAATAACAGAGGAAGAATAAGATTGGTATGCATCAGGAAAATTATGAAAGACAGGCAAGTGAAGGGTTATGTAGGATTTCCATCTAGTTTGCATAAAATCCCCCTCAAAATTCGCCTTGAAGGACGATGGCTTGGGGGTGTAACTGGCTAACACACCTGACCTGCTATTGGGTGATCCAGGTTTGAATCCTGGTCAAGTCAAATGATTTTTTTCATGACGAATTTCAACCCAGGAGGAATGAAACGGTTGATTTGTAGGAGAGTGGAGTGAAAAGGAATAGCAAACAAAACTTAGGATTAATGACAACCGTGGGGAAGATGGTATTACATATTTTTCATATTTCATTTAATCATCTCAGGACAAGTTGTAAGCATGTATAAGACAAGACAAGACTATTTTTTTTGGCAAGATGGCCGCCAATAATGTTCGACTGTGTGCATCGTGCTCTGTAATTCTCAATGAAAAAAGTGATATTCTCATTTGTGAGTTCAATTGCCTCAATGGCATCTGGAATGTTCGGGCCTACTGTGGGTGCAAAAATTATGTAGACTTGAGTTTGGACACTAATTAAAAATGAGCCGTGGTACCCACATGTATGCGAGTTACACCAAATTTTAGCTTGTTTTATTTTAAGTTTATCTGAGGTTGCCAATTATTATTACATTGCACTCTCGATTTTTTATTCTGGTGAGAACAAAGTGCCGGTTTTTTGCAGTTTTCGAAAGGAGTGCTCTATTTGACATTTAATAGTGAAGAAACTTGAAGTATAATAGCAATGAACGTGTAGTATTGTGTAGGAAAAACATATTAAAATGTATATTTAAACGTTCAGTTCTTTCTATTGTGCCATAAAAAAGTTATTAACAAGTTTATGAAACAACTTTTTCTTGGTTATGAAAAGTAGTGGAAGCAAGATCTAGGTCTTGTTTTGAAGCTCTTTTCAGCAGTATTTAATGACAATTACCATCGTAAACTCACATAGTGATATCGATTTTCAAAAAGTTAACATACAGCAGCTAGCGATGAGGCAGCCTTTTTTGCTTGAGGGGTGGTGAAAGTATGAGCCCTGTTGCCACTTGCAGGTTGTGGGCCGAAACCGTTACTCATACGCTCCTTCTGTGCATTGCCTCGAAGGGCGAAAACAATGGCAGCACACGCTCATTTCATGAATTTTATTTTAGGTAGAATTGTTGTCTTTTTAGTATCCAACCATTTGCCATCGCCTTTTACGCATAAGGGCCTTTTCTCGATGCATTGAATTTCTTCAATGAGCCCAAAGAGATTCCAATACATAGACGGCCCACAACTGGCAAATTGCAACTGCGCTCAAAATTTCACCACCACTCCTGCGAAAACGGCCACCTTACCGCTGGCTTGAGCCCGCTAAAATACTCGGTTGTTTATTAACTCGTTAAAAATCGATATCACAATGTGAGTTTACGATGGTAATTGTCATTAAATACTGCTGAAAAGAGCTTTAAAACAAGACCAAGATCTTGCTTCTACTACTTTTCATAACCAAGAAAAAGTTGTTTCATAAATTTGTTAATTACTTTTTCATGACAAAACAGAAAGAACTGAACGTTTAAAGATATATTTCAATATTTTTTTTCCCACACAATAATACAGGTTCATTATGATTAAACTTCAAGCTTCTTCACTAATCAATGTCAACGAGAGCGCTCCGTTCGAAAACGGTAAAAAACCGGCACTTTTTTTGTTCTCACCAGAATAAAAATCGAGAGTGTAATGTAAAAATAATCGGCAAACACAGTTAAACGTAAAATAAAACAAGCTAAAATTTGGTGAAACTCGCATTCATATGGGTACTACGGCTCATTTTTAATCAGTTTACAAACAGGAGTCTACATAATTTTTGCACCGACAGTACATAAGAAAAGATGAATGCTTTTAAGTCAAGCAGTGATGTAATATATCGTTGTAATGATTGCCGGTAGTTGCCTTCCCGCCAAATCCGGCATGTAAACATTGTAATCGATTCGTTCATTAGCAAGTAAGAGGATTTCCATACTACTGTAAAGGACCAGATGGATAAGATATTAATTTGTGATTATATTATAATTGCCCAAAGTAGTCTGAGCAATTGCAATCTGAAGTGCATGTTATGAAAGCGTGTGATTCTGCCGACTTACAAAAGGCTAAAAAAATGAGGTTCGTTTTGCCGGCAATGATAGCTGCAAATCTCGTAACTCGTCCCACATGATTGCGAGTTACACCAATTTTTAGCTTGTTTTATTTCACTGTGGTTGTCGATTATTTTTATGTTACACTCTCGATTTTTTATTCTGGTGAGAACAAAAAAAGTGCCGGTTTTTTGCTCTTTTAGATCGGAGCACTCTCTTTGACATTTAATAGTGAAGAAACTTGAAATTTAATCCCAATGAACCTGTAGTATTGTGTGGGAAAAACTTATTGAACTGTATCTTTAACCTTTCGGTTCTTTCTATTGTGCCGTAAAAAATTTATTAACAAGTTTATTAAACAACTTTTTCTGGGCTATGAAAAGTAGTAGAAGCAAGATCTTGGTCTTGTTTTGAAGCTCTTTTAAGCTGTATTTTATGACAATTACCATCGTAAACACACATTGTGATATCGATTTTTAATGAGTTAATACACAACCGAGTATTTTAGCAGGC
Source organism: Ceriagrion tenellum (assembly GCA_963169105.1). NCBI lineage: Eukaryota > Metazoa > Arthropoda > Insecta > Odonata > Coenagrionidae > Ceriagrion > Ceriagrion tenellum. The sequence goes on along the minus strand of OY720643.1, from coordinate 35,744,186 downwards.
TCAAGTATAATTGCAATCTGAAGTGTGCGTTATGAAAGCGTGTGATTCTGCCAACTTGTAAAAGGCTAAAAAAAAGAGGTTCATTTTGCCGGCAGCGATAGCTGCAAATTTCGTAACTCGTCCTCTTCAATGGTGAGAATAGATTATCCTTCCAACGTCGGCCAAAAAAAAGAACTTCAGCCGGGCCTCGAGAGTTCTGCCACCGGAGTTTGAGATTCTACTGTACTTCCATCTGTGCAGTTTGATTCCCATCGCAGCCCACATGTCGTGCCACAAACTCAGAAGAATACGATTGATTTGAAGCACATGGGAGTTGATCAGAGTGCTAGTAATTTAAATGAGGTTTCTCTCCCAGAGGAGACAATTAAGCAAAAGAATGGTGACGTTTTAAGGTCTACTATTCGTGCAAGAAATGAAGAGCAAGTGCCCGAGGTAGTGCAGTGAATGACCGTCCGTTGGTAGCCTGTCCTACGAAAGGTCACATTCATGTGTGGAGCTTGGATCCTTCGACAAAATCTAATGATGGGGATAAGTACCTTATATCAAAATTTGACTTTGATATTGTTGTGACAGCTCTCAATCCAAGAGGGTCATATTCTTCATTTAAAATTACAGTGAATGAGGAAGATTACAAAAAACTGTTTGACCCTACTACTACTCTATGGCCTGTTAATACGATGATCGATCGATTTATCATTCATAAAAATAATTTTCGTCAAGGTAAAGGAGGGTCTTTGCGTGATCTGCCTACCAGGAACAGTGTAACTAATGGGCAAAGTGAGTCGGGGGTCGATAGCAACTCTTCCTGACTAGCAAATCTGAATAATCCTGTAATTGAGAATTTTGTTGTGAATACCAGAGATGGGTCTTACATTAAATAAATGCATGTAACTATCCAAAGTTTATGCTCCAAAATTAACCATTTAGAGATTTTTCTGAACTTGCACTTCCCTGACGTTGTTTGCTTATCTGAGCATTGGATGACCCCCAATGAGATTGTCAGCTACAATGTTAAGGGTTATTCGATGGTTAGTAACCATTGTCGTATCGCGGCTAGGGTGGTGGTGTGTGTATTTATGTTAAAAACGATATGGACGTGAGCAAGCCAAAGCATGTACCTGCTTGAAGAGATTTTGAATGTTGCAGTGCGATAATAAACCACAATAATGTATCATTTGCAGTATTCTGTCTGTACAGGTCGCCTAATGGTGGCATTCCCATCTTTCTAGATTGTTTAATGAAAACTCTATGCATGTCCAAGGGTAACGTATCTCTGCCTATTATACGTGGGGATTTTAAGATCAACTTTCAAACTCCTAGTTCTATTAAATCCCAATTATTGGATATATTTCGAATGTTCAATTTCAAGCCCCTGATCTCCAAATCTACAAGAAAAACATAGTGAAAGCACTAGTGACAACATTGTTTCCCCTCTTCCACTCTTAGGCTCCCTCATTATTGATGTCACCTGGTCTGACCATACTGCTCAGGTTGTTACTCTCCATTTGAAGAGCAATAATTCTGATCCTGTTCCAGAATACAAATATGTGAGAGTCGATTCAGAGTGGGCCAGGATGTCCTTGGCCATGGATCTGGAGAAGGAGAAGTGGGACTCAGTATACTCTGTTACCTCATATGAGGATAAGTTTGATAATTTCTTTAATGTTTTTAAGTTTCACTTTGATTGTAACTTCCCCCTTAAACAGATTAGGCATGTTGCTACTAAGCCAGTTAAAAATAATTGGATCACTCCTGAAATTAGAGCCCTGGCTGATCAACTTAAAGTTGACCATAGGGAAATTAAATCCTGCAATTCAATCTATTAAAAGACTACTTATTTATCAAATAAAAAAAGTTTAATAACATCATTACAGCTGCTAAAAAGGACTTTCACTCTAAATTAATCATGGCCTCTAATAATCCTGAGAAAGTAGCCTGGAAGATAATTAATGCATCTTCCTGCCATAATAAAATCTCCTCTACTATCTCTCTTAATATGAACAGCCATTTAATATCTTCTCCAATTGAGGTAGCCAACCATTTTAATAAATATTTAGTGGATTCTTTGCTTTAACTTAACAAGTGAGATTCAAAAAATTATGACTAAAATTAGTTCCAAATATTCGGCTGGTTTTGATGAGGTCCCTGGGTGTATAATGAAAGGTAAAATTAGGGAGCTGTTAGTGCCACCTTTGGTACACTTAATTAACAACTATATGTCTTTTGGTATTTTTCCTTCAATATTAAAAGTTGCTAAGGTTATTCCCCTTCACAAAGGTGGTGATGAAAAAGATATAAATAATTATACACCTATTTCTATACTCTCAGTTTTCTCCGAAGTGTTTGAGTATGTGATGTTTCACAGACTTTCCTCCTTTATTGGGAAGTATAAGATCTTGTCTACATCACAGCATGGGTTTTTAAGCCGTAAGAGTACAGAAACTGCTATTTACAAATTTGGTGAACTGATCATTCATGGTTTGGATGAACATAAAAATGTATTGGGCATTTTTTTCCACCATTATGGTATCTCTGGTAAGGCCAATAATTAGTTAAGATCTTATATTACAGGTAGAAGTCAATCTGTTTGTATTAATGGCCTAATTTCTAAGGTTTCTTCCATGAGGGCTGATGTTACCATGGGTGTTCCACAGGGCTCTGAATTAGAGCCCCTGCTTTTCTTGTTGTATGTGAATGATCTCCCTAAATGTACTCAGAATGGGGAACTTATTATGTATGCTGATGATACCAACCACCTAATCTCATGTGATAAGGATTTGTCTGAAGTGGCTCAGATTGAACTGAACAACATAGCTGCTTAGTGTTTTTCAAACAGGATGTCACTAAATAGTGATATATCTATATACATTCTCTTCCATCCATATCAGACAAAAATATTGTCTTCTCCTCTATTGAGGTTAGAGGGCAAGTCGATAATTTCCTCCTCCTCTTATAAATTTTTGGGTATTTACATGGATGAATCCCTAAATTGGGAAAAACATATTGACTTCTTATGTTCTCATGTGGCTTCTGGGTGTTACCTTCTTAGGAGGATTCTTCCAATCACCAATATTAATGTTGCTTTGTCTGTGTACTATGCTTTTATTTTTAGTAGTCTAAAATAAGTGTGGTGGCCTGGGGCCATGCCAGTTGTTCACCTAGGCTATTGGCTTGAGAAATGGGCACTCAGGATTCTGATGGGTCTTAACAAATATACCAGTTGTAGGCAGTTTTTTAAGGAGCTAAACATTTTGACTCTTCCTTGTATTTATATTTATTATGCTATTGTATATGTCAAGGAGCAGCACCAAACCTTGGGTCTGATAATTAATAATGATGTGCACATGCACAACACCAGGGGAAGCAGGGATTTCACAACTGTGGCACATTCCCTTTCCTTGTTTGCAAAAGGGCCATCGTATGTTGATTGTAAATTCTATAACCACTTGCCTGCCAATATCAAAGGTGTACATTGCCTCTCAGCATTTAAAGCTATACTAAAAAGGTATTTACTCTCTGATGCTTTCTATTCTGTTAGTGAATTTTGTCTCATTGTGTGGTCTCATTGTGTGTGTAATGTGTTATCTCATAACAGTATTAGTTTTGTTCAATAAATCTGTTTTCACCAGAAGTACCACATGGTTTATGTTTATTAAGCCAACAAACCAACAAATTTCTGGCTATGTAATGAGTTGTATGTATTTTTATGAATTGTCCTGGGATCAATAAATATGTTAATATTATTATTAGACAAGTCAAGAAAATCATTATACTCAAACAGCAATAAAATATAAAACCTACTACAACCATTTAATATATCCTATACAATATCAATAATTTACAATTCTCCCTATTAATTAAAATAATAACACTAATTAGGGAGACTGAATTATATAACTTATCAATTAAATATTTACAAATCTGAGCCTTAAAGCATGGAAGAGAATTAATTACTTTTATTTCCATAGGCTAAGAGTTAAAAAACAACACACCTGAGTACACTAGACTTTTGAGCACATTTTTGTATTATGTGAAAATAATTTGAAATCTTTTTTCTGTCTGGTGTCATGACTATGGACATCAATGCTTACCTTTAACCGTAGGGCAGAACGATTGCTCTTCACATATAGAATAGATGAGTAGATATAAATGGAAGGCAAGGTTAAAACATTAAGATCCTTAAATAATTGCCGACAGCTGCTAGAATTGCCCACACCTGCTAAAATTTGAATAGTTCATTTATGGAGTTTGAAAACCCTCACTGAATGGTGTGAGCGCCCCCATGCAGTGATACTATACTCAAGTCTACTATAAATGAAGGCATAGTACATTGACATAGCTGTCTCAAAGTGAGTAATCGGTACCATACGTATCAGGAGAAAACATCCTGATGCAATTTTTGAGCAGAAAGATTGAATGTGAGGCTCATAGCATGCATTCATCTACTTGAACACCCAGAAATTTAGTGCATGTAGCACCTGTTACAATGACATTATTAAAACTAAGGATGAGTAGAATCCAAATGTCGATTCTCGATTCCACCGATTCTCAGGATTAGAATTGGTATCGAGAATGATCGCCTAAAGTCGATTCGGATTCCATCGATTCCAGATAGATAAATATTCAAATCAAATTTCATTTATCACACCATATTTGTCTCAGTAATTTTGGGTGTAGGCTATCAATTTGTACTTTTTACCTACCTCAATAAGCTGAGGATATATTTATTATTTGTTAATAAATATACTTTTTGAGAGACTTAGTTGTCTTTGTTTTTATTTCAATGTAAAGCAAAAACATCCACCATCTCTTTGAAATTTAAGGAAACTAACTTTTGAAACAGACATCGATAACATAGTGCCATGGATTCTATTCAATTTCACCATAGTTTCCACTGGAAATACAAATTATTACACATTTAATTAAATAAAAAACTTCATGTAGGGAGGATTTATGTTTAAGAAGTAAATTCCTACTGATTTTTTGTAAGTTAAAGATGGAAAACAGTAAAACTGTCAAATTGCCAGACCATAAGCAATGAAGGAAAATTGGGGTTTATTTATGGCAGAGAGGCCTCATGCATGTAACAGCTTTAAGCAATGGCCACCATACCAAGCGCCATCTCCGTCGACCAAAATGATGACAACTGACGATGGCACGCAATGAATGTGTGGAAGATCGCAAAAAGAGGGTGGTCACTAAACAAAAAAGCAAACCCAGATTGATTCATCATGCAATATCAGCCATAATGAATCTGAAAGGAACATACCTAAAGGAATAATAGAGGATAAAGTACCAAGAGGAAGAAAAAGGAATTAATACATTGGCCACATAAAGAGGAAACTAAATGAGAACCACCAGGAAGTACAGAAAGTAGTATACCCGTAAATAGGGAAGAATTGAAGGATAGAACCAACTAATCTTAGGATTGAAAGATTTTCAAGAGCGATTTTCAGAGATGTTGTAAAATGCATTCTCCAGAAGGAATAACTTCAAATTGCTCTTTAATGTCATCACAGTAGAATTTCTTGTTATATTATTTTTTTAATGACTGTCCATCTTTGTTTTATTATTCACCATGGAGTCCATAAAGATTTGTTTTCTTTAACCATTAACCTGGGTGATTAAGCACCTCTTTAGTTCAGTTAATATTCAGCTTATGTACTTAGGTCAATTTTTCTGAGTGAAAATGAAACTGGACTTTTACTCAATTCAACCTTTGCTCAAAGATATTAGGTTTTCCCTTTGGAACTCTCGATATAATTCTCAATGTATTGCCTTTGAAGCTGACCCATTGAGGTACATGGCGAGGGTCATGCTTACTATGGTGGTCAATGCTAGGGGCTCTAATGTGGGCATTCCTGTCCGCCATATTTGTTAACGCCAATTTAACTTTAGTGGTTCCATGCTGAAACCCTAATTGTGAAATTTTAATGATGGTTTCCATTCAATAACTTGCTAGAATTAAGCAAATGTTTACTTTTTTAACATGAATTCTCCCTACAAACATTTTTTTATTATTAAAAAAATAAAAATACTCTTTTTTGGAGTAAATATGGTACAATCACATAAAATACATAGAAATAAGAAACCAATACATGTTTCATCTAACCAGCAATATCTAATGTACATCTATTAGATATCAATTTTCTGCGTGGGGATCCATTCATGCTTTATCAGAGCACCTACTCCACATTCTCTCATCAACAATATTCATTCTTAAATATTCTCATCCTGCTTTTACTGCAAGCACTTTTCAAGTATGTCATTCCAGTTGCACGTTGCCAACTTACGTGCTTAACCTGGGCTCCTCAAGGTCACTGCCAAACACTAAGGTGGGCATGTTAACTTTCTTTGGTATACTGCAATGCCACCTTTAAACAAACGCAATTTTCCCCACCACAGACAAATATTTAATCTTTGAAACATTCCACATTCTACTTGTGGCTTTCCTTGCCAACATTTAGTCCTTTGAATCTCTTCATGTATTCCCCCACCCATGAAAATCTTTCTACCAAAATACCCAAAAGCATACATACACTTGTTCAATTATTTCAACATACACACTCATCATACAACCTTCCTCCCCATAAACTTCACCAAAACCAACACTTTGGTCTGTTATGCAATGACCCTAAATCACTTTACCTTGCTGCATGAAATGTTTAGCACATTTGCATTCACCTTTAGGTCAGTTATTGGACACAAATTTCAATTTCCAGCATATCAACAACACAATCAGTATAAAGAAATATGTAGTGCTAAAAGAGTCTTCTTGGCACAGCATTGGCTAGCTAATGATGGTATGTACTTAATTCACAGATCTGCACTGAATACTTACCAATTTCGGTGAGGTAATTGGTGAAGTCCATCGATCTAAAGTTGTCGTGTACATCAGAAACCTTGAATCCCAGGTCCTCGAGTAGCTTCTTAATCGTGTTGGCATCTTTTTCATTGGGACAGATTTTATGATTGGGTTCGGTTTTAATGGGTTGGGTAATATTGGGTATACTCCAGGTGAATATGTATGCTCGTTTTCCCTTTGACATATCATATTTGTCCGATAGATCTCCAAGGTTTCCAGCCATGGTGGAGATACTGTTAGAAGTAAATGAAGTCACAATAACTCATTTATTTTTTATACTACTCCGATAAAAAGTCAGTAAAGAAATAAACAGATGAAAATCTCTTTTCTGTCAGCAAATTTCCATCACTACTTTTACCAATCGACCTTCGATCGATTTGACCGGTTCAGCTTGGTATGGTAAATGCAACGGGCTAGTGGGTTCGATATGAGAAGCGGACTAACCCTGCCCACTTTCTCTGCCAGACTGTGATTTCAAATCAATATGAACCGATTCAAATCGAAATTTCAATCAACTTCATATTGGTAAACCAGGCAATCTGAGTCAGCTGGCTTACAATGTTCAGAGCAGTCAGAGTTCATATAGATCCGAGTTTGATTGGTGAACGTAGTGCATATTTCCGCCAAAATTCTCCCAGTGAAGATGACCCTCTTTCTCTGGAGATGGATACTATTGTGGTGCCAACAACCAAAAATAAGAAATTGACGTCTTTATCTTCATAAATTCAATGCTACAATGATCGTAAACTGGACCGTCACTTATCAGCAAGTTGTGCTATTTCTCTCATAAACAAACATATTTTTCGTGTACATAGCCAAAATACATACAGTAGAACCCCCCTTTACGACGGGTTCACCTTACGATGGATTCACTCTGCTATCCGCATGCTATTGCGTGCACATTATTGGAATTTTGACGATTTATCACGCCCATAATTCATCATAAACTTCTTCATATTATTTATACACATAACATTCTAAGCCCAATTTGTAAGCAGACTTTATTTTTCTCAAAGAAACGTATTAATATTTAATTGTACATGTAATTATGAGATGCTCGTGCAATAAAAGCAAATGTAATGATCAGCGCTGCCGCCACTCAGCTCCAACGAGATAACGCAATTTTCCTCGCTTAGTCATGACCACATGCGTAATAATCCAAGTAATGCATTCATTAATTTATTTAATATAAATAATATATAACAATAAATATTTATCGTGATATACGTACTTCTACATTTATGCATAAAGAATTTTACTTGGACTTTGACCATCAAGCATAAAAGTAACTGAATATTCTTCTTCTGGTTAAAAACTGTAATATAAATGAGAATGAATATTACTGGCGTAAATTGGCAGAAATAAGGCATTTGCATGAAAATGCACTTGGTAATTATAATGTACCTGAATATTTCATTCTCATTTTGGGAGTGGGAATTTTTCACATGGAAATCAAACAAATAAGCCCTGCGCGAGCTATTTTCTCTTAATCCGCCCATATCTAAAAAAGATATTGTCATACTTAGCACAGGCTGAATGCAATGAAGTAAAACAGCCGACCGCAGAATGCAATCTCCAGACTTGAAACGGCTCTCGACAAACGACTGTTTTACAGGTGGCCTTGATCTCCTTTAGCAGCTCTCTCGGCTCTCTCCTCCAGCATACACGCACTCTCCGACGTCGGCGGAAGAACTGGCCGGTCTGGGGGTGGAAGACGGTTTATCATAAGAGAATTTTTTTGTAGGGACGATGGTCTATCACGTCACCGATGCGCGCGCTGCGTTCCGGGCATAATGGAAAGCCCGCGAGAGAAGTAAAAGCCGGATGCTCGTTGCCAGACAACGGTGCTCAATGCGAAGGACGGTAAATCATATATTATAGCTAGTCACAGGCCGGCGGTAAACAAAGACGCGGAACCGCGAATGGCAGAAATATATTTTTAAATATATTTTTCAGCTAGCGGTACCCCGTCGTAAGTAGTGTCGTCATTGACTTTATGCCGTTTTCTGACGTAAGATTTATGCCGTTTTCGAATAGAACCAGTCGCTGCCGTGGCTCTCATTCCACCCGCCGAAAACACAATTGAATTTCTTATGACTTAAGGTGGCCCAGGCTTGACTATGCGACTCAAGACAAAAACTAAATTACACATTTATATTTATTCACAGAAATAAGTCCTACTATCGCTGTAGAAATGGGTTACTATCGAAAACCATACTTAATGTATAAAATATGCAGATTCCACGAGTATTTTGTCAATTATCACATTTGTCAAGCCATAAGAGTCGACTGCAGCACCACTGGAAGGACACCACCGTATTTTGCCCATTATTGCGGTAGGTATTCCTCAATAACTTTCAACAGTTGATAAGATGACTATATTTTCCTTTTATACTTAACCTCTTAAACATTCACTTAATAAAAAAGACTCGATGAAAAGCTTAAATATACTTTCCCGCTTTCGTTATGGTTTTTCTACCGTAATCAGAGCGTTTATAACATTTCACTCATTTTCTTAAGAGCCCATGTAAAAATCTCCACAATCAAAGCTGACATACGGTAAAAACTAGCCCGGATATCATATTTAATTTTCAACTTAGTTTTTAAAACGCAATACAAAGAGTTCAGAAAATTTGGAACGAGCGACCCTCAGGCGAGAACCACCTCATATTTTCAGTCTACATAGGGTATCAGGATATAAAGATATTTGTAAAGAACAGTACTTCTCAAAAGCGAACTAGGGTATAAGTAGAAGGTTGATAAGTATCGTGGGGAGAATGTGATTGGGCATAAATTTCTCCATTATCAGTTTACACCACTCATCACCTGAAAACCGGCCGTAAAAAACAAACGGTCAAGATCTGACTCCCACATTGTTTGGATCACGAGTCGCTAGTCTGTGATTGGTTTGAGTGATGATGATTGCAAGACTCCCTGTAGCCTCGCAGTGAAGCGTAAACTTTGGTATACTGAGCTATTTCCGCCAACTACTGTGCAGCCTCTGCGATGTGTATTCCCCTCTCTTCTTCATCCTCCTCGCTTCGCGATTTCCCCTCCGTGCGTGTTTGGACTTGTTCGCCGACGACTGACTTCTACTCCATGACGTCGCCGACAGCACTCCAAAAACCTTATTTGAAAGGGATAGCGATCGCGCTATACACCACAATAAAAACCCAAGGGATTATACCGTATATACTGACGGGCTCCGAGGATATGACGTGTAGATAAATTGAGCAGGTCGTCAAGGAGAATTCTGAAAGTGAGTAAATAAACCCCGGAAGTCGCAGGACGGGCGATCGTACTGCTGACCATCAAGCGTTATAATTAGGTAACAGGCTATACACCAGTTTCTTGATGACTCCAGCTATGTGCAAATACTTGATGATATTGTATTTGCTGATAAACGAGTGAAGGTATCCCTTGTAGCTAAAGAAATAGGATTTCCATCGGGCACAGTTTGGATCATCATTCATTGGTATTTCGATATGACTAAAGTCAATGCAACATGAGTTCCGTGAGTGTTGACACCGTTCCAGTAAGATTTTAGGGGTCAGATGTGTGAACTTGGAGTTGCTAGGTCAGAACCAAGCAACTTTCCTTCACCACCTGGAGACGGGTGAAGAGACGTGGGTATAACACAGTGATTCTTGAGTCTAAAATTGATTGTGAGTCCATGCAGTGGAAGCACGAGACGTCTCCCACACACAAGAAGTTTAAGGCTACCAAATGCCGGTAAATGTGGCAACTATTTTCTGGGACGAGGAAAGAATTGTACTGCTGTAATTCATGACGCATAAGACGACTACTACTCTAGAAAGCTATGCCAAAACTATGACTACTACACACCACATAATCAAGAAGAAAAGGCTTGGAATATTCTCTTCCAGCGCACTGCTCCTGCACTATAACACGCCGGTGTACATGTCAACGAATGCACAACCAGTCAATAGAAACTGTGGGTTCTAACAGTTTAGCCATCCACCCTACAACCCTCTCTTCCTCTTATTCGATCGATCGATATTCTCTCCCGAAATTTGAAGAAATTCTTCCGAACACAGCGTTTTTCGAGTGATGAATATGTAAAATCAGAGGTGAAGACGTGATTCAAACCGACCGAAAAAAATTTTAAGGGGATAACCTCATTACAATCCAAATGGTCTTAGTATATTGACCTTCAAGGAACCATTTACGAAAAATTAAATTAGTCCTTACTATCACTACCAACCATTTCTTACCCAGGTATACATATTATGGAACGCCCCTCGCACTACCAATTAGAAAGTATATTTGTGATTTTGGTCATTTTGAGAATGTAACTCGAATTGCTATCATGAAAATTACAAGTAACAGTTCTCTCCACTTCTGGACGAAGATAAGGTTTATTATAAAGGATAACGCCGGTGATAATAATTGAGCTTCCGGGGTTGCTTTCCTGTATTCCACAATTTTCCCGCCGAAAATATTTATCACTAGCGAAAGGTACCCGTTGAAACTCAACGGGTGCGAAAAGCACTGAACTTATTAAATACGAAAGCCACAAAACCTGAAGAATACTGAGCGGTCTTCTTAGAGTCGTCTTCTGAGTGAATGAACTTAATCGCTTCCCTTGTGTACACACATATATTTGCATTCAATGACTTATTCCAGTTGCGATATTCATTGTTGATATGGGCGTTGAGTATCTTCAAACAGGATTGGAGAGTAGGGGTACAATCCAGCGGTTGAAAATGTCAAACGGATCATTTGCAGCAGCAGCCATGTTTATTAGACCAATTAATCCTCCGTTACCTGGACTGCATTTTAGGCGTGAAGGGTAGCCATAATCATTGGTTTCGGAGTTCAAATAAAAAATATACGTTGATTCTTAGGGCAATTGTCGATTTTCATGTATGGATGGCTTCATTGAGCAAATACCCCGTTCTTCTTTCGGGTAAGATGAATGTAATGACGTTATTATAGTTTCCGCCATATTTAAACAGATTGAAGTTTCGAAACAGACGGGTCAATATTTTAACCAGATTTATAGCTGGGTACCATTCCGTGGTTGGGTTAGGATGAGACTTGTGCGGTTCTTAGTGTAACCCGAGAAACAACACGGGGAGGTGACCGACTTAGTTTCCCATTTTTCTTGATACAGGTATCCTTTATTGGTATTTGTGTGTTGGATTTTTTTATTTTTTTTCGTATAATGCTAATAAAACTGGTCATCATTAAAGCATCGGTATCAGCTCGTTAGAAAATAAACTTAAACATTAATTTACGGCTTTCCCTCAGGAGTGTTGAATGTATACTTATTGTAAATATGCACTGAATTTATCGATTGTCCACCTAAGCAATCCATCATGGGGCCCTTCTGATACAGATTTACTTTCAACGTGATATCATGGGCCTGCAGGAAAACATGTTATTTACATGGGCTTTCCCTCAGGAGAGTTGAATGTATACTTATTGTAAATATACATTGAATTTACCCACTGCCCACCTTAGCAATCCATCATGGGGCCCTTGGGACTCTGGGCCTTTCTGATACATATTTACTTGCAACGTGATATCATGGGGCTGCAGGAAAACATGTAATTTACATGCTAGTGGCGTAAATATCTTTTGAAGATCAAATCTTTGGTTGCAAAGGAAATATGATATTAATGATTTCAGAGAAAATATGAGATTTTTCAGCTAAAATCATGAATTTCACACGAATAAGAAACTTAAAAGAAAATCGATTGAAAGAATTAGAAACTTCATTTATTCAGCCATTCGATAAAAAAATTCCAGCCTTCTATCTTGAGTGAAAGTACTTTCATAAAGCAAAAAATAAAACCACTGCACCGAAGTTTTTGCGTGATAGGAGAGTGAAAGTACCAAGGGCCAGTAGTTTTTGCGTGCTTGAGTCACAAACATCCGAACATACACACTTTCACATTTATGATATTAGTAGGATGAATACACGTACTTTTACATTCATACACAAAGAATTTACTTGGACTTCGACCATCACCCATGAAAAAACAGACTATTTTTCTCCTACGGGTTAAAATCATGAATTATTAACTACGATGAAGATTGCTGGGGTTACTACGATGAAAGACGGCATTAGCATGAAAATACAATTTATATTTTATGTACCTGATTATTTTATTTTCATTTTGGAAGCGGGTAGTTTTCAGATGGAAAACAAGAAATAAGCCCTGCGCGAGCTATTTTCTCATAATCCGCCCATATCTGTAAAGATATTGTCATACTTACTAGCACAGGCTGAATGCAATTAATTAAAACAGCCGACCGCTGAATGCAACCTCCTGACTTGACACGAAAGGCTCTCGACAAACGACTGTTTAACAGGTGGCCTTGATCTCCTTTCACGGCCCACTCCTCCCACTGAACCGTACTCTCCGAAGTCGGCGAAAGAACTGGCCAGATGGGTTGTGGATGATCGCTATATAGCCGCTGCGATGTCTCTTCCCCTTTCTTCCCCATCCCCCTGGCACAAAACTTCCCCTCCGTGCATGTTCGGACTTGTTCGTTGACGACAGACCCCCTCCTACTCCATAACGTCGCAGACAGCGATCCAAGAAAACTTAATCCGAAAGGAATAGCGATCGCTCTATTCGCCTGAATCCCGACCCAAGAATCTATTTCCAAGAGTTTGGCGATCCGGTCGCAAGAAGTTTGCCATAATGTTTGATCATGTATCTCTCCCTCGGTGATAAATAGCGTGGGGAGAAAGTGGTTGTGCCAGAATTTCTCCATTATCGCCTTCCACATCTCTTCACGTTGAAATAGGCCGTGGACACAAAAACGGCCAAGAAAAGTAAAAAGGTTGATAAATATCGTGGGAAGAATTTCATTGGGCCTAAATTTCTCCATTATCGCATTCCATCACAGATCATCTTGAAATCGCCCGTAGAAACACAAACGGCCGAGATCTGCCTCCTTCATCGCTTGGATTGTGAATTAATGTTCTGCGATTAGTTTGCGTGATGACGATTGCAAGGCCCCCTGTAGTCTCGGTGTGAAATGATAACTTGAGCTGTCTCCGACAATCACTCTTCAGCCGCTGCGACCTCTCATTCCCTCTCTTCCCCATCCTCCTCGCACCGCGATTTCCCCTTCGTGCGTGTTTGGACTTGTTCACCAACGATAAACACCTACCCCATGACGTCGCCGATAGCACTCCGTGAACCTTATTCCGAACGAAATAGCGATCGCTCTATTGGCCTGAATCCCGACCCAAGAGTCTATTTCTAAAATTGTAGCGAACCGGTCCCTAAATGTTTGCCAGGATGTTTGTTCATGTAATTACCTCTCCCTAGGTTTCTGGTTTACTCTCCCATTGTAGCACTAGTTCGCGACGTTCGAATTCGAACTAGAACGAGGTTATCAGACTTGGGGAGGAATTACCCCGAGCAGGAGGCTTGCGCATTACTGCGGAGTTATAGAATTGTATTCATAGATAGACATGCCCAAGGGGGGATAGTATACGGGCATGATTAATGTTGCAGCCCTTGGTTGGAATCTTAAGACAGAGAAACGTAATTATTGATGCTGAATGTAGGATAGAATAGCTTATGGTATTCCTCATACGGTATCAGCGTAGAAAGATAGTTGTAAAGAATAGAACTTCGCATATGCAATGAGGGTATACGTTGAAAGGTTGACAAATGACGTGAGGAGAATATGAATGGGCCTAAATGTCTCCAGTATCGCATTTCACCACTTATCACCTTGAGATCGCCCGTAGAAAAACAAAAAGCCAAGATCGGCCTCCCTAATCCCATGGCTCGCGTATCGATAGTCTGCGGCAGGTTTGAGAAATGACGATAGCAAGGCCTCCTGTAGCCTCGATGTGAAACGCTAACTAGAGCTATCTCCCACAATCAATCTGCAGCCGCTGCGATGTTTCCTCCCCTCTCCTCCCCGCCCTCCTCGCATCGTGATTTCCCCTCCGTGCATGTTTGGACTTGCTCGCCCAAAGATAATACATTGCTAGCCGACGACAGACGCGCGGCGCCGAAGGCGTAAACTAACAAACAGTCGTATCTAAGCATATATGAAAAGTTATGAAGTTCATAATTATGCTTTAAACGTCTTAATGATCGTAAAGTTATTAATAAATATAAATATTTGTGTGTAAACGGTCACATATGAAAAATTATAGTAGTTTTAAATCCCAACTATACTAACAATACTCAGTGTAAACAAAAAATGTTCTTTGCGCGCAGCGTACATGATTAAATTATTATTATGGCTACCGCCCACCGCTGGCTCACGGAACCTACGTACATCGTCATTCTGATAGATAA
Source organism: Ceriagrion tenellum (assembly GCA_963169105.1). Lineage (NCBI taxonomy): Eukaryota > Metazoa > Arthropoda > Insecta > Odonata > Coenagrionidae > Ceriagrion > Ceriagrion tenellum. The sequence continues at coordinate 35,729,018 of OY720643.1, read as the reverse complement.
TATCTTGTTTACCAACTCAGAGATGAGCCTTGCAGTGTTTTTATCTGCTTGAAAAAGTCCAGCAGCAATGAATATGCGTCGACTACGCTTGCTGATGCCCGCACGCACAGGCAGGAAATTCTGCTCCATAACGGCTTTTTTTACTAGAAGTACATCCTTACTAGGATTGAAAGAGTACTTAAAATAAACTACGCGAAATAACATTTGGCTCATTGTCCACTTTGAAGCGAATTTACCTAATTCTGCGAAATAAATGTGTATGAAGGTGGCGCTGATGGCACCTTGGCGTATTACTTCAGATAGTAATAATAATAAGATTAAGATACTACGGAAATAACAATAATTATAAGATACTACATTAAAATGATTTCATTTAATAATTATCTTAAAGCTAATATCTAACACACCACATTTTCACAAACCCCACTTATTGCAAGAAAATCACACAGGTATCTCTCCATCATCAAATCGAAATGCCTACGATTCTCACATTTAGAAATGTCTTCTCCGATTTTCGTTTGGTTTCATTGTAATTCCGGAAGCGTACCTGGAGACACACAAGTCATTTTTAAACCATTCATGTCATCTAGTATAATTATTCTCTCACCAGGATCACAATCATTCAGAACCTCTCTCAGTTTTTCCCAAAACTCATCTTTCACACTGTCACTCTCTCCATCCACTGGTGCACAGCACGCCACAATCACAACTCTCCTAATACCTACTTTCATGCGAACCCAGAGCAATCTAGGGGATACTAACTCGTACTTCCTTACTAACAACTTAGCTCTCTCATTAAGAATGAGCCCTACACCTTGACTGCCGGGTACATTATCTTAAACTCCTGACCACAATGCCAGACTACCGCCATCTAATGTAACAGCATCCCACCCCTTACGCTTAGCTTCACATACACACAAAACATCCATTCGTCTCACTTTCTTTTCATTCAGCAACTCATGCTCCTTTCCATACACTCCTCTCACATTCCAAGTACCGAGAGTCCAGTTCGTTTCCAGTCCGTATCTTGATGGGCCAACCTTATTCAGCTTCCGCCGCCCATCGTGGCTTCGGCTGTCCGAGGCAACATTTTGACGTTTAGCAGTAAGTTGTAATAGAGTATGCAAGGTTACCAGCCTTCGCAGTACCCGCACCACGTGCAGCTTTCCCTGCTAACGGTTACGGCGCTCTACCGGTCAGTTTTGGCACATTTTCGCCAGTATGCCACAAGAGAAACCAAAGCATAGTAATTAAGTCACTAAACAATATTTATCCCTATATTGACAAATAAACAAGCACCCTTACTGACAAAATGTCTCTCAGGTATTTCACCGGGTTATCAGGTCTCCCGACGTTTCGAAGAACAACTTGTCTTCATTCTCAGGGGTTCTAGACAGTGTCCGCTCGGAACCCGAGGATTCGAAACGTCGTGAGACATGGAGCTGATATCCCGGTGGAATACCCGAGAGACCACATGCACCATATATGCCGGGAAATTCTAACATATTTTGACCACACAATGCGCAATTAAAGACCAATTTAAGGAGTCACCAAATTCGCTTCAATTCGTATTGATATGACGAACAAAATAAGACAACAATTCGAGGAACGAAATAGATGCTTTGTACGAAACAAGTTAAATTACAGCAATACTGAGGGTCAATTCCGAACGATCACGCACTCATCGAGGAACTAGAGTCAACATAGCAAAATGTAAACCACTATGAAACCATATATTGCAACAACCATACACGAAATACATTTCTCCACATAAATAAAATTGTAATCACAGCATGCCAGGATGTACACTTCACTTTAATACAAGGTAAGCCTAGGTTTTAATATATTTACCACATATTATTTAGTTGAATCTTGCGAAAATGTACATGAGCCACGTGTAATGCAAATTAAAAGCAAAAATAACCTCAAAAATAAATCATTAGTACATTTTCCGCTTCGAGTTGTTGGCTCGAAAAGTGGTTGAATATTTTAGATGCTCGAAATATGCTGCGATGTCTCTTCCCCTTTCTTACCCATCCCCCTGGCACAAAATTTCCCCTCCGTGCATGTTCGGACTTGTTCGTCGACGACAGACCCCCTCCTACTCCATAACGTCGCAGACAGCGATCCAAGAAAACTTAATCCGAAAGGAATAGCAATCGCTCTATTCGCCTGAATCCCGACCCAAGAATCTATTTCCAAGATTGTGGCGATCCGGTCGCAAGAAGTTTGCCATAATGTTCGATCATGTATCTCTCCCTCGGTGATAAGTAGCGTGGGCAGAATGTGGTTGTGCCAGAATTTCTCCATTATCGCCTTCCACATCTCTTCACGTTGAAATCGGCCGTGGACACAAAAATGGACAAGAAAAGGAGAAAGGTTGCTAAATATCGTGGGAAGAATTTCATTGGGCCTAAGTTTCTCCATTATCGCATTCCATCACAGATCATCTTGAAATCGCCCGTAAAAAGACAAACTGCCGAGATCTGCCTCCTTCATCGCTTGGATCGTGAATTAATGTTCTGCGATTAGTTTGCGTGATGACGATTGCAAGGCCCCCTGTAGTCTCGGTGTGAAATGATAACTTGAGCTATCTCCGACAATCACTCTACAGCCGCTGCGATATCTCATTCCCTCTCTTCCCCATCCTCCTCGCACCGCGATTTCCCCTTCGTGCGTGTTTGGACTTGTTCACCAACGATAAACACCTACCCCATGACGTCGCCGATAGCACTCCGTGAACCTTATTCCGAACGAAATAGCGATCGCTCTATTGGCCTGAATCCCGACCCAAGAGTCTATTTCTAAAATTGTAGCGAACCGGTCGCTATATGTTTGCCAGGATGTTTGTTCATGTAATTACCTCTCCCTAGGTTTCTGGTTTACTCTCCCATTGTAGCACTAGTGCGCGACGTTCAAATTCGAACTAGAACGAGGTTATCAGACTTGGGGAGGACTTACCCCGAGCAGGAGGCTTGCACATTACTGCGGAGTGATAGAATTGTATTCATAGATAGACATGCCCAAGGGGGGATAGTATACGGGCATGATTAATGTTGCAGCCCTTGGTTGGATTTCATTGGGCCTAAGTTTCTCCATTATCGCATTCCATCACAGATCATCTTGAAATCGCCAGTAGAAACACAAACGGCCGAGATCTGCCTCCTTCATCGCTTGGATCGTGAATTAATGTTCTGCGATTAGTTTGCGTGATGACGATTGCAAGGCCCCCCTGTAATCTCGGTGTGAAATGATAACTTGAGCTATCTCCGACAATCACTCTACAGCCGCTGCGATATCTCTTTCCCTCTCTTCACCATCCTCCTCGCATCGCGATTTTTCCTTCGAGCGCGTTTGGACTTGTTCACCAACGATAAACACCTCCTACTCCACGACGTCGCCGATAGCACTCCATGAAACTTATTCCGAACGAAATAGCGATCGCTCTATTGGCCTGAATCCAGACCCAAGAGTCTATTTCTAAAATTGTAGCGAACCGGTCGCTATATGTTTGCCAGGATGTTTGTTCATGTAATTACCTCTCCCTAGGTTTCTTGTTTACTCTCCCATTGTAGCACTAGTGCGCGAAGTTCAAATTCGAACTAGAACGAGGTTATCAGACTTGGGGAGTAATTACCCCGAGCAGGAGGCTTGCACATTACAGCGGAGTGATAGAATTGTATTCATAGATAGACATGCCCATTATTGATGCTGAATGTAGGATAGAATAGCTTATTGTATTCCTCATACGGTATCAGCGTAGAATGATAGTTGTAAAGAAGAGAACTTCGCATATGCAATGAGGGTATACGTTGAAAGGTTGACAAATGACGTGAGGAGAATATGAATGGGCCTAAATGTCTCCAGTATCGCATTTCACCACTTATCACCTTGAGATCGCCCGCAGAAAAACAAAAGGCCAAGATCGGCCTCCCTAATCCCATGGCTCGCGTATCGATAGTCTGCGACTGGTTTGAGAAATGACGATAGCAAGGCCTCCTGTAGCCTCGATGTGAAATGCTAACTTGAGCTATCTCCCACAATCACTCTGCAGCCGCTGCGATGTTTCCTCCCCTCTCATCCCCACCCTCCTCGCAACGTGATGTCCCCTCCGTGCATGTTTGGACTTGCTCGCCCAAAGATAATACACCGCTAGCCGACGACAGACCCCTCCTATGCCATGTAGAGATGGGCGCCGAGAAGGTTGACTTCGGCGGCGGCGTTTGGGGGGGGCAAAACGGGGGGCTGCGGCGGCGCCGAAGGCGTAAACTAACAAAAGTCGTATCTAAGCATATATGAAAAGTTATGAAGTTCATAATTATGCTTTAAACGTCAATGACGGTAAAGTTATTAATACATATAAATATTTGTGTGTAAACGGTCACATATGAAAAATTATAGTAGTATTAAATCCCAACTAGGTATACTAACAATACTCAGTGTAAACAAAAAATGTTCTTTGGCGCGCAGCGTACATGATTAAACGATTATTATGGCTACCGCCCACCGCTGGTTCATAAGCTAATATCTAACACACCACATTGGTGTGTTAGATGGCGATTGTGGGATACTGTGATATTGAAATCGAGTCACTCTCTCTCGGTGAATAAAATAATGGGTCCGGAGGAGGCTGCATTGATTGCTGCAGAGCTAGCAGTAGTGGGAATTATGATCGGGGCCGCAGAGCTCATAGAAAGGCGTAACCACAGGAGAATAGCCAGAAGAGCACTTTGGATGCGGGAGTGGATCCGTAAGCGAGAGGAGGGAACGGTTAATATGGTCCAACAGGAGCCGGCTGTAGAAGACAGGAATGGCTACCGCAATTTTATGCGGATGACAAAGGAACAATTTAACGAGCTACATAATATCTATCTAAATAAATAACAATAAGTAACTGCAAATATCCTCCCACACAACGATTAACTGTAAACACCCATCGCTCAGGTTATCGAACCTTTTCATCCGTCAAATTCCCGTGAACTTGTATGTTGTTAAATCTGCGACCGCTAGATGGAGTGCTATTCGTACAAATTGCAAGAATGCGACCACCGAATTAGAGCAGGGGCTATTCTGGGGGCCTATTCTGAAAATCGTTTCTCCGGAGCTAACTGCTAAAAAGAGACAAAATTAGCTCTTAGCTCCCAATGGTATTCTGTATTTCGGAGAAAGAGCTAGCCCCAAGCGCCAGGAGACTATTAGGCTCCTTTTCTCCAATCCGTATTCTGAAACCGTCACGGAGCGCCTTCCGGCGCTTAAATAGTCTCCTAAGGGAGCCTCGCGAAGATCCAAGTAGAATTCCCCAGCTAAATCTTTCTCCCGTACGGCCAGTGGCGCATATCGTTAGTGTTTTGTTCAATTCTGTCAAAATGGCGCGCCGAGTAAATCTTCGGAGATTACTCCTCCTTTACGAAGAAGAGTTGATTCGAATACAAGAACAGGTTGTTCAACGAAGGAGACTAACCAAAATCCCTTCGAAATTCCCGAAGGAGCTTTCAGAGCAATTTTCAGGGTTGGTAAGGATATCGCACATTATCTGTGCAACTGCCTCTCGCCGCTTTTGGGAAGAAGAGGGCTAAGTGTTCGCACTCACAAGGAGACATCGCGTAACAGTAATTGAGGAAGAAGACAAGACATATGTTAACTTAAAGGGGAGTGAAAATGCCGGAAATTGGTAATGTCTTTCCGCCCCATGTTCCCGGGTTCGTGAGAAAATTGCTAATAAACATTTTCGTCCCAACCAAATACTTACGATTTCGCGCCGAGTTCCATAAGGACCCAGGGATCGACAGAAGGATCCGGGTTTCCCGATGCCGAAAGGGTGAGAATGACGTGGTGAATACAATCTATCGATGGCTACTATAGGTGCACAAGTGCACCCGATATTCTAGGAAGAAGAGCGACCGGGGAATTCTGCGGATCCGACGACCAAACGTCAACCCAGTCCCCCCCAGTCAACCCCCCCTTCCTCCCAAGTTGCTTCATTAAATACGTTGTCCCATATTAGCTCCTCTCAAGCCTCTTATCCATACTCTTGGCACCTGTTTTAATCTCTTTTCTGGCAGGAAAATCTTCGCGATTGAAGTAAAAGTTGAGTAAAAATATCTGCCTTGGAGCACAATTTCTAGGAAATTTAAAGCAATCAGATCGCTTCAAAATAAACATTAACATTTTTTTCTTCCGTTATTGGCCTCCAGAAAGTTCCACGACTAATCGGAGTCATTCCTATTTCATAAAGTATTTCAAAATCGGAAATACTCAGCCAATGACGCTCCTTTCTCCTCCAACTCTCCTTCCGAGCAAATGATAAAAACTCCACAATTGTCTACAACACTCGGGGCAGTAGAAATTCCAGAAAATTGTTTTAAAACGAAAAAAACCGTAGTAACTGTCGTATGCGTTTGGAATCTAGCATCTTTCGTGGTTTCCAAAGTATATTCGAGCGAAAAAAAAATACTTTCACGAGATTCGAACCCGCGACATCCCACTCCAACCCAGCGATTAAGGCGCAAGTGCCTTAACCACCTCGGCTACTTCTCCTTATACCATATTCCTTGAAATCGTAAGTATTTCCTAGGGACAAAAATGTTTGTTAGCAATTTTCTCACGAACCTGTCAGGTAAATGTGCTTACTTTGCTGCAGCTAGTGTTAAACATAGTCTTGGCAATACCAAATTGGGTATTACATTTAGGGTTGCATAATAATTTGATCTACTCTCTCGCTTGCCGTTCATTAGATGTTCATACTGCTTTCGTAGGTAAATTCTATCCCAAAGTTACCACTTCTCTGCTAATTGTCTGTCATAATCACCCCTCAATCAAGGTTTTGGTCAAATAAAAGTATTGATTATGTAATTATTACACACAAATAGCACAACACATACCTCCCTATTTCCCGTCGTCGACCTCTCAGCACTTATTTTTGCTTTCTTGGCCCGTGTCTTGGTCTTGAGGTATTTCCAAGTCTAAAGAACGTATACGAAAATGGCACGCAATATTTTTGAAATGAAAATTCATAATTAAATTTTCTCAATATGGACATGTCCTGATAAAAAACCAACCCTCTTCTACAGTTCCGCCGTCTTTGGAGGGCCATGGGAATTTAAGAGAGTGGCCAACTCTTCCCACTTCTTTCCCATCAATTCCTTACCCTGCATTCCTTCGAAGCGGCCCCGAGCAAAATTTAAGTTTTCTCCCAGGTAGATAACAAGAACTTTTACCTGCACCTTATTCATCCTGTTCCCTCGTCTCATATCGGAAACATCCTCCCTAAAAGCCCCTTAAGAGTACAACATTAATTCTCGAATGCAGCACATTTGGTCATATACTTTAGATACATACCATGATTGAGCGGTATATTTATATAAACCTCATGGACTAATAACGATTGTCAAATCAAAAAAGTTAGTCCTACTTACATTCCACTGAAATATATAATATCTCCCGACTCTCTCAAAATATTTATCTCACGTTAGTGAACTCAAATGGAGCGCAATTCTGCTTTTGCCCTCGAAATACAATAAAACAAGAGATTCTATTGGTTCTTAGAATGACGTCAGAAGGATCGCAGTATCCATGAATTTGCTTTTAAAAATTGTCATACCCTCGATCTACGTCACTTTTCTCCACTTCCTGTTACGACTTTTAGTAGTCTCCGCCGATTTTCAGAATCGGGTCGGGAGAAAACTTTGGGAGAAAACCGAAGCTCCTAGCTCCGGAGAAACAATTTTCAGAATAGGCCCCCTGACGTCTCGCATTCATGCATGCGTTCTTGAATTTCGCCGCTTTACACGGTGGGTTTTGAAATTCACGATTGCACATACAGTAGCTTGTGCAATTACATGCCCCGTGTAAAACGGCCTTAACAAGGAGAGTCCAAGTCGGCAGGCGCCACGGGAAATCCCAGTGAATGGAGGGTAGGGGGCCCCCGAGAGGTGGTGGACCACTGGGGGGAAAACCTTTTTGTAAAGGACAATCAAGGCATTCGCGCTTGAGCTTCAGTCCGAACAACTTGTTTTCCTTAACGATCCTTGACTTCTCCCGCGAACCGGCGCTAAAAACGCATCGGCGCATAAGACGCACTGTGATATATCAGATTAGAGTTTACGAAAAATACTCCTATAAGAAGCACAGTCATTAATCAGGTTGAAATTTACGAAAAATACTTCGATCAGACAAAAAAGGATCTAATTATTTTAATGATAATACTTTACAGAAAGAAAACGGAACTGTCACATTTAAAAATTGCAAACATAATAGCGTTTATTCATCGTAGAATCCCAGAAATTCGTCATCACTACGGCTAAAATCACATACGCAGTTATTTTTGCTGGAGTTGTCACTATCCTCATACACAAAATCATCTTCATTTCCATCTAGTGCATTGCTAATTCCATGCTTTTTAAAAGACTTAATGACTGTCTCCATTTTGACTTTCTGCCTACGATCGTGCGATTTATTTCGGAATTTATAAGGTTGTACTGTCAAGGATTCTGTCAAACTCTATTGCCTATGACTGGCTCAAAACGGTGTTATTATCAACGTTTTTAATGAAGGCAACCATTTTCTATGCTTGATGTTAGAAAAAATATTTAACAGTATCTTTCCCGGCAAATCAGTCCACGTCTTGGGGAACAAAATTATAAGACCCATAAGACGCAGGCTGATTTTTTAGCACATTTTGGAGTAAAAAAAGTACGTCTTATGGGCCGGGAAATACGGCAGTTAAGTTTCGACTCGAAACCAAAATCTCTAAACAAGAAACTGTATGGCGTCCTTTATCTCCTTAATCCTGCGTCAGCGGAAGAAGTGAACGAAAGTCATAAGCGAAGATTATGTACACGTAGTGGTATAAAAGCCGGATATTCTCGAATAACAGCTCATGTGTTATCGGTACGACAGCCATTACCGTCATAGCTGCGCCCGAAGTGTTCCTGGCTTTATTCCGTAAGCCCGCGAAAAAAGGTTCCAACGCCCGTGGATGTCACGTGATTGTAACGCTGAGGAAGTTGAGCAGTGATGCCTCAATTGCAGTTCTGTTCGCCCTCCGTGAGTACACCAAGGCAAGGGAAATGCCATCACGCATGTAAAACGGAGAGAGCACGGAGAGAAGATATCATTTGAAAGGAAACTTCATTGCACTTCGAATCATATTTTTTGGCGATTTTAAGAAGTAGCTTTCATTCGTGAGACATCCTGGGTTTCTTTCCAGCCATTTTTGCATGACGATAAATGTCGTTTGTGTAGTTGAAAAATACATTAAATCAAATAGTTACTGCAGAATTGGTAGCAAAATCAACGGTGCAATATATGTAGATGAAAGTTCACCAGATAAGGTCTTGCAGCCTTTGGTGATGCATTAAGAGTCGAAGTTTTGTAAACTACATTGTGGCACACTGCGGAGCTTTCTGGCGGTAACTCACCCCCTAACGCGCACCCTAGAGGTAACATGCGGTAAATTATTTTTGAGCTGTAGATGTAATAAGTAAGAGATACAAAGGAAACGAAGGGTACTGAATGAGGTACTGCTCACAACTCGACGGTCTCTTAAATTAAGCTGGGTAGGTACATACCTAAAAATGCGAAATAGAGAAAATGTCACCTCCAAGGTTTGCGTTGAAGAAAGACTTAGAAGCTAAAAGCGGATGGTGCGACACTTAGCAGTTAGAATTAAATTTTAATAAGTGCGTTGTAATGATTTTTTGGAGGAAGAGTAGCTTAATCAACGTAACGTACACAATTAATCAAGCCGAACTAATAAATGTAGTCAGTTAAGTACTTAGGAGTGACCCTTACTCAGGACTTGTCGTGGGGTGAGCATATACGAGAAATTTTGAGACAGGCGAACCGTAAGTTAGGATTTATTAAAAGAATACTAGGAAAGTGTGACAAGAAGGTAAAGGAGCGATGTTATTTTTATCTCGTGAGACCCCAATTAGAGTACGCCGCTAGTATATGGCAGCCTTACGAAATAGGACTAGTTTCAGATATAGGTCGAATACAGCGGAGGGCAACAAGATTTTTTCTAAATTCTTGTGATAAACATGGTAGTGTTACAAAATTGTTGAGGGTATTAGGGTGGGAACCTCTTTCCGATCGAAGGGAGAAAATAGTTTAAATCTTTTACGAAAGTTTGATGTACACTATTTTTTACCAGACGTTCACATTATTTTGCTAGTCAAACTATTATGGTAGGAACGATCACAGGAATAAGATTAAGGAAATAGACCGTAGAACCGATAGATTTAAGATGTCTTTTTTCCACGTACAAAAAGGGAACATAATAGTTATGAAAGATCAGCTCTAGGATACGAACTAGGTTAAATAGGTTTTTTCAGTAGGAGAGCGAAAGTGTAACTATTGTCCGACAACGACGTGAGAATACGTTGTCCGCGAACGGGGCCAGCCACGTCACTTAGGACGTATCAAGCAACTCGTTGAAGGTGACTGCAACAGTTGTTGACCTTGAAGAAGACTTGGTGTGACGTGATGTGACGTAACGAACGACTCTTGGTTGCGAGCTGCATCACGATCCGCTCAAACTGGACCACTTCCCCATTTCCACTAGAGACATACGTAGCAAACCAATCAGCATGCATTTCCACCCTTATGAAATTGCAGTTCCCCAGCAGCAGAGAAAGTTGTCACAACGTTGTAGCAACGTTACAAATGTTACATTGTAACGTTAACGTTACCACAACGTTGTGGGCACGTTTCACGGCAACATTACTTTTCGACGTTGTGGCAACGCTAAAGTAACGTTGCAACATGCAGTTCTAATTTCGAATTTTCATAACATATATCACTATATGAATCATTTCTCCATCCATTGAAGCCATAGAACACTCATGTGCGGAAGATATTTTTTTGGTCGTAAGGAACCGATTTTGGACTTGGAAAAATTTCCTGGCCCCACTACAGTACACGGTTTCAGGATTGGTTTTCATTCGATATATGTTTCGATTGTGTCGTACGTTGTCGATCCTTCTACCACTATCGACCTCACCAGCCATATTTGTGGAACTCTTCATCGTGGTGTTGTACAGTCGTGTGTGGTTGTGTTACGATCTGCCGATATTTTCTCCATCTACATATACTGACCTCTGCCTGTTTTGATTACGATTTTTGAACATGTCTTTTCCACGCCTGTAATATTATTTTGGACCCTCGCCCGCCTGGATTACTGTTTTCTACCTGACCAACGTTATTTACCCACGCCCGCCTGGACCACGATTTTGTTTTCATTGAGATATCTGACTGCTGTTTATAGTTGACCCTCGCCCACCTGAAGTTTCCAAATTTATACTATTTATTATAATTCTTTTCTTTCACTGGATGGATGATCATCATTTACTCCTTCCCTCCATTTTCCTATGTTTAATAAATGACCCAGGTGATGTTGCCTAAATAAGACGAGCTTTATTGTTTCGCTATGACCAACTTCACAGAAAGCAAAATTATAAAATTGACATATTTTCTCAGATTAATAATTGCATATTCAGAGAGGCCTGTGACTGCTGTGTGATACTCGATAGGATTTTAGAAGTAATATCACTTTTGATGCATAAATAGTTGAAGATGGCATATGATTCACATTTTTGTCTTTCATGGTGGTGTTTATCTGCTGTGGTGTGCCATGAAAATTTAAAGAAAAAAGATTTTTTATTGCTAAGAAGTTTTATGGTTACATTGATTTTCAGTATTTTTTATTTCTCTTAACAGAGGATAAGTGAAATATCAATTCATGTTGTAAGAAGCTATATATATGTACATGGACGTATTCCATTTACCAGAGGGAAATAGTAGTTACAGCTTTATCTTCAATAATTTTAAGTGAAGACAAATGTGTGCCATTAACCTGCTAGAGAATTTTTTTTTTCAAACGTTACAATGCAATGTTGTGACAACGTGCATGCAATGTTACTGTAACGTTGTGGCAACGTTAAGGCAACGTTACGTAACGTTGTGGCAACATTTTGAAACGTTGTGACAACGTTTTGGTTTTCCCATTGTAACGTTGCTACAACGTTGTGACAACGTTCTCTGCTACTGGGGTTGTTACTCAGTTATAGCATCCTACCATAAAATACAGAGAAAAGGGACAATCTATAGCTTTACTTGGTGGAATTCCTACATGATGTGGAAAAATTAAGCGATTCGAAATATACAAAATATCTGATATTTGAGGATTATAAAGTTAAAATGACCCAGCTTCTGTCTCCTTGCTGTATCCGACATCTACCTACACTTAAAACACTACCATGCGAATCACCACATGGGTGTGTGGCAAGGGGTATTATAATAACAGCCGTGTAAAGACGTAAATTATTGGGAGGTGAAATCGTGACGTGTATTATGGGAATGTGCTTAGAGGAAGTCGGTTTTTATTGTGTTCGCTTATTGTGAGCGGAAAGAATTAGATTTTATACATATCTGTTCGAGAGTATGAGATGAATATGAGAGTATCTCTCTCATTTTATCGCTTCTGTCAGACCTAGAGATGTAGAGAGGCGTCAGGACAATATTCTCCTTGTCACCATGAAACACACGAGCTCTGAATTTCTCAAGCAAGCTAAGCCTGGCGTTTTGCCTCCGAGTCTCTAGGGGCTCCCACCCTTATCTTTCTAAAAGCTGAGAAACACTCCATGTTCGCTTGAAGTAGTTTTTAACGAAGCGTGCAGATTTCCTTAGTATTTTACTTATTTCTTACGTTAAATTTTTCTGGCATATTAATGAAGTTTTCTCGGGCTTCACACCACGTTACACTATGTTTAACTTCCTGACATGATTGTGACTGTCATCAAAATGATTGATACTGTAACAGTAATCACCAAAACGGGAATGTTCCGGGGCATAATTAGCATTAATTACTTACTAGGTATGTCACAGTATAAATACAATGAAGTCAAACAGCCGACCGCTGAATGCAACCACCTGACTTTAAACTCGTAAGGCTCTCGTATACTCTCTGTTGGGTGTCCATGATCTCCTTTAGCAGCTCACTCCTCCATCTGAACACAACATCGCAAAGCGGGGGACGGTAAAGCGTATTACAGCAAGTCACAGGCCGGCGGCGAGCAAACGAGCGGAACCGCGGTAAGATATTTATTTATATGATTTTCAGCTCGCGGTAACGCGTTATCATAACTAAAAGTAACCGTAAAATTTTCATTTTATGTTAAATTATTCAAATTCTCATGAGACTTATGTTATACCGCGTCAATTGCCGGCAGTAATAAAAAACGAAAATCACCATTTGCTAGTATAGGCAGAATAATTTCTGGATTTTTATTTTGTGGTTGAGTGCTTACAAGATTGAACTAACCGGTGAACACCAACCAACTACAACACAACAGTCTACCCCTAAAGAAGAAATGTCCAACTTACCAGCACTGGTTGCGCGCAATTTTGTTTAGTTTTGACTCGAAACCGAAGTCTCTAACAAAGCAAATGTTTGGCATCCTTTATCTCCTCGCTCCGCTGGCGCTACTTAACACTCCGGAGTAAGAAGTAGTGGACGAAGAGAGTCGTATGCGAAGATAATGTTCAGTGAGTCTTATTGAAGCCGGATATTCTCGAAGAGGAGCTCATTTTTTATAGTTACGATGGCCAATACCATCACAGATGCGCGCGCAGTGTTCTGTGTTTTATTAGGTAAACCCGCGAAAGAGCTACCAGCACCCTTCGATGGTCTGATGTCACGTGATTGCCGAGGAAGTTGTGCGGTATACGCCTCAACTACCCCCCGCGTCCCTCTGTTCTCCTTCCGTGAGCTCACCGAGGCAAGGGAAATTCGTCACAGCTGAATGTGGGGCGTGGCAGTCGTAAAGAACAGTCCGCGAAGATTCCCATGGCCGAGCTATCTTGGCGAGAAACAGAACGGAAAGTTGGTGACTAGGAGCGGGAAATGGAAAAGCAAATTGGTCATCTTCATAATACTCTCCGAGCAACCAAACGATTGGGGGGCAGGGAGGTTAGTTATCACGGTTATCACCAAATAGCATCGCACCATACGCCATTAAAGTTTATGTAACAACACCTGCTGTTGGATTCCCAAAAGCCAGATAAACTGTTCAAGATTCGAAATCTTCAAATATATGCGCTACACTAGAGACGTGCTCACAATAGAAGACTGCTTATATTATTTTTTACAACAACACTGAAATATAACGACGGAAGTGCTTCTTTAAACCTTGACTGTGTAATTGACTCATTCTTTAGTATTACCTAACTAATTTTGAAGTTAGGTGCCAATAGTTTAAAAACAAAAAAGTGTTGGTTTTCCAATCGTTCAGAGGTTTGCGGAGTTAAATACCCCCCTCCCTCGGCCAATGCTAAAAATGTATCCTCCCTCATTCCGAAACGTTATCCTGTCTACGTCAATCATCCAAAGTTTACGAGGGAAAGTGCTCTTAAACACGAAACTAATAGAAGAGATAAACACTGCGTAGGATCTCTACACAATAAATATCCTGTTAATGACAATGCAACGAATGAAATATTAATAAATACATAATTGAACCTGTTAGTTGTTTTTCCTTCGCTTCTCCTAAGCATTTATCTTATCCACACATCAAAACTTATTCGTGTAAATTACCGGAAATAGAAATAATTTTTGTCAATTAACACCAATGAATACGGCAAAGACATCATAACTACTCAAGAGCCTGAAAAAATGCAATGCTACCAACTTATTTAAATGCAATTAACGCTTGGGGACCGTCCAAGTATTACGTAAGACTATTTGCCATTTTCGACCTCCCTCCTCCCCCTGTGTAAGACAATGTAGGATTTTCCCAAACCACAGTAAACCCCCCCCCCATTCATCTCAGTCTTACGTAAGACGTCAGATATTTGTATCTACTCTTCGTTACATGCTCGCTTTCTGCTGTTTCATCTTTCCATAGAAGCCATCATACAGCCTTGAGCACTGGATATCATATAATTATGCAGTGCTGGAGTACCACATTCATTAACATTAAGAGCGAAATAGTACCAGAGCTGCTGAATCTGTGAACAATCACAGCCCTAGTGACACAAAACCATTGGCCAAATGTTGGCAAATGATTTTGGAAACGATACAATATTTCAAGACGGACAACAATCTTACGTAAATTGATCCCAGAACCCCCCTCTTCAAAGACAAAGTACGATGATCCCAATCCCCCTATCCCCAAAAACGTCTTAGGTAATACTTGAATGGCCCCTGGCTTCTCCGAAAATTTGACTACATATTAGTTTTCATAAGTACAGTCAGAGGTAATTTCTCCACACATTGTGTTTCTCTATCGGCTCTTGAATGATCCGTTAATGAGATTCCAAGTTCAAGGACGATGTATTTTTTGACGACGTTAAAAGCAACATGTGGATCCCTACACACTCCCATCCATTAGATCATGAGAATTAAACCACATTTACCAATCGATATGAGATCGGACCGATCTGAAAATTCCAAGTGAGCCGACTCAGATAGCCTGGTTTACCAACATGGGCTGAAAATATGGATGTTATCAAAAGAATCTATCAATTGAAGCACAATCGTCCCCATGTGTAAACAAGTGCAGAGTTGGGCATTTTCAGTCACATTCAGAGTGGTAAAAAATTGCTATCAATGTCACATCACAATGAACTCTTGTCATAACTGGTTGCAACACGCCTTGAATAATAATGATTGCATTTCATTTCCCTATGACAACCAAAAGAATAACGAGGAGTGCCACAGACCCAATGGTTCAAATCAATCTCAAATCTCAGACTGGCTGAGCTGTCGGGCCAGCTTCTTAGATCTATCTCACCAGCCCATAGCGTTTACCATATCCAGCTGATCCGGTCAGATCGATTGGAAAATGTAATGATGGAAATAGACTGCAGAACGAAGTGGTTCAAGATGTCATTTTTTCTAACAAACGATATGAAAGACCACATTAGCTACCAACAAAAACTTATAATATAGTTGGATCTGTTAACTGGTTGTGTAACATATTAAATTGGTTTGTTTACTAATACATGTTTCTAATTGGCTACGTACTGCCATGTTTTGCAAGCCTCCATCATAACTCTGGTCACTCTAAATTGATACTCCAAATTGATACTGCATCACGCCCAATTGCAATTGGCCTAAATAGACTAAAAGTTGACCAAATCACGCTTAACTTGGTAGTAGAAGGAAAACTAGTAAAATTCGAGGTAGACAGCAGTGCATGTGTTTCTGTGGTATCTGAAAATCTTTATTATGAGAATCTGAGTCATGTAAAATCACATCCAACTGACTTAATTTTAAGTTTGTATACCAAGGAGTGAATTAAACCGGTGGAAAAATTATGAGTTAATGTAAATTATGAATCTGTTGTAAAATTGTTAGATTTGTATGTTGTGGCTAAGGGTTCTAACCCATTACTGGGTAGGGATTGGATGCAGGAATTTCAAGATGTAATTAGTATCCCTAATACTGGAAAGGTGAGGTAACCAAAAGTACATCCAAGGGTAAATTGATTGACAACCTTTATGCGGAGTATCCAAATATTTTTATGGACAAGTTAGGTTGTTACAAAGGGGAACCATGAGTTTAACTCTAAAGAAAAATGTAATTCCCAAGTATCATAAACCTAGGCCAATACTGTTTTCACTATAAGGTAAAGTATGGAAAGAGTTGCAACGATTAGTGGATGAGGAAATTATATCCCCTGTGAGTACAAGTGAGTGGGGAACTCCCATTGTTCCTGTTTTGAAATCTAATGGTCAAATAAGAATTTGTGGAGACTTCAAGGTAACACTTAATCCTTATCTGGAGGTGGATAGGCACCCTATTCCAAGAATAGAGGATCTTTTAACAGAATTTCAATAGGGTGAGAAATTTTCTAAAATTGATCTATCACAAGCTTATCAACAACTCTTAATGGAGGATGAAAGTAAGAAGTATTGTACCATTAGCACCCACAAGGGGTTGTTTTCTTATAACTGTCTTTGTTTTGGGATATCTTCGGCACCGGGAATCTTTCTGAGAGTCATGGAACAGACCCTTCAAGGGATGAAAGGAGTGGCCTGTTTCCTTGATGATATAATTATTACCGGTGAAAATACAGAGGAGCACTTGGATCGGTTAAAACATGTTAGTGAATGCTTAAGCGACAAAGGCTTAACGGTAGCTAAGAATAAATGTCAATTTTTTTGTGATAGTTTAGAGTACCTAGGTTGTCATTTCTAAGGAGGGATTAAGTACTGCTGAGAGGAAAGTTAAAGCGATGGTGGAAGCACCCAGACCAAGAGATGTAATGCAGCTCAAAGCTTTTATAGGGTTAATGAATTATTATGCTAAAATTGTACCAAATGTTGCTAAAATACTAAGTCCAATGTTTGAGTTGGAAAAAAGTTGATTTTAAATGGAATTCTGCATGTGAAAGGTCTTTTAAAATAATTAAGGAAAAGTTAGTGTCTGCTCAAGTTTTAGCTCATTATAACCCTGATTTACACCTCAAATTAGCATGTGATGAATACCCTTATGAAATTGCATCGGTACTAAGTCAGGTACAGGAGAATGGTGTAGAGAAACCCATATCCTTTGCTAGTAGGGTATTGAATAGTGCAGAATGCATGTATTCCCAAATTGATAAAGAAGCCCTAAGCCTCGTCTTTGGAGTGAAAAAATTTAATCAACATTTATGGGGCCGAAAATTTATGCTGTGAACCGATCATAAACCTCTTGTAGCTACTTTTGGACCTAAAAGGGGTTTACCTGCTTTTGCCGCCAGTCGATTACAGAGGTACGCTTCGTTTTTATCACAATATGATTACCACATATGCTACATTAAATCTCAATCGCATGGAAATGCAGATGGGTTATCCCAAATGCCAATACACAATTCAGCTGATATTATACTGGATCAAAATTTGAATCTAAGTAATACCGGGACACATTTGCAATGCATTGAAGAAAATGATATCCCTATAAGTATAGAGGAGGTACAGCGAATAATCAAAGGTGCTATCCTACCCGGATTATGAAACCTGTGATTAAATTAAATCAGCAACTAAAAAGTGTTCCCTGACTTGCAATTAATAGGTTATACAGTGATCATGTATTTTAGGTTGTTTGTTAATTTGAATTTTGGTGTTATTGGAATATTTACTTGTTATAATGTTCAGTTTATGAAAAAGTGCTATTTTGTATAGTTTTTCTTAACAGTTATTGTGTTCAAGAATAAGGAGGGAAGAGTGTTATGTATTTAAAAGGAAGTTAAGCTTTCTCATTGGTGGACCGCTGGTCAAGGGTTCAGTCCATCCATTGTGGGTACTAGAGAGATGTTTAAATAAACAAACCTTTGTTGACCAGAATGGTAATGAACGGTCATTAAGTCAATCGTGTATTATTTCGTAATTCTAGTTCATACATAACACCTCCCAGCCCTTTCCTGCCAACATAAAACATCAATCACTGAGTAGAACACCATATAATGCAATACTGGTAGTCCTCTTTAGAAAGAAAACAGAGGAATTCGCAAGTAAATCAGTTGTATGTAGTCGATAAGTGCACATGTCCAGTCTGAAATAGACTTATAAAGAGACACTGCTTTCCCAAAACTGACACAGGAAAGGATTACTGCATATATAACTCAATCATGAGGATAGCAGGCATAATTAACATGAAAAACTTAGCATTATTTCATATTTTAAACTTTATAATACGTAATAAGTATTATAATTTTATTTATTTATGAATTAAAAAAGTCCTATATTATAATTGGGGAATAATATTTCATCAAAGAGAGAGAGTAATACACCACAGGTTTGCACCTCATTAGTTGCTAAAATTTAATTTTGATATGACTGAAAAGTTGGATGGAAGGGGCAGGATTTATTATAGCGACTCTGAACTGGGCAATATATTTCCCACATCCATTCAGAATACCAATCTGGGTGTTTCCGAGCCATGGAATAGCACGATCTTGAAATAGTGACTCCGGATTCAGAATAAGACCGTTTGCAAAAAAATTATATGTATTGAAGATTGCACTCTTAAATACTGGAGCCAAAGAGTAACGAAGTTGATAGAAAACATTTTTATTTAAAATATTATTCATTAAAAATCATTTCCCTTTGGTGACAGAAAAAACACACATGATCGACAGTTCATGGCAAAACTTCATAAAACAGTATCACAGTCAGTTACAAGATTTAAAAATAGCTAATATTATCTTTATTTTATTAAAAGAAATCAACCCAATTTTAGTACATCGTGGTGATGTATTATAATTAGATCTCCCCTGTAGAAACACTACCAGTAAAAAGGTAAGCACCACTTAGGTACATATTAACAAAGACACATACGATATAGGCACCATTAAGACACAACTGATGCACTCCTTACCATCCACAGTTTTTGCGACAACATCTTCAAAAACTTCGTTCAATCGAATCGAAGCAATCGTTCACTTGTTATCATTAATAAAATGATTTCATAGCACAGAAATCAAAATATTGCACAGAGAAAATACCATATTTGAAGGCTTATAAGATGCAATCAACTTTTGAGAGGGATATATTCAGGGAAAATAAGATTTTACTCAGCACAAGTAAAAGTGTGGAATGATTATTAACGTATTGTGACTTAATTATCATAGAATTCATGTCCTGCCAAATTGTAGAAATAACACATCGTTAGCAAGGAATGAGCAGTAAAAATAACCTCACTAAGCAATTTATCCACTAATATAACTTGAAATTCAAGGAGTATGCGACAGCTCGTAAAGCTTTCAGGGATGAAGCAATTTTTAAAAATCTATTACACATACCTTTTTTGCGATACACTATACAAAAGAAGCACAAAAAACCATGAAATTGAATAAAAATGAAATAAATGCATATTACAATATTATTTTTTATGTTATTAGTGAAATGATGCAGAACAAGATTTGAAAAGGTTAGTCGATAGAAATGGCCAGGCTGTCGGCTTCAAAGGCAGGAAATTAGAGCTCGTTAAAAATATGGCAGTATAACAATCTGATTATGGTTTTAAATAGATAGGCACCAGTCTTCTTTTACCCAAACTAACAAAAGAGGCGGAATTTAGTATAAATTTATTTTGACCTACATATCATTCTTTGATTTGCATATTCTTTACTTTAAGGGTATAATTTTATCAATATGTCACACTAATAAGGAAGAAGAACCCAAGAAAATTGCTATGATGAGAAACACAAATCCAGTCATGGTAGTTCAACATACTGATCTCACTCAGTGTTGCCAAATGCTCATTTATAAAAAACTAATGACTTAATTTTTTCTATATTTTAAAACTGATGGCAAAACGGTATCATTACCTTAAAAAAATATTGATTTCTTGATCGCCTGCTGACACCTTGTCACTACAATACAATTACAGGCATCCCCACTTCTGTCCATTCTCATGCTATAGCGAGAGGAAGAGGTTGTCAGATTTCCTTTTTTTCAACCCTTAGGAGGAGAATATTTTTATTGTTGGCTTTTCCAGGTTCCTAAAATGTCTTTAATTAACGATAAAAATACCCATGAGTGTGCCATAGTATTCTGGAGGAAAAAGAGATAAAAAGCACTGAAATTTTTTTTAAAATCAATTAAATGCCGATATCAATGAATTTCAAAAATAACCAACTCTTTGATAAAACTGGCTGCTGGTGCGTTTGAAAGAACATCAATCATTAATGCATAAAATGTATATATATTGCATACCAATCTAGCAACAAAACTACCTGTTTCCATCACTTTTCATTAATAATACTGCAAATGCACAAAAAACTTCATACACATCGACCCAAGCACCAGCCATAAAAAATACATTACTGGTAATTACCATACCAAGTGAAATACTCGCCATCCATCCTGTATGGCACAGGTGAATTCATTAGCAGCGTGCTCGTGGACAGCCTCTACACACTCCGTCTACACTGTGTGCATGGCCTGAAATCATTGCCATTGATATTTGATGCATGCGTGGGACTCGTGAGTGGCATGCTACAGAAGTTATGGATTTCTTTGATTTATTTAAAAAAAATGCTCAAACAGCCAGCATTGGTATTTATAACAACATTCATTAGTGGTGCCAGGAAAGGGGGCTAGAATTAAATATCAGTAAATGCACTACCGCTCACTTCCGGCAAAAGTCATCACACAAATGACATACCTATACTGTGGGTGGAGTAAACATAAAATCTTCAGATACAGTAAAATATCTTGGAAATACCTTATTCTGATATATTGTGGGGAACACACATACAAAACATGCGGCACAGGATTAAAGAAACTATTTTATGAGTTTCTCAATCACATGTATCAGAATCGTATCAGTGAGACATCACTTCAACAATGGAATATATTATTTCCTTGGAAACTGCAGAATAGGCATGGAATGGAAACTCATATTATCATTTGAGCGTTACAAATTCCTGTGCAGATACAAGGAATTAATTGGACAAGGTTCAAATTCATTTATGTCTGATTTGTATGTGTGCCTACTAAGAGAGAAAAAGAGGCATTGCAACGCATGCCAGGCACAGCTAGTAATAAATAAATTTGAATACTAGCATGATTAAAAGGTAATGTTAAAAAAAAGGATTATAATTTAGGACAAAAATATTCTTTTATCCTAAAAAATCCTATCCTATATCTTTTTATGGATAATACATTATTTATTTCCTTGTTTCATGAAAAAGTTTTCAAAATCTTACCCACCCTGCCCCAAAAATAATATTTAGTATGCCTCAGATTATGTTTTCACTCTGGTCATCCAGATTTTTAAATTTTATTCTATTTTCCGCCTTTGATATTAAAATAACTTTTTAAAATTTCCACTACCCCCAAAAAAATTTCAAAGGCGAAACTTGCATCATGTAACCCCTGCGTAGGCACCTTTGGGCAGACATAATATCTGTTCAGGTGCAGACAATGGAAATGAAGAAGTTAAGGGGGTATTCTACAACTTACAGGTTGGTGGCACAGGCAGTGGGGTACAGAACAGGGCAGTATTTGAGAATACCAGGAGTGATTTTAGTGCCAAAATGTACATCTTTCATGCTCTCAAATATGGTATAATCTATTTGAGTCAATTGGAAAATTTTCTGCCATGCATATTAATCAAAGGTAAGGAAAGCATTTTACATGTTTTCCTCATTATTTCACATATTCTGTGCATAGCAAACATTTAATTGTACAGTTTGCAGCAAATTCTTCATATAAAGTAGACCAGGAAGACTACATGAATTCAAAAAAGCATGGCAGGCCATGGCAGTTTAAGAAAATTTTTCACCCAGCAGTAGTTAATTTTCTGAGTCCC
This sequence comes from Ceriagrion tenellum, assembly GCA_963169105.1. Classification (NCBI taxonomy): domain Eukaryota; kingdom Metazoa; phylum Arthropoda; class Insecta; order Odonata; family Coenagrionidae; genus Ceriagrion; species Ceriagrion tenellum. The sequence goes on along the minus strand of OY720643.1, from coordinate 35,706,718 downwards.
TCCCACTTTGCCATCGTAGACCAAAGTCACCAGAGAATTTCTCATTAACAAATTCACAAATTTAATTCTCCATACAAAACAATTAGAAGTAAGCCCAAAATAATAGCACAGTTGAAACATATGATGCGTCTTAGAAAGAAATGAAAAGTAAATATTTATTTCACGGTCATACGATTTTAACAAAGGCCTCCACCATGGGTTTGTTCTTCAGGCACATGATTCCCTTTGCCAAAATGCATTGGAAGCATTTACAAATTGGCTGCATTTCTGTCCACTGCGCTTATTATCTTGGTCCAACTATGGCTGAAATAGGTGATGTATACACCATAATAGCATATTCGATCATGTATATTTATACATAAAACTGAAGTGGTGCCCTTCTGTGAGCATGTTTGTTGCTCTTCTCAAATACTACCGAACAACTGAGCTGAAATTTTAGACGAGTCTACTGAATATAAATGGAGAGTAGAGTGCAGTGGCATTTTTACAGATAGTTTGATAATTATTAGAATTCGTTGCATTCCAATGGATTTATCAGGAGGAGCTGTAATGCTCAAACAGCAAATCATTTTGAAATTCCAGCTCCTGCTGACTTGACAGGACAGACTTGCTGTGATAGCAATATTAGTTTGTTGTTACTGCAACACATTCTGCAAAAGAACAGGTATCAAAAGTGGCATCAGCCTAAAGCTCTGTAAATAAATAACCAGCTTCACATTAGCCAAATTGTTTTAGATAGTGTTTCACATGTCTGAAAAAAAATCAAATTGTGTACATGTCGATAGTGAATCAAAGTGAAAATATGGAATATGAGATATATTAAATATAAATAGTAGTTAAAATGGCTGAATAAGTACAAAAATAAAGCATCAAGGAAATTTCTGCACATATAGAGAGTTGTGCTCATTAGGCCCTGTTCAGAGCCCAAATATCATTTAAAAATACAACTAGTGCTATAAGTTAAGTACCACAACTTTTTCCCTTACAACATCCCAAACAGAAAGTGCTCATTCTGTGGTCTTTTATGTCCATTAAGTGTTTCACTGTTATTTTAAGTTTTTTTCAATGACCTTATGCACTCACAATTTTAGCCAGATTTCTCAGTGTGTTCTTTTTATGTTTATTTTACGTTCTTTATATGTTAAAAGGATGTTATTTTAATGTTCATTGAATGTTTTTCAATATTCTTTCTATGTTCAGATAGTGTTCCTTTCAGTGAATACTAAAAGAACACTTGACTGTTCCTTTTGCTCATCAATTGTTTTATCTTACAGTTCACTCTGAGAAACAATAAAATGAAGTTTATTGCTTGAAATCTTGTATTTATCGAGCAAGAAATTTGTAATTTCAGCCCAGAAACTCAAATGGAGGCAGCCCATTCAAGCAGATGGATGATTTTTGTGCTATTAGTGCTCGAGTTGACTCACTTAGCCAGATTGCTCTGGATACAGAGTGAACTGTAAAAGAACATTGTAATATTAATGTGTTTTCAATGTTCTTTCTATCCTAACAAAAAAAGTGTTCGCTTAGTGTTCCATTTATGTTCTTTTTATGTTAAGGCGAATGTTCTTTCGGGTGTTCTTTTAGTTTATTTTGTGACAGAAAGAACAATAAAAGAACATTATTAACATTGAATGAGCACGTTTCAAATGTAATTTGAACATGTACCCCACCAGCTCACGTTAGTATAACTAATTTGGTTAGTGTGTGCTATTTTCGTTTAATTCTGTAACCTTACAAATGGCAACTTTCCAGAGCCGCTTTAAGTTGCCAGAAAAAAATTCAAAAATAATGTTTGTTGCAAACCTCCATCAAGTCATGAAGAGGCCAAAAGTTCCCGACCTTCGAGCTAAACTCTGGCTGACTAGGGGACACACAGGAGATAACAGGACACGTGTCCTTGATTCCACCCTTGTCACCCTTTTAATTTATCCCTGTCCATACATATTTGCCAGCTCACACCGTTTTCTCTGCTCCATGATTTGTGTTAAGAAACCGGTGTGTTGTTTGCCTCTGTGGGTTCAGTGACTTCTAGCGTTTGAATTTCACTTTTAAATACGCATGTTTTGAGTGACTGCACAGTGCTGAATCCAGCTGGGTGCGTGAAATATTTGCAAGAGCTTCTCACTGCAGTAAATGGCCATTTTTGATTGGGATACACACGAGCTTGGTACACAAATTTCCTAATAGTAGAAGAACTATAAACTTACTGTGTTATATATCGTAAATATTTTATTTTTAGCATCATCAAGTGATAGTGTGGTAGTTAGTGATTGAATATCTATGACAGGAAGTGAGCAGTCATTAAGCTGTACTTTGGTACTATTATGTTTTGTTTGAAAACGCTATAGTTGAGAATGGTTTAGATAGTGATAGTGCTTAGCAAGAATTTTGGCTATATGTAGTGAGTTTCACAAGTTTAGTGCATTGTTTGCTTATGAGTTGCACTGCTTATGAGTTCAATCTTTCCTCACCACACAATACACCTATCCAGAAATATTTTTTTAACAATAAAATATTCCTTGCCTAAGACTCAATCACAGAACCCCCAGGAACGTCCTACTTCCCCATTTAGTTCGTTATATTTACTCCCACGTTCTGTAAAAATGTACCAGATGATGATATATGGCATCAAAACCTTAATCATGTGTTCACTAAACTTATCTGGAGTTATAAAGTTATTCTTCCCATTTCTAATGTTAAACAAAAAGCATTAAGTTACAACTGAGACATCAGATGCATAAAGTGTACTCTGATATACTACAAACAGTAACATGTATCCATTATGAAGACAAATAGTTAGTACTTTTCTTATAGTTGATTATATTCTTAGCACATCACAAACAGATCACAAGTTTACTAGTGTTCTGCCGACCATTTGCCACAGACGGATCACATCTAAATAGTTGTTTTCAGCCATCCAAATGCATGTTAGTTAAAACGGTCACAAGATGGATATCTACCACCTTCAAGTAACCCAGAGGTGATGAGAAAGAAGTATGTTGCATATTAAAAGTAGTATTTCCAAGAGTACCACGGTGATTGATGAGAGGTACACAAGCAGGTAGTAACTACCAACATTATGAACAATGGTAATTAGATAATAATGGAAATGGGGAACAAGTGGTATGCAAAACACAACTAAACCCATGAGCCATCTGCTGTGTGTTACAGAGCTAGTTAGGCAACTAAAATGTTTTGATGCTAACAGGGCTGGTTGATATATTGATAGCTAGAATACCTAAGGGGTAAAATTATACTTCATAAATAGAAGATGAAGATGATAATACCATCCATCAAGAAAAATGATTTCCTGTCCATCATTGGCCCACTACATCTTCCTTCTTCTCAGGTAGATATAAGAGTTTACGTAATGATGAGGTGAACGTGACTTGCTGCTTCTCCTGAGCATCAAGCAGGGCAACTTTCCTTATTGTTGTAGTCAGGATTGTGAGGAAATCTTCTGAGCTATAAGCTTTCAACATCTGACATAGATTTGCCATGAATGTCGAACCACCAGAGCCAGCAAATGCCATCTTGCCTGTGGAAGTAAATAAATACATCATTCTAGAGTTACTGGCTGACCAAATTTATAACTGAAAACAAAAAGTCAACAATCATCTTTCAGTCTAACAGGGTGGACCAAACAATGAAGATATTCTTTACCTTAATCCCTTTAAAAGAAAGTATTGAAAGTACACTAACGTTTGGGAAACATGGAAAGATCTCACTCTCCCAAGCATCATCAGAAACTACAGCCCGAATGACTTTTTAATGCCCATGAGATGGGCTTGTTTTTTAATTTGCTTCCTGATAAAACACTGGCATTGAGAAGAGGTAAGTGTCATGGAGATAAAATGAGTAAGGAGAGGCTGACTCTCCTATGTAGCAATGAAAGTGGAATGGAAAAATAGATTCCATTACTGATTGGGAAATATAAACGCCCCAGATGCTTCAAACATGTTCAAACATTACCTTGCATGTATGATTGCAACTCAAATGCCTAGATGACCACAACAATTTTCGAAAAATTCCTGCGAGCAATGGATGCCAAGATGGGTGGACAAAACCGTAAAATTTTGTTGCTAATTGATAACTGCACTGCACATCCAATAGACACTGAATTTTTAAGAAATGTTTAAGTGGTGTGTTTTTCTCCAAATTGAACGAGTGTCCTTCAGGCTCTCAATCAGGGCATCATACGATGTATGAAGCACAAGTATAGGAAAGTACTTGTCAAAGAGAGGTTGGCTAGCCTTCATGAGTCAGAAAGAAAAGTAAATATCCTGAAAGCAATGCCTGGGACTACGTCACAGTCAAGAGCATAAGACATTGCTTTCGGACTTCTGGATTTCATCACAGCACAAACGAGGACAATTCTGCAACACTGAGTGATGAGGCAGCATATGAGCACACCCTTGTAGGCTGGGATCAGTTGTTCGGAGAAGGGGAGGGTATGACCTTCGATGAGTACGTCGCCTGTGACGCAGACATTGATGTCGGCAGGTTGGTTGTTGGAATTTATGTGACTATTAAAAATGAAGCTTTATTTATGGAGATAATTATGTAACAAATAATTAATAACTATTCCAAACATAATCTTTAATCTTCCTAAATGTAATTAAAAAAGTCGGTGAATCTCTTTATCATGTCTTTTTACCTGTAGATTGATATTAATAGATGAAGTCTATGGACAGAAAGGAAGAAGAAGAAGACAATGGGAAAGATGAAGCAGAGCCCAATTCTCCTCCAGCGTTCGCAAAAGCAGTGGAAGCGATGGAGACAAAGCGACAGTTAGTCACCAGTCATGAGGTTGATTTAAGTGTTAAGAATGCTTAATTGAAAATGGACTGTACACTCAATTAGGGCTCAGAATGGGCTTAGGGAATTAGGGCTCAAAATGAAAAAACAAGGCACCTTGGACAGATTCTTCCAGCCCTCATAAGTTTATTAGTATTTCCATTAAATGATGTACTTTTGTTTTCAATATTTGTAGAGAACACGTGGGAAGTTCCATTTTTGTTTTGTTATGCAATTATGCAACAAAGCATGCAACTATGCAATTATGCATGGGAAAGGATGTTTTTTGGGCAAGGAGCTCAATTTGTTTGTTTTCAAGGAGTTCGACATGCCTTACAATACAGTACAATCTCTGTAATCCGGCCTTGCAGTAATCCGACACGTCCAGTAATCCAGCGTGCAGGGCTGGCGACCTCCCTTCGGCTAATATAATTTTGTCAGTTTTAAATAAAAGATTTTTCAATACATAGTAAGTATTTGTTTTATTATTATGTATGTAGGTGTTTGTCAGTTCCATTCGTTCATAATTTGTATGAAGTTTTGGTTACATGACCCACTGAATCGGGAAAAGAAAACAAGTTATCTGAGAAAATAAGATCGGGTGGGCGCGCAGTGAATGTAATTTTGTTACATTCTGCTACAAAGTCGACATTTGCACATTAAACTCGCTGTTCGGCTCACCACTGCATGTCTCAACCTGTCGTTAGGAGCGATAACACCAAGTGACACAATTCTATTAGGTTAGTGTCGCTTGAACCACTGTGCAGTGAACACGAGTCTTGTGCCCTTTTACCTTTCACTGTGTGAGAAAAGCGAACTGGCAATGTTTTAATTTGAGAACGTGCAGTATATTCTTAATGTCAGGCCTTGAAAAATGTAAGCATAAAACATTAACTTTGAGTGCTAAAATGGAAATAATCAAGAAACTCGATAAAGGTGAAAAACTAACTGATTTGGCAAAATACTATGGTGTTGGACGTGCTGCAATATATGACATCAGGAAAAACAGAGACAAGATTGAGTGTTTTGTGAGAAGTACCGACAGTGCTACCAGTAATAGACAGACTCTAAAATCTGGTGAGTACCCTAAAGTTGAAGATGCTCTTTACACATGGTTTTTGCAAGAAAACAGACACACTCATATCTCCAGCGAAATCATTAAAGAAAAGGCCAGATATTTTTACAACCAAAATATGAAAAAAGATGATTTCAGAGCAAGTGATGGATGGCTGGATAAATTCAAAAAGCATCATGAGTCCGTTTTCTAACCATAACAGGAGAGACACTGTCTTGTGATATCTAAGCTGTTGATCCTTTCATTAAAAAATTTCATGAAAAAATTGAAGAACTAGGTCTTGGGCCAGATCAAGTTTACAACGCAGATGAGAGTGGTTTATTTTGGAGGCTCCTGCCTCATAAAATATTTGTTCATCAAGATGAAGAAAGTGCGCCCGGCCACAAAATTTCAAAGACAGAATTACGTTCATGCCATGTACGAACTCTAGTGGTACCCACAAACTTGATTTGCAGGTAATTGGTAAAGCTGAGCACCCAAGAGCATTTAAAAATGTAAGCCTTCCGGTCACATACAAAAATCAAAGCCGAGGATGGGTAACTCCGGAAGTGTTTACTGAATGGTTTCACGAGCACTTCGTACCAGCGGTAAAAATATTTCTTAGAAAGAAAAATTTACCAGCAAAGGCTTTGCTAATTTGGGATAACGCCCCTGGCCACCCGAATGAGGAAATATTAAAATCGAGAGATGATCTTGTACAGGTTATGTTCTTGCCACCTAACTGCACTCCACTTTTACAACCAATGGACCAAAATGTGATACAATATATAAAATCACACTATAAAAAGAATCTCTAATGCAGTGTGATAGTAAAAAGTGATGATATTAAGAAATGTCTGAAGGAAAAGAACCTCAAAGACGTGGTTTTTAATCTTCGGTATGCATGGCAAAATGTGACTTCAAAAATATACAATATTGTCAATCAAATCTGTCAAAATAATACACTGTCACAATCAAATACACTGTCGATTTTACGCACCGTACAACACAATGACGCCATGAATGCTTTCAATACGTGTCTTAAGTGGGCGGTGGAAAACAATGTAAAAGCTGGTGATATTCTTACAATTAAAAGACTACAAGAAAGAGTTTTACTTGAGTCATTTGCATCAAAAAGGCGAAAAACAATTGATAGTTTTCTTGTAAAACGTCATTCAAATTAAAATGTACCATTGCCTTTTGTATTTTTATTTCTTGTACCATGTTCCTCTTTGTTCCATTCCAACCCCTTTACTACCTTGGTTGTCGGTGATGATTCCATGGCATATGTCGGCCGATATTTTCTGAGAGAATCAAACTCTGTATGCAAATAATCATATACCTATTTCCCTTATAACTTCCCCGTTATGGATGCGAGTGAGGTGTAACTGTTCTTTGCAGAGTCACAGTGGTGTCCAGGGTTTATTCTGCCTTTATCGGTTTGATTGACACTGCTGTATTCACATGTCAACAGAAAAAGCAACATTTTTTACTCTTGAGTATGATTCGTGTGATCTAATGAATGAATTGGTTAAAGATTAGTAATTAATTATTTATTAATGCTTATTTGATGGCAGTAGTTTCACTATTACCATATACGTCCAGCTAACGTGCATCACCTAAATCTGAATCATATGTTTGTTGAGATAAGTCTAGAAAAAGCCTTGCCACTCAATTCAACAATTATATTCTGCTATGATCCTCACATTTGAGCAAGTGAAATAATTTGGTCGTTGATTAACTCATTGGGCAATGTTATATCAACATTTATGCGTGATCAGCTCCACTGCTTGAACATGCAAAAAACAATTGCCACAACCAGAAAATTTTCTCTCTGTGGTTGCGGCATCAAGAATGAATAACTAATATTTTGCCTTAATAATTGTCAACTGGTTGATTTACTTTAGACTGCCACTCTCTGGTTAACGCAAGTAGATTAAGGATGCTATATAACCTTAAGGAAGGCTATTTTCATTGGACATCAGACCATATTTTCTCACGCCATTATAAATTAAACTCTTAACATCTTAAGTATATCGTAAACATTATACGAATTGCTTAAAAGAAGAGGAAGATAATCATCCAAAGAGGATTCATTTTTGAAAGGCAGTGGGTTTTCCTGCTACTCAGCCAGCTTCCGCCACCACGGAATTCACTCAGGATGAATATTCGCAGCCCCCACTAGCTATCATGGCACAGCTCATTGGTCTGACGTCATGATTTCTAAAGAAGTGTCCTCATTGGCTGAGTGCCACCACTTCCACCACCACCGCCAACCTATGAAGCCACCCTTACTTGAACAAAGCAAACATAAAATGTATAAAAATAAAATACTGATGTTTACTGTAACTCAATGCCTGTATTTAAAAGAGGAGTATTTCATTATCTTGTTCAAAATGTATAAAGCCACAAAATTGCATAAGGTTTACCATTTTAATATATATTTCCTGTTAGCTGTGTTGTAACTTTTATTTTTTACACGAGGACAAATTAAATACTTTTGCTTGATTTTGTAAACAATATATTTTGATTATTGTATAAACCCATTTATTTATTTTGAAAAAAAAACTTTATAGCATAGATGTAAAACTGAATTCAAAAAGTAAAGATCTCATGAAAGAAATAAATGAAAAAATAATTGCAAGCTGGAAAAAATCCTGATGAACTGTATGAAAATTTATGTTAGAAGTCCTTAGGTAACTTTGGTATTTAAAAGTATCCTTTAAAGTTAAATAATAATAAAAAAAAAGCTTTCCCTATGATAATGAATGACTTAAAAGCTTCAACTTACGCTAGGAAACTTAGCAGAGGCATAACATTTTCATTTTTTTTCCTCAAAAGTTGGCTTATGATCTGATAAGTTTTTCTTCAAAATGTACACATTTTGCTTTAAGTTCTATGGAATTTATCTAAAGGTTACTGACCACTACAAGGTTTTTATGTTTTGCCAACAGAGAACTTTTAATATACCTGAATAACTAACTGAAAAAATACAAAACAAAAAAGACTTTGCAAACTCCGTATTTCACATAATTAAGTGAAATAACACCAGTCATACACCTCAGAATTTCAGAAATTGCTATGATCACTATAGTTTGATGACAATTTATGATGATTATACTTTAATAGTTCAATAATATCAATATATCATTGCTCTTTTGTTATTGTTTCAAATATTTACAATAAGTGCTATGTAGAGTGATAATGAGGAATTTTTATAATCACTATAAATCATCCTATACTATTTTTTGTCTCAGAAATCCACACCTTCCAATCACATGGGTAAATACAGAAAGATCAGAAGTGAAAATGGCACAAGTAATAGTTTTTTGTGAACTTTGCCATATTCTTCACCAGTTCTATCCCAGCCAGTGTATATTAAATTAAGATAAGATAAGATAAAGTTTATTTACTCCGGGACCATCTAATCCCATGGAGCACAAGTACATGGCATTTACATTTGTTTATATTTTAAGCTGCTGATAAGATTTACAAACAGTGTAAAGTAATGCTGCATAATGACATGCAGGAGACATAATATTATAGGTTGGTATTGTCTCTGGCAAAATTACATAAAAAGATTAAAGGCATAACACTTACAATGCTTTGTATAAACAGCCACTAATATTACACAATTTACAAAAAATAAACGCCTTCCAAACCCTTCACCGCCTGTTGGCGATCAGAGAGGTATGATTTAAACCATGCTAGGACGGCATTAGAGCACTTCAGCTTGCGTAATCGTGCCAAGAGAATGTTGTGATTTACACAGTTAAAAGCTTTACGAAAGTCAAATAGAACGAGTATGACTATTTTTCTATTATCTATAGCATGACGAATATCATCAGTAATTTTGATTAGTGCGGACTGCGTGCTATGATCTTTGCGAAAACCTGACTGATAATTATCTAACAAGTTATTGCGAGAAAGGTGCTCTAGTAGCAAGCAGTGAGTGAAAAATATTGGTTTTAAAAAGCATTCTCAGAGGTAATCTGATTTGAGCATTACATCTCATTTTGATGATTTTGAGCTAAATCCAAAAACCTATGGACACCAACACACGTTTACGAAAGGAAAAAGCAACAGACTAATGTTTGACTAGGTTCTTTGATGTGAACTGATAAAATATTTATCAATATTTCCATCACATTTCCCTCATGAGAACAAGCCATTAGCAAGAAAATGTGTGTCACCTTCTTAGGTCATCAGTTTTTCAGATTTTCAAGATTGCCATTTAAATAAGAGTGACTTCCTTTTCTATCCCAAAGATCTTTGCTTTTAGTTAGCACGGAATGAACAATGTCTACAATGTTTCTTTTGTGCCACTTCCAAACAATGGATAGTAAAGAGTCAATGACTACAAGGCAGTGATTTCATGATTTGCAACTACAAGGAACTGGTGGAGAATATGGTGGATATATGAACTGCATATAAATAGCAATATGTAAAATAACACACGAAACTTTACCTCTATATCCTCTAATTCCCAGATTACCCAATTTTCCATGTTTTTATGCCTCCCCTATCATGATAAGTAGTAAAAATAGCCACATACCTTTAGTTGTGGCCAAAGCAATTAATGTGTCAGACATTTTATTTTGCTCAACATCGCATATTGAAATCCCTGTTACTGGAGGAGATCTGAAGACTCTTGCTTTAGAGACAACTTCATGAGAGTATAATCTTCCTTCACTATAATACCCTCGACAAGCCTGAAAGGTGAAATACAGAGTAATTATCATGTTCATAGTCAGTACTGACATTCTTCTACTAATGCTCAAAACATACTTGCAGCATTTACAACAAGGTAACATGCATTTTGGTACACTATTACAGAATTACTAACACTCCCATTAAATTTTCACCTGCCCAGAAAATACAAAAATGGCATAAAGATTGCCAAAAGCTTTATCAATTTACCCACAAAGAATTCATCGTTTAGTTTATTTCCTAACTGTTCAAAACTTTACTCTAAAAAGGTTCATTTTCAATAATTATCCATATATATTTTGGAATTGATATTTGACAAATACCACTTAAGTTGTATACTAAAGCCTTGTTAATTTGAAATTCAAGGAACCGAAAATATTGGACTCCAAATTATTTGGGTTCAAATTAATTACACTAAGTTCAAAGAAATTATACTTGAAAGAAAAAAGTAAGAATTTCCAAAGAAATTTCCATACCATCATACATATTTTTTAGTCTACGTACAGGAAATGGATATCAACTTGAGGTGTTAATGACTGATATTTTTCATGCTTATCAGATATAAGTTAAGCCAGTAAAGCTACGTACTTTGAGGCGTGATTAAACGAAAAATAAAAATGCAAATGAATGCATGAATCTGAGTATGGCAATCCATCTGCCCAATGATTTCACAGCATTAAACATATTCTACTGGCATGGACATTTGAAACAGTGGTACATTTGTCTCATAATTTTCTTGCCTCTCACAGTAGTTACATTACAAGGGACATTCTGCCCGCTGTTCACCTCTGTCTTCACTCACACACACTCACCCATGAGCATCAGCAGCCTAACCGAGATTCTTAACCAACATTCAAGGGTGGCAATAGTGGAACAAGCTGAAATTGCTTACATCTTGGATTCATCTGCCTTGTGTTTTCCTAATCCACCTGTCTTTAAAGGGGCTCACTGATTTGAGGGGTCGTTTGCATTTCTACGCCATGGGCGATATTATATTGGCTAAAGCACAGCAATGAGGGAACTCTTCTGAATTATCCTATGATAACCAACTATGTAGCATAGACAGAGAAGTATGGAAAAATAAATGTCACATATGTCATGTTTTATTGGTAGGGATGGAGCAGTCGAAATGTAAGAATACTCTCAGAATATTTGATTGGAGGTGTAACCAGAAGCTGGAGCATTGTAAACATAAATGAACGTAAAAAAATAGCCTTGCAATACCAAATAAAGAAGTTAATAATCCTAAAGAAATGAACAATAGAAATACTTTGACCTTGTATTATGTATGCGTTCATGAACTATCAAAATGAAATCTACAAAAGGCACTATGTTGATGAATAATTTTTAAATAAAAGAAACACGATAGAATCTCGAGGACATAATGACTTCAAATTTCATAATATCCATACTTTGAATACTAATTCATACAAGATTACCTATTTCGTTTGCAGGGGACTACTCACTGCTTCGAATGAACTGTTATGTAATGTAAATTTAGAGGGTTCAAATTAACAAGGCTTTGGTGGAGTACCAGTTTAATAATATTGAAAATTAATAACATACATCATCAACATGTATTAGTAAAAGGGTAAATTTCCCAAAGACACCAAGGACACACAGATAGCTACACTAGCAGCAGAAGAGTTCACATAACAATTAAAGCTAATGTTAAAGTTAAGGGCTCCCATCAGCGTTAAGGTGCCAAAAAATCTGGAATGAAGAGAGCCAAATCTGAGGTGACACTGCTTTTTACAGCATTGGGGATAGGGGGAGAGGACTATGGAGACCAACCCCCCTAAAATTTTGATTTATGCTAAATAAAGAGCAGAGGGAAATAGCTGGATTTATACAACAATAAAACTTAAGCTTGTACTTATTGTTTGTTCATAAAAACCATGTCGACAGATAAGTGATGTGTATCTGGTCAAAGTGTGTGTGAGTGCCGCAGTGCGCATGCGCAGGGATTCCCGAAGCTGTGCAAGGGGCAGCGACAGCAGTCTCTCCCCAGTCTCTTCCCAACTTGCAAGTCACCGAGACAGTCAGTCTCGTTCCGTCATGGTTACTAGCAACGTTGATCCTAGCCTGTGTTCAGTGTACTTGTATCATCATGTATTTGTCCGTCGACAATAAATGTCTCGACACCCGGACGTAAAATAGTATTCTTTCTAAACATAACAATAAGGTGGTAATTTTGAAGAAAAACCTGTGAGTAGTGTATTGTCAAGAAATTTGCACGCCAAAAATCTTTAAAAATAGGCTGATACACGGCAGTCACAAATACACTTTTAATTGTCTAAACGAGCAATTGTAGCTCATGATTTTCCAAACTTTTAAGCCCCTTCCCCATTTATACACAACTTAAACCCCATTTCTCCCACCCCTCTAAATGGAATCCTGGCTAAGTCACTGGTTAAGCAACTTGAGTTTTATCCAAAAAATTTGCACTGAAACATGATAATTCTGAAGTAAATGATAACTAAATATTGGGTATATCTTGATCAGTCAAATGGACTACCAATAACTTTTATGGAGATATATTTTTCAGCCCTAACAACCAATTTCTTGTTCAATGGCACACAATTTAACTCTATATTTTAAATCCCTTTGGTCACTGCTACATCACTGCCTGTAAGTTCATATTCTACCATCTTGACAAAATCAGCTTCTTTCGCCATATTATACCATAATATACATTTTTCCCACTGAATAATTAAGTGAACTATGCTCAACTGCAATGAGAGATCTCAAGCTTAAAATGTTGCTCTTTTGAGCTGAATGGAACAACCTAAAGGTTGAGGTAAGTTAATTACGGATGAAGTTTGTAAACCAATAAAGAAATTTTGACCGATAGCTGACATTTTTAGAAAAAGGGTAAAACTTTCACCTGCTGAGAAATTTAGCTTGGTAAATAGATACAAGGGCTACAGAGCACCTTCTATTCATTTGATGTTACACCCAACATATTTACAATTCATACTTACATCAGTCAATATTACTTTGGGCTTGTTTTTTAATTTTTCACATTTTGAAAGTTCTTGCCATATATAATTCAGATGGAAAGTACCATCATAGGCATAAACACTGAGATTTTCACAACCATGTGATGACACGATAATAAAAATACAGTCACAGGAATCCAAATCCTCGCTTTGAAGAACTAAAATGATAAAATGAAATAAAAAACACTTCATTCAATATCTCAAGGAATTAAATGTGAAACTAAAATGATAAAATTTGCTAGCATATTGTAGCAAAGTAAACACATAGTTATCTACAATTGAAACTTGATTTAACCCATTTAATATAAGTTCATTTTCAATTAGTGAACAGGTTTGTCATTTGCTCATCAAAATAATGAAAGAAGTTATTGATAGCTGTAACAGGTTTCCAAAACAGCACGACATCCAGGTTTTGTGGACTAATTTACTTCTATAAACAATGCCAATAATTGTCACTGCCTTGGTTCTAATTTTAAAAGGAAAAAAAGAAACAAAGCCTTCTGAAAAATTATTACAGGACTGTGGAAGGTCATTATCAAAAGTTTTTATAATCACCAAAATAGTTCAGAACATATTTGGAACAATACAAGAGAACTGCATATTCAGATATTCATTATAAGACTAAATAAAGTGATTACATCAATTTATAAAGTGATTATTTAGGTGGGTTTACAGTGGTATGTTTATCGAGAAAGTGACTTGCAGCAAGTGGCTTTCGACATATATTATAAGCGTGAACAGCTCTGTAAGTCCACTTACAGAACTTTTACAGAGTATTAGCAAGCCATTTGCAATAACATATTATGGCCAATTTTGAAAATCGAAAACCAATCCACCTCTGCCCAATCTCATGAAAAATATTTCTTCAGAGAAAACTCTCCCACAAGCCCTAGCGGAAGTAACTTGCTATAGTAAACCCACCTTTAGACTATGAACCTAATGATTATTCAACTATTGGACTATGCATAAAGTGATTATGGTAATTATTACAAAGAGTAGAAATCTCATAATCACAAAAGAAGTTGACAAAACCATTATATCCATAGTCTTTGAATTAGCATTATCATCAAATGCTGAACTAATCACTTAGGGCAATTATATTAACACTTTGCTTAATCCTGTAGTCAGTTGATATTGCACTATTGTAAAAGAGACCGTCCAAGACAATAGCATTGTTGAAATTCACTGATTTGGCTTAAAAAGAAATGGAAAGTACATAATTTGTTCTCGATCATATGATTTAAACTAAGGCCACCATCATGGAATCTTCAGTCATGTGACTCCCTTCCCTAAACAGCAATGGAACTTTCATCCATTGGCTTAAATTCTAACTCTCAACTGAACTATTATCTTAGATACAGTAGAGTTCCAAATATAGAAATATATATAAAATTATGAAAAATTTTGGCAATCACTAGGGATGAGTAAACACCAGATTCTCTACTCAATTCAAGTTGAAGTCAAACATTAATATAAAAATCAAGTTTCAAGTCAAATTCAAGCATCATTCTTATATTTTGCTTTTAAGGTAAAATAAAATCCTTCTGAGGCTTGTTTAATTCAAGATTAATTTCCTAATTTTCACCAATCCAAAAAATAGAACAAAATAATGAATTTTGAATGAAAACTTTTATGAATCTATCCAAAGACTTGAATTGAGAAATAAACAATAAAAATCAATAAATTTGGTATCTTTTTAAGAAGTAAACAGGCTTTCACTTTTCTAAGTCATGTTAACTCAATACAATATGAACTTACAAGAAAGTAAACATCCACTATAGAATTTTTATAAAACAGTATAACACTGCATGCCAAAAAAAAACTTATAGTGATACATAAGAAAATTCTTTCTTCAAAGTACCAAACTTTGAGAAATGATTCAATTCAATTCTTTATTCATCCAGGGGTTTGGCTACAGTAAAATATAGGACAAGTCAAATGTAAGACAGCATAAAAAGAAAATAAAATAACACATGATACGAGACAGTCGGCAGATGCCACACACTTTCAGGCAAATATTATGCAACATCTAGGACAATTGGGACATTCCCTATAAATGTGCGACTGATGATGGGTTTACAACAGAGAAAAATGCGCAAGATATGCCAAAGAGAGATCAAAAATTGAAAAACTTTGACACTGTAGAAAACATGAAAGAAGAAATCCTGTCGTAAATGCTGCACCGTTGGGAGAAATGTTAGGCCTTGCATAATTTGCATTTATTAAAAAAAAATTTGATTCATGCTAATTTGACTAGAAAAAATTAGATTCAGTGTTAATTTCTGACTGATTTACATGCTACTGTATGAAGAGAGATAAAAACAAATAATTCAATTTGAAAACAAAACCCAGACAGCTGAAAACGATTGCAGCCAGATTAGCAACCATTTTCCGTTCTCTAAAAGCTAACTGCGTGTTATACATGGTGATAAGTAAATTCTTACATTGCGCTCGTCATAAAGTGCGTGCGCATTATAATCGGAAAATTACGGTAATCATATACAGAGGCCGTAGTGGCATGTTAGGCTTGTAAAGTACTTACTTTCATCCATTTTACTTTCAAATTCACCCACTGTCATTTTACCGTCAGCAACACAAAACTCAAGCTCCACACCAAGGTCCTTCAACGTCAGCAGGCTTATTTCATCGAGTCCTCTTATCTTTGTGAGATCAGATACACGTAACTTCTCATCAAACTGGCTAAAGAGGAAAGCATAGCCCAAATACTTTCCCTTTCGGCTGTAGCTTGTGGGCACTTGCGCCACTGTATCAATCCTATTGACCAAAGGTAGAAAGATTGATTTGGTTTAGTGCATAATTTCTATTAGTATCGATAATTTTTACAGATACATTTTTGCCATTTCCCTTCTCACACATGAGGGTTGCCCAAAAAGTAATCCCCATATTTTTATTAAACAGACTCCCTCATATTAGAAATCAGAGCATTGGCACGGTCATCGAGAGACGCATCTCTATTGGTAGCAAAGCCTTATCAGTGTATCACAATTCTACCATATCTTACATCTGAGTGCTCTGACCAATTTTGTATACTTTGCAGCAGACAGACAGAAAGATAAGGTTGGTAAATACCAGTCTGGCACAAACTAAAGAGCTGGAAAAATGTAAATTGCTTCATAATTTCTCTTCTTTTCTACTCCATTTAGAATACTGACACTAGGCACTTCTCCACACAATGAAGAGGTGATTAATGCAGTGAAAACCTGGCTCCATAACCAGAGAAAGAACTGATACTAACAGGGCTTACACACACTATTGAATTGCTCTATGAAGGCAATATGACTTGAAGGAGACTATGTAGAAAAATAGAGTAAGAGGATAAAACATCATTCTTTCACATGAGTAAATTTCATTTTTGTAGAGTAAATAACTTTTGGGGAAAAAAATTTGGGCATTACTTTTGGGTGACCCTCGTAACTGGACAAAGCCATGTTGAGTGTGAGGCAGATGAGGCTCTTGCTGTTAGGTAAAAGGTCTAAAGCTGAGAGGGCTGGAAAAAAAATATTAGTAACTTGTCAACAGATGATTTTACACATTCACAACATATTAAAGTCTGTGTTGATGAAAGACCGAAATACTTGGTAGATACTGATAATTTTGCATTCAATAGGTAGCACACCTCTGAACTGGGACTTTGAGATACCATTCCTGGTTGAGCATCTATCCATTTGCGATACTATAAGCACAAGGAGTTTGCTTGCAAGATGCTGTAAAAGAGTGGAAATTTCATTCCAATGATGAAATTTACTTATAAGTATGAGATATGAGAAGGCTTAATAAGCACCTGCATAAAATATGATGCATAGTCACTCAAGCTTCATATCTTTGAGGTGGCCAAAGAGGTAATCATGGGTCGTTGAGCACAATTTCAAATAACTTTTTGGGTAAGCTCAAAAAATTTTAGGACCCCATTTCATTTACCAAATAACTTGTGTATAATCCAAATTTTTTAAAAGAAGTATTCAGTCAAAGAATGGGGACCAGACTATACATGAGTCAAATTAAAGACAGCTAAAATCTCAGCATAGAAAAATGTGGAACAAAAATCTTTTCCAGGCCAAAGGGTTTCATCACAGTGCAATATACCAACCTCCAAATCAGCATATAAATGGACAATGAGCCGACAGCATCTTCAGTTGAAGTGCATAACTTTGAATCAATAATTTATGAGAACTGTGGGCCTATTTTTTACATTTTGCGATTATAGTCTAAGTGGCTGACTTCTGGAAGAAATCTTTAGAACTGGTGTATACAACACAAAACAAGAGGAGTATAGGATGGCCCAGTAGGCTTATGTCCTTATGTTTTTGTAGTGCTGATTGCTAGTCATAAGGCTAAGAATATATTTTGCAGTGGGTTAGTTCGACTAGTCATATTAAGGTAGTGCGAGCGAGACAGTTCCCTAATCATTGGATTGGATTAGATATTTGGGGATGTGACCGACGGCTAAGGTCATTTGCGCCATAGGGGAAAGTCAATAACTGTTCTTGATGCTACATTTTGGATTGCAGATGGTAAAAAATATTTTATAGCACTGTGCAACTTAAATTCGCACTTAAGGCACACTTCTCCGAGACATGAGTAGCCAATTATTACACTGTGCTGATGACAGGTTCATTATTACACATTAGTTAGACAGAAGCAATGCAAATATTGGGCCAATTACAAGTGAGTCAGTATTTGAATTAGAAGAGCTGCAAGAGAAATTTGATTTTCTTTTTAAAAATCTATGGAGTTCACTCTTACACCACAATCTAAATCTGACCATAAAATCATTTAGAAATATCTTACCATGCACTCACAACTAAAACTACATTTCACATACACTACAGTAGATATGCCTGGTTACATAAAAAACGGAAGTTGGTACATACCCTTCTGCCAAGTAAAATGATTGAATTAGTGTTGAGCTAAACTTGGAACTTAGATTACAATCCTCTAAGTTGTTCCTGTTCACCACATTTGTCAAAACTTTGTTTATTTCAAGTTTACTGCGTAACTCTTCACTGACAATTTTTGCCACTGACACTTGTCGATCACCTGAAATGTTTCACCGATTAACATGAGAAAGGTACATAAACAGTAACTAGATTATGTCTTTCCAGATACAAATAATAACTACCACAGAGAGGAGTAGTCTCCAAAACAAAAATATATACTCCAAACTGGTTTACGACTCATTTGATTCTCATTCCACAACCCTATACAATGAATCAATAGTTCTAAAGGAAATTGCATGAATTGACTACATATTTTTTAGGCAACCAAAAACAGTCGCAAAACAGATGGCTGCTTCGGCAAAACTTGAGGCCAGAGGTGACTTGAATTTTTACAGAAAACGGGTCAAACTGAGATAAGTACATAGTAGTCAGATGAAGGCCATGGGGATAAAGTTGAGCAAGGTAAAGGCATTTAATTATCCAAACCTGTTATAATTTTTAATATCAAGTAAGATTACAATGAGCATCAATACAGCAGTGAAGTAATCCTTCAGAAGTGTTAGTACGTTTTTGAAATAGCTTCCCAATGCATTGTTCAGATCTTAGGTCATAGAACATGGTAGAGAGATAGAGGGAACCATATGACTAGTATATACTTTAGTGCTTCTGTTTGGCCATTTTTTTTATTTTCTGACATCAATATGGGTCATTCCATCCAAATTCGACCAGGTGATTGCCCTTGGGGTAACCAATTTCAACCAAAGTTGGCAATTCGTCTTCATTTGATTACAAAACGAAAACCCCAAAGCCATTTTGTAATACATGCAACAGTTTACGAGATATTGCAATGTTGTAAACCTAGAATTTTACAAAAGTGTCGTCGCATTTGACGGCATATCTCCGGAAATAAACAAGATAAAAATACACACAATGACTCATTTTAAAGGTCTTGAATTGAAAAAGATAATTAAATAATATAATAGATAAAAAATAAGATAAAAGGACGAAACAGTGATGACATCGTCAGAAAATGTGGGAGTACAGACAGAATGACAATAATTATTTCAGAGTACTTCAGAGAAAACTGTATGGATGACGTTCGTTTCAAGCAATGGACTCAGGAAAATTGTTTACGTTAACCACTCAGGTCAAGGACTTAGATAGTTTTTGTGAGGCTTTCGCTGAGAATACCACCAAAGTAAGAAAGCATGACTACATCGCTCACATGCAAACTACATTTTACTTGAAAGTCGGAGACAATCTGAAATTGCGTGAAGTTGTCGTTGTGGCCGATTTTTATGAGAATTTTTCTTTTCTTCACCAAGATGCAGCACAAGGGATCCATTGGTGTAACAATCAGGCTATAGTACATTCATTTGTGTGTTACAGCAGAAATACCTGCGATAAAGTCGCACCTTTCAGTTTGGATATTATTTCAGACTATATGGAATATAATGTGAGTGCATTCTATACATTTCAAGGGAAACTGATAATTTCCTTCGAAGAAGGGTACATTATCTAAGTAGAATAATGTACTTTTCCGACAGAGCTGTGGCTCAATATAAGAACCGCAACAACATGGTGAATTTGTTGCATCACCAAGAGGTTATGCTGATTGGCATTTCTATGCAACATCACACGGAAAGGGCCTGAGTGACGGACTAGGAGGGACATAATAAAGGGCATGCGAGGAAAATGAGATAGGGGAAGAGAGGAAAGCAGCATTGGAGGTCTACCGTCTAAGACGGGGCAAGGTTTGTCTATTGTTCTCCGAGCATGGCCACTGGTGGGCCCATGGTCGCTGTTAAGCATGTTGTCGCTAATCCTGGATTCTAAAGCGGCGGTCACTTCAGTGGGAAGCAAATGGCGAATGACATGGGTAAAGGGAATCAAAGGGTCGGTATACAGTTAAAATTGGCATAAAGAAGATGGAAGAGGAAGCACGCTGATGAGATCTAGAGAGCCGACTACTGAACATTTGGTGTGAGAGCTGGACGCTGCCGCGGCGGGAGGCCAGCGTTACGCCTTCACTCAAAATTTTTTTTCTTTCTTAAATGAACAATTACCCCTACCAAATTTTTTTAACTTGTAGAGGAGGGTTGCATCTACAGCATATAAAAAATGAGGAAAATGAAGGCGTAGCCACATCGTTAAAAATCGATTTGAAAGTTTGAATTTGTTATAAACTTTATTCGATTGTTTAAATTTTATAAAATAGTCCATTAACTATCTTTTTCAATTCAAGACCTTTAAAATGAGTCATTGCGTGTATTTTTATCTTGCTTATTTCCGGAGATATGCCGTCATATGCGACGACACTTTGTAAAATTCTAGGTTTACAACATTGCAATATCTCGTAAACCATTGCATGTATTACAAAATGGCTTTGGGGTTTTTTTTTGTAATCAAATGAAGACGAATTGCCAACTTTGGTTAAAATCGGTTGCCTCAAAGGTCAATTTTGCCATTATTCTGGCCGAATTGGGGTGGAATGACCCATATATATTATAAAACCTAATAATATTTGCACTGGACTGGTCCTAAATCCAGGAAATGATTGGCTAAGGCATAGGAAGAAGGAATCCCAACCATGCACATATATACAACCTGTTTTATTTGTTAAAAAATACAAATATTTATTCCATACTGTGATGTGTACAACTAGATAAAAGGTGTAAAAATTTATACATGACACAAAGTCGCATTAATATGCACCTAGATGGCCCATATAAAATGGCCTTGAAATGTTTAATGATAATACCTGGTTTAATAATATTTAATATGTACCAATAAGCTGAATATGTTCAAGAATAGAGTTGATGCATTACTAATGAAATAATGCTACTATGAGGTTAATGAATTCCTCAATGCAACTACATAAATATTATTGTAAAAAACAAAATAATTTAAGTACAGTGTATACATGAAAAGTGTGTAACTAAATAATAATACATGGTGCAGTGCAAAAGAATACATAAAACTGATGAATATATTTCTGTATGCACATTTTTGCTCTTGTTGTAAACAAGTGTAATGTAACATATCTATGGTATAACATGTACTTTTTATCTTGACATGTCCTTCTTTAGTATGTACAAATCATTGGGCAAAATAAATTATAATTTTCGAATTTTTCACTTATCAGCCTGAAGGCTAGGAAACATTCACCCATCCTGGGTGCAGAGCACCTAAAGAATTAGGCTCATCTACTGTTTTTAAAATGAGCATTCAGATATCTTCTTACTACACTGGAACATGCACAGGAACAAGTATTAATTATCATAGTTTTTGAATTTGCATGTAAACATGATTATCTATTCCTATTGTTTCCAAGGTTTTGTGCAGGTTCTTGGGTATTACACCAGTCAATGATATTATTATTGGTACAATTTTAATAGAATTTTGGTTCCACATTTCTTTTATTTCTTCAGCTAAAGGAACATATTTCTGTATTATTTCCTTGTATTTAGCCTCAAAATTTTCTGCGTTTGGGATGGAGACATCGAATAGATATGTTATCCTCTCTTGTTTTGATTGAAGATTTATATCAGGTCTATTGTCTGGGCGAGAATGATCCATTACGATACTTCTATTGTAATACATTTTGACAGCTTCATTTTCCATTTCAGGCGGTGGTATTTGGTACCATAGCTTGTTTTCATGTGATACATTGTACTTTCTTACTAAAGCAAGATATATTTGTTTGCATATATTATCATGTCTTTGTGTGTATTCCACACTTGCTAGTATACTGCATCCACTTGTGATATGTTCTATTGTTTCTACCCTGATATTGAATTTTCGACATCTGTCATTCAAATTTGGCTCTTTAGCACCAAAGATAATTATGCATTCTATTCATCGAGGATAGGTTCTTAAATCCAGATTTAGAATTTTATTGTAGGGTACAAAAAGTAAAAATGACATTGCAGGCAAATGACCATGATGCTTACCTTTACTTGGAAAGTAACCAATAACAACATTAGCTGAGCGGGGAATGGAGTATGGCCTAACCACTTCAGGTCCATCTTTATTCAAGAGGACTGAAAAGTAGTTAGTTTCCTCTTTCACCATTGCCTAAAAATAGAGAGACATGGAGTTATTCTGATGGAAAATAGCACTAGCAAAAGAAGCGTTTAGCAATAGGAGAAGGTTGATGACAGGGACCTTGGGGAAGGATATAAATAAGACGTTG
Source organism: Ceriagrion tenellum (assembly GCA_963169105.1). Lineage (NCBI taxonomy): Eukaryota > Metazoa > Arthropoda > Insecta > Odonata > Coenagrionidae > Ceriagrion > Ceriagrion tenellum. The sequence goes on along the minus strand of OY720643.1, from coordinate 35,683,999 downwards.
CCAAAGACTTAAATGTAGACCTTATCATTTCATGGTGCTCAAATTTGGACAAAGGGAAAGGATAACGAGAATAAGCTGTAGGTCCTTTAGATGCGGCTGTAGAGCAGGATGAAGAAAGTACAGAGGATGGAAAGGGAGTAAAATTAGGAAGTTCTTGGCATGGTAGGTGAGTGGAGGAAATTTTGGGAGGAGATCTGGATGAGACAAAGTAGGTGGATGGTGGAATTGATGAGGAGCAAAAGGCTACTGAAGGCCATGACAGAGGGGATGACAAGAGATGTGCCATTCTGAAAATAACCATGGTAATTTTCATACCGTGATATCCTATGAAAATTAAATAACCACGGTAAATTAGCATGGTTAATTATGTAATTTACCACAGCTCCTGAAAAGTAATGTAATTTTTGGTAATATTGACTTTCATCTCAGATATTTCTCATACCGAGATATTAAAAATAGTGATGGGAGAATACCATCTGCAAATACTTAAATACTGGAAATTATTCGTGATCTCAAATTTGGAATAGTTATGCTGAGGGGCGAAATTCAAATACCTATAATATCACACTATGGCACTACGCTTGGCAAGTTGACGAACTAATCAGTTCAAGTGCTCTGAAAGAACCGCAAGGACACACCGTCTAAATCGTCTAAACCGTCTAAATTAGAGTTTTGTTCAAAAACGCGAATAAGTTTTCAGAAAATATTCCATAAATTATTAGCAAACCTAGTATTAGAATATTCAAGGTATTCCAGTTTTTGAGGCATTTGATTTTATTCAAATTTGAAAAAATCACTATTCGTCCCATCTCTAATCACAAACATATTGTTTTAAGTCAAGTCTATATACATTTAACACAATCTTAATTATTAATAATGGCACATACAAGGAATATTTTTACTTAGAGAATATTTCTGGGGATATCATTTTCAATGGTCTGAATGAACATTTCTCATGCCAACAAAAGAATGCCAAATTGTGTGTGGGCTGTCATTTTTTTTCTTTATTTCTAATGCATTAACATAAGAATAACAATGGTTTGAATGCCTTTAACCCCTTGCTATTGCCTTTCCTTTAAACCTTTAATATCTAGTATTTGCAGAAAATTAAATTTTACCAGAAAATGATGATGATTTTAAAAAATTACCATAATTTACCATGGTATTTTACCTCAAATGAAAATTACGGTAATTTACCCATCTCTAGGGATGACGATGTGTAAGTGGAGAAGGTGAAGAAAGAGATGTTACAAACGTGATGATAAGATACTAAGTCTTTTTTCCAACACCAAATTTACACAATTATCAATTACACGAGAGTTATCAAATGACCCAAGTATTCATGTCGTCAAATGGTTCAAGTATTATGTAAGATGTTTATGCCATTTTTGACCTTCCCTCCCCCCCATGATATAAGGCAAAGTAAAATTTTCCCAACCCACCTCCCTCTCATTCTTACATATAAGACATTAGATATTTGTATCTACTCTTCGTTAAATGTTCGCTTTCTGCTGTTTCATCATTCCATAGAAGTCATCAAACAGCTTTGAGCACTGGATATCATTTAATTATGCAGTGTTGGAATACCATATTCATTAGCATTAAGAGTGAAACATTACCACAGCTGATGAAGTTGTGAACAATCACAGGATATTTGAAAAAAAAAAGGATTTTTGGAAATGATAGTGTTTCATGACGGACAAAATCTTACGTAAATTGTTTCCAGAGCCCCTGCCCCCCCTCTTCATAAGACAAAGTAAGATGATCCCAACCCCCCCACCCAAAAAACGTCTTATGTTATACTTGACAGACCCCCAAGCATTTTCACAGATGCTGTTTCACTATGACCAAGTCTTTCATGTCATCTCCTACAATTATTCTCTCACCAGGGACACAGTCATTCAAAATTTCTCTGTTTTTCACAAAAATCATCATTCAGGCAGTCACTCTCTCCATTCATACGTGCATAGCATACCATATTCACAAATCTAAGAATGACTACATTCATGCGAACTGAAGGAATCATTCCTCACATTAATCAGCAACACAACAAACTTTTAAGACACTCACAAAGCAAACTCACTTGAATCAAGATTATCACAGGTGTAGGAGTTCTTTCAAATTGTTTCCAAATATCAAAGAGGGAAAGCTTCCTATTTTCCTCAGTCATGAATTCATTGTAAACTTGCTTCACAATGAAGTAGAGGAGGAAACAAGAGGCCTCACGATTTTTCTTGACAACTGAAAAATATAATTAAAGTCAACGATTACTATATTTAAACTACAATATAATACTTTATTCACCATAAATTTTACAAGGCTGATCAATAGTGTGCAGAATAAATAGAATGTAGAAATGTTAAGTTCAAGCATTTTGCATTAAGAACACAACACACAGGTATCAGAGTCAAATTCCATTATGAAATCTTTTTCTTTTATACATAGACTTTTCTTCCTGATTGTAGGACTTGATAGGTAAGAATTGGAAGAATAATGGAAGAGAAGAAAGTTCTAAGTGCTCAGGGCTCATTAATTTCGGTAAAACGATAGAGGAGGCCAGGAGGGACATTGCTTTAGACTTGATAGTTTGTATTTGAGCAGAATTCGTAGATCTTCGGCTGGTGATCGGATTGAGCCGGGCTCCCCTCAACCGTTCTAATGGTGCATTACTCAGCCCAGGCATCAGAACGGGTGGCTCATAGGATTTTCGAGCATTGTAGGTATTTTTTAGGCTAGAGAGTAGGTCATTCAGTGGGATTCAAAAGTATGCACCCGACAACAGCCTCTGAGTAAATCTGAGTAACATTAACCTTCATTGTCAACAAAATTTATGAGAAGCACAAATGAATAAATGTGACTTCCATGGCAAAAATAATTCCAACATGCGCTCTATAGATAACGGCAAAACTTCAAAGAAAAACTCACATCTCAGTGGCTTCAGAGAACATCATATAATACATACATACCCATCACGCCATTCCCTTCCGGGGTAGGCACAGCAAAATGTTTCACTCATTAATACATAATTGTACACCTAACTCTGCTTCAATAATTTTCTCCATTCTGACCTATCCTTGCAAACCTCTTTTGCCTCCTTTACCCCCATACACTGTTTCATACATGCCCTCCTGTTTTTAAGACTACTAATATTCATCCTCATAAGAATTTCCTCAATCACATTCAACCACAACTTTCTTGGCCTACCTCTGCCTCTCACACCATTTATTCTTCTCTCATATATCTGTTTCGTTATTCGACTCTCATCCATTCTCTCAACATGGCATACCAACGAAGCACACTCCTTTCATACACGTCCATTACTGGAGCATTTAACCCACATTCATTCATGACCCACTCATTCCTTACCCTATCCATTCTACTTTTGCCGCATATACTCTTCAGATAACTCATACCCATGGTGTTTAGTTTACTCTTATGTCTATCCTGACATACCCATGTTTCACTACCATATAGCAAAGTGGGAAGAAGTACACTTTTGTACACAGCAATTTTCGCTTCCTTAGACAAGCACTAATTCCTTGATATACTCCACATGCTACCTACCACTTTCCTTCCAGCATTCGCATGTCTCTTTATCTCCTCATCTATTCTTCCATCTTTTGCATACATCTTACCTAAGTACACAAAATCATCCACCTGTTCAATTACTTCACCATTCGCCCTCATCACACAGTTATTCTCCCCATTCTCCTTATCAAAAACTACTACTTAAGTCTTGCACGCATTTACCTTCAATTCCATTCTCTCCGTTGATTAACAAAACTTATCTAGGAGCTTCTGTAATCCCTGTTGACTGTCTGAGATCAAAACAGCATCTTCCACATATAGAAGAACTTGCAAGTTTACATTTCTAATCAAAACACCGTCATTTTCGCTACATGCGTCTCTAACACATTTCTACATAAATACATTAAACAACCATGGAGACATCACGCATCCTTGCTTTACACCCCGATTTATTACAAACCAATCACTCAGAACCCCGTTAACTCTTACACTTGCCTAACTATTCTCATACATCGCCATCATAACATTCAATAACTGCCCATTCACTCCATAGTCTCTCAAAACCTTCCACAACTTCTTTCTATTTCCTCTGTCATATGCCTTCTCTAAATCAACAAACGCACAGTACACTTTCTTTCGGACACTCATACATTTTTCTATCACTTGCTGAAGTGCAAAAAGCTGGTCACTACATCCTCTCCCAGGCATAAACCCACACTGAACACCCCATATTCTGTGGGAAGTAATATTCCTCACTCTTTCGATTATTATTTTACCGAACATTTTCCCCGGGATACTCAATTAACTAATGGCCCGATAATTATTACATTCGGTCTTTCCTCCCTTCCCTTTGTACAACGGAACGATGATAGCATTCTTCCAATCCGCTGGAACAACAGAAACCTGTGAGCATAAATAGTATAGTTCACGCAGCCTACAAATTAGTAATTTACACCCACACTTCAACATTTCACTGGATATCCCATCTATGCCAGCAGCATTCCCATTTTTCAATATTCTCACAGCCGTTGTGACCTCCTTCTCACTGATATCCTTTTCCATCCTCGCATACCAATTCACAAGGCTCATCCTCAACACCTGCAATATTATTGTACAATTCTTCAAAATACTCCCTCCAGCAGTTCCTGATATTGCTCTCGTCCTAGATGATCTCTCCACTTTTGTTCTTTACCGCATTCATTCCCCTACCTTCACCAATCTTAGCCCTTATTACCCACTTCCAAAACAGCTTTTTATTATCTTCAAAATCACTCTGCATTTGTTAGCTTCATCCGCACGCATTCTTTCTTTGTTCTCTTTCACAACAATTTTGCATTCATTCTTTTTCTTTCTGTAAATCTCACATTCCTTAGTACGCTCTTCCTCAGATTTGGCAGCAATCATATTCTTGTATGCCTCTTTCTTTTCTCTGACTGCAATTTTCACTTCTTCATTTCACCAAGTTTCACCTTTCATTCTTTCTACCACTCCTTTTCCACATACACTTCCAGCACATTCCACACTCACTCCTTTTAAACACTCCCACGCATCATTTACGTTCTCGTTTCTGATATTCTCGTCCCATTCTCTCTGCTTTAACGATAGAGCATCCTCAAGCATGCAACCATACCGCATTCTTACCGTGCTGTCTAGCAACCTTTCCACTTTTACTCTCAACTTCTTACGTGCAACATTCTTCCTTGCCACCCACTTTCTGCCCAGATTCACCTTGGTGAGTACCAAATAGTGGTGTGTTCCACATTCAGCACCCCTCATCACTCGCGTGTCCCACACTAACTCTCTCAATCTCTCATCATACACAATAAAATCAATCATGCTTTTACAATCGCCCCTTTGCCAAGTACACATATGTATTCTCTTATGTTTAAACCATGTATTCCACATAAAACAATCCTTTTTCCAAGCACACACTCACCAACTTTTCACCATTATCATTCACTCGGGGGTCACCAAAAGGCCCAACCACTCTCTCAGATGCATCCCGCCTCACACCAACCCATCCATTCATGTCACCTAGTAAAATTATTCTCTCACCACGATCACATTCATTCAAAAACTCTCTCAGTTTTTCCCAAAACTCATCTTTCACACTCTCTCCATCCACTGGTGCATAGCACTCCACAATCACAACTCTCCTAATACCTACTTTCATGCGAACCCAGAGCAATCTAGGGGATACTAACTCGTACTTCCTTACTAGCAACTTAGCTCTCTCATTAAGAATGAGTCCTACACCTTGACTGCCATGTGTATTATCTTCAACTCCTGACCACAATGCCAGACTTCCGCCATCTAATGTAACAGCATCCCGCCCCTTTACTTTTAGTTTCACATGCACACAAAACATCCATTCGTCCCACTTTCATTTCAGATGTTAGAAGCCTCATACACAAAATTCATAGCAACAATGAAGGACGAGACCGCCTTAATATCATGGAGATATTTTTTGGAAATAATACGTAAAGGAATCCATAAATATATTCCACACAAATTCAAATGAGATAGTAAAGAAACTCATTGGTATTACCACAAAGTACGGCAAGAGCTCAAGAGACAAAGGCAATTACACAACCTATATAAAAATTCTATTAATCCTAGTAACAAAACAATGGAACTTGAAGCGAGAGAAATTTATATTGCCCAATGCTCAAAAATGAAGAAAATCATGCGCACTAGTTTACAAAACTTCAAGAAAAAAATCCTAGGTGAATTACTATATGAAAACCCCAAGTTATTCTGGTCTTACGCAAGAGAGCTCCAGGGTGAATCTTCTACAGTAGAGTCCGTATTGGATACAAACGGCAAAATGATCACCAACAGAATCGATAAAGCCAACTTATTAAACCACTACTTCGAAATTGTATTCAATAAGGATGAAGAAATACACCATTTTGACATTCCGGACATTAACGAGCCGAAGGTGGACATAACAATTCAGCGTGATGGAATGATTAAACAACTGTACTTGATTAAAAGTAACAAGTCCCCAGGTCCAGAAGGAATACCTGCACGCATCCTCAAGGAATTAGCGCCACAATTTGCACCATTCTTAGAAATTATATTTAGCAAATCATTATCCGAAGGCAAGGTGCTCCAAGACTGGAAAATAGCCAACATCACACCGATATTTAAAAAAGGAAATAGAAGTGACCCAGGAAATTACAGGCCTATATCGTTAACATCACTTTTATGCAAGATCCTTGAACACACTGTCGTTAGCAATATTATGGCATTCCTGGATAATCATAACCTCTTACACTGCAGCCAGCATGGCTTTCGTAAGGGCAGGTCCTGTGAAACACAGCTAGCGTTCTTCCTTCATGATATCCTTAAATCAGGTGAATCGAATAAGCAAATTGATGCGATATGCCTTGATTTTAAGAAGGCATTTGACAAGGTTTCTCACCAAAAACTCATTAGAAATTGTATTCATGCGGAGTTAATAAAAAAATAGTGAACTGGATAAGGGACTTTGTCAGTGATAGCAAACAAAAAGTAGTTATTGACGGTTTTAGTCTGATATGGTTGAAGTCACATTCGGTATTCCTCAAGGAAGCATGATTGGCCCTCTTTTATTCATAATATTAATGACCTAAGTTCTCAAATTAGCAGTAAATTAAGATTATTTGCACACGATACATTTATCTACCGTGAAGTAAGCGAAGATGCAGACTTTGGCTCTGTCATCCGACCTTAAAAATGTTCATTAGTGGTGCCAGGAGTGGGGTTTAGCACTAAATATTAGTAAATGCACCACGGTTCACTTCCTACAAAAGTCATCACACAAATGCCATACCTACACCGTGGGTGGAGTTAACATAAAATCTTCAAATACAGTAAAATATCTTAGAATTATCTTAACTTCTGAAATATCGTGGGGAACACACATACTAAACATGTGCAGCACAGCATTAAAGAAACTAGGTTTTGTTAAGCGTATAATAGGAAGGTCCTTGGATGAAAAAGTAAAAGAGATGCAACTTCGCTCTGGTTAGGCCACAAAGGGTAGACGAGGACTACTGAGAGAAGGGCTGTACCCACACTTTGACCAGATCTGGTCTGAATTGACCCTTCAAAGTGGTCCCCGACTCGAGGACATACTCCAGCCGACCGCACGGCATCAACCTGGAGCCAGGGAGATACCTAATCCCAAATTTTTGGGCAATGGGCTCTTCCAGTTCTCAATGATGTGCGGTAGGTTTTTTGCGAAAGCGAGACTGATGGCTACTCGTCTCAGTTGTTTGGATAACCAAACTAATACGAGCACTTCGGGTGGCGGAGGCCCAATTGAGGTCCTTTTGACCTCAATCTGCCTCATTGGTGTCGGCCTCAAAGGGGCTGTTGGTTTCGCTAACCTTCCCTTCCCATCCCTTCCTTCCCACCTCTTCCTTCCCTTGGAGATAAGCGAAGGCTTCCAGTCCAAGGAGGAAGTTGTAATCCTGTGGTGAGAGCCAGAACACCTGGTTAGGCCACACCTCGAATACACCTCGAGCATTTGGGACCCTGGTCATAAAGATTTAACCAAAAAAATTAACAACATACAAAGAAAAGCAGCACGCTTTGTTAAAAACTGCTACCAACAAACATATAGTGTTAGACAACTGTTAGAGGGATTAAGATGGGAGCCCCTAGAGACTCGGAGGCTGTACGCCAGGCTTAGGCTGCTTGAGATATTCAGAACTGGTGTGTTTCAGAGCGACACACAGAATATTATCATGACACCTCACTATATTTCTAGGTCTGACAGATGCGATAAAATAAGAGAGATAATCTACCGAACAGATAGGTACAAATACTCGTTCTTTCCGCACATAATAAGTGACCAAAATAAAAACTGTGCTCTTCCAAATACACTCTCATAGGACATGTCACCATTTCACCTCCAAAACTTTTACCTCTTTACATGGCTGGTGACCTACCACCCCCAGCCACACGCCCATGCGGCGGCTCGTGGGGTAGTATATAGATGTAGATGTAATCATTAAAATATCTTGTGGAAATGTGCAACTGTTTCTGTCATAATAAGAAAAGGTATCACTTAATTAATAGCTCTTTACATTCCATATTGAATCTTTCAGGGTACAGTATAATAATTTAAGTATTGCAATGTATTAAATGACATTATCATAATGACAGCAGACAAGGAAAGCCTACCATTGGAAATAGAAGACCTATGGGAAACATTCTGCCAAAATGGGTGTACGGAGAGGCATTTCGCTGGCCCTGAAAAGAGCCAGTCTCGAGCACAAGAAAAGCCACGTTGAAAGTTTCCTCATCCCTGATATGCCTCCCAAAGTGAAAAAACCCATTGCAAGAGCTTGTCTGCCATATGTTTCAACCGTTGCCGGGAAAATTTCTAAGATCCTGGCCAAACGGAATATAGAAACAATCGATAAACCACTGAAAAAACTGCGTGGTGATTTAGTGCGAGTCAAGGACGAATTGGGACTCAAAACACCTGGAGTTTACCATATCCCATGCAAGTGCGGAAAAGTATATATCGGAGAGACAGGTCACAGGACAGGGACCCGAATAAAAGAGCACAGGAGGTGCATTAGGCTGTTCCATCCAGAGAAATCTGCCCTGGCTGAACACAGCATATCGGAAGATCACATCATCCACTTTGATGAAGCTCAAGTGGTCTCCAAAGCGAATGGGTATTGGGATCATCTCCTTCAAGAAGCCATTGAAAACAGGCTGGAGAATAACAACTTGAATCGAGACTCTGGGTATATCCTCAGCAGGGAATGGAAACCATTAATTCAAAAAATAACGGAAAAAAGGAGACAACAATGCCCCCCGGATTAGATGGAAGCACAGGAAGAAAGTCCTGTAAATCTTATTGCTCTGAAGACGATGGAAGAGTGTTCCATTGAAATGTTAGCAGCCAAAATTCTTACTCGGCTCGAATTACAAGAATCATTTATAGATAAAAATTATCATAAGTATTTATATTACTTACGAGAATCCAAGAAATCCACCGTGTCCCCCGGGGACTGATTAAGTATGATTAAGTCATCATACCTTTTGACAGGGTTGGGTTTCTTTTTAGGTCTTTTGAAGTACCCATCATCACTATCTTCATCTGAGCTTGAAGAATCCTCCTCCATTCCATCTTCAATATTCCCATTCTCAATTTTGAATCCCAAATCTTTAAAAGTATTAAGGATGAGCTCTGAGTCTTCCATGCAGGCACATGATGGTTTGAATGGGTTGTTATCATAGGCAAAAATGCAAGCAATTTTTTTCCCATCCACTGGAATAGTTTTCTTGATATTTACAGATGACTTTCCTGCTTCTACAGACACAGTAGGTGGGCTGTAAATATAAGAGTACAGTTGATAAAGTGGCTCATAACACCTTTCGTTTTAGCCATTAACAATTAATTAATGGGGGGGTTGCAGTTGCCTCCCCCCCAATATTTTGAAGGCAAAAATTTCATAATGCAAGATACATATTAGGAAAACAAAGTTTTCATGATATTTCATTCTCCTGCTTCATTCATCTCACAAAAGTTATAAAATAGAATATTTAAGGAAACATAGATTATTAGCATTAATAATAATAATAACTGAAAGAAAAAGTATAGATTAAATCTCTTACGAAAGTTTGATTTAGATTTTTTTAGCCGGATGTCCAACATATTCAGCTAGAGCCAAACTATTATGGTAGAAATGATCACAGGCATAAAATCAAGGAAATAGTAGAAACAATATATTTAAAATGTCATTTTGTCCACATAAAATAAGGACCATACAGTGCAGGATTTATGTATAAGTTACACAAGCTATAGCTTAGGGCCCCAAAAACAATTATCAATAGTGGACATGAATCTTGTAGAAGTCCAGCATTTTCATCAATATGTTAGACATAGTCAAGCCCATGGCTCAGCGGAACATGATAGTCTGACACATCAGGATCTGTAGAGGGTAATATTTATCGATTGTGTCCGATCAGCATTCCCTAGTGTAGAAGCAATTTTGAGATTGTTTCTTAGTATGATGGTTGCAAATTGCTCTGTAGAAAGATCTTTTTCTCAGCTGACGAGGATAAAAAATGAATTTTGAACAACAATGACTCAAGATAAATTATGTTCCCTCAGTCTCATGTGCATAGAAAGTGACACTACGCATTTTATCATTTGATGATGTCATCAGTGACTTTGCTCTGGCAAAGGCAAGAAAGACAATATTTCAGTTTAATATAATTCCTCAATCCTTATACATAACATGTTTCGAGAGATAAGATAATAAGTTAAAGATATATTATTTCACTATCTATATACTTCTTAATTGTATTTCAGTTTAATCCTCTAGGTATCTGAAAATCATATTTGGCACAGACATAGAAGATCTGGACTTATAAAGGGCCACATATCTCATATAGCTTAGAGCCTTATCAAGTCTAAATCCGGCCCTGGGACCATAATAGATGTGATAGATCAGAGCTAAAAAAAACTAGGTAAAGTTGGTGTTGCACTAGTGCTAAATTGCTTCAAAGTATTAATAGCAATAAACTCCGCATGAAATTTCTGGCAAGATATAGCTCCTGCATGACTAGGTACCTTGTGTTACTATTCATCAGTCACATTAGTAATAGTAACCAGCAGTTGTATCTTAAATAGTATACTTCACGGTAGCATGTTCATTTACGCAGTACTCTCCTAGTTTCTGGTCTGACCATACAGTAACATCCTAACTGCTTTTGGCCTGCATCTGGGACTCGGGCAAGCGTGCGCAGTTCTGATATCAGTTGGGATGAGTACTGCAAGCCTCATGTGGAATCACACCGTGCCACACAACCTAGCGGTGGCTAGCACAGTATTTCGTAGGTGTAGATAAATACTACCGTTGCAAATTCCACTCATGAGGCTTTAAAATCTACCAATCAACCTAGAAACCCCTGGTAATCTCTGCCCACCAATCAAAATGCTCCAATTACGCCCCAGTCTTCAACATACAGTACCAATTAATGGTTCAATTTCTTCCATGAACAATATCAAACAACAACAACTGCCACTGAAATTTTCAACTTTTATGCAGATGAGTAATCTAGCTGGAGATGATAAAAATTACCGTAATATTCATTTGAGATAAATTACCATGGTTAATTACAGTAATTTTCAAAAAGTACCATAATTTTCTGGTATTTTTATTTTTCAGCAATTAATAGCTAAAAGAGGAGTTAGCAGGCAAACCAATAGCAATAGCAAATGGTTAACGGCATTTGGCCCATTATGATTGTCACATTGATGTATTAGAAATAAAGAAAATTTTGAAAATAAATACAACAGCCCACACGTAATTCGGCATTTTTATGTTGGCATGAGAAATTTTCGCTCAAACTGCTAAAAAGATACCCCCACAAATATTCTACAAGTAAAAATTCCACAAAAGAGCACAATGTGCCTTTATTTTTAATTAAATAAAAAAAATTTAAATACAAAACATACGTGGCACAGCATTAAAGAAACTAGGTTTTGTTAAGCATATAATAGGAAGGTCCTCCGATGAAAAAGTTAAAGAGAGATGCTACTTTGCTCTGGTTAGGCCACACCTCGAATATGCTGAGAGCATAGAAGCATAAAAATCTAAAGATCATATATGTATGAGTAACAATGCAAAAAAAATGGCTTCAGTGCACACGATGGTCAGATATGGAAAAGGAGAAAATAGTAGGTGCATAAGCATGTGTTCATACGAGACTGATGCTAATCTATTTCAGTTGTCTTTGTGTTTCAGTTTCGGTCAGTCTTGTGAAGGTCCGAGAGCCTCCACTCCCAACAGGTGAGGAGGAGGCAGGGTGAGAGCTCTATTAGATTTTGCCACATTGCCCAGTGAGAGGGGAAGGATAGGAGTTGGAGAGTGATAAGCCCACACCCTCTGACAGATCAACCAAAGGACTGTGGTGAAGTTTGGCAACAAAAATCATGACCTGAATAAGAATGATACCCAGTTCACATTACTAGCACACTACCACAGTAAACCATTGCAATAGCATTAAAAATGTCCTTTGACAACAACTATGGAAACTCTTTCTACGTGGGTAAACTAATCATATTTATTCTGTATCTACCTAGTCGCCTTCTGCCATCTGAATACACATAAGTTGAAAAAATCAACCACCAATCAATCAACCAAGTCCACCTTGATCTAACGGGATCACATTCAAGTGATCGGTAGATGATGAAACAGAAATATGGTGCACTTCAAAGGTAACACTTACCTCACAGTAAATATACATTTTACCCACTATGAGGTAAATACCAGCTGCAACATCGTGATCCCTCATCCAATGAAAGTTACCTAGGTGGATATGAAGCTGGGCGAGGGTAGATAAACACATACAGCAAATGAATTATCTTCTTGGTTTATACCCCTATGGTTTACACCCATCTCCGTACTGCAGAGTGAGTCACCAATCACAGACCAAGAATATTGGAACTAAAGGTAGACAAGCTTTTTACAGTTATATTTGTAGGAACTATGAGGAAGAAGTATGGCCAGAGGACTTTGTGAAAACAGTCCTGATTCCTATCCCAAAGAAGAACAATGCATCACAATAAGTGGACTATAGATCAATCAGTTTTATTTCACATGCCACCAAAGTTTTACTTAGAATAATCAATAAAAGGTTAGAGAGTAAGGCCAAGTACTACTTGGGTGATAACCAGTTTGGGTTCCGGAAGGGAAGGTCAACTCAACATAGAGTATAACCAGGATGTTTTCACTTGTTTCGTGGATTTTGAAAAGGCTTTTGACAGAATACATAGGGAAAAACTAATGGAGACACTTGTGAAAATATGAATAGATTGGTGAGACACATAACTATTCCAAAACCTATAAATGCACAGAGGGCACAGGTAAGGGTAGCTAATGGTGAATCAGAGTGGGCAACTATAGGTCGCAGGGTAAGGCTAGGTTGCCCATCATCATCGTTGCTTTTTAACAATTACGCTGAGGAAATGTTGGAACAGACATGGGAAGAGCTTGGTGTGGGAATCAAAGTGGGAGGGCAGCTGATGAAATTGGTAAGATTCACAGCTGACCAGGCATTGGTTAAATCAATCTTCGAAGGGACTACAAGCTTGAGTAGAAATTCAGTGCTGGATATTTGGAATGCAGATAAATCATAAGAAGACGAAAGTGATGAGGTTCTCCAGGACAATGAATGCTAGGCTGGAAGTTGTAGAGCACAAACTCAGACAAGTAGTATATTTTTTTAAATTAGGCAGTGCACTTGAAGAAAATAGGCATAGTAGCAAAGAAATAAGGAGAATAGCTTTATCTAAGGAGTTTAGCAATGGAAGGGAGCGGATGGTGGGGGCCTTGGGTAAGGCTGTGAAGAGGAGGCTGGTGAAGAGCTTGATATGGAGAATAGCACTGTATGGAGCAGAAACATGGACCCTCAGAAAGGTGGAGGAGAATAGGCTGCAGGTATTTGAGATGTGGGAGTGGAGAAGGATGGGGAAGTTTAAGGTAGATGGAAAGAAAGACTAATTAGGAAGTACTTGAGATGGTGGGCGAGGAAAGGAAACTTCTGAATGAAATCCAGGATAAGCAGGGTAGGAGGCAGCTGCAAAACATTGTACAATTACAATAGAAAGCTGTAGAAAAGTACACAACTTAATTTCAATATGGATTCACATATAAAATACTTCCACAAAGTGACACCTGAGGGTGTAAAGTTTATGTTCCCATCAGTTTTTAAGAGCTGAGTCTACTGTGCAGGATTTGAAACAATGGAAAGCAAGTGCACAGTGGTCTTGGGAAGTGAGCCACACAAGATAATAAATGGAAAGCATCCTTGGAGAGCGAAAAAAAAGACATGATTGGAAACTTATGTGAAAAGTATTATCAGTTATGGAAAATACAGAAATAATGCAAGCAGATATCCTTAAGCAAACAAAGGCTTTTACCAGGAGTCTTACTACAGCTAGAAAGTCAAGAGTGGAAATAAGGAAGCTTTTCCTTTAAAAGTTCACATGGAGCATGTGTTATAGAGGCAGCAAAGTCTTGACAATAACAGCAGCAGAACAAGGAAATTATTTTTTTAGGAAAAATTGTTAGCAATGGAAATTGGTGGAGCAGAATAATAATTATGTACAAAGTAATATTTCAGCAATCAACCAGTTAAGGTAGGTTAAAAGAGAAAATAAAAATCATATAGATATTTACAGGTATGCTGGTGCGTATCCAGGGAAGTGCTGGGGGGGAGCTATGTCTCTCCTAAACTTTTAGTATCCCTTTTTTAATGAGACGTTCTTCATAATTTTTCATTTGGATATCTAGTTTGAGTTCAGATCATTGAAAATAAGATGAAAAAAATGCATGCTATCGGTAATTTTACAAAATATGCTAGTAACAAGGTACCCATGAAGTTCTGTTGAAGGCTTCCGCGGGGCTTTGATGGAGGTTGATTCCTTCTTTCGGGTTTTCCGCCGCGTTGGTACATGTTGGGGACGATATTTCGCCGGCTGTCCTGCTGGCTTCCTCAGGTCCACGTGACGACCTGAGGAAGGTCCATGTGACGACCTGCTGCCTTCCTCAAGTCACATGGACCTGAGGAAGCCAGCAGGACAGCCGGCGAAATATCGTCCCCAACATGTACCAACGCGGCGGAAAACCCGAAAGAAGGAATCAACCTCCAAGGTACCCATGATTTTAATTCTTCATTCAACTATCTACTTTTCCAATTATTGAGGACACAGAAGTATTTTTCTTAGCACTAAGGGGTCAGAAGAAAGAAATTTAAAACAACTGTTGTTAAGACATTTCATTCCAAATCGTCTATATGGAGCCAGACAGGATGATTACGCGTGAGTGTCCTGCTCCTTCACTCCCAGACATAAGTCCTGGACATGCCCATACAGGTATAAACATCTGTCTATCAACCAAAACAATGTCTTTCTTCATCAAAGCATACATTCTACCCCTCTTCATAAAGCCTATTCTCTTCCCCACATACCAAACATCCAACCCTCTACCACTTGGCCTTAAGCATTCATTCACTCTTCATTCTTTCCAATCACCTACTCTGCCTATTTCTCATCTCTCCAACAAGTTCCCTCTCCTCAACCACCATAAAATTTTGGAGAATACCTTATTTTTTAAACCCACACTTTCTAAATAGGTGCCAATGTCTGTGCTTCATTAGAATAAGACCCTGGAAATGACTCAATCGGTCACACGTTTAGGAAGAGTGAAGGCAAAAACAAAAAACCCCAGCTATGGCATATAGTACTGTTGAGGGAGGGAGGTAAAACAAAGAGGAAATGTTGGATGTGAGGCAATGGGGAGAGACAATTTTAGTGCTCGTATTCTGAGAAATAACAAACGTACCTATCACTCCATCCCTTTCGGGGTGGCAAATTAAAGCCTATAACTCTCGCTGATTGGCCTTCAAAGCTGACTCTGATTTCATCAAATCCTCCATTCTCTCCTATCTTAGCATATATCTTTCGTTTCAATTACCCTAAAGTATTTCTTCATACATACTAGCCCAACTACATTCTGGAGGCTTCTAATATAAAATCTCTCTTAAAAATATCTTCCTCCACATTAAACCACGAATTTCATTTTCTATGACTTCCTCACAGACCATCCATTTTACCATAATTAACCTACTTCATTATCTGAACTTCATCCTTTCTCCCAGAGTGGGCAATTCAACAAAGCATGCTCCTTTCCCCAAAGGAAAACAATTACTGATAGGGGGTGCCGAGATGGGGGGTAGGGAACTGCCCCCTATTGTCTTGCAATAATATTAGTACATACTCCTTTGTAGAAGCAGTAAAACCTGGACAATGACAGCAGCAGAGCAAGGAAGATTGGAAGTGATGGAAATTGGTGTCACAATAATTATTTTGTGCTAATTAGAAGACAATATCACTGGCGCTACTTGGAGGAACTCCTTCAAAATGAATGAAAAACAAGTACTTGGTTATGAAAGACTCATATTCCACACTTAATTTAAAGCAACATGACCTAGATTTCAGCAATTCATGCCATCATTAGGTCACCAAAACTGCCGATATGCTGAAACCCAGGTCATGTAGCTTAGAATAAAGTGTAGAATCATACTTACTTACCTAATTTTCATTCATTGAAGGCATTCCACCGAGTAATGCCACAGTATGTCTTATATATTGGTACAATATAATTATTCTGTTACACCAATTTCCATTACTTCCAATCTTCCTTGTTCTGCTGCTGTCATTGTCCAGGTTTTGCTGCCTTGACAAAGCATTCTCCATCCGTATGTTTTAGGGGAAAAGCTTCCTTATCTCAACGCTTGAATTGCTAGCTTTGAGAAGACTCCTGATAAAATGCCTTCGTTGGCTCAATGTTATCCATTCATGTTTTTCCTGCATTTGCCACAGCTGATATAAGTTCCCAGATAAGTTTCCAATCAGGCTTTTTTTGGGCTCCAAATGGTTGCTTTCCATTTATTCTGTTGTGCAGCTTACTTTCCAAGACCACAGTGTACTTGCTTTTCATTGTTTCAGATTATACACAGTAGACAGCCCTCTTCAAAGCAGTGGGAATGGAATAAAATAATGAGGCAGCCCTAGGATGGATTGCATCATACAAATTTGAGATGAACCTCAAATGAGGACTCACGCCTCCTCCTTAGTGAGTGCCTTAAGGTAGTTTTCCACCAGCTTTCAGTTAGTAAAACAATAATTCGAGTATAAATAAACCAGAGAGAGGGATGGTTCTTCATAAATATTTGGTATGTGATAACTCTGAAAGACTCATATATCCGATCTGGAAGTCGTCTTAATTTTAAAGATATCTCAAGATGTTTCAAATCCAGACCAGCAACAGATCACTCTCAGATCAGTTAATAGTTTTTCACAGCTGTTACAGACCAAATATTTGTATCTAGGAAGGTTTCCATGTTTAAGAAACTTGGTGGTAGGTAGCTGGGTAAACACAACCGACTGGCAATTTGGAAGATACTTTCCCTACCTCGACCCACCCCCGATTCGCTGGAATTTCCTCAAGCCGATCACCTGTCAAATCAAATGATATATTTGAGAGAGGGCATTGAATTCTCTTCCATGAACAGGCAAGTCAAGACAATTACCAAGAAGTTAAGAATTTAAGGACTATTTTTTTTGCTTTATACATACCGCTATAATCTATTTTTTCCAAACTGCTCTTATCATTAAAATCTTGTGAACAGTCACTGAAAAAATCATGCTATAGTAACAAAAAGGTTACCATATTTTGATGCCCAAAAAATGGGAAATGTAGTGACCAGCTTTTCGCACTTCAGCAAGTGATAGAAAAATGTATGAGCATCCCATACAAAGAGTATTGTTGATTTAGTTGATTTAGATAAAGCATATGACAGGGTAAATAGAAAGAAGTTGTGGAAGGTTTTGAAAGACTATGGAGTGAATAGGAAGATATTGTATGTTATTATGGCAATGTATGATAATAGTAAGGCAAGTGTGAGAATTAACGGGGTGCTGAGTGATTGGTTTCAAATAAAACAGGGCGTAAAACAAGGATGCATAATGTCGCCAAGGCTGTTTAAAGTAATTATGGATAAATGTAATTAAAGATGCATGTAGTGAAAATGATGGTGTTTTGGTTGGAAATGAAAACGTGTTCTCCTATATGAGGATGATGCTGTTTTATCTCCGAGAGCCAACAGGGATTACAGAAGCTCCTAGATAAGTTTTGTGAATCAACAGAGAGAATAGAGTTGAGGGTAAATGCGTGCAAGACTAAAGTTGTAGTTTTTGATAAGGAGAACGGGGATGTGACTTTTTGACCTTTTTTATTTTTGATTTTGATATTTTTTGGGATTTTGATAAGGAGAATAACTGTATGATGAGGGCCGATGGTGAAGTGACTGAACAAGTGAATGATTTTGTGTACTTAGTTGAGATGTTTACAAGGATGGACAGATAGATGAGATAAAGAGACATGCGAATACTGGAAGGAAAGTGGTAGGTTGCATGTGGAGCATATCAAGGAATGAGTGCCTGTCTAAGGAAACAAAAATCGCCGTGTACAAAAGTGTACTTCTTCCCACATTGTTGTATGGTGTTGAAACAAGGGTATGTCAGGATAGATAAGAGTACACTAAACGCCGTGGGTCTGAGTTATCTGAGGAGTGTTTTCAGCAAAAGTAGGATGGATAGGGTCAGGAATGAGTGGGTAATAAATGAATGTGGGTTAGAGGCTCCTGTAATGGACATATAAGAAAGGAGTGTGCTTCATTGGTTTGGTCATGTTGAGAGAATTGATGAGAGTCATATAACGAAACAGATATATAAGAATGAAATGAATGGTTTGAGAGGTCGAGGTGGGCCGAGAAGGTTGTGTGAGGCTGAGGAAATTCCTAGGAGGAGGAATATTGGGAGTCGTAAAAACAGGAGGGTGAGTATGAAGCAGTGTATGGGGGTAAATGAGGCAAAAGAGGTTCACAAGGATAGGTCAGTATGGAGGAAATTATCGAAGCAGAGTTAGGTGTACAAATATGTATTTATGAGTGAAACTTTGTGACTATGCCTAACCCAGAAGGGATTGGTATGTATGTAAAAAAGGGGCATTTCTGAACAAACAGTCATTATCGGGCATAGATAATTAAAGTAAAGCTAATGGTTTGCGATGATTTCATTTGTGAGAGCAATTAGAAAATAAAATTATTAATTGCAGCTGTGGCGGGCAGTTCTCCAGCATCAAACACTGATGAGCTGAGTACGAATCTCATTCACAGTGGGAAGGGCATAGCCAGGATTTATGCTAGGGTGGGCAGGACGCTCACATGTAATAACCTTGTGTAACCCAAGCCCAGCAACGTCTATTCCAGAAAATAATCATTCCCATACAGACACAAACTAAAAATTTGGCGGGCTTCCCCCAGCACCCCCATGCTATGCAGCGTACGCCCAAGCATAGAGGGATGGCCTAACCACCACTTGCGCCCGCTGACCGGGTCCACCGGAAGAAGTTGGAAATAGACATTTATAAGATCGTCTTCCAGGAAAGAGGCTCCTTTCTTCAACCAACTATTTAACACACAGAAACCAGTACAGAGCCTTCAACGAAACGTTTACGAGTAAGCCTAGACGAAATAAAATGCAGAGGACTTACTTCACTTTCTTTGGAGGGTCCCTTGAGGAGACGTCGCGATTGATTGAGCCCGTGCTTCGACGCTCTTCACGCATTTCCGAATCAAAATATTCTCTTCCAGAATGCAGAGGGCAGATGAGACGGTGGATAACGCATTCGAACAGAAAATCCTCATCGAAGTCGTCAGGGAATGAGCGACGATCGGCATTGTCAGATCCTCGACCCATACCCGATGCAAAGACTCTCCTCAAAAACTCCTGGGGCAAGTGGCGATAGGGAGGGTCCCTCCTGGGCCTTCCCCATCCCGATCCGGAGGAAAATCCACCAGTGTCCATTGGCGTAAAGCGACGGCTGTGAGGGCTCCCCCAACCTCGACTCATCGACGATTCGAAGGCATTCTCGTCAAGGTCCTCCGACAACAAGTGGAAGAGGCGCATAGGGAAGCCTCCCCTACCTCGACCCGACCCCGATTCGCGGGAATTTCCTTGAGTGCCAGCATACCCGAATTGACGGTGGACGGAGTCTGTACCTCGACTTATTCCCGTTTCAATGGGAGCTCTTTTAGCAGTCTGAAATTCTTTGTCACCAGGCTTGCCTTCTTCTGCCATCACAAGTTTCGCAGCAACACACTCGGACGACACCCAAAGAGATAACTTTTGAGGATAACGTCGTCATCCGATTCCGCTTTACCTCGTAGTCGCACCAATTAATCACACAATCGAGGAAGTCAACACCAAAGATTATATACGTCAACACGCAATGAAAAGTAGCGTCCCGTTAGGTACTGAAAACTCGTAACTTCCGTTATTCGGAACTCAAAATATCTTCTTAGCTCGCAACAAAAATATAAATTATCCTGTTTGTTTCCGTGCAAGGGCAGCCATTGCGTGATGTCACGTGCTGCTCATAATCTTACGTCGTCTGAAACTGACTGAAACAAAGATTATATACACAGGACTGAAACCTCTCACCCCGGTCCGCCGTAGGAGGTAGTTGCTGTAATCCGCGGCAGATGACGCTACATCCGAAGGTGGCGGCAGGGTCGGTCGGCGGTGGTCGGAACTGTTTGTGGCGTGAAGCAAGGTTTCACGCCACAATTCGTCGGGAAGTCTGGCTGATCGCCTGCAAAATGTTATCATTGTAGAAGTATTATCGCAAAAGTTACCATCAAATAGCGGCAGATTAAGGTCTTCATATTGCTAATTTCAGAGGGTCTGCTTAGAATGAAATACCTTTTGATTACCATTTTTTTCTATTTTCCTAGCAATAACGGGGAGGCGGCCGCTCCGCGCTGAACCTTCCATTAATCAGCCCTGGCACTCAAAGAGGAATAGGTGGCTGTTTGACCGTCAAACAGCACCCATGTAAGTAGATGTGTAGTTAGTTATATGACGAGATTTTTCGCCCACAGCCCGTTGGACCTCCGCTGACTACATTTTTGAACTTAGCCTCTTTCGTTCTTCTTGCAAGGGATTCCTTACGAAATTTTCTTCTAATATTTACAGGAAGTAGACCGCAAGCTGTCGCCACGATGGGTTGCTGGAACGTTATGTCAACTTAAAATAATGCGGGCGATATGCCTCATACTCTTCTAGTATATTTTATCAATCACATGCTTGAAATTCGCTAAAGGTTGTTTGGAACCAACTTTGCAGAACTTAGGCAAAAAAATAGATCCGCGATTAATTGCGAGTTCTCAGAGACACTTATTCTAGCTGTAAATTACCATTGCTAATATGCGACGATATGCGAGTTAAAACGCATTAATTAGCAGCTCAGTAAGCCTGGACGGATAAATATCACTGTTTGGGTAGGAGAGATGGCTAGTTTCCAGGGGTTTGGTGGGTATGGAATGCGTCATAGCTGTCGTAATACTGTAACGATCGGGTAGGGGACAGAAGAGGAACAGGTGTTGTGGCGCATAGGTAAAAACGCACTTCTCAGGTTTGAATGCTCCCTATTTATAGTAGAATTTAGATATTAGCAAAGGAAAAATATTTACCAATGAGCAAGGTTTGCTAATTGTATATGGCGAAAATTTCGATGCGACACGAGAAATAAAAGAGAGGGAAAAAATGTTTTCGCTAGTGTGCAGGATCCCGGACTTAATCCCCGGACCCTAAAATCAACTAAAAGTGACGTGGATTAGCTTGGGGAGGAAATACCAAGAAAAGTACGTATGATTGAATTTAGGCTTTCGCCTAATACTTATACACTAGGGATACAGACATTGACTGGTAATACAAAGCCTGAACGTAAACATAACGTGAAAGTAGTGCCAGTTGTAGACTTACACAGTGATCCGAAAGTAATCCGAGATAGTTTACCGGAATATTGGAAGAATTTTCAAAGATATTCATTGAAACTTGTGTAGCCTTGCTGAAAAGAACGAATCTACCTAAAGAGATTGATGTATACCTATATCTAACCGATTTATTTATAGACAAGGAGTCTGGTCCGGGCCCTGTCCGGGAGTTGCTGTTGGAGTTGGCTCAACGGGGATGTAAAGTGTATTGTTAGTTTGTATAAGAAATACATGTTTGTTTGTGGTAAAAACTGATACAAAAAACCCACGATCCTGAGGAACCCATCCGATTCGGGATGAAAACCAAGCTCAGGTTGGCGATCGCATTGGTTCCCCGGCGTTTGGTGGGCGAAGAACAGTTGAGAAGAAACCCAGAAACCAAAGAGCAGTAAGAGGACTAGAAGAAAGGAAAAGACGGGGTGGATTGACTAAATTAACATAGCTGGAGGACGTTTCACCGTATCCGTTAGAGCAGGATCAAAAAATATGGCATGGAGATACATTTATTCCAATCGTTTATTAGGAAAGTATATTTTTCACCATCCTCTTAAAACTACTTATAATTTCAAAATGTGTTTCTCTGATTAAAAATGATTAGCAATGAGAAACAATTGGAAACAGGTAAACATTTCTAAAAACCGTTACCATAATGAAAAAATTTTACTCCATAATAAAGATGAGTTTTGCCCTTCCTACGTGGGTGGAACACTCATGATTGAAAAAATTAGTAGCACTTGTATTTTTTGGATTATATGGCTTGTATTTTGTAAATTTTATTTGGGACCATCATAATTATCGGAAGAGGATGATGGCCAAATTTGTTGGCAATGTTGTTCAGAGCGACCCTTTTTTATTCATGGCAGTGATTAAAAATGCGTTTGGCAAGAAAACTCCTCCTTTGGGAATCTTATACCTTCAACTGTCGCGACTTTAGGTAGCGATAGATTCTGCTAATCGTACCTTATGCACACTGTGCTATGTTGGTTTTCAGATTATCCAACTCGAGATAACCACAGCAAATATTTTAAGTATACCTCATTTTTTCTTAGGGAGTTCCTCCCACACGCAAAAAGACAGTTGAGCGATTTCAAGTAACTTTGAAAAGAGAACTCACTTTGTACTTTCCACACTGTTTTATTCTTTCCGACCATGGCTACGGTTAAAGAGATATTAAAGCCCTAAAAATGAGCAGTAGATCATCTTGAATGGATTAGTTGGGCTGTAATTTCGCCGAAAGCATTAGTATAGATGGCATAACAGTTGTGGTATTGCACTTGTGACCCTTGCGTCTCTGTGGTCCTTGGCTCAATGGAATCCTCAGACAATTGAGTGCAATTCACAGTGGAAAAATCATTCTCCTGGACTGGGAATCAAACCCAGATCCCTCGATTTCGCGCCGAGTGCTCAGGATAGGTGAAGAAATCCACTTGTTCTTATTTCTATCCTCTCATTGTGACTTCTGCATCCATCTTCTCTCTTCCTCATTTTTTTCGAGCATTGTCTCAACAGTAAATAAATAGTATATTCCGGATGTGTGTATATAATTATCCCGTGCAAGAACAAATTGTTGACAAATACCACACGTGAACAAATAAAATATTTCCCAAATAAGAGTGCGGCGAGATTGTACGACACCACGTGACGAACAAGCCGCGAAAATATTATAAAATTATTCGTGCAGATTAATCCGCTCAAGGAAATCTACGTTACCAGCTCCTTAATAAATTTTAGTGTGGTGTTGGAAAATGTAACCTCCAAAGCCAAGAGATGGGCTAACATGGGAAGGGAAATGGAACTGGGGTGATGTAAATTCTTGTAAGGTGTGTATGGAATTGATAGCAGTGGGGAGAGGTATGGGAAGCTAGTGCTACTGAGTAATGATGCGTCATTTGCACGAAGGCCGATTTCTCCTTGTACCATACGTCCATTTTCCTTCCTTTTGGTACTAGATGGTGTATCTCCGACGGATAGCACTGCTAAACTCAGTTTCCTCGGGCGTGACTAGGTGGAATTTGCCTAGCATTTTCCTCCTTCGTACAGTTTTCTCTAGTCGAAAATCATTTTTTTAAAGGTAAAAATGTTGTCTACTTCGACAAAATCCACTTCAACACTGAAGTAATGTAAAAGAAAAATAAAACGAAATGTTATTGATTATGTGAAAAATGGTATGTTTTCAGAGTATCTCCTCTCGTTGTTATTTCTTGAGATATCACCAATGTAGTTATCAATAATTCGCAAGCGCCATCTTGGAAAAATGGCTTCCAAGAGAAAACGAGGAGGGGTAAAACAAAAAATTTGCGACAGTTAGCTGCCAATACATGAGGACATACGTGTGCAAAAAATATTATTTCTTTAAATGGTCATACCATGGAAGAAGATCCGGTCATGGTCATACCACCATTATTGAATCCTTTGTAATGGAATGAACCCGTAATGTTCAATAGTAGAACTGGTCTGCATTATGTCGATTTCGTCCTCCGAAACTCATGATTCGCTCGCATTGCCAGCAACCTCTCTCCGACGCTGGATTCATGTAAATTTACGTGGATTTAAGGAGCGTGAGCAGATTTGTTATGTTACAATCTTCACGACTGCTCTCGAAGGTATTAGATTCTCTGCCGTCACGGAAAGACGCCATTATTCGCCAGTGTTCTCACAGTATCTAAAACTCGTTCACAGTAAGAATTGATTCAATTATAATGAAGCCGGCGGTGCTAGACAGATTTGAGTGAACACATTCGGAGACATAATATTGCAAAAGTCACCCTTTCTATCATGTTAACTTCTGCAAAGTGCATCCTCATGATTACACTAAATTATGCTTTTCCGTTATATTATCGATATGCATGCCAATATGTTAATATATAAGAATGGACTTCCTCATATGTAATAAGAATATCATTAATTAACGGCAATTCGCTCGGTATGGAAATAATTAAGTTTCATGTAACAATTTCTATTAAAAGTACATCCAGTTGCACAGATTATTCTGTGAATCAATAGTGGGTACCGCGTGGTATTGTATTCGATTTTGAACACTTTTTCATAAGTATGAAATTTTGTTCTGAAGGATTGGTCTTGTGTATTAATGAGTTTAAGGTGGCTCTGGCTTGACTGTGAGGATCAAGGGTGCGGCAGCACAAGTTGCTGATTTGAATTTGGCGCCAGGAAACGAAGTTTGGCCATGGAAGTTCTTCCATGGTTTGGCCGTTAAAGGTTGCGGATAGTGTCAATCGAATAAAGTTCTGTATACCAATTCTAATACAGTAGGCCCTCGCTTTACGATATTAATCCGTTCCGGAGGACCGATCGTAAAGCGAATTCCATCGTATGTTGAATCGGCATTATTTCCGTCGAGGACTCGGTTGAAGAGCATCAGCCACAATCCATTCGGTGTACGCGACAGAGCCAATGCATACGAAATATCCTGGATGAGAATTATTAAAAATATTATTAAACCAGTATTTAAAATTAACATAAAATACGCATTAATTACGCAGTAAATTGTCACATTGAATTTCCCTTCATGAACACTATAGCAAGACGTTCATCCTCACCCCGTCATCGACGCGGCGATGACTGGGACGTCGTGCCGCCCACCTACGAGTCAATTTCAGCGACTTCATATTATATCACATTTTGAAGCAATGGGAAGATAACGTGGATTAGAAAGTACCTAACTTTGGCAATGAGGCAACTTTCTTTTCATCCCACGCAATCATCCGTGCATCGCAATTACTTCAGCATAAACCTTTCCATAAATAATTTACGTGCGCATTGCTTTCGTCAATCAAAACTTTCGCTCAAAAATTCAGAATTTCCGACGCATCCCGACCGGCATGACCGTTTGAGTGTACGTCGGGCATCTTCAAACAAAACAAAACAAACGACTAAATGCCTTCCTAAAGCGAGTGCGCCGCCCCTGGCCGGCGCCGAGCGTCCTGTAAGGGTTTGTTGTCGACATAATCCGGGCACAGGGGAGCATGGTTGTCTGGCGAGGGTCGACCGTATTTAGCGGCCGCTTGCAGGCCTCTTCAGCTGACTTGGCTCTTCGGGGTTGGGAGACTCGGGCATCCATGCAGCGACAAACACGAAACACATAAGAAGGGGTCATAACTATTTTAATGGAGGCTTTACTAAAAACAAACGAACTTTAAATGCAAAACAATGGTAACTCCTCTTGCAATGTTTATATAAGCACATTGATAGGTAAAAAGTTATTTATGTGCAGGCTCAAGTTGAGAGGAAAATTATGGATTTTACTTGAAAAATTAATGTAAGAATGTTTGTTTAACCCTATCCAGATGAAGTCTTTTGAAGTGCCCAATGACTTTATCTTCATAGTCGCACGATAAAGTTCAGTCTGTTCTACGTCAGGATATTTCTTCACAATCCTTCTCACTGTACCCCAAGCAGCAGGCAATTCTTTAATGTCCTCAGAAGTCACCATATTCCCGTCTTTTGGGGAGTCGTCCTCGCCGCTACCTCCTTCATCTACCATTTTCTCCAATTCTTGGAGTTCTTCAGTGCTCAGCTCCCTTCCGTGGTCGTCGATTAGTTCCTCGATGTCATCCTCATCTACCTCCAGCCCTAATGTACGACCGAGGTCAATAATTTCCTCGCCTATCACTTGCTCTTCATCAAAGCCTTGAAAATTGTGAGCAACTTCCGGCCAAGTATTTCTCCACGCTGAATTCAGGCATCTGATGGAAACTTCATTCCATGGGTCCACGATTAAACGAATACTCTCTAAAATGTTGAAGTGTGACTTTCAAAAATCTTTCTGAGAAATGGAATTCGGACGGCTAGTCTCCTCGAAGCACATAGCAAACACCTTTTTTAAATATTTTTTTTTGAAATTGGCAATTACTGCCCACTATTTCCCAGGCACAGTGTCACCTTTCAGTTCCTTCTCCCTGATCCACAGTAACAGGAGTCTCTCCATTTCAGAAATCAACTCTCTTCCTTTTTGCGAAGAAGTGGATTCATCGGTCACCTTAATTTCTCTCAGGCGCTCTTTCTATTTAATTATCGTTGATATCGTTGACTGCGAAAAACCGTACTCACGTGATAAAGTGCTAACCTGAGCACCCCATCGTATTTTTTCACAATCTCTTGCTTTGTTTTTATTGTTATTTTCGGCTTGGGATGTTATTTGGGGGGTATAGTCACTACAAAACCTCCTCGCAACAAACCCAAAACTTCTCACAATAATCCACAAACTTTCCACAATCTGGAAGTGTAAATGCGGTTCGAAAAGAGAGATTCACAGTACGAACTACGTACTTCTTCACCCACGTCACTTCGCACGGAAGACACTCGAAGACTGACCTTGACAATACGGTAGAGTGCAATCGGCGACCAAGATGACAGTGCGACACTGCATCTCTTGGTAGTGGATGAAAGGAAGTCATAAGGGACTTAAACTTCGAAGCATATACACACATATTAGCCATCACATTACAATCCTGTCATTCATCGTAGTGTTAAGTTATAATTTAACTCGTTGCATTCGCCTGATTTATTACCTAGCTACAGCTATATCCATTGTGGTATCGTATTACTTCGTTGGTAGGTAATACACTCGAACATGAAGTTTGAACAAGCAGGAACATGAAGTACACTCTTTGGGTGGAGTGCTCGTATTATAGAATTCCACAATGGTAAAAGTTTTTATGCATAATGACTAATGAAAGCCTTATTTTTCTTCCTAATATATTGGATACGGACTACGTAATGAATGCTGCGATATCTCGTCGGAGATGATTTGCGGTAGCGCATCGCAACATTTGTCGTAACCTCATCGGCAGCTTTTAATTACTAGTAACATTGAATATGTAAATTTTGATGTTACCAAATGTGTTTCGTTAACAAATAAGACTTAGAATTTTGAATGCATGACACACTGTGCGAGTGGAAACAAAATCGGCGAAATTTGAAATTTTAAAAAGCGCGCGCAAAAT
Organism: Ceriagrion tenellum; assembly: GCA_963169105.1. Lineage (NCBI taxonomy): Eukaryota > Metazoa > Arthropoda > Insecta > Odonata > Coenagrionidae > Ceriagrion > Ceriagrion tenellum. The sequence continues at coordinate 35,656,088 of OY720643.1, read as the reverse complement.
CAGCTCACATCGTAAGTCGAATCGGTCAAATCCATCGTAAGTCGAACCCATCGTAAATCGGGGGTCTACTGTACAGAACTTTACATTCGAACGGGTGAATCGAGAAGTTTTTTTCTCCCTTCCACTTAAATACCGAAAATGCTTTGGACGAAGCCACAGCGCGCCGTAGAGCCTAATTTAGGCCGTTTTCGAACTTGACAAGTCAAGCAATCTTCCCTTGGAACCTAGAACTCATTGGGCAGATATGACGTCAAATTCAAGTGACCGCAGACGCCATATTGTCTAGATACCTAGTTCAGATACCTAGTAAATGAAAATGCAGACTTGTTATGCTTACTATGTTTTAAGTTAGAATTCGGGGTGTGATAATATGGGCTTGTATGGAAAATAGAAGTGAAGAAACTTTCAAATGGATACCATTTAATCATTATTACTTACGTATATTTGTGATATTTTTTAATTTTTTGGGGAAATTTTGATGAATTCGCTATATTTAAAGGCTTTTCAAATGTGAATATACTGATAAAAGATTTGGTACCTAATAGTTCTGTGAAAAATTCCATACATTGTGGATGTTCCGTCCTTGTTTACTTCATTGAACCAACAGATTCTGCTTTCTTTGCTCTGGAAGGAAAGAAAATGATCTCATTGAAAGAATTATGGTCCGATGGAAAGTACTCTCAGGTAGCCATAATATCATTTGCAGCATTAGATTTAGCTAACGAACATCATAATTATTAATAACGTTGAGCATTGGAGAGGTTTTCACTGCATTCATCAAAGAAGGGGGACAATAAACCATTAGAGTAAATATAATTTGTTTTCAACTTAATTTTGTTAGTTACAACGCGCGTATTTTATCAGTCAACAGTCGAAGATCATAGTTAGTTTGTTTGGAGTGTAATACATTAATATATTGAAAGATTTCAGGTTTTCCCGGTGAATAGTATGTAGAAAGGATTCTCGGGATTCCATCCGGGTTGGAAGGTCCATTACCGACGTTTCGGCTGCTTACTCTGCAGCCGTCCACAGGGAATCGGCATCTCACTTCCCTGAGGACGGCTGCAGAGTAAGCAGCCGAAACGTCGGTCATGGACCTTCCAACCCGGATGGAATCTCGAGAATCCTTTCTACACATTAATATATTGTTACGTGTTTTTTCATATAGGCAAAAAATATTATTATGTCTTTTTGTGCATAAAGACGTTGACTGTGATGAAATATACACTACATTTATCAATCGAACTTAGATCGATTTGGCCGGTTTAGCTCGGTATGGTCAACGCAACGGGCTAGCGAGATCGATATAAGAAGCGGGCTAACTCGGCCCACTTTCTCTGCCAGTCTGAGATTTCAAATCGCTGTGAACCGATTCAAATCGATATTTCAATGGATTTCCCATTGTTAAACCAGGCGATCCGAGTCGGCTAGCTTAGAATGCTCAGGTCGGTCCGAGATCATATCGATCTGAGTTCCTTTGGTAAACGTAGTGATAGTGGGCGATATGACGTTCACTTAGCCACCCCTAGCAATGGAAGCATGATCGTTATTCACCACTTATGATATGTAAGAATTATTTTATTCATAAGCAATAAGATTTAAAAAATAATATTCCCTTTTAATTTGTCGCATAATGATGGGAAGCATTTTAAAGAAGTGATCGACTTCAATCGCCTACAAAAATTATTGACACGGATGGCGCTTTTCGCATGTTTTACGAGCTGAAGGTCGCATGATGTCTCTTCCATCGTAGAACGGCTACGAAAGTGTCAAGTATGGATTTCACTTTGCTTGCCTAGAATTCAAGATAACTTGATAGCAAGTTAAGTATGCGTTGGCCAAGTTCGAAAACGGCCTTACCTACCGGTCGCTCGATCGCCGCCACGCAGCGAGCATTCCGCGCCGCACTTCATTATTGCCGCCCGAGTTCGTGTTCCTGATCGGCAGTCGATTGTTACCTGGGCAAACACTTTCAGAACTGGCACTGTGGAAAAGAGAAGACCAAAGGAATCAGGGTCAGATCACCCCAAAACATCGAGAGTGTAAGGCAGTCTTCTTACCGATATCTTAGGCACGCAAGCATGCAGATTCCCTTGGAATGTCTGATCGTTCTGTGGGGCGGATTCTCCACGATGACCTCCACTTTAATCACTTTCACTCACATCTTTACAATTTGGCTATAGTGCAAGAACTCACTGAACACGATGTTGTTGCTCAGGAACATGCATGTGAAGTGATCCTTGAAACTTTGCATGATGATGCGCTTGTGTTCTTTCTTGAAGTTCTTTCTCTTTTATGAGTGAACAAGCAAAACATGCATTATAGGAGTGATTACAATCCCCGACAACTTCATGAGAGGCCCCTTCATTGTGAACGTGCCTAACTGTTTGGTGTGAACTCTCGAGAGCAGGGATTATTGGTCCCTACTCATTTTGAAGAGAATCAGGTTGCAGCTACAATGAATTCTCACCGCAAATTGAAAATGATCGAAGAATTTTTTCGCCAACTCTTGACGAAATGGATGTTGGGGATGTGTGGTTTCAGCAGAATTGAACCACGGTACATACGGCGCGAACTGTAATGTGTGTTTTACGGGAGAACGTCCCCGGTCGCCTGATCTCTTTGAGGGGCGATATTCAGTGGCCCGATATAGCCCTTTGTGACTATTTCTAATGGGGTTATCTGGAATCCCTCGTTTACACCGATCGTCCAAGGATCCTTGCACAACTGAAGGAGAATATTCGTCGAGCAAAAACCAGCATACCAATCGCTACGCTGGAAAGAGTCGAACGATACTTCAGAATTGGTGTGAGTATATCGCCAATGGGGGCGCCACTTGTCGGATACAATTTTTAAAACAGAGTAAACGTAAATTTCCAACGTTGTAGAATATGGAGACAAAATAATTATAACAATATCTATAACATCTATTGTTTTATTGGCCCTTCAAATCAGCAAATTATGCTGCCGCTCCCTGTACTTTGTTACGCATTTTCATTCATTCAGTATAAAAAATCCTGCTTTCGATGATGAAATGGGCCCCCAAATGAAAACCAAAATTAAGGTTCGACATATGCTGATTATTCCACGGATATATTCTTAATTGTCACATTTTTCCAGGAGATGGAGCCGACTGCAACGCCATTTGCATGGAGCTACCGCATTTTGAGGTAAATTACGGCAGTTTTAAGGGTTGAGGGCTGCATTCAACCAATCAAAGGATTGAACGACCAATGATGACCTAAGGGCTTGAGATAGACCATAACAATTTTAACCATATATTCAATTTTACGCAGACTGCGGCTAATCTCTAGCCCAGAGAATGCGGAAATATATCTATGAAACATTGGTGGTAAGGGGATTTGACTTCATTAATACCCAAGACCAATCCTCCTAAACAATAGTGTCCACACACAAAAATAAAGAAAAGAAGTAAGCTCACTCAGCATATGCGACTTCTCTTGGTCGCTTGTATAGGAACTCGAGGATTACAAAGCAGTTCGAATACAAGCTAATTTGAAATTTGCAGCCCCTGTTATGCCTTAGTTTTGTGAATTAAAATTGTCTTCCTTTATTTTCTTCATTTCAGTTTTGCAAAGCGAAGATTTGGATTCGTGCAACGGCATTTTCATATTCGCGTCAACACATGGCAAGGGACCTTACTTACAGTTGGCTTACGATGGCTGGTTCTCAGTGGATTACATTACGCACGAACTATCAAAGTGCGCAAAATTACAAGATAAACCCAAAGTAATTTTGAGTAACGTAAGTATTATGTAACAAAAAGGTGAAAGGATGCGAGAACTGTGGTGATGTGATTGTTTATCGCTTGTTCCGATGTTAGTCGTTAACTGAATCCTCTGGATCGCCTTTTATCAATACTAGGAGAGGATGTACTGTTAAGAATTCCATGACAAGGACTCGGGCCGTAAAGATGGAAACTAACCATCTTCCCTAAGCCTGTTTTATGCAGGGCACGTAAATGCACGAATCTGATGCATGTATCAACGAACTCACATACAAATTGCACCGTGTAAAGCGGCGAATAGTAAGAACACATGCGCGACTTCTTGAACGCAAAATGGCAAAATAGCCCCGGCTATAATTCAATAGCTATTGAACGTTATATTGAGAAAAACATGCAGTTCTAAATTGTGCAATTTCATACCCCGTGTAAAATGAGCTTTACGGCGACTCATTAAAGCCCCCGAACATCTCCAGTTGATTAGACACTGAACAGTTTCGCCTAATGAAAGATGTAAAGGGACTCAATCTATATTGTGCTCCAAACTTAAGCTAGAAGACCTTACAAAGGCATTTCAAAGGCAAAGTTTCAAAGCCAAAAATGACATACTTTTGGTGACCTAGCGTTAAGGATATTTATCCTTAAAGTATTCCTGTCAAAATTTCGCTCATAATGGTTTCTTCTTCCCGTCTGTTCACATGGCCGGCCCATCATAAACGTCTTGATTTAACTAGAGCTATAATATCAGGATTTGGAATTAGTTCGCTAAATTCTTTGTTTGTTCTGAGGCGCCACCTTTTATCTCTTTACCGGTCCCATTATTGTTCTCAGAACTTTATTTTCAAATGATATCCGTTTCTCCTCCATGTATTCGCCACAAGCTCATATTTCTGAGGGAAACTAGTTGCATAACAGTCTTGTTAACAGTTTTTTGCTTATTTATATAATGCATATTTTGAAATTACTACGATTAACCGTAATATAAAACTTTTTTTCGTCTTCAATGAAAAAATATTTGCATCATGTTTCATCCAGTTACTTAATTTTACCAGGAAAAGGGCGCATGAATAGTAGCTGGCACCCCAAGAGACATTTTCATACATAAGTCCTTGGACCCACAATATTGCTCGTTTTCATACCAAGGAATCACTAACATTCTCCCAAATCTAAACCGGCAGTACATCAAAATTTCATTCCGGTTAGAGATTGGAGCGAGTCAGTGTTCTATTTCGGTGATGCTTATACCCATCGAGACCCTACACGTTCCTCATTGGAATCGGTGGTCTGTCTCTGCGCCGTTAACCAGCTTCCATATTGTGGCCAAAATGGCCACTGTCAACTCCTCCTAATAAGGTGAAAAGTATTTTGCAGATCATTTCTTATGTTTAAAATATAGAACATTCAATAAATAAATTCTTTGAATTTCGATACTTTCTATCTAGAGATTTTGCCATATTAATGAGGTCGGAAAGGAGTCATTATAAGTGCGTAACGTGTTATTTTTTTAACTCAGAGAAAGTCGTATCCAAAAGCTTAAATAAAAAATATCACATCTTAGTGAACGAGAGTTAGCGAGGTTCTGTGAAAGATTTTCCCAATGCCAAATATGCAGATGAAAAGACTTCATGTACAAAATTCTCCCAACATCAATATATTCGCAATAATATTACGATAAATACTTATTAAGACATTTATAAGATTAAAATACTAAAAAAATAAAATTTCGTGTAAATATTTCTCTGAGGAAGAATTACAAATAATTTATTTTTAGATGTTGCTCACACCCCGTGTGCCCTCCCTCAGTTGAAAATGAAATATTGCGCCCCCTCTCGGTTTCAACTAAGACATTACGTCCTCTCCTGGGTTGAAATGATATTAAAATGGTCTCCATTTAGACTAGAGAAAAATCTCGTACAAATTAACCTTTTCTACACTGCTTGTAATAAACACAAATTCATGTTTCATCATTCAAAATTAATGTTGAGGTGAGGTAGGAAAAAGGGTAGAAATAGTAGGTGGCATGTAGAAACGTATATTTTTGAGAAAACAATCTCCCTCGAGACGATTGGTGATTTTAAGGATAAAAAAGTAGGTTTAGGGATGAGGAAACGAATATTTTCCAGAAAAAAATCTACCTGGAGATGGTTGGTGATTATAAGGGTAAATATAGGAGGTGCAGGCATATACAAACGTATATTATCTACAAATAAATTTCCCTCGAGACGGTAGGTGGTTAGAAAGGGAAATGTAGGACCTGGAGCCATGTAAAGACGTATATTTTCTCTGAAAAATCTCTCTCGAGACAGTTGGAAAATGGGAGAAAGCGGCTTAGAAGTAGTGGGGAAATGGCGAAAAAGACATAGAAAACGCGAAAGAGCGGATTGAAAAATTGCAGAAAAAGGCGTAATGCGGGTAAAGGAGAAGTTGGAAATGGAGAAAAGCGACTTAAGAAGTGACAAAAATGGGGCATTTCGAGGTCGCGTACCGTCCCACCCCAGCAACCGTTTCACTCCACAGGGCCCGTAACCTTGTCGGCTGGGGAAATAATAGGCATATTTTAATGACGTGATCGTCGCTGGTACTCGTAAAAACACGTATTTCTTAATCCATGAACACTCCAAAATGGCCTTTTCGTCACTTTCAACCCACCGAAAATCACGAAAACGATTTCATAAATTGTCATAAATGCCTTTTTCAGTGCCAAATATCCCCATTTATGGCCCATGTACCGTCCAACCCCAGCACCCCCGTTTCACTCCACAGGGCCCGTAACAAAGATTATATACACAGGCCCGTAACCTTGTTGGCCGTTGCTTGTTGGATTGGTTGGATGTGGAAATAAAGGGCATATTGTAGAGGTGAAGTTAGATCACAGTCTAAACAAAGATCACAGTCTAAACTAAAAACTATCTAACCACAGTCTAAACTAGACTGTGGTTAGATAGATCCCTCTGTCGGAGCTTTGGCGAAACTGGGAAAATGACGTCGAAAAAGTCGGGAAACTAACGAAAATTGGTCATTTTCTAAGGTGAATAGTTCAAAAACCAGTGGTTTTACAACTTACCGGTAAAATTTGTTTAGTACTGAGATTCTTCCGGAACAAAACTATGTCACTGTCATAATCCTGAAACACACCAATTTCTCGGAATAAGTGTTTTAAAGGTATATGACGGAAGCGGAGATTTATCCAATATCCTTTTAAAAGTAGAGTAAAAACAACAAACAGTATCTGAATTAGTCTCTTTTACTCCTGATTTGTGATCTATTAGCTTAATAAGCGAAGCATTGGACCCATTTCAGGGGCTCATTTTGTTGCACTTTTAAACATTACTTTTACTCAAAATATAAGGCTATAACTTTCAGGGTTGGACGGATATAAGAGTGCAGATTGTTATTTATGCATTTGATTTCTCTGTATGCTTCGCTCTTGTCTAAAAGTCATGATTTTGACTCCAAAATAGTTCATTATTGCTTTTTCAACAATATAAGTACCAAAAAATTTCTCAGTCAACCGCATCATCGTCAAACAATTGGGACCTAAGCCTGAAGCATTAATAGTTATATTATGGGATCAGTTAGTCAAGAAAAATTCGACTGAAAGAAAATTCCTCAACTATGCAACTGTTAAGTGGTCCTTGCGGAGGATATAACAGAGAAGTACTATAAAATGTATTGAATAGGATTCACCAGATATGAAAACTTATTTGAAATAACATTATTTCCTAAACCTTATTAATCCCAAATTATTCAAAATCTATAAACATTCATTTTACTTCCACAGGCATCGTGGCATTTTATGATGAATGCGGTTCAAATCTCATTAAAAATCTATGTCAAGATTTGAAATAAAACAATGGAGGTGATATTTTCAATATCCTGAGCCGAGTAATGAAGAACGTTGACCACCAAAACATTCTCAGCATACAAGAAAAATGCATAGCGACATGCAAGCAACTAATCACCTTCACCTCAGCATTACGGAAACTATTGTCGCTACCACCAAAAGAAAAAAAATCAATGGACTGCAGCTCAAGTTAAAGCTTAACAAAGAAATCTGAGTTATTTTCTACTAATTACATTTATTTTTAAATAACAGTTTTCTCAAGAAAGTAAAATACAATTGAATTCCTAGTGTGACCTTTTTAGCACGTTGTTTTGGATGCATTGATATCCCGGCAATTTTGTAGAATAGTAAAACATTCTGCATGGCTAGTTGTTTTTGGCCACTAAAATAATGTTAAGCTTAACCAGGCAAATTGCCGACATCATAAAAATTTGACTGCTAAAGATTAATTGCCTTAAGGCTTGTTTCTGATAAACTTGTAACGTGACACTGGTGCCTATTTCCTTACTTTTATGCTGTTACCTGAGAGTACTACTGATTAAAAATAATATTTTCCTTGAAAATGGAATTTTTATGTGATAAAAATATACGTTTACTCTCTGTTTCATCAATTCTAGCATATAACACTAATTCAAGTTAAAATTGAGAAATAATGAGTGTAAATGAAGGATTTAGTCGTTCACGTTAAACTAAACTTTTTCTCTCGCATGTAAATATAATGGCATTTGAGTAATTGTCCGGTGGCACCACCTTGCATGGGAAATAAGTCTTCTTATGTGTAAAGGTATGGTTCCATGACATGGGCATAGCCTGGGTTCATGTGAGGGGGGGGGGCCTGGACACCCATCCGTAGCAGTAGATTTAAGATGCGGGAGTCAGGACATCACCCTGTCTGGCTCCGTAGAGCCAATTTATTATGATATGTCTCATCCAGGGAGGGCAGCTGCCCCCAATTCCTCCCCTGGCTATGCCCATGTTCCTTGACGTCATCGAGTTCCAAGTTGTCGATGACTCAGGGTTCTGATATCACCAAGCACACGTAGTTTTGAATCAAGAAATATTTTCATGAAATTTCAGACGTTTGTCAGTTAAGTTTTCATCCAATCGCTCGCATATTCAACAATATGCAGAGATATACTGCTACTAATAAAAAATGCATTGCAAATTTCCCATTATTAAGTATTTTCAACCAAACTTTAATGTATTACCATCACTTACATTCTCAATTTTCCCCATTCATTTTAGCAACAAGTCCCCAGTTCATTTTAGCAACAAAGGTAACTCTGTGATTTAAATTATATTTTAGTAGTCCATCATTAAACCCATACATTTATAATAGAGAGTAATTATTATGCACATATTTTGATGGAGATATCCAAAATTTATCAATTTTTAAGAAATGTTTTCGTGTCATCATTCGTTAAATTCGTCTGATACATGTACATTTTTTATTCCCCTGCAATATGTAGCACTTAGAGAATAAAGTAGTGCGCTCGCAGTAATGACATTGTTTTCCAATCTATGACGTCTATTGTCATTATGCAAATCCATCTGTATCAAATGATGAATGTTGGTCCTATGCTACACACTATTCCAAGGTTAATTTTGTCAAATATGTACAACTGTTATTTTTTCACAGTTACAATACAGAGTTAAACAAAATACACAGTTAAAATCAATATTTCTACATCAAAAATAAACTAGTTCTGGAAATAATAGAAAACTTGTACAAAAAAACCTCACTGTATTTAATGCAACTAAATTAGCCATTTTGTGCAATTGTGTGTACATTACGAATTTAAAATAAACTTACTGTTCTTCGTTCTACTCTCCAGCATGGCACGGCTTGTAGTCTATTTGAGTATGAAGTGCTTTTTTGGTAGTGAAGATTAATTAGAGTACCAGTTGAAAGGAATTCTCTTGTATACAATAAAAAATAAAAATTTCAATTTCAACCTCATTCATCGATTTTTTTCGTAACAATAGTATTTACTTTTCAACAGAGTTTTGATACTTTCATTAAATCAACGTGGCAAGTTCCTTTTCTTTTCATCTTTGAGTAATTTATTGGCTGATATATTATGTTCCAAGTATACTAAAACAAGGGATGAGTCGATTCCACTTTTTTTCGATTGTGATTCCGATTCTTTCAAATCGATTCCCGATTCCATTGATTCTTATTCCTAATAACAGGTGGGATATTGATATACCAGTAATGCAATACTAATATTAAAATTCAAGTAATGGCTGAAATCAAATAGCAAAGACAATTAAGTCACTCAAAAAGTATATTTATTAACAAATAGCAAATATATCCTCAGCTTATTGAGGTAGATAAAAAGTACAAATTGATAGCCTACACCCAAAATTACCAAGACAAATATGATGTGATAAATGAAATTTGATTTCAATATTTATCTATCTGGAATCAATGGAATCAGAATCGACTTGAGGCGATTGATTCTCGATACCGATTCTAATCCTGAGAATTGGTGGAATCGAGAATCAACATTTGGATTTGACTCATCCTTAATTTTAACCTTTATCAACATTTTATCTATAGAAATTATTTGGTCACGTCAAGATCCTGAGTTTCTGTTCCTTTTCAAGCAACTGTAGTCAGAAATGAATGAGCTGTTTTTCGATCATGCAATACTTTTTAAATTTCAATTTGAATGCCGGACTTCATGTTCTCAAGTGAGGCTCCAAAGTAAGACAAGAAGATTCAAGAAGCGAGGCCGGAGGAAAACTAGAGTTCTGAAAACAAGAATGACCTGATCTTGTCTCCCAGCACACGCAAATTTCTTTTACAGTGACATTATTATGGAATTGAATGTCCACAGTTTGAGGCTACCAGTTTAAGCCTTTGTGATATTCTGACTTGGAAATAGTGGCAGTGATGTCACATGAAGGACCTGCCAAGCGGAGTTTGAGCCAGGGTGGAGCACTCAATGCATACCAAAATTTGCATAACAATCTCTTACAATTCTATGAATTTACCATGAACATGCCAAAATTTTCCCATCAAATGGAAATTACATGAGCACAATATAGTTTTCACAACACTACATCAAAGTTATGAGAGGACGAAATTTCACTAGGAAAAGGATTATAATTAAAAATACAGGATACTTAATTTTAACGTAAGCACTGAGTGTTCTCACTTACGTAACGCATTCCATTTGATTGCAATAATTTATTTTTTGAATCATAATTAAAAGACTTGTACCGATTAAATAAATTATATTATAGGATTATCAGCAGATTCACCATTAAAACAGACCGAGGACACATCAGTGACTTATTTTTAAAGCCACAATATTGACTGAACTGCCTTTTGATTCCATACTTTAAAAATTATCTCTTTCCTCCATACTGACGTGGTGTAAAAAACCAATTTCTAATGCTTCACCAACATGTCTCAAATTATGATGGCAGCGTTCACATCCCACAATGGCAACCTCTAATTAAAGTGGTGCATAATCCTAATATTCCATTAATATTGCCCAAAGGATAATTTTATTTTCCTTAAATTAAACCAAAGAAATATTTGCACGTTTAATGGCCAGTTGCAGGAACGACTCATAGAATATTCCATAGAGTTATGGGACCCATAAGCCATGGCAACCATTCAGTAAACATGGCAGAAACATTGGATAAATTTATTGGTTTCACAACTTAAGGAATGAAGGTATGAGATCCATAGTAGCCAAGATGGCAGAAGTGGAATGAACTGCTTGGAGTTATAATTACATGATAAAATAGTTGCTTTGAGGCAAATGGCCAGTTTGTTTACTCTGAGTGAATAATAATTATGTGCAATAGCAATTATACATAGAATAACCCACTGTCGCGTCACGGGGCCGTTGTGTCCCGCCCGAAATGCAATTCATGCAGGGCCGGAACTTAGCCTTACGTTTACAACGAAAAATAATAAAAGAAAAAAAAATGAGGGACTGGAAACCAAATCTTAAATAAAATGAAAAGGAAGAAATGAAGGGGGTGGAGAAGAAAATAAGGAAGGGATTCCCGCCTTACCTTGGCTTCCGCCGAACTCTGCACCCCATGCGTCCGTCGACGACTTGTTCCTCGCCAGAACTTCGGCGAGATAATTATACCTTCCTCTTCGCCTTGACACAGGCGAACGAATGCCTTCCTGCAAGGCATGCACTCTTCTTCCTTGGCTTCTAGAGCCCTCTATATGCGAAGAGTTGCAAAAAAAAACAAAAAACCAAGGCAGGCGGGAAAAAGGAAGAAAGGAGGGAAATTCAACTTAAAAGAAAAGAAAAACATAAGGCTGTTCCGGCCCGAACATACCGCCCACCTGAATTTAGAAAAAATTCATCTCCTTATGAAGAAAACTGAAATAAGCTGTATTCTAAGTCCTATCCTAAGAGTTTGGTTTGGGATGCTATAGCTTCACTTCCAGAGGCCCATCTGGAAGACTTACTACAGGATACAGGTTAGGCCTTGGATAGGGAATTAGAAGGAATAAGAATGTTAAAACCGAAACTAACGCGCAGCTAGCGAAAAAAAAAAAAAAATCTTACACCCGATCTATCACAAATATAAACAAAATCTATTCTGTTGTTGGTAAAGGCACCAACTTAACCACTGGCCTTTTTAATATACCTGATGCACATTGTATTTCCGCGACCCTAATTATGCCTGTGGAATCAGCAAATGTTTTAATGATACGCCCCATTATCCACTGAGAAGGGGGAAGGTTCGGTTCACGTATTAAAACCAATTGACCGATTTTAATATTTGGTAACATTTGCGTCCATTTCGATCTCTGCTGTAACGTGTGCAGATATTCCCAAGACCACCGACGCCAGAAGTGGCGATAAATTTGCTCAACCATTCGCCACCTAACGGGAAGAGGAAAACATTCTTCTGTAATGTGAGCAGGCAGTCCTATTAGTGGACGGCCTATCAAAAAATGGCCAGGCGTTAGGCAGTCGATCTCCGAAGGATCGGATGATATTGGAGTCAACGGTCGGGAATTTAAAATGGCTTCAATTTTACTAAAAAGCGTCGCGTATTCCTCGAAATTTAGAGCGTGGCCATGAAGAAATCTGCGCAAATGGTATTTTACTGATTTAATGCCAGCCTCCCAAAGTCCCCCAAAATGGGGAGCGGAAGGGGGATTAAACTTCCAAACGATACCCGAATCTGGCAAAAATGACGTTAAGGTCTTCTTGTGGCCCTGTGAACGGATCATTTGATACAGATCCTTTAAATATCTATCGGCCCCAACAAAATTAGTGCCACAATCTGAATGTATCACTTTAGGGATACCGCGTCGGGATATGAATCTCTGAAATCCCGCTATAAAAGCTATGGTTGACAGAGATGTCACTAACTCTAAATGAACCGCCTTAGTGGTGAAGCAGATAAATAGACAAAAATAACATTTATCATGTGCTGCATTTCTCCTATTACTTAACTTGTAGGTGAAAGGACCCCCATAATCTACTCCAATTAAAGAAAATGGTGGGTTAGGGACAACCCGCGCCGATGGTAACGGTGACATAATGGGCTGAAGGTGGGCTCCTCGATAACGTGCACACACAATGCACTTAATTATTTCCGATCTCACAAGTGCTCTACCAGATATAATCCAAAATTTTCTGACGATTAATGCCTCTACCATTCGAGGTCCCCCGTGCAGAGATGCAAAGTGATAATGCCGCACAATCAATCTAGAGAGATGACTCTCTTTAGGCAACAAAACAGGTTGTTTTTGTGATTGAGGCAATGCGGAATTAATGAGCCTGCCGCCCACCCTGAGGATCCCTTGATCATCAATAATAGGAGAGAGACGGGCAAAAGTCGAATGAAGACACTTGTTTCGAGAAATCGAATGGAGGACATCCTTGAAATGACATTTCTGAACCAGTTTTATGATGAGGTTAAGAGATTCGGTCCATTCAGATTCCAAAATAAGAAGATTGGATGGTCGCTGCACTCCCTTACAACCAGAGATAAATCTACGCACAAATACAACTGTTCGTATTAATTTCAAGTAGCAGGAATACGCCTTCATCCAATGACATGAACATCCCTTTTCATCTTGGATGGCCCCTGCCCATTGCGATTGAATCTTCACCTCCGGTAGATCATTGGCATATTTACTTTCCGAAGGTATAGAGGGCCACTTTGATTCATCCTCCCTTAGAAATTCCGGACCGGACCAATATAAGTCACATAGCAGTAACTGATTTGGCATCATTCCCCTCGAGACACAATCCGCTGGATTGTTGGATGATTCAATGTGTCTCCACGAATAACTGGGAATTGAAGCCGTAATGTGGGTGATTCTGTTAGCAACAAAGGTCTTTAATGAATGAGGTGACATTCGCAACCACGCCAACACAATCTGAGAATCGGTCCAAGCGTATATTTTGAGGATCTGAAATCTTTTGTCCAAAAAAGATGACAAACGGGATAGAAGCTTAGATAATAAGTACGCTCCCAATAACTCAAGCCTTGGAATAGATAAAGTTTTCAAGGGAGCAACTTTACTTTTAGCCGCAACTAGATGAACATTAATTTCTGATTCTGCGACCGTTCTTATATACACCACCGCACCGTAGCCGCGCTCCGATGCATCACAGAATCCGATCAGCTGCGCCTCTGAAGAAGACCGGGGAAATATATATCGAGGAAACTTTATCTGCTGCAACAACTGACTCTGCGAGACAAAATTATCCCATTGATTCCTAATGCCTTCTGGAAGGGAATCATCCCAAGATAATTTTTCATTCCACAGGGATTGCATCAAAACTTTAGCCCATAAAGTTACGGGAGACAAAGCCCCAATCGGGTCAAAAATTCTGGCAATGTTCGAAAGCAGCTTTCTTTTTGAATTGACCACAGCATCAAAATTGACATGGTAGGAAAAAGTATCGGATTTTGGTGACCAGTACATTCCCAAAACTTTTAAAAGGCAAACATCGCTCGAATCAAAATTTAAAATTGATACCCGTTTCTCCTCGGGAATATGACTTAATAATTCCGGAGCATTGCTTGCCCATTTTCCAAGAGAAAAGCCTCCTGATAAAAGCAAGGAAATTAATTGCTTTTGCAAATTTAGTGCCTCTGAAATCGAGCTCGCTCCCGTGACGATGTCATCAACATATGTGTCATGAAGAAGCACCTTTGAGGCTAAAGGGAAATTTTGTCCTTCATCACTGGCGAGCTGATGTAGAGTTCTGATCGCTAGAAAAGGTGAAGAAACAACTCCGTAGGTCACCGTATTCAATTCATAATCCACTAATGAGGACGATGGATCCTCTCGGAAGACAACGTGTTGATAGGTGCAATGGTCGGGATGTAACGATATTTGTCGACACATTTTCGCAATGTCGGTAATAAACGCGACCTTATGCGTCCTAAATCCAATTAAAAGGTCAAAAATGTCCCTTTGAAGTTTGGGACCAGTTTCTAAGACGTCATTTAGTGAATTACCGAGTGATGTCTTCGCCGAGGCATCGAAAACAACACGTATTTGACCGCACTGGGAAGCATCCTTAAACACGGCATGATGGGGCAGATAATACGATCCGGGACTCGTAGACCTGGACATATGTCCCAGCGATTCGTACTCGCTCATGAATTTATGGTACTCGCCTTTTAACCGCGAGTTCCTTGACAATCTGCGCTCCGTGTTCATCCAGCGCGTGATAGCATATCCATGAGAATCTCCCAGAGTGGGAGGATATGCCTTAAATGGCAACATAACTTGATATCTACCGTCTGGCATACGACGATGCGTATTTTGAAACCCCACTTCGCATTGCACGTCTTCAGGTCTCGGTCGAATTTCGACCTCCACTTCTTCCACCTCCCAAAACCTTTTCAGTTGATTGAGAAGAAGTGTCTCCCTCTTACAAATAGCCAGCGAAATTACCTGAGAAGGATTCTGGAGGGCAGTGATTGGATAACTTCCCATTATAACCCAACCGAACACAGA
Source organism: Ceriagrion tenellum (assembly GCA_963169105.1). Lineage (NCBI taxonomy): Eukaryota > Metazoa > Arthropoda > Insecta > Odonata > Coenagrionidae > Ceriagrion > Ceriagrion tenellum. The sequence goes on along the minus strand of OY720643.1, from coordinate 35,640,521 downwards.
ATTCATAGCTATCACATTTGCGTAAGACAATGATTTCCGCCCACCGAGAAGAATCCTAGGAAATAAATCCATACCCAATAACATTTCTACAGGGGCCGGTCTATCGAACTCGGGATCTGCGAGACGCAAATGTGAAAATTTTTTGAAAATATAGAGCGGGAGAGGAGTTGTTGGAAGTTCATTTAGGACCTCTGATACTACAACCGACTTCGTAGTGAGTACTGGGGTTGACGTATGTCTTGGAGATAAAGAGCATAAAACTTGACCATGGGGTTGCTGCAGTGGTACATGAGCTAAGCCAAATAGCTCGCCCTCGTAAGCAGATATGGGTAAGGATAATCGCCTTACAGCCGAGGATGAGATAATAGATAACTGCGAGCCAGGATCAATTAGAATTCTAATGCGTTCCCACGCCCCATTACCAGCCTGAATCAAGGCAACCGCTGTGCCTAGAATAGTCGAATGCTGCCGATCACTCCGAGTGCATGACGATATGATAGCAGGGGGTATGGGTGAGGTGGTAGATGTTTTTGACAAGGAAATACCCTCTTGACTATCGTCACGCAATCCGGTGGACACCTTTCCTGCGTCCTTCGCGCCGACTGAGTTCCCGTCTTCGGCAGAATTATGTAAAGACGTGTGGTGATAGCGTTTACATCTTTGACAGCGCATACCTCTTGCTTGACACTTGGGAGCCCAATGCCCCGGCCTTAGGCAATTGAGACATAGCCCTTTTGAACGCACAAAGGTTGAACGTTGATGACAACTCATTTCAATGTAACGTGGACATTTAAATAAAGGATGCAAAGAAGAACACAATGGACAATTATCACGTTTCTCTGAGTAATTAGACATCCTTAAAGAGGCTTCGTTGGCTGAAACTGGCAGAGAAAATTTAAATCTACCTCGAGAATTCGTGGAGGTAAATTTAGAAACCGTTCCACTTGATGTTTGCAGAATTTTAATTCTTTTCTTTACAAAATCAATTAGATTTGTTACAGAAGGGAACATGTTTCCACTCAGCGATCCTTCAAACTGGGATAATATCTCTGAATTCAAAACTCGAGCGGCTAAGCGGAATAAAATAAATTCTCCCAAATCTGGAATATTCAGGGTCCCTAAGGCCGCATACATTTCTGCAAACGTTGTCACGAATTGTTGTAACTCTGCTTGATTATTAGAAATTTCCGGAAACGACAACATTTTATCCAAAAATGAAAACCCAAGAATGCGAGGATTATCATAAAAATCGTTTAATTCTCTCCAGGCGGATGCATAATGAGCTTCGCCAAAAGGTACAGAGGCAATTATTGCCAATGCCTTGCCTTGGAGAGAGGATTTAAGATAGGAAAATTTTTCAATTGCGGATATATCATTCCGGTAATGCACCACCGATTTAAATATATCACGAAAAGCTCGCCATTCAGAAAACGACCCCGAAAACTTCGGAACATCAATGGCTGGGAGTTTACATTTTTGAAATGGCACAGGGGCTTCCCCGTCCACATCACTCGTGGACGCCCTCAATCCATCAGAAACAGACAAAATAAAATAATACTTCTCCTCGAACTCCTTTGCCAAAACGGAATCTATCTTATGCACGTCCGCGCGATTGCAATTATTGCAGTGCTCAAAAATTGCCAAATTTTCATCTAAAAAACCACGATAAACCTCCTTTAGACTAGAACACCTGGCAGAAAATACGCCAACATTAGGATGCTCCCTGACTTGCCCCTGGTATTCACTCAACTGACGTGCCAAATCATACGCGACCGAAAGAGTGGCCTTGGACTGGTCCCGTTTGAATCGCAGAAGGGAAAGACGCGATTCGAAATTCTGTCTCGTGGTTATTACACTTTCTGTCATAATTGCACTGAACGCTCTAAATTAATTAAAATAGAATAAAGCCTAATGATTTCCAAATGTGGTCCCGGGTTTCGGCACCAAAAAATGTCGCGTCACGGGGCCGTTGTGTCCCGCCCGAAATGCAATTCATGCAGGGCCGGAACTTAGCCTTACGTTTACAACGAAAAATAATAAAAGAAAAAAAAATGAGGGACTGGAAACCAAATCTTAAATAAAATGAAAAGGAAGAAATGAAGGGGGTGGAGAAGAAAATAAGGAAGGGATTCCCGCCTTACCTTGGCTTCCGCCGAACTCTGCACCCCATGCGTCCGTCGACGACTTGTTCCTCGCCAGAACTTCGGCGAGATAATTATACCTTCCTCTTCGCCTTGACACAGGCGAACGAATGCCTTCCTGCAAGGCATGCACTCTTCTTCCTTGGCTTCTAGAGACCTCTATATGCGAAGAGTTGCAAAAAAAAACAAAAAACCAAGGCAGGCGGGAAAAAGGAAGAAAGGAGGGAAATTCAACTTAAAAGAAAAGAAAAACATAAGGCTGTTCCGGCCCGAACACCCACTATAAATTATATCCAGCGATGGTAGATTAGATCAAACATTCAATATTGGTTGATACGTTATGAAACAAGAGAGAAGTGCTCCTGTAACCTAAATATTTTTATGAGATCCATAACTTCGTGGCACTCATAACTGTTGATTCCATAAATAATTGTTCTTGTAACTGGCCATAAATCAGCCAAAAATTTAAATAAGACGAGAGATATCATCATGCATAAAAATTGTCCTTATAAACTTGCTTTACTACTACTATTGTAGTGAGAATAAATGGAGAAATGAAGGGCAATGAAAATATTTAAGGCAAAACTAATAACTTAAATGAACAGCCTTTTTAAATTATTTCCACCCAATCAATGAAAATAGTATTTCATAGATGTTTATTAAATTGGGATATCTCTAATCTTTCTCGAAAAATATTCTATCTTCGCACTTATCTGAAGCATTCACTATGTTTCTCTAGCTCGAAGGAAAACCAATCTGCAACAAATCATATCCTCTTGATACACGTAGTGAAAAGTTAAATAATTTTGAAAAGCCACCAGGAAACGTGAACAGTTTTTTTTCAAAATATGCATAAAAATTAAATAAGAGTCATATGCTACTGGTATATTAATATCCCACCTATTATTAGGACTAAGAATTGATGGAATTGGAATCAAGAATCGGGAAAGAATCGGAATCAAATAAAAGTGGAATCGACTCATCCCTACTTATTACATATATTATTTAAGCTGTAAGAGCTCATTACTTTATTATTATTATTATGTGGAAAGTAAATTGAAGTTAAACTCCTCATCACTCATCTAAACATAATGTCAAATATATGATTCATTAGTAACACGAGAAACAAATACCACAGCTCTCAGGAAATATCACACCCAAAAACAAATCTTACATTTGTTTTGTTGAGGTCACTGAGCAGTATGAAGTCTAATGATTTGTTCACACTAATTAGCAATGCAGCTGCCAGAACTTGACACAAGCAAGAACTTGACTTGACAAATAATTTCCAAGGACTTAAAGGGCAAGACTTCTGAAAGTGAACTGTGGTTGGGAAGAGCCCAATTGTATTCCAAAATTTGACACAAGGCATTGGAGTTCCAAAAACAAGGTAAAATTTTAAATTGTGCGGAACAAACTTGTAATCATTAACAAATTACAATATTGCATGCATACATATGAGTTGTTATGAGAAGGATAATGAGTTTTTTAATTGATATAAGCGGGTATGGTGTTCACTGCCAAGTATTGTCAAAATCAAAGCTAACAAGACAGACTGCCATTTACAGCACAATAGCAAAATTCGTCCTTGTGTTTTGGAGCTAGTTTAGATTTTCTTCAAGTTTAACATATTACCACAAACTAATTCTCAGTATTTCTCTTTTGGCATAAAGTTTAGATTGCACAAATAAAATAAAACTGTCACACCCCATCTGAACTTAAAGTACAGCAGAGAGAAGCATAAATACACTTACCTCCATGGAGACAGATTTTTTTATTTCAGAATCAAATTAATATTTTACATCAATATATGCCTATGCCAACAAGCTATACATTAACCTACTATGAGAGAACAATGAAAATACTTGTTTTCTACGGCATGCTAATAAGATCAAATATGATGAGTTTAACATAACTAATATGATCATTACAAATTAAAAAAGCTTCACATTATCATGGTGGAGCACAATTGTCCAAATAGGACATGTACCTATGATTATCTAATCTAAAGAGTCACTTAATTTGTGGCGAAGATTTAGCACCATACTCTCCCCTCACAAACAGTAAAAATTTGCAGGGTGCTGCAGCCGTGATCATCAAATTTCACTATTGAATATTTGAATAATCCACTTTTATTTAGTTGAAGGCCAAAAAGTCACCAGAAGGCAATAAGATAGTATGGAGAGTAATATTGAAAGAGTAAATAACTTCAAGTATCCTCATAGATCACAGGCACGCAACCACCATTACAAAAATGAGATTCACAACACAAAGGCTGCAGACTACATACTTTCATTATAGCTAAACGATTCCTTTAATTTTTAAAACACCACAGACTTTACTGGACTGGTTTCCCAATGCCACAAACCTTCTGATAGTGCTCTGGAACGGTTAAACACTTGACCAAAAAGTCTCCCAAGTCATATTTGGATACAGCTCTTCCACCAGACACATCATGCTTCACTACATAATTATCAGTTCCTGGTTCATCTGTTGAGGGTAGTAATCAAAAGAAAAAATTGAAGAGTTGTACATAAAATTCATGACATGATAAAATAAATCTGGCAATACACAAATCCATCATTCATAAAAAATGTTAACAAGTAGGATAGGACCTTCGTAACAGAAGATATGCTCCAAGATATGGGGACAACAAAACTACGCAATGTATAGCACACTCATCCATTAACTAAATGCGGTCACTTTACCATGAAAGGGAAATAACTTTCCCAGTACTCTTACTTAAGCTAATTATAATATTAAGGCATAGCATGAGTAAAGTACTGGGAAAGTTATTTCCCTTCTGTGCTGCAACACCCAAAATGAAACAATCACGTCTATGAAAGGATTTTAAAATGTGGTCCTACTTGGCATCTTAAACATTTGATGCACCATATTATTTCTACACTGAAATCTCTACTGAAATGTTTCAGCCAAGGAGACATATACATAAAATCACATTACAAGAATTTCGGCCTCCTTGCCAATGACTAGAATGAAAAAATAATTCAAAAACCACTGGAGACAGAAATCACAGCTGGTAGGGACAAAGTAAATATTTAAAAAAAAGGTACATGGTGAAACACTGGTGGAAGGACCTTTTACATACTTTTAAAGTATGATCACAAAGCATGGGAGTTGAATATTGGAGATAATGGATAGAAATACATAGTGATAACCAAACTTTCAGTATATCAGCTACTTACAGCAACAAAAATTGGCATAAAATTATGAAAAAGATCAGAAAAAGGTGAAATGTTGTCTGATGCAGCAACATTGAAGTGTAGTTGAGAAGAGCAATTTTCAGAGATATCTAAAAAGTTTCAAGAGAGAATTTGGATTAGAGGCTTTTGCTCGATATAAGTCTTCTGGGTCTTCTACAAGTCTTCGGCATCTTTGTTTGTTGGCCTCCAGCCTTTGTTGACATTGTCTCCACCATCATCAGGAATAAGGGATCCTAATGATGCTGCCCACAATGGTAGCAAAAGCTCAAACTTACAAAAAAAGGTGCCAAAGAGCTGAAAAACCTCTAAGAAGTTATTCGGGTGATCCACCAAGAAAGGTAGTTTGAGCGAGATAGTTCCCTAGTCATAATGGAGACTATATTCCCATTATATGTTTTAATGTTAGCAGCTGTAGGAAGCATGAATAAATACTACATTTATAATAGTGCAATAATATACTTGTATGACTGAAATTCTAGGCAAGCAAATTAAAATATCCACATTAGTCTTAGATTTGACTCATGTTTTTCATGTGGTACGTTCAAAACTCTGTCACAACGGAAGGTTTTTTGCATTTCTGAAAAAATTACTGAGGTGACAATATGATTTCTGTTCAAAAAATAGTCGAGAAAACATACAAGCTGCACCCTGTTAATTTTTGACGAGATCTAGGAGTTAGAAATGCCTCATTTTTTAAATAAGGTCTCTCTGGAGTGCATAGCCTACTATTTCCCATGGAAAAGGCCCGGCATTTTTCCGTCAAAAATCTTGGACAGTAGTTCGGTAAGGGGTATAATATTTTGGTATTTTTGGTAGAATAAGATATTTTTCATTAAAATGAGACTGAATTCATTGATTTCTAAGTGAAATGATTTTTCGCTCAAGCTACCTTAAGGTTGGTTTAAGCAGAGATGAGTAAATATCCTCTACACTTTAAAAGTGCAAGCCCCAATCTCCTGGCACAATTTTTTCTTCATTTCAGAATGTCTTTTGCCATTCTTTTCCCGCATTCTCCTTCCCACTTACCTTTTTGCCCCTTATCACTAGTTCCAACTTACTTCCACTTACTCTGCCTCCTCTTAATATCCTGAAGTAGTTCCTTACCCTCACCCACCATACCAAGCACTTCCTCATTCCTTTATCTTCCAATCCATCAATTGCACTTATTCTACTTTCCCCAAAGGAGCCCAAAAGGATCTACATCACACAGAATACCTATCAGTCTCGCATTGCAAAATACCTGTTAGAGGTTTGCCAAACTGCTGAATTCATCTGTAGGTTACTCCTCATTTACATGAATCGTTAGAGCTAGACTAGTCTTCCCTTAATCTTATTGAGACACCTTCTTTGGGTGTAGGTTCCACAAACTATACCCAATCCCCCTAACCCAAAGCTTTAAAATTATTATCAGAATCAGATACTATTTGATCAAATCATGAAGACTATAATTATCAATTTAAAATCAATTACATTTAATTGAAAATTCCTATAAAATTAAATAGATTATTCATCTCAAGGCTTGTATGAGCATGTATAGGACAAGTGGAGACCAATATGAAATTAAATGGATATCCCATGTGATTATGAAAGTTATATAAAAAATTATAAAAACACAATTTTAAGAAATACATAATTTTGAAAAATTCACGCAAAACTTATTCAATTAAAGCTAACTATATTTAACCAAATGTAATAGATAGTTGCCATTTGTGGAGATTAAGTCCACAAGAATGTTTCTATTTGAATTGGTTTAGTTTGGGTAACTATTGTATTGTTTGATTGAGTAATAGATTGAGTAACTACTGATTATAGTTTCTCTGTCTTTTAACAACTAAGAGAACTTTCACAACCAAGTTTAGCAACAAATTCATTTTAAAACAATATTTGGATGACCCGGATAAAGTGTACAATGAAGCTAAAAGGAAAGGCAGCGAATGACCATTGCTTACTTTCACTGTTCAATCTGGACCTCACCTCCAGCATCCCCCACCTCACCCTTGTTTCTTCACGCCCCCTCCCCTAGATTAAAGCATCTCACCTAAGGGGTGTTAAAACCCACAATTAAGGCACCTCCTTGACCACTTGGAACAATTTGAGATTAATATTGACCAAAAATACATCCTAATATTTTCCTACACAAGTTCTATATTTAACTCTCACCATTCCACAACCAAGATTTTTGACAGTTTCTACTGTTCCCTCATTTTGCTCAACACTGTCTTGTCTCCATTTTTGCTTCTTTGCTCTTAAAATTTCTCTGCACCTGCCCTCCTGGCTTGAATCTATCTCGTCCCCTCTGGAAACTGATCCTCTTCCCCTTCAGACACGCGACACTAGTATGCCCTTCCTCTCCACATGAGTAACAGATTACTGTCCCTCTTGCTTTTGTCTCCGCAGTCCTAGGGCAAACCCGGACTTTATGACCAGGTTGATTACAAAAAAAAAAAACAGGAAACACCGGTTTGGTCTCCAACCCTCCTCACGATATTCCTTGACAGCAAGCCCTTCAACTCCTCCTCACATCTTGTTCCCTCAACATTTTCTCTCTGATGTCTCTGTTTTTCAACCAGCAATTGATTCTTGACATTCTCAGCAGTCATATTCTCTTGATTGAACTCCATGACGTGGATGATGGATTAGTAGTGTTCCTCTGTTTAGCCTCTCAGCAAAAACCCGGCCATAAAACTATCATCCAGCCGAGTCCCTTGTTGACTAGGCAGGTTGCACAAATTTTCCACCTTGGAGATGTAGTCCATCATTGTCTCAGTCAATGATTAGGACAGAGTGTACAGTTGTTCCAAGGATTTGATAAATTGAACTGGACTCCTCCTGCAGTGGATATTCCTCGGTCTCTTCGCCCTCATGCATTTGCTCACATCATTAAGATAGCAGTCACTGACATAATGGATTAAATATGCCAGCATATCATTGTTTCTATTCTTCTGTTTTATGGAAAGTTGATCCCTGTTGAATTCACCAAAACTGGGTTCAACACATTCCCACAATTTCCTTTTTATCAGAAATGCATTCATCCTGGTGCTCCATTGCACCCAATTTTTGGTGGTTAGTCTCTCCATTCCCTCTGACATGATGTCGCGTCCAAGCTTCACTTATGAAAAGTTAAAAAAAAAAACTCACAAATAATATTCTTTCTCTACCATCAATCTCCACGCTCGCGTATGCCTGGGCCCATAACCTATCAAAAAAATCACTGCAACTCTCGCAGATTCTATTTTTTGCCCAAGTTTATTTTAAAATAACTGAATACAAATACAATCTCACTCAGTCTTACTCAACAATACGATGTTCTATTAAACATAGAAGCGTTCGAAAACGAACTCAAATTCACCAGGGAAAAAAAAGAAATATGAAAAGGCAAAAAAAGTCTAGAAACGTTCAATTAATAAATATTTCAACAGTTTCAACAAGAAGGATTCAGCTTATGAAAATATTATTAATGACAATGTTATCGTGTGATTTGCCCCTACTTCACTTCACTTTATCCAAAAGAGTAGCACCATTAAAATGATGAGGTGAGCTCTTACTGCTGGACAAATGACAAAATAAAGGGAGTCTCCAATAGCCATCAACAATTGGCACCACGTGTCAAAAATCACAGACCTTGTTGTGTTGGTTTGCCGGGATGGGACTTCCACAGCAGAGACCAACCCCAGCCTCTCCACCAGAATACCCTCCTGTGGTGGTTTACGGGAAGGTTACTTCCTCGCCAGTGACAACATAGACGCACACACACAACCCAGATAGGATCCTTTGCAAGGGCTAATGGGACCCCACTAAGGATGCATTGGGTTATAACCTGGGATCCTTCACAGGGCTAAAGGGACCCTATTAAGGATGCCTGGTCATTAACACAAACACACCCAAGCACTCAAAATCACTCACTCACACCCACAAATGGGCCCAACTTTCAGGAGAAACTGCTCCACAGGAGTGTGGTCAAAATCCACACACAAGAACGGATGAGGGTGAGGGTTGAATACGCATATTTTGGCTATCAAGTAGCCCTCTTCAACGATCCGAAGGAATAGCATCACGTCAACGCAAGTTTGAAGTGAGACACTACTTGCTCAAGTATTATACACGTATTTTAACTCAGACAACAGCAAACTTTGGAATCATCACAACTTTAAATTAGGCATTACAGAACATTGAACTTAAAAACATACACACGATGTTTCAGCAAAATGTTGCATGGAGAGTGTTTCTGGAGGATAACCAGATAAGGAATGCACTGGAGGTGTTGAAGATGATGGTCAAAGCAAAAATTCTAAATACACAATTGAGAACAAAAGCTCTTGTAGTCAATAACAACTGGAAACGGGAATAATCAGCATTGTCAGCAGCCAATAAAAAATAAGACCTCCAAACACTTGAGCAGCCGTGTCCAGTGCACACACCAGGCCGCATATTTTCATTAGCTGAATCCTTCTTGTTGAAACTGTTGAAATATTTATGAATTGAACGTTTCTAGACTTTTTTTGCCTTTTCATATTTCTTTTTTTTTCCCTGGTGAATTTGAGTTCGTTTTCGAATGCTTCTATGTTTAATAGAACATCCACGCCTATATACACCCAAAACTGACAATCTAAGATGATACTTAGGGCCATGGAAAAGAAAAAGTCTCCCACTTTATGCACCATTCGCCTGGATTTTTCATTTACAAACGCAGAACACAGACGATGAAACATTACTGTGCAGCACATGGCAATATTTGCTAACCAAACATATGACCTACGGATGGAATGCAAAATCTATTTTTTAAATATGAGATGAGAGATTAGAGCCACCTATGACCGTTGAACTGATATGGAACCACCCCACACTCAGAGGCAAGAGTAAGTTGATTATTTGCTCGGCTTTACAATGATCTAATGTACACCTTTTTCAATTAAGTGAATGTAAATCAATTTAAAAAGCAAATGGCTAAACAGGTGAAAAGATTAGACTAATAAATTTACCAGCAATGTGAGGAGGTAGAACAGCAACCCACTTCAGATCACTTGCTTTAATGCAGTCTAACATTCTCTGATGATCACTGTTTATCTCCTTGAAAATTGCAGGAACTTTATCAGGCTCGTAGAACAAGAATGCTGGATGAGACAAACGAAAAGCGATTAGATCCAATACTGTTTTGGTCAGAAGTGTGGAGGGTTTGGCCTGTTTTCCCAATAGACATCTCACCTGATAAACAAACAGAGATACATTCAATATTTTGCAATTTCATTTGGTTAATTATATTTTTGGTGCCTTCGGACATCATTGTTGTAGGACCTGCAATTTAAAAAAAAAAGGAAAGCTATAATATCAGGAATATCCAACTGACTGTACTTTGCCCTTATCAGCAATATTCACTCGACTAGCACAAGCATGTTTTACAATTATAACACAGGTTGATACTTTGCATTAAAACGTGAACTTCCATTAATTCCGGCAATGAAAACACTCCGATGAACCGCTGCTTATAGCAAAGCATGTCATGAAAGAGCATTACATACTTAAGTCATTTCTGGTTCCAAGAACGACGACGACAGCATCCTGACCTTCCAATGCATTTTTAACATCTGCTTCATTCAGCACGTCACCTTGAACAATTTCCACTCTGGACCGCAGGTTCTCAGGCATTTTGTTCGGATCCCGAACAAATGCTCTAACTTTCAAATCTAAAATAAACGAAGTTGATCAGGGCATATCAGATCATTAGTAACAAATAAGTTAAGATAGAAACTTAAACGCTGGCCTCTTGGCCGGCAAAACGTAATTCCAAACATTTATGAGCGCCATTAACCTCTTTTAAGGGCTGCCTCGACAGCACACAGGCCTGTGTTGCCGGTTGAACCGAATATTACCACAGATTTCATTTTTGAAACAGAATATTAACTAAGTGTACAATGCACACGTTTGAAATTGAATTATTCGATTCTGCTAGTGATGAATTCACAAACAACAGGAGGCATGCATGGGGTAAGGCTCCGAATACTGGGAAAAGAAATTTCACTTAAAGACTTCGGCTCGCGGTCAACAGGTTACATAGAACAAAATACGATCGTATTAGATCACCGAAGCCACTGAGCGCAACATTTGAAAGTGCCGGAAGGTGGGTTCAGGTTGTTAAGGAGCTTATTTCAAGCGTCTTAAGAGATGAAATCTAAGTTGATAAAATTATGTGAATATAAACTCTAGTGATGGACATAATAATTCCCGTTTACACTTAACATAATCATTTCCTTCGATTTGACATCCAGCACGAGTAATATGATTAAATTGTACTATTCACAATTAATTCAATGCCATATTTGCCTCTATTTTAGAAATATTACGGATATTAATTCAATCAAAAGTACCAATTAGGAAAGTAAACGTCTATTCGCGACCCTGAAGCAAAAGCACTGTTAATGCTATCAGTTACTACTGTACTTAACTCATACATGTCTCCGAAAGCTAATGGTCTCTCATCAGTTACTGCAAACTTAATTTACCAATAGCTAATGCACTTTCTCACCACTACCTGATGAATTTTCTCGTCACTAGTTGCTTTTTCAAAAAACTGAGCAGCTGCGATCTGGAGTTATTGATCAGTTTTTGGGTATGATGTTTTGAAGGGGACACATATTATCATCTTTAATCTTTCATTTTTCCAATTGATTCATCATAAGTCATACAAATATCATCCGCCTTTCATTACCTGGAGTCCACTAATTTTAAGGATGACTGTGAAAACATTATTTATCCTCCTGTTCTTACTTTTCTTTGATTTCATCGAAACTAAGGAATGATGATCTTACAAAAGTTTCATAACTTGCTGACTGTCTTTAAAAGTGCTGCCAGGATGAAGCTAAAAGAGAAGATGAAAGAATTGGTAGTGGAGACATAATAACGATAAGGGATGTAAGTGAAAGTATATGAAAGGTAATGACAGTGAGGGCAGATGTCACTGTTGGGAGTTGTGAAAACATAGCAGACACTTAAGGCCTGGTTACACGACATGTAAACTCATTAGAGTTCATGTATAGGTTTATGTGTATACAAAGTCATGTGCCAAATAGAGTAGGTTCTATTTTCGTGTTCACACATTAATGTGTGATAATTATTGCATTTGTAAAAGTTGGCATGGTTACACCGTTAATTTTAACGTTCATTCACACCTTCAGCATTTGCACATTAACTCGCATGGGTCAATGTATCATGTCACCAGGCCTTTATGCACAGTGGACTAAGTTCAATTGGATAATGTTGAAAAAATAATTCACCACTGGGAATTTAGTTAGAATTAGAAGGAGGTGGTATATGATCATATGGTAGATACAAAATTGAATATTTGATTGATATCATATGATTTTGGCAACAGTATCCACCAAAGAATGTGACAAGGATAGAATGAGATAAATGCCACATCCTTTGCAGGATTTAAGTTTCTTTGCAACATGTGTTGCATAGCAACTGAACAATGGTATACCTAAATAGCAGTGAGGCTGGCCCAAGCCTTGGGTGCCACTATGACATGGGGAGCACGGCGGCTTTTTCTCCCAAAGGTAGAATAATGCTGAAGTAGCCTAACTCATTAGCACACCCAATTCAAAAAATATATACCGAATATAATGAATCAACAAAAAGGAGAAAATGAGAAGAAATTAGGGAAAGAGTACCATCCCTTCCATTTGGCCAGGGTCATCAAAAACCCAGGGTACACCACTGCAACTGAACCATGGTCTAGAAAAAAAAGTTGAAATTCAATTAATGCTATTCCATTCACTCTTCTTAAGCAAATAATAGAGCAGGAAAATACCCAAGGGCCAAATGAAAAGTATAATGGTTGTGTTAGAAGCGTACGAAAGAAGACTAGAGCCCTAATTTGAGACCCACCATTGAAACTGCTGTCATCATCATATAATAAAAAGAAAAATCAGAGAAAATTAAAGGTCTCTGATGAGTTTTTGAATCACTGTGATCCTTTGAGCATTTCATAAAAATACCTCTCTAGTGATATATACAGATTTTCCCACACCACTGTATAACTACAGATTGGGATATTTTACTGAGTATCCTCTATCAGCTAGCAACCTTAAAAAAAATACTAAGTTTAATTTTATAAATCTCTCCCAGGAGATAAAAAGGACACATATTTCCCATAAAATGAACAAAAGCAACTTACAGACTTTTCCACTCAGCAACATTTAGTAATTACCTGGCAAAAGCATTGCGGTGAATTCTAAAATGTAAATTAAGGGGAACTCCATTCTACTACATATCTCCATTTTCAGAGTCATAATTGCATGCATTTACTTTGGAACACAACAGTTTTGCTGGTGTTCCATCCACCATCTTCAGGTCAGAGGCATAACATGGTATCTTTGGCCACCTTTATAAAGAGCATCCTGCATCCTTTGCCTCATATGATGGCTTTTTCTCAGAAAACTCTCCTCCATGGATTGTAGAGAGGCTTCTCAGTTGATATGTCAGGGGTTTTGGTAATTGCACCGGCTTTCTGTATCAGCCTTGGATGGCATTGTTTCCATTTCGACATTATTTTTGGTTCCTCAAACAGTATACAAAGACAAGATTCCCCCCATGCTAGTTCTGCATTGACTGAAGGAAGTGTACATGTGTTTTTTCCTTGTAGCCCTCATGTGTTCCTGCAGGAAGATTTTCAGGAATTGGATTGACATTTTCTGATCAATCTTCATGCACACCTTCATTCAACACCCCATCAACACCCTTAATTTGTGCATTAATAAATACCCCAAGCAATATCAAAGAAAAGTAGCACTTGATTTCCCAGCACCAGATTAGTCTGTCTTTACATTTTTTCCTGCAATATTATGCTCTCTTACTTCTTCTTATAAATTTTATGTACTGGTAGCAAACTACATATTGATTTGTGGGAAATTGATTATAATGTTTTAAACAAAATAATAGCTTCATGAACAAAACCTTAAAAACTAACATTAACTGTTTAAATCAATATATATTATTAGTGTCAGAATTGATTTTTCAATGAAAAACAAGAAACATATTTTCAAATTTTGTTATTCAATTTGTAATTTATAACTTGAAGAAACAGAATCACATATTCTGAAACTCTACTCCAAGTTGTGTTCAAATAGGTTTGATTTGTACTTTTCATTTCCCAAAAGATAGTAGGAAACAAGACAGGTAGCGCACTTACATAAGTATACATGTCACTGCAGCACTCATGGGTATAATATGGGGTATATACAATACATTGAAAATGCTGCTGACATTGTAAAATCTTTTGTTGGGGTAGAAACCCTGGGAATGCTTCTTCCAATGCATTTGCCAGTAAAATCTAAGGTGGATTGGAAACATGAACTCTGATGATATTTGGCACAAAGATGTGCGAACAAATAAATGGACCACTTACATACAGAGAATAAGAGGAAAGGAAGTACTGCAAGATTTATTGAACCTCAAATATTAACTCAAGCGCAAGTGGCAAGAACAAGGTGGGCATACCATTTACACAACATGACAGATGAAATAATTCCTAAAGTAATATGTACTTCATACTGGACTAGAAGGCAGAAGACCAAGGGGAAAACTAAGAAAAGATGGTCAAACACAGCCTCTCATACGACCTCAGGAGACTTCTAGTTGATAACAATGGAGGAATATGGCTGAAGACATTGAATAATGGAGGTATGTTACCGAAGAAGTCCGGGGACAAGCCCAAATATGGAGTGGATGAATTCTTTCAGGGGCAGCTGTAGAGCAAAGGATGTGAGGTTCTGGAAAATCCGAGCTTGTTCGGGCATAAGGTCCCTAGTAGCAATTGATATCCATACAATATCCTCACAATACCTGTAATATCCAACAGTAATATCCAATTTTCATCCAAGAATATTGTGTGGATATCCAAACAATATCCGAAGTTGCCGCCAAATGCCATCCATGTAATATCCAACTTAATTATAACCAAATATCTAATTTTCATCTAATAATATAGTATGGGTATCCAAACAATATCCAAAGTTGCCATCCATATAAAATCTATATTGGACATTAATTAGGAAGGAGTGCCCCTCCTCCTCTTAGGTGAATTTGCAATCAGGACTCAACCATGTACTAAATTTGCCTGTAATGGCTGTACCTAAATTTTCATGTCTAACTCTTTACTATGAGAGTGAAATACATTTTCAAGTTGGTGAATGAAAACGTATTTCAGACTCCATCGAAAAGAATTTGACTGGAAACATTAAGTACCTAAAGCAATTAAATGCATAATTAGTATGATTGAATCCTGATTGCAAATTCACTGATTATCTGAAGAAATTAATTGAACCCTATGAGAGAATGAGGATCAATTTCATTGAAAAAGTCAATAAAAACAGGCATGGTAAATTTTAAATGATTGATTTCATTGCAAAAATTGGAAAAAATTCAGACATTCTGTCACAATAGAAAAATAAATTCAAGGATTCTGATACATTTATGTAATCATAAATATATTTATTTTCTACTGGATCTCAACACCCAAAGTTAAACAGCTTAATTATTTTTTTCCAAAAGCATTTTGCAACAAGCAATGTAAATAAAAAAGTAACTATAGAATATTTTCAAGAAATACCTAATTCCTCTTACAAAGAGATATTTTAATATTGTAATTTAAAATAAATTTTAAAAATTATTTAAAATTTCAATATTAAATATTTTCGATACATAAATATGTTGTACTTCTTTATACTTCTTTAGGCTTCCTTTCTCGCTCTGTAAATAGTGGACTGTGAGCAGCCAGTTGCCTTCAAAGTTTCACGGCAGGCTTCAGTTATACTGAGGGATTTGTTGAAGTATGAGAAGACGTTGAACACCAGCTCTCTTTCACGGCTTCTCAGCTTCCCCCCTTTTCTCCTCCTCTTCGCATCGGACATGGTGATAGGGCACCTTACAGCAGATATTGATGAAAAATACTCCACAGCTCTGATAAACACAGCAGACTACACACCACTTGTTCACTCAAAAAAAAATCCTACAATAAACTGAACGTCTTCGCTCATTCTTTTCCTAGCCCCTTCCGCTGGGGTTGCTTCCTGTGCAGATGTTTTATGGCACCCTCCCAGATAGCAAAGTAAGCTTAAATCAAGCTTGATTTAAGCTTGACTATACAAGCTACCAAGCTTGCATCCAGCTTGACAATTCAAGCTATTCAGCTTATTTCAAGCTTGAATCAAGCAAGCTAGTCTCCAGCGGTCAAGCTTTCTGCAACCTTGACAGTGTAGCTTGAATCAAGCTTGATTTTCCAGTTTGATTCAAGCATAATGTTTCAGCTTGAATCAAGGTTGACTTCTCCCTCACCAGCAAGTCTGAATCTAGCAGGATTTAATGCAAGAAATGACTTTTACGGTATGTGAAATGGGAAATGAAATCATCAAAATTTCCTTAAAGGAAGCATTAGGAAAGTAATTCAAGTCAAGAGATACATTAAATAATAACAATGAACACATGAAAATTTATTTAAAAACACATTTATTGTGATAAATTATGCTTTCTTAAACAAATCTGGTATTAAACTACTATTTTACCAAATATTGAAAATATCCAGTGGAACCATGTCCAACCAGGGTAGCATTATGATAACAGCTACTTTCTGAAAAATGAAGATAACAAGAGTCAATTCACTAACAGAATGCAAATGAAATATTTATTTGACAACTAACAAAACTGTAATAGTTCCAACATGAATGAAGTTTGCATTTATCAGTAGCGCCATGGCAATTTTTGTTTCTAATTTCTTAGAAAATGCCTCTTTAAAGAGGCATATTCAAGGATGTAACATATCAAGTGTTTCAATTATGTTCTTCTCTCACTACCTTTTAGCATGAGTATTCTACAAATTTTGCATATAATAATTAATGCCTTTGTTTTCATTCTGATTATGTATCATGCATAGCAACATTAGTGCAGGTAATTTAATGCAGTACTTAATCCATTTCCACAGACAGGTTTGGGACAAGAATAGAACCAAATTGTCCCTCAAATAAAAGTTTGTTGGAATTACAAGTGTTATCTCATGAAAAGGGAAATGAAGTAATTTCGCATACAGTAAATTTGGAGACCAATACTTCTACTATACCTTCTTGTGATACGATGTTTTGCCAGCTGAAGCCAAGGATAAATACAGTCTTTACATCTACAATCAGATACAAATATAATCTTTCCATCAACATCTACTGAAACCGGACGGAACTTGACCCACTAATTTTTTCCCCACTAAAGCGAAATGCCCCATTTCTGCAGGGCTACCAGCAGTAACGGTTTTCACACAATATCTTCCAAGTTCCGTCCAGTTTTACTTTATACCCTGCAAGCCACCTCGATGGTGTGTGGCAGGGGAATGTGTGACATAGTTAAAACTAATCAAAATTTTTAATTATTGAACATAAATTTATTTATTTATTTATCTTTACTACCCCGAATACAGCACAATGGGCCAGTTTACGTCGGGTGAATAACAGCAACAACGTACGAGACACAAACACCCATGTCCTGGGCAGAAAATATTCTACCCAGGCGGGACTCTAACCCGCGACCCTCGGGACTCGAACCCGCGACCCTCAGGTTGGCAGGCGAGGACTTTACCCCGCCGCCACCGAAATTAATTAATTCCCGACGTATCAACACCTAATCACAACATTAAATACACTTACAAAATTTGCGGTACGTGCCTCGTGCATACATACCTAAAATTTTCCTCGTAGTAGTAGTATTATACCTCTCAGTAGCATTGAAGTTTGCGCGCACGCTATGTCTACATGCCTACATTAGTAAATTCAATTAACTCTGATTTAATATGCATAGCTGGTTGAAATATAGGAAAAAAAACTGTAATACTTACCAAGGTAGATATCAATCATATTAATCCAGTCAATCTTGATCGGCGAGAGTGGCGTCATGCATTGACAAGAAGTACAGTTACGCCTGCGCGCGCATCAAGGTGGCAGAAAGCTTGAAACTGGCTTGAATCAAGCGCTCGGTCGGTAGCTTGGCTCGCATTGCTTGATACAGGCTTGAATCAAGCTTGCGAAAATGAAGCTTGACGTGGCAAGGGAAAACCAAGGTTGACGTAAGCTTGCATACTATCTGGGCTGTTGACGGAACTTCTGGAAAACCCCTCGTGCGGATTATGGAATTATTTCTTTCGTGTTTCCTACGGCAAGACTCGTAAAGGCGAAATTTGCGTCTTATTTCAAAGCCGTCAAAAGGTGCATGGGATAGGCTTTCGTATGTCATTGTCTTGAAATATAAATATTTCTAATACAACGTATGCGTAATCTCCTTAAAAAACATCTACCGAAGAATTACATGCATTTTAGTATGCATTTATATAAAGATATAAATCCCGTGTTCCACCGAATAATCTTCCGCCTGCGCTGTGGAAGATAGCAAGACAGCAAGCGGTGCCGTGGCGCGCTGCTTGCTGTCTTGCGTGGCGCCGTAATAATTTTTCTTAAGATCAAAACGTTGTAGCTTTCTTCACAATTGAGATAACAAAATGATTTTTTGATTTTAGTGTGGTCTCACATAGTATCACCGTATTCAGCAAAAACCCTGTTTATGCTGGCGTGAGACTGTTTAACTGCTTGCCACAAAAACTTAGGGAAACTTGTCCTTTTTCAAGGTTTAAATTTCAACTGTACCAATTTCTGGTTAGCAATTCCTTCTAATCTGTCGATGAATTTTTGTCATCGAAATAGGGTTCCTTAATGATACTTTGTATTTTTATGAGAATATTGGTTGCTATGTTTTTTTGTCCTTTTCTGTATGTTATTGTGAATGATCTGTTCTATGAATGTTAACAGCATGTCCTGGAGCCAATAAAATATTATTATTATTATTATTATTCTAAACTGAGAATACTATGGTAAGTAATTCACTTAAAAGTTTCATAACAGTACCATAATTAGAAGCAAAATATTCACGATTTATAGCATTGCAAATTTATTAACACTGCACCGAGGCAGTTTTCTCATCACGTGAAACAATTTCCAAGACGTTTTTCAGTTAGCACATACCACTAAACGCTCACAAATGAGACCTAAGGGAATTTGAATTTGGTGGGGATGATGGGTAGCCTCTGCGTTAGATTAGATCAAAGGTTACTTCAATGAAGAAAGACAAAATACTTAAAAACTGAGGAATTTTCGCGATAGCTGAAGATATTTTGCCCATCTGGTAGTTTTCGGAAAAGAAAGCCCTCGAAACTCTGTATAATGAAGAGTCATTCAATTGAGCTGCTAGAAATGATTCTATCTTCCTCATGGATCATTCAAAATACACATCATTATTTAACAAAAGAATGCTGAAAGCGCAATTAATTTTTGTTGCGTACGTTCCTGACAGTAATTACACCGGATTGATGATGAATTAACCATCTTGAAACTTTTGTCGTCGATGGTTAAATTTTGTAAAATTATCGTTTTCTGGATATTGTTCGTACTTCCAGTGGAGTTATCGTTCAACTTGGCAAATTGGCAGCAGGTGAACTGTTGTAATGGCAGGGTATGGTGATCGGCCTCCCTACAATGAGGGAAATGAAAGCTATTGGAGCACTGAAGCAAATCAGGCATCGTATAATTTTGATGTAACCGGCGGAGAGTTTGGTCAAGAGCTTGATTTTCAACAGTTTGATCACAGTCAGCAAAGTGAAACGCCTTTTGTGCAGCAGCCACCTTTGTACGGATCAAACCCATACCTTGATCCTTCTGCTTCGCAAGTGTATTCTGGGGAGATCTTTAATCCAGCCACTGCACCCATCCCTCACGAGCCATCAGGTGCTCACAAAGGGTATGCTGCCACCTCGGAGTTCGATGATGAGCCGCCTCTGCTTGAGGAGTTGGGGATCAACCCTGACCACATCATTCAGAAGACCTTGGCAGTCTTGAATCCCTTACGCGAGACGGATGCAAAAATTTTACAAGATACAGACTTTGCTGGACCGTTAGCGTTTTGTCTCGCTTTTGGAGCACTTCTCTTGCTCTCTGGGAAAGTGCATTTCAGCTCGATATATGGAATCGGAGCTCTCGGTTGCGTTGGCATGTATTTCCTGTTAAGCCTCATGTCCGTATCTTCAGTGAATTTTGGTGCTGTTGTGTCTGTTCTGGGATATTGCTTGTTACCTATGGTAGTCCTGTCTGCTCTGCATATTCTTGTGTCCCTTCGTGGCGCAGCCGGAATTGTTCTCTCCGTCATGGCAATAGGGTGGTGTAGTTTATCGGCTTCGAAGTTATTCGTCACTGCGCTGTCAATGGAACATCAACAGACGCTTGTTGCATATCCTTGTGCCCTGTTGTATGGAGTGTTTGCTCTTCTTGCAATATTTTAGGCATATGAACAGCTTAAGAAACTCAGTAAAAGGTGTTTGAAGATATTGACTGTAACTAGTGTCAAGTTTAAAATTGTGAAGAACTTACTTTTGTGAAATAAATGTCGAATAATAATACTTTATTTGAATAAATAGCATGTTAATTCTATAAAGGCTCCTGTTACGTGGGAACGGAATACAAGTAGATACTATGGACACAATTAGGGTTAATTTCAAGATCAAGACAGTTCAAGGCAAAATCAAGACAATTTATTTGCGGTCAGCCTTGTTATTGCCTCACCCACCTCTAGAGTCCTGTTTATTATTTTGCTATTGCCTCACCCACCTCTAGAATCCTGTTTATTATTTTGCTAGAAAAGTTACTGTGGTCAATGTATGTGGTGATGGCGACCCAATTAAACATGTATGGGATGATTTTTTGGCTTAACTGAGTACTTGATTAGAGGTGTCATCGCCGGTTATGGTCAGCTGTTTTATGACCGAAACAAAATCATTGCTTATAAAAGTGAGTCTTTAATTTTCTGCACGTTAAAAGTTATTAATGAATCACACCTTCAAGTATTTTCGATATGCTAATTTCAGAAGCTGGCTAAAGCATGTTTTTATGTTTACTTTTAAGTTTGATCTTAAAATATTCCTAATCATGCATTATATTACACGCATTTCGTGCCATATTCCTTTTCTGGAAAAATAGGGTGTTGTACGAGGGTGAAAGACTAGATTATATTATATAAGTGGTAGATGTTTCACTTAGGGGTCCCGACAGAAAAATGTCTTTGAGCCCCTAAAAATGAGCATGTTAATGTGGCTACTTGAAAAGTGGTAGGAAAATTCAATTGCCGTGTAATTTCAAAGTGCATATTTGAATCTAAATTTAATTGCTTGGCAACTAGTTTGGATTATTTTGAAAATGTTAGTTTTTGGTTAGATGCAGCCCAATGTAGATTCAGGACTTGTATTCAAGGCCCCTTGGTGGTCACTGGTGCATAAGCTTCCCCCTCTCTAGTATTTGAAAACGCTGAAGGGAGAAGTATGGAAAGAATGCTGCATCATGAGGGTTGGGTGGGGAGTGGGAGGGAAAAAATCGTGTCTCTGAAATTCTACTGTTGCTTAACCAGCTACCAATTTGAAAGTGATGTTTTCAAGTGTAACTTTGTGGAATAACTTCATGATTATAGATGGAAACACTGTAATTTCCTAATGAGATTTCACAGAGAGATGTTTCAATCTAGAAGCTACCAATATGACAAACATTATTACTATATGGCAAATCATACTTGAAGAGGCAATAATTACTCATCATGCTAGTCACTGGGTTACACTCAGCAATGCTAACAAAGACTGACAGCTATTCCCATCCAATTGCAGTCATTGTTTTTAAGTTCATGTATAAGCTCTTCAGATCCTGTAAATCATCCACTGTATCATCAGCCTCAAGTTCTGGAGAGGGTTGTGCACCAGTTTCCACAGCACCTGAAACCTTGTCGAGGTTCACCAAATCAAGTTTTATGGAGTTAATTAGGTAAAGAAGGTTAACACTCTGTGTTGGCAACACCTGCATAACTGATTGAGATTCGTTCCCCGGAGAAATCTTGATTAAACTGGCCTATGTTTACCAAAGTTCTGTCATGTCAGAAGTGTAGATTCTAATTTTGTCTATATCTAGCCTGTTTTACTCATGCCAATGAACATGGAGATCTGGCAGTCTGTTTGATCTCCAAAGGAAAAGTAATTCTTGGTTCCACCTTTTTTCTCAACCTCTTGTTGTAAAATGGAGCAAGGCAAAGCATGGAAGTACGCATTAAGAAATTGTCAATTCTGAATTATCTAAGATTTTACCCTACAAGATGGCCCTAGTCCTCGTAGCTCCCATTAAAGTTCCTGATAGGAGCTGTACAGCAAGGAGTGGTGGTAGAAGTTGGGGGGCTGAAGCCTTAAGTTAGTGAGGGAGGTAGCTATTATCCTTTTCAAATATCCTTGTGACTGGCCCTTGGCACATTCTCAGTTTGAGTGGCATTGTGGTAGGAGGTGGGGCCTTGGACACCAGGGAAGTGGAGAGAGAGAGAGAGAAAGGTAGACATTGCCATGTTTTCTCTCTAGACTTTGTATGTGAATGGAAACAAAAGACCACCTAATGAACTTTACACCTTCTGGCATAACTTTGTGGAAGTATTTTGTATCAAATCCATATTGAAAACAATCCTTGTTCTTTTCCACAATCATTTATTAACAGTTAAACATACTATGTGTTTCACAGCTTGCTGCATCTTCAGGTACAATCGTTTATATTTTATTTATTGATTGTTACAATAGTAACCACCTTTAAGAAGTGGGGGGGTTTGGAGTACAAACTAATTTTCTAAAAGGAAATTATCAGAGTCTCAAGCAACCTTTGCAACGTGTTACTTTTTCCCCACCCTTCCCCACTCCTTTCTGAAAAAATTTCCCTTCTCACAAGCCCCAACCTATGTTCCTCTGCCTTTCCATGCAAAAATTAGTTTGTTCTCCAAATTCCCCACTTCTTAGTGGTGATTAATATTGTAACAATCAGTAAATAAAATATAAACAATTGTACCTGAAGATGCTGGAAAATGCATTGTACGTTTAACCATTAATAAATTATAGTGGAAAAGTACAAGGATTGTTTTCAATATGGATTCGAATGATCACCTCTTTGAAACATTCCATAAGCCACCACATGGCCCATTGGGAAGGCCAAGAGGATCTGCTGGTGCCGCAGTCGAAGGGATTAACCCCTTCTCATCCCTTTCTTTCCCACGCGGACTCATGATCTTGACCAGTATCAAGGGACTTAGAAAGGATCATGCATGATTGCTTGGTCAACGAGTCAGAAGTGGATTTTTGAAAACAAAAGTCATAACTTTTATTAGTTAAATTACTCTAACAAACAAATGTTGGACTCATCTCCTGTGAATCAAGCTAATTAAAACGAGTCCAAACAAAGTAATATCGTTCATTTCTGACTACTGCCATGATTGAACAAAGAGTTTATTTACCAGTTTTCGCCATTCATGTTGGCTAAAATAGGACGGAATTGTATGACATTTGGTCTCGAATCAATCAGGAACTACTAAAAGAGATGTAAAATTTAAAAATATGCCTCAGGAATGTTAAGGAAAATATAATTGCCAGAAATAATTCCACTTATATGAAGGAAAGATACTGGGATGATGGAGAACAGAAAGAAAGGCATTAGGTTAATAGGAAAATGTGGCTAAAAGGTTAGCTCGAAGGAAGATCATCACAGCACACCAAGCGAACAAACGTATTGGTTTGGCAACACAGCTAACTGCATCGCGAAGCATGCAGGACGGAGGACTGAGAGTGACTGAGTTTCCGAAAAGCTGGGCTCTGCCTACAGCATTCTGATTGGTTTTCGTGAAGTCACCCTCGAAAAACTTGGGTTTGTTTCTCAGTCGCAAAGATATTTGAAAAGGATTCTAGGGGGAGAGAGGCTGGGGAGCCAAACTATTTTGCAAAATATGCCTAAGGCATGTACACAATTTTTATGCACTGAGTGGTTAAAATCGCCTATCACTATGATTTTACTTACCCATCTGGAGGTCTCTTTGTGAAGGGAGACAAAACTTATTGGTGGTGAGTCATTCCACTGCTTGAAGTGCTTCTGATGGCAACTATTGGAAAGGGTTTCTAACTCACCCTAATTACTAAACCTTCCACCCTATTTTATAGCATTTTATATTTCCATAGTCCATGTCTCAAAATTATCCACAGTACTGCATAAAAAACTTTTGCGAATACTATACCTCTCTCAACCAAGACTTCACTGCAATCACATACATAATGTCTCCTTAGTTTACTCCTGGACAGTCAAAAAAGGCAGGCCTAACCTGTTGAAAATGAACAATGATGGTTAGTGTGACTACTGTTAGCAGTATGCTGTGCTAGGTCATTAGTCATTGTGCGCTCCCTTATAAGCATGATGGGCAGTGCGACAACAGTGTTTTGCGGGGATCGGGTTGGTGTGGTGGTTAGGGTACTCGCCAACCACACGGGTGGCCAGGGTTCAAATCCCTGCAGTGGCGGATGTTTTTCAGAGGATCCCGATCCCTACTTGAGTGTCTTGTGGAGGGCACTTCAAGTGGAGTACTCCATCTGTCGGATGAGACGTTAAGCCGTGGTCCCCTTGGTGCCTTTCGTTAAGAGCAGGCTAATGCCGATGCCGGGTTTCTATCCACCCTTACCTATCCCCTATGGCACAAATGACCTTAGCCGTCGGTCGCCTCCCCAAAAATCCAATCCAACAGTGTTTTGCTCACAGCTCAAGGATATTAGTCACACTGTATGCACAGTGTGCTCTTTTTGAAGAGTGACATACAGTGTCACAACAAAGGGCTGCATACCTATTGATTGAGGGAATTCACACTTAGAGAGGACAGTTTCTGAACTTTCTGCTCTATGAGTAGTTCACCATGCATTTTTGAAACAAAGACTACATGTCCTAAAACAACGGGGAGTTGTCATTCTTTCTCACTCATATTTAAAAAAAAAATGGAAAAATATTCAGAGGCTAAGCAACAAAATAGCCTAAATATTCTCTACAAACTATCACATGTAGAAAGTGAGTTCCATGGAACAATGAGCTCTGTTTCAAGAATTTAAGCCCATTTTTAATCTTTAACCCAATCGTCTCTTAATTTTCCTAGGAATTTCTGGCCCCAAGTTCCAATTTAATTTTCTCAAAATTTTCGTTTCATTTTTATCTCTAGCTGTAGAGCACCTTTCAGAATGAAATTTCTTCAGTGGGTAAATTATATCATTTTTAATCGATTAAAAATAGTGTAATTGATCACATCTCATTAGTGGCACATAAGTTATAATTAAATTAAAGAATAAATACTTTTTTAACGTGACCGGCCATTTGCAGGCTCTTTACCCAAATGGGTTAAGTGAAATAATTACGACAAACAAAAGAAACTTGATATGATAGGTATATTTTAATGGTAAACAATTGGAATGGAATCAGACATAATGCATAACATTTCTTCTGCATCAACAATTTACAATACTCTTGTCATTTGATCAATTGTGTGTATTGTTCTGCAAAAAATTAATTTCCAAGATAACCATATGGTACCAAGACCAAATAGTTGTTAATCTTCATGCCCTACTCTATTCAATGGTCTCAATTTTCATCAGGATGTACAGCCATTATTTTCCCTTCTCCTTTTAATGACTGTTAATGACTTTTAATGTCTTCTAATGACTGTGTTGACTGAAGAGTGTTACCCCCAAGAATGGAAGTCTGCTCAAAAGTAAATTCTCTCACATTTACATACTACCCTGTGAGACTCCACATGGGGAAGTGGCAGGGGGTGTTAGGAAATCATATATTAAGGAATAAGGGAATTTTTGGGAGGTGAAATATTGATGTGTTATATGGGAGTGTATTTATTGGAGCTCACTTTTTATTGTGGTCGCTTATTGTGTGCAGACAGAACAAGTTTTTGTACCTATCTGTTCGGCAATGTATCTCTCTTATTTTATCATTTTTGTCACACCTAGAGATGTAGTGAGGCATTATGATAATATTGAGTTAATCTGAAACACACCAGTTCTGAATTTCTCCAGCAAGCTAAGCCTAGGGTGTAGCCTCCATGTCTCTCGGGGCTCCTGCCTCAATCCCTCCACAAGTCATGAAACACTACATATATGTTCGCTCATAACAGGTTTTAATGATGCGTGCAGCTTTTCTTTGTATTCTATTGATTTTTTTGTTTAAATCTTTAGACCTTGGTTTCAAATGCTCACAGTATATTCAAGGTGTGGCCTTACCAGAGCAAAGTAGCATCTCTCATTGACCTTTACATCTGAGGAATTTTCTGTTAAATGTTTAACAAAACCTAGTTTCTTTAATACTGTGCCGTATATGTTTTGTATGTGTATTCCCCATGATATAGCAAAAGTTTAGGTAATGCCAAGCTATTTAACTGTATCTGAAGATTTTATGTTTACTCCACCTACAGTGGAGTCTCTAACTTACTCATACACATTATGCAATCCCTATATTGAAGTGGTCTCAATGGTATTTTTGATTTTTCCATTTTTTTCCTGAAGCAAGTGTTATAATTGAACCATCCAATTTTTTTACAGCTAATATATTTCAAGATAATGTAACGGGCCTTACCTTATACCATCTTTTTACAGAGTTAAAACCCTATTTCAAAATGCTGACTTCTGGGCTCACTTTCTTTGAGGCTTAAAATGCAGTAATAACCATGGCCTATAAATATCATTCCTTCACCCCTTGCATAGAAATTCATTGACCTTCCCAGTCATAATTTCATGGAGTTCCATCACTTGAGTGGGAACCTTGTACTTATCGATATTTGGCAAGGACTTGAGAGGTAGTAACTTCATCATCATTTCTTACACAGAAGCTGAGTTCTTTTTCACTTGTTGCTAAACTTAATTCTGTCCTTCAAAAGGAAATGTGCTATGAGCCCATAGTGGACCCCATTTCTTTACTCCTTTGCAAATGTTGGTGATAAGGTGTAAATTGTAAACCATGTTCTCATTTTTGACGTATTCATCGAATAAAAACATATATCAAGACCTCAACAAGAAGACTTGAGCCTTCTGATGATAGGCTCTTACCTAAGAGAATGTGAATAGCAGAGAAAAGAAGGGAAATTTGTACAAAATTCTTTTTTTTGGCAGAAATCTATTCTGACTAACAATGCAATAAAATAAAAATCCATGATCACCACCCTGAGGCCTTCCACATGCAAGATTTCTAAAGGCAGGGTGTCACGTAAGAAGATTAAAAGTCAATCTCTAATCAATGAGAGAAATTGTTTCCCCCTAAGCTATGTAATAAGGTTTCAAACAAGACTTAATGAAGGCATTTGCTGAAACTGAACATTTCCTAAGAGAACAGAATGAATGTAATCAGGTATCACCATGCCCTCCCTGCGGTCAAATTATCTCCGGTAGTGGATTTGTAAGGGACCTTTCATACTTTTCAAAACTCTTCTTTTTTTCTGCTCTTGGGCCAGTTAATGTGAGCCTGTAAAGCCTCCTCAATCACATTTTGCTGGGTATGATTTACTGAAGGTTCTGAGGTAACAGGCTACCTCATACCACTCTTAGTGAACTGGACTCTTTGGTAACATAGTGTACAGCCAAAGTATGCATTAAATTGACTTATATTCAACAATTGTCAATGGGCACATGAGCTCATTTCAGTGCATTCACTGCAGCACAACAGAATAGCTTTGCTGTTTATTGGATTTACATTGCAAACCCAATTAATACCATCTGTTGGAAGCTTATTACAATGGGTAATAAGCTTCCAACAGCTTGCTATAGCTTAATCCACAAAAGGATGAAGGAATACATTCATAATTGGATCCTTTTTACCTACATAAGAATGAACCATCCTAAAGCATGTATTTTGAACTAAGCTTGGGGGCAAGTTTTACAATGGTCACATACATTGGCCTCATTGAATATTTTGATGATTCAGCTGAAAGAATCCCATCTGTGTCAAAAGTGTTAGACATATTTTTTTTCCTCACTGTAATTCTCCTGGGACAAAGTGTTTTTGGTTGGCATTTACATCATATAGGTCCTCCAATGATGTCTGAACACTTTTCTGTCCATTGTAAAAACTGTTTCCTATGCCCAATTGGATCTCTTAGCTTTCCTAAAAAAGCGATGATATGGCCCTCAAGAAATATTGATGCAGAACTAATTCATTCATTTTATTGCTCAAAGTATACAAGATTTTTTTCAAGGTTGTAGTGGATATTTGCAGCTTTATTATATCAGATCATTTCCAGTAATACATTAAATAAGAGGGATCATAATCTGTGAATCTAGAAATGAAACAAATGTTAAGCTTTTGAGTATCATGAGAATTATACCTAATTTATGATGAACATACATTAAAAGATACATCTTTTTTCCTGGAATACAATAAAACAGGTGTCATAATGATATGAGGAGAAGTAAAATTTAATCCATTGAGTCCTCATGTTTCCTCAAATGAATAGATGGTTTTTGATGAGCCATACATACATATACATGCTGAATGAGTACTAGAAATACCTACCATCAGTCACCATATTTGTCCAACAATCTTGAAGAATCCAATTTCTTCCTTCTGGAAATTGCTGCTTACTTTGCAAATGAAATTCCTCAGTCTCCCTGGTGAAAATGAAGGAGGGTGAGAACGCTGCTGGAGTGCATTCACAGGTGTTCTTTTAAGGTTCCTGTGCATTCTTTGGCGTTTTCATAGCATTTGTCGGTGTTCATCCATGTTCATCTGTGTTTTCCTCACTGTTCTCATACTTTCGTAAACACTTCTGACGATCCAGTTCTGAAATGCTCGGAGAACACAGAAGAACGCCTTCTGATTGTTTGCCTTTCTGTTCTGGAACACTCAAGAACGCTATCTGATTGGGTTGTTTTGGAATGCAGATGAACGCCCGAGAAAACACCTACTGAAAGTGTTTGTATTTCTGTTCTGGAACACTCAAGAACGCTGTCCGACTGGGCTGTTGTGGAACGCAGATGAATGCTGCCGAGAATGTTTTGAAACACGTTGGAATGCTCCTAAAGCCATGACGCAGTAATACCATTTTTATTGCAAATCCAATGCTGCCCATTTTATTGGCTGAGAGATTGCGAAGTTTTACTCCTCTGAGGCAAAAAAACATTTTCTGTGGGTGTGTAAGTTATTCCGGAGGATAACTTAGGAGTGGCTTGATGCACGACCCTGGTGATAAATGGAGGTTGTGGTGGTTTGTACGTTAAATGTGAAGTTGGGCAGGATAAAAACTGCATTTAAGTTCTGCTGGCTTGTTGATCATTCAAAAAGGAAGGAAAGATAATATCTATGAGAGGGTGTTACTCATGTATTGCTGAAGCAAAGAAGCCCAACAATCACATTCTGAGCTTCATTTTAAAAAGAATAGAAGGTTTTGAATATGGAATCAAAAGGTGCGGTTCCATGCAGACTCATAATAATACTGAAGATTTGTTGGCTGTGACAATTGTAATTCTAACCACCTTCTCTCTTCTTGCAGGACAGTCAGCATCAGGGCCATGTGATGTCACAAGTGGGAACAGCGTTGGGGCAACACTGGAGGAGGACTCCCGAGTTAAGAAGGCTAAATCACCACTATCCTCACTGACCCACATGCAGCACACCACGGACCATGCTGTGTGGGGATCTGCCCTGGGCCAGGGCAGATTCAGGGAGCAAGCTCCCCTGATGAGGGCAAAGCCAAAGGGTGAGGGGCAGAAGATATTCCCCCCCCCAAATTCCTGACTGCAGCTAGAAGTAAGTCATTTCTTTCTAAGTTTTTAAAAGTGCGGATATTTTCGGTTAAAGCTTGACATGAATGAAATATATTGCAACTAGCCCCTGTGATATTTTTTTTGCAGTTCTCCATCGAAAATGGCTGGAGAACCAACAAAAATATTCTCCAGCCGAGATCGAAGAATATGTACAAGGCCTACTGGCGTATCTAAGCAAGCGGTTTGGGGACATGATAGGGCCTCGTGGGATGCGGGCTCAGATTCGTAAAATCCAGATGGCAGGTGGTGATACCGCACCCCTTATCGCTGAGATGCTCAGAAAGTCTGCCGAGAAGGCTCTCCTGAGAGGGGGCCAGAAGAGGATGTACGTGAAAAGAGGTGCTCGCCAGAATTCAACAGACATCTCTTCAACAAGTAGTACCTTCACAGACCATCTCCCTCAGGTAGCCAGTGTTCCTGCTCTTGAGCTGCCACAGGATGTAGCCGCAAGGACCTTTTTGGGTTCCTTTTTTAGGCCAAACATGACATTGGACCCATCCAGGCGGCCATCAGTGTCCTCCACGAATTGTGAATGCATTTTTTTAAATGTGTAAATATCTGAAGTTAAATATAATTGTTTTTTGTCATAACAGCAAACTATATCTGTTTTCCAATTCATCAATTCCTGTAAGATCTGAATCATGCTGATTTATTCTTTATTTGATTTATTCACTGCAAGCATTCATAAACGCACTGGGAAGTGTTCCCACAGCATTCCAGAATGATGCAAAACACATACTAGCATGTTACATTATGTTGATGAACGCTCTCAGCACCCTAGACAGGATATGTTCTGAAATGCGTGGAAACGCTCTGAAACGCTGAAGATATTGACTCGCATTGACGAATGCTCGAGAATGTTGCTAAACGCTCTGTACTGTGTTTGAGAACACTCTAAGGCGTTCACATTTCTGCTCAAGAACACACTGGGATGGTGTTCTTAGCACGTTCTTCGCAATTCATGAACATGTCCGTGGTGCATTCCTAAATGCTCAGAAAACGCTCACATTTTCGCCAGGGCTTCCATGAAGTTAGTGCTTATACTAAACATAATGGTTGACAAAAATGCTGATTTTTATCTTCTGAACCCTCTACATATATAATTGAAAATTTTAATTTATGTATTTGTAAAATCTTTTAGCCATCTCTTCCATGGAGTTCAGAAGCCATTTCAGAGTTCAAAATGTAGAAATTGCAAGCAAATATCACTATTTTTATATTTAACTTTCTATCGTGTTTCTAATGCAGTTAGACAGGATGAATTCCTTTATAATTTCCTTCTTCAACCAAAAATATAGGGGATGGAATCAAAATGTAGATTTTGAGTTTTTCTATTAACTGAGGGTCAATTATCCAACACAAAGTACATTCATCCATCTAGGTGGATGCTCATGTTGTTGTTTAATAATACCTCACTAGCAATGGTCATAAATGAGGGAGTTATAGCAATAATTGCGATGAAGACTATTGGTTCAGAAATAAGAAAAATGTGATTAAATAACTCTGCAGAGTAAGTGACCGAAACATTGGTCATGGACCTTCCTACCCGGTTGGAAATCCGAGAAGCCTTTCTGCAACAAAAATGTGATATATTTTGGCATTTGCTGTCAAAATTGGAGATAAGTACATATTTTTTGCAATAAAAGTTTTTTTTTTTTAATTATACAGAAACCATTTCTGCTCAAAAAATCTGAAAAAATTAATCTGAGCTTAGCCTATGCAAGAAAAACATTTGAAGAAAATCTGTCTTGAGAGGATAAAACCTTTTTGAAATTTGATGGTTTGACGTGGAATGACTCCATTATGGTGAAGAAAGATCGAAGGCTTTCCCGGCGTATGGTATCGAGGAAGTCAATGCGGGTTTTCCACCGGGTCAGGTTGTCCATGTCTGCCGACGTCTCGATGACCGAGTTGCTCATCGTCTTCAGGGCATGCCCTGAAGACGATGAGCAACTCGGTCATCGAAACGTCGGCAGACATGGACAACCTGACCCGGTGGAAAACCCGCATTGACTTCCTCGACTCCATTATGGTATTTTCTTTCTCATTTTTTTAAACAAAGATTTTCTTCATATTCAGCTTCTATTTCTTCATAATCAATCATATGCATGTACATTTGTGAATCTATTTAGTCTGTCAGCTTACATTAGTTTCCATCGTGACATTAGCTATGCTTTAATTGAATTGAAGAAAGCTTTTGACATGCATTATGGAGCTCTTACTCAGCATAATTGCCATTACTGCATGTGTATTGATCCTGTTGCTACCTCACCAAAAGTCTCCTTCTTCAGGCCATTTCATTTTACTGATTTCCACAATAGCAAAACCCATCTTCCTCAGTTATATTATCTTGTTTTTTATCCACCCACAGGTGTTTAGTGATTTTGCAATTCTTATTGCGATCTTATATTGACCATCACTTTTGATTAATGTACTCCTCATTGGGAACTATTTTGCTTCTGGATTGTTTTACTCAATGGGCTTCCTTTAGGTCGTAGCTCAGTTACCAATTTATAAGAAAACCACTGTTTAGCAGTGGCTCTTTGGTACCATCATGTGGTTGATTCTCCTTGCCTAACAAATGGCAAAGACAGAACATCTCAAAGTTGTAAACAGGCATTGTTAACATTTACGCTCAACTCTAATAGGGTAAATGATACACACCTTTGGTACGAAGAGAGTGTTGCTCTCCATATCTCTATAGTATCCAACTGCACTCATATGAAGACGGACATGACTCTATTGTTTGCTTGTTTTTCATGACTCCTTATGCTACAAGTACCAATGGTTATTTTGCCACTAACCTGTTGGCTGACCTATCATATGACGCTTGGTGAACAGCTTTGGAAATTAAAACGTAGGCCTGAGTGTGGCTTCATCCTGATGAAAATTTGACCAACGGATGTGAATGTCACATATGAGATATAATGTGGTAGTATCAATCACATCTCAGAGATGATTTATTAATATTTAAGTAATATTGAATGAAAAACTACAGTTATTACCACATGTTATACATGAATAAACATGCTCTGCACCTTCTCTCACATATTCATTAAAATAAACCCATACTAAAGGAAAGATATTTCCACGAGATGAAAAATTATAATTTTGGCCTAAAAAAGTCCTGAAATTTTGTAATGTCTTGTTTTCTAACACTCCATGTTATTACAGGTCCTGGTGTATGTTTTTTATTTGCACTCCCTGGCAATGTGAAACAATGTGGTTGCATCAACTGTCTTCTTCAATCTGTGCCCTCCTCCAGGACAATACCTTATAAGCCCTGAACTATCTTTTTCCTGAGATCCACATTTCATAGTCATTCAACACGCGAATAACCTTTCCCTGATCTCTACCCAAAATACCATTCATACAAAAATAAACTAAATTCAAGTCTCAATAAATTGAAACACAATTTGTATGGTAACATGAACAAGGTGGTCACTTTCGTCAATATTGGCTTTTACGGGAAAAAATTCATTTCAGCAAATGATTCAATGGAGCAGTATCATTTTTCAGTCCCAAAGTAGTATTCAAGTATTCTGTTAGATGTTTCAGGGGTGAGGATATCTGAAACAATCTTACATAAGAATTAAGTTGATCATTTTTATTTATTTTGGATGAAAACCCTTACTTTGTAGCTCTCTCGACCCTCTGTTGCCGCTCTGAGGCCTCTTAAAATTTGGTACCCTGAAATGCTTCTCCTTGTGACAGGTAATGCACAGAGTGGTGCGACAAATATTCGTTAGCAAAAGGCCACATTTGCCTATTTACTATGCCAGAAAGTTCCATGCACGTAATTTGTTCATTAGCAGTATACTTTTGGCTCCATAAGTGAGAGACGACTTTATTATTGACTATGCATTAAAGAAATGCTTTCCTCCAATGTGGCGTCATTTATTTCAACAGAGAGCAATAGGATTCAGTCAAGTGCTGCATAGAAAAAATTTAAGATAAAACAATTTCAAAAACGTATTGGTGAGAAATTAGGACAATTTGACAAGAAAGCTGCAAAGAAATGGGCAGGCCAATTCTTCTTTTTCAGAAGGTTCATTTATTTTTTTAAAGCAATTATTGAATTATGTAAAAGTGTATGGGTAATTCCATGTCCCAGATCACAAGATTTGACTTTACTCTATCCATTTTTTTTTAAATTTTGTACATATTCATACGCCCATTGGAGAAAATTAGTAATTTTGTTTAAACTTAGCACAATTCACTGAAGGCATTGCTAAAAAAGTATGATCTTTAAATATGCTGTACCTCTAGAGTAATGAGCCCTGTGATAAATTTATTCAGTTGTTCAGCATAAGTTCAAGAGTACCACCAAGATCTCAAGTTGGGAGATAAAGGTATTAAATCCCTCCAGGAAAGGGTAAAGTTCCACATTTAACACTTCCTGTGCTGTGCTTGAATACTATCCAATTACAGTGACTAGCATATCTCAGAAAAACTTGATTGAGCATCTTTTCAATAGTGCATAACCATGTTAATAAACAATTTTTCATAGTTTCAACCCCTTGTTACTGCTGTTGGTTACCCTATTTGATTCTCTATTAGCTATTGATTGCAGAAAATTAAAAATTACCAGATAATTACAAAAATTTTTGAAAATTACCGTAGCTTACCATGGTAATTTACCTCAAATGAAAATTATGGTAATTTACCCATCTCTAGTTAAAAGTTGCCCAGGTCTCCTTTTGTAATCCTTGAATGGATCTAAAGTTTAGATTGCATATGATGCAGAGAAATTAGGACCCCTAACTTTTTCTCAGCTATCGGTAAAATTTTGTATCCAAAGAGTTGGTTAACCATTTGTTCAATAAATGGCTGGCTGTAAGTGATTGCGTACAAAGTTGGCAAAATTTTTTTTTTGCTTTCATTATATTTTAAGTAATATTTCATACAATTTCCTTTCCAAAATGTTGCATAATTTAATTAACAGCTTGTACTTAAACAATTAGCATAACAGAGTAGTTTTTTGCTTTCAGCATCAATTGCATTTATTAAAAAAATCAATCATGGTCGAGAAAATAGTAATGTATATATTCGAAGATAATCCCCTGTTTCTGTTTTAATACCGGCTGTTAAGAGTGGGACAGCCAGGGCTATTTTCCAGCACGCAGAGAGAAAATCACTCAGATTTTCCATTGGTAATGATACAATATAACTAAGAAAAAGAGGCAATATTGTGCTTACGTTACTCATACCAGTAATTAAGTTCCGTTTTAACAATTTACAAATTTTTTATCATTTTATAAATCTTTCTTCTCGACGAAATAAGAGGAGGGAGACGATATGAAGAATTCTAGAGGGATCTAATGGTGGGCCATCCATAAGAGAATAGAATATATATT